>CANJKZ010000244.1:0-622500 GCA_947471745.1 Closterium sp. Naga37s-1 | reverse complement strand
ATGCGGTTGTCCATGATGTCCCACATGTACAGCCGCTGCATGGCGCTCACGGTGGCCGGGATGGACCCCGAGAGGCGGTTCTGGTTCACCAGGAAGAACTTGAGGCTCGCCAGCCGCCCCACTGTGGCTGGGATGGAACCAGTTAGGTTGCACCCGTGCACGTCGCTGGGGGGAGGGGTGGCAGAGGGGGTGGGGGAGGATGGCAGGGGATGCAGGGGGTGAACATGGGGAGGGTGTTGGCGTGTGCCTAAGAGCACTCACAGCAGCGTGCACAGGTGTTGGCGTGTGCCTAAGAGCACTCACAGCAGCGTGCACAGGTGTTGGCGCGTGCCTAAGAGCACTCACAGCAGCGTGAGGTGGGCACTCACAGCAGCGTGAGGTGGGCACTCACAGCAGCGTGAGGTGGGCGAGGTTGCCAAGGGCGTCAGGCAGGCTGCCTGTTAGCTTCGGATTCAGCGCCAGGTTCCTGTCAGCGCGGGGAACAGGGGGGAGGCCAGGAGAGGCCAGGGGCGGGCAAAGGAAGTGATGGAGAGGGCAAGGTTAACGTTTCGCGCTAGGCTGTGTAACGATGCCGTGGCACATGCATGGCTGTGCGATGCCGTGGCACATGCATGGCTGTGCGATGCCGTGGCACATGCATGGCTGTGCGATGCCGTGGCACATGCATGGCTGTGCGATGCCGTGGCACATGCATGGCTGTGCGATGCCGTGGCACATGCATGGCTGTGCGATGCCGTGGCACATGCATGGCTGTGCGATGCCGTGGCACATGCATGGCTGTGCGATGCCGTGGCACATGCATGGCTGTGCGATGCCGTGGCACATGCATGGCTGTGCGATGCCGTGGCACATGCATGGCTGTGCGATGCCGTGGCACATGCATGGCTGTGCGATGCCGTGGCACATGCATGGCTGTGCGATGCCGTGGCACATGCATGGCTGTGCGATGCCGTGGCACATGCATGGCTGTGCGATGCCGTGGCACATGCATGGCTGTGCGATGCCGTGGCACATGCATGGCTGTGCGATGCCGTGGCACATGCATGGCTGTGCGATGCCGTGGCACATGCATGGCTGTGCGATGCCGTGGCACATGCATGGCTGTGCGATGCCGTGGCACATGCATGGCTGTGCGATGCCGTGGCACATGCATGGCTGTGCGATGCCGTGGCACATGCATGGCTGTGCGATGCCGTGGCACATGCATGGCTGTGCGATGCCGTGGCACATGCATGGCTGTGCGATGCCGTGGCACATGCATGGCTGTGCGATGCCGTGGCACATGCATGGCTGTGCGATGCCGTGGCACATGCATGGCTGTGCGATGCCGTGGCACATGCATGGCTGTGCGATGCCGTGGCACATGCATGGCTGTGCGATGCCGTGGCACATGCATGGCTGTGCGATGCCGTGGCACATGCATGGCTGTGCGATGCCGTGGCACATGCATGGCTGTGCGATGCCGTGGCACATGCATGGCTGTGCGATGCCGTGGCACATGCATGGCTGTGCGATGCCGTGGCACATGCATGGCTGTGCGATGCCGTGGCACATGCATGGCTGTGCGATGCCGTGGCACATGCATGGCTGTGCGATGCCGTGGCACATGCATGGCTGTGCGATGCCGTGGCACATGCATGGCTGTGCGATGCCGTGGCACATGCATGGCTGTGCGATGCCGTGGCACATGCATGGCTGTGCGATGCCGTGGCACATGCATGGCTGTGCGATGCCGTGGCACATGCATGGCTGTGCGATGCCGTGGCACATGCATGGCTGTGCGATGCCGTGGCACATGCATGGCTGTGCGATGCCGTGGCACATGCATGGCTGTGCGATGCCGTGGCACATGCATGGCTGTGCGATGCCGTGGCACATGCATGGCTGTGCGATGCCGTGGCACATGCATGGCTGTGCGATGCCGTGGCACATGCATGGCTGTGCGATGCCGTGGCACATGCATGGCTGTGCGATGCCGTGGCACATGCATGGCTGTGCGATGCCGTGGCACATGCATGACTGTGCGATGCCGTGGCACATGCATGGCTGTGCGATGCCGTGGCACATGCATGGCTGTGCGATGCCGTGGCACATGCATGGCTGTGCGATGCCGTGGCACATGCATGGCTGTGCGATGCCGTGGCACATGCATGGCTGTGCGATGCCGTGGCACATGCATGGCTGTGCGATGCCGTGGCACATGCATGGCTGTGCGATGCCGTGGCACATGCATGGCTGTGCGATGCCATGGCACATGCATGGCTGTGCGATGCCGTGGCACATGCATGGCTGTGCGATGCCGTGGCACATGCATGGCTGTGCGATGCCGTGGCACATGCATGGCTGTGCGATGCCGTGGCACATGCATGGCTGTGCGATGCCGTGGCACATGCATGGCTGTGCGATGCCGTGGCACATGCATGGCTGTGCGATGCCGTGGCACATGCATGGCTGTGCGATGCCGTGGCACATGCATGGCTGTGCGATGCCGTGGCACATGCATGGCTGTGCGATGCCGTGGCACATGCATGGCTGTGCGATGCCGTGGCACATGCATGGCTGTGCGATGCCGTGGCACATGCATGGCTGTGCGATGCCGTGGCACATGCATGGCTGTGCGATGCCGTGGCACATGCATGGCTGTGCGATGCCGTGGCACATGCATGGCTGTGCGATGCCGTGGCACATGCATGGCTGTGCGATGCCGTGGCACATGCATGGCTGTGCGATGTTTGCAGCGCGTGGGAGGCGCCGGATGGAAGGGCTGGAGTTTGTGGGCTCTCTTGGACTCGCTGGGACTCTTGGGTCCGTTTGGGACAGATTGAGATTCTTGGCAACGTGCACGTGGTGTGAGCGGGTGCGATAACAGTGGGGAGACGTGGAGGAAGAGGTCGAGGGGAGTGGGGGGTTGAGGAGGGTGAGGGCGGCGGGACTGACAGCAGGCTCAGGTGGGTGAGATCGAAGACGGCGCTGGGCAGGTCGCCCGCCAGCCGCGTGTCCTGCAGGTCCCTGCGCGCACGGCGGTGTGGACACGGGGCGAAAGGGGGAGGTGAGCAATGGGAGTGTGGAAGGGAATGGGGAACTGTCGAGAGTGTCTTGGCAAGACTGACTGGCCGTGTGCCGTTTCGGGGCTGTGAGACACTTGCTTTTGCGCTCGTCAACTGGTTATACTGCCGCATACTCTCACAGCCCCCACTCTCTCCCCCCCCCCCCCCCCCCCCAAATCTCGTGTCCTATGCCTCTTGCCTCCTCTTCACCTCCGAATTTCCGCTCTTCGCTTGCGCACTGCCGCTCGAGTGCACGCTGTAACTACTCCCATGCCGTACTTTCCCGACGGCCTTCCCGCCGCTTCACAATAATTACACCAACTCTGATTCTAAAAGGTGGAGCATCGCGTGGAGCCTCGCGTGGAGCAAGGCCCCCCACCTCACTCACAACGCAGCCCCCAAATAGGCCACTTCCTCTTTCCCTCCCCTTACCACCGCACCCCCCCCCCCTCCTCCCTTTCCCCCCCTTCCCGCACGGGACTCACAGCTCCGCCACCACGTTGTACATCCCGCCCGCGCCGCACCGCACGCCCGGCCACGAGCTCTGCGCGTCCGGCCCGCACGGGTCGTCGCCCGCCCACGCGTTGAACGGCGGCTCGTCGGGCCGCCCCACTGCCGCCGCCACCTGCCGCAGCGCCGCCACTGCGGGGCACGGGGGGAAGCGCGGGGGGCGGGAGAGGAGCGCGGGAGAGAGGAGGGGAGGGGATGGAGCGTTTAGGCGTATGAGGGGGCCAGCACGGCCATTGTCTGTGCTAGTACCACACCAGGTCAGTACCGTGCGCCGCTAGTGGCGTGGATCGTCGCTGCGTTCGGAAAAGCTGACGCGACTGGGAAATGGTTGCGACTCCGGACGGAGGGAAGCGGGGGATTGAGAGAGGGTGGGGTGCTGGTGATGGGATCAGCTCGAAGGGATTGGGGAAAAGGGGCGGGGCAAGGGCATGGTTTGTTCTTGTGTGCCTGTGGCTCATCGCGAGTGCGCGCTGGAAAAGGCGTCGCAGGCGTGGGTGGAAATTACGGTAGCATAATCCAGGGCGGCAGATCATAAGTCTGATTCCTTGGCTCGCATTTCGCTCGATAAACAGCGCGCGTGACGTGGACGAAGGCGACAGGCGCTCGCTGCCAGTATGGGGGATGGCGAATGCGATGGTGGGAAAAGCATGATCGCAGGCCGAGAACGAGCCGAATCCGCCGACGGGCCTTACCGTGAGCGGGATCCGTGGCGGCGAGCACGATTGCTGGCGGCAAGCCGATCAGCGCGAGCGATGCGAAGAGCAATGCGATCCGCACCGCGAAGAAATATTTCTTCGAGTCGCAGGACATTTTGGCCATCTAGCTATGTGATTAGCGAACCTAGGAAGAAATCGAACTGCACTAGCAGGATAAGCGAATAGAGCCTGGTATCTCGCCCTCATTACTATTATACGGTGCCGAGCTCAACTGTTATTAGAACTGCTTGAAAACTGGCAAGGAACGAGCAACTGCTGGCACGGAACTCGATAAGGCGGGAGTGTTTCGATGCACAGATAAGGCGGCAAAACGCGCAGCGAGTCACGAAGGACAGGAGCAAGATGGACGTCTGTCAGTTGGTCGGGAATACCAAGGTGAAGCAAGCCAAGAAACACGGCAGTGGAAGCAAGGCCGCTGTGGAGGTGTCAGAAATGTCTGAAGGCAGTTCAGGGATGCTCGAAGAAAGGAAACGTCGGTCGCGTCAAAGCAGCAACCACCGAGCAACCCAGATTCCATCCTGTTTGTTCGTGGCAACAAAATCATTGTTGGCGACAGCGGGCGGACATGTTGCCTTGAGTTGAGACCCCCGCGTTTCACTCGTATGCTTACGCGCCGCGTCTGTGTGGTTCGAACGAAGAGGTTTACGAAGCGGATAGTCCTGGACCGCCTACAGGCGATAAGTAACTTCAGGGACGAAAATGCAGTTACCAGAAGTTCCCGTGTCGTGGAAGTGAAGAATCGAATGGTGACCCAATAATTGTCTGGCATGCGGTAATTCGCGCTGATCTGGGCATCGCTTCCCATATTGCATTTCAGTACTATACACTCCACCTACCTAGTATAAGTTCAAGCTGCCTTGTTCTATAGCCTCGAACATTTCAACCCAAATGCAATCTTTCTTGTAAATTGGAAATATTTTCCTGCGCTTGTTATGAAATTCATCTTAGCACAAATGTGAATAATTGGCTCACCGCACACCATCGCGCTAGCGACGTGGCGCTACCTCACTCGCAGCGGCTCTTTAAGAAAGAAAGAGTCAAGGGGCTGAGGATAAAGGAGGAGACCGAGGAGGTAGGCTCTTGTGAGACTTGCTTGACGAGCAAGTTCTCACGGGTTCTCTTCTATTCGGTGGTGAGGCAGTCAAGTGACCCGTTGGAGCTTGTGCATGTGGATCTCGTGTGGCCCATAAAGGTGAAGGGAAATGGTGGGGCCCTGTATTCCATAAACATGGTGGATGGCTACACAAGGCTCACGTGGTCTTTTCCACTTGCAAAGAAGGGTGAAGCTGCAAGGGTCAGTGAGGAAGAGTGGCTGCCGATGGTGGAGCGAGAGAGCGGCAAGCGGGTGAAAACTATCCGTAGCGACTGTGGTGGGGAGTTTCTGGAAGCGGAGTTCTGGAGCTGGTTGAAGTGGCACGGCATCAAGCAGCAGCTTACCACAGCTTACACCCCTCAGTCCAACGGCGTGGCAGAGAGAGAGAACCGGACCGTCATGGAGGGCGGGAGAATGGTATTGGTGGACTCGTGTCCACCCTTGCGATTCTGGCCTCTAGCGATTCGCCATGCCACCATCATCAAGAACCGAGTATTGAGTCATGTGGGAGGGCAGCATTGGCTCCCTATGGAGAAGTGGAGTGGCAAGAAGCCTCTGGTGAATATGCTTCGTATATTGGGATGCATGGGACTCGTGCACGTCCCTGAGAAGAAGCGTGACAAGCTTCAAGCGGCTAGGGTTTGGTCTGTTCATTCGGGTCTTGCACGAGGGAGCAAGGGCTAGCTCATGTAGAATCCAAAATCCAACACCATCTTCACCACCAGAGATGCCAAGTTTCATGGAGGGGCTCATGTTCAAGGAGTGTTTGGAGCGGGGGAAGAGCAAGGTTACCATTCCGCTTGGACTAGAGGTGGGAAAGAACAACCCAATTCTCATTCCCATCAATTTGTCTTCATCTTCAGAGGTGACAGAGGTGTCACATGACTTGCGGGGTGCTGAATGGGAGGAAACAGATGTGGAGGGAGCGTTGCAGCAATAAAAGCCCCTGTAGTTAAGGGAGGTGGTACCACGGAAGAGGTGCAGCAGGCTACACCATCCCCTACGCTTCCACCAAGGCGGACAACCCAAGGGAAGTTTGGTGTTGTCCGTGGTGGAGCTAAGGAAGGTGCAGCCAAGGAGCTCCTCACCCAAGGGATTTCCTCAAGTATGAAAGGATTTGGGTTCTCAAGGCATTGCATTGAAATGTCTCTTAGCTTCCCTTGCACCACCTTGATCCAATCTTGCAACTGCAATGGCTCGTAATAATGTGATTCATAGGCCACTAGGGACAAACCAAGGAGCAATTGCGATGGCTCGTCATGCTGTGCTCCATGGGCTGAACAAGCACATGCATATCAAGTGGCATTGGATGAGGAAGGAGGAGAAGAAGGGCACCGTGCCCTTGCACTACATCAACACTAGGAAGCAATCTGCATATTTCTTGACCAAGCGGCTCGTAGAGAATCAGCATTCGAGCTGTGCCACCTTGTGTAGCATGTCCTTCAACCAAGGGAGGCAGCTTCAGAGAGCAGCTGAGGGATGAATGGGAGCACAATGAGGGGGACTTTTTTGTGCCAACATACTATATGGCATGATCGTCGCACTCCCATTCTGCCTACAAGCCTGCTCGGCTTCTGGAGTTTTGTGGGGAGGTGCTTCAAAGTGTCTTTATCAAACCCCTAAAGTTTCACAGTTTTCTAAGCAATTAGCAGGGCATGACAACATTTTAAGTTACAAGACTTATGGCATTCTGGAAATATGCTACTAAATTTGGGTAACACCTGAGTTCACCACTGCGGCTTCTAATTCATCTAAGAAGCTCTGATTGGTTTGAAAATCGTTGAGGCAATTCGTTTCCACTTTTTGCAGGTGGTCACCAAGTTTTAGGACAACCCAGCATCGGAGCAGCACGTGACAGCTGTCGAAAGTCACAATCCCGTTGCCATGGTGCACTTTAGGTAGCAATCAGTCACCCTTTATTATGGGTGCACATTTTTTAGAAGTATGCTACCCTGATTGCTCAGGGTTCAGCAAGGTCACACTCTGATGGGTCAGGGTTCACAGAACGAAATCAGTGTTGCTTTTAAAGTTGAGAGCTGTGGGTCTAGTCACGTTTGCCTCGCAATGCGGAAATGGCTGGTGGATTGTGCTTTGCTGTGCTGTTCCTGTTACTAGCCTGCAATTTGCGAAGGGTGAGAGATGCTTCTCGACGATCGGTGGGAGGTGGTGGAGGTGGTGGAGGGTCGCTGAGTGACGCATAGGGAACCTAAAACGCGGAGGCGCAGAGCCAGTTGGTGGGTGAAAATTCGAAGTTCAAACATCGAGTGACCAATTCGATTTGAGGGCGCAAAAGCGCACGTCGCAATTTAGCGCAAGCAGATGGGAACAGCTGGCAATAATGCGAATTTCGTGGTGGTGTTATATTTAGAGAGAGCTAAGACCACAATAACCACTTCAGTCCCAAATACCTCAAGTCACAGCCCACGCACTCACGACGACAAATGCGGTGGATGGACTTCCCCGAAACACACTTCAACTATGACATCGTCTACAAGATAGGGCTACACAACAAGGCCGATGCACTGAGCCGACCCGGGCATGTAGCAGGGATCCAGCTCGACGAGATGAGTCCCCCTGCTCAAGGGCTTATTCCAACATAGGTATTCCGTGGATGCAGAAATCACTGTAGTGGAGAAGAAGAAACTGTTATAGTAGGAGAATGACTTTATAGTAAGGAAATGTTTAAGAAATATTTGGGTACTGAACTATGCCCCGCTCCGATAGATCTTACTCGAGAAGTTCCACGATGTGGCATGTGCGGGACATTTCAGGAGTAACAAAACGCTAGCGAGGATATCAAAATAATTACTACTGGCTCCGGATGGCAGTAGACGTGCAGCAATTCGTCACCTCATGCGACACGTGTCACACATGAAGAGTAGCAAGCCGAAAAGATCAGGGTTACTTCGACCTCGATCCGTACCGGAAGCAGCCGTGACAAGCTGTTAATCTAGATTTCATTGCTGGGCTACCATCGGCCTCACGAGGGTATGATGCTATACCTGTGGTGATCGACAAGTTCTCTAAAATGTTACACTTCATCCCAACCAACGCCACGGCTACATCTGAAGCAACTACTCGCCTCTGCTTCGACCGCATTGTCACCATCCACGGCATCTCCGCTACACTCATTTCAGACAGAGACCAACTCATGGGTTTGTTGAGGACGAACTTGCGATGTCTTCAACATACCACCTCCAGACAGATAGACACACAAACAGAGCGACTCAATCAAGTGGTTAAACAATTACTGCGTACCGTATGCAAGGACAATATCAACCACTGGGATCTACAGTTACCAACCCTGGAGTTCACTTACAACAACGCATCTCATGTGGCTACATAAAAATCCCCTTCCTTCTTGTGCTACGAACGAGATTCAATCGCACCACAACCGTCAACAACACCAACACACGTCCAAGCCGCACATAACTTCGTCACCACCATGCGGCAGCTCTGAGAGAAGACTCAGCGACGCCTCACCACGATACAGAACCCCCGGAAGCAGCATGCCAATCGACAGTGACGAGATCATTCGCTAGCAGTCGGAGATCAGGTTCTTCAAGCCATCTTCCGTCCATCTTCGAGTTGGAAACTCGGTATACCCATTTTCTCTCCAAGCTCTGACCTTGCTTCTATGATCCTTTTTGCATGGTGTCATTAGTAATATTCCGCTTGCGTTTACGTACTACGTGGAAGCTTCACAACGCTTTCCATGTTCAGCTACTGAAGCCGTAAAAAGGACCCCAACCAACAATTCCAGTGACGTCAGCTACCGCCACTGCCACCTGTTTTCGTACATGATGAAGCATAATACGAGGTGGAACGTGTCCTCGCTAATCGACGTCGACGCGGCTACACGCTTGAGTTCGTGATACGCTGGAATGGATATGACCCATTAGAAGACAGTTGGGTTACAAAAGCTGATATGGGCAACGGGTGCCATGCTTTCAGGGATTATCTTATCAAGCATGATGTTTCTCATGCCACCCAGCTTTGATGGGGGTACGCGTGAGAGTACAGCGATTATGCTTACCCATGATTGCTTATCATTGCATATTTCTCTTTCATCTTATAGTTTTATGCATATTTATTGTTGTTATAGCACCGATTTAGGTTGCGTGTGTCAGAATGAACAAGAGTGAATCAACTAGGAAAGAGTTGGGTACAAGTAGTAAAACCTAAACTTACTGTACCCCATAGGAACTACCCCACTACAGCCTAAACCAACTGTAGCAGATATAGGGCCACAAGGCCAGTTCACATGCAGAGGCATATATGCAACACAAACATCACAGTGATCTCTACCTAGCAAAGCAAGCATGCAGGAAAATATATATAGATCGCAGTACAAGCAAAGCCTACAGCAAGTGAGGAAAGGTGGGCACAAGTCCTAGCATAGTGCAGAAACGCTGATGATCACCAGACTGAAGTGCCTTGGTGAATATATCAGCAGTGTTGGCCCGAGTGGCCACGTAAGCAAGACGAAGCTGACCACGCTGCTGCAACTCTCGAGCAAGGAAGTAACGCAGAGCGATGTGCTTCGTTCTGTGCTCTAGTCTGTGCTCCTCACACAAGGCAATGGCAGCCTTGTTGTCGACGTACAGCACTGGAGGAGAACGAGGCCGCTCTCCCAAGTCGGTCAGCAGGTAGGTGAGCCAGCGTAACTCCTGTGCAGCCATGGCTGTGGCGTAGATCTCAGCCTCACAGCTGGAGCTGAGAACTAAAGACGAGCGTGTAGAACGCCAAGAAACTGAACCAGAGCCAAGGCTGAAGTTGTAACCATGTGACGACCGCTGAGTAGCCTGGTCGTCAACCCAAGAAGCGTCTGAGTGCCCAGTTAGAACAACTGAGCTCCTCCCTCCAAGCACAAGCCCCATGCCTTATGTACTGCACAAGTAGCGCAGTACCCTCTTTGCAGCATCCATGTGCACCTTTCGGTGCCGACCAGGAGCCACGTAGCGAGCCAGAAGGCCAAGAGGGTACGCGAGGTCAGGACGAGTGCAAGTCATCAGGTACATGAGGCAGCCAACTAGCTCTGGGTAAGGACCACTCGGCTCTACGGACTCGTCCAAAGGCAGAGCTGAGAGCGAGTGACCTGTAGCCAGAGGAGTCGGCTGTGCCGAGGACCAGGTGAAGCCGAAGCGCTGAAGGACCTGCTGCACCATGTGTGACTGAGTCAGTGTGATGGTGCGGCGTGCTCTGTCCCGGGTGATCTGCAAGCCAAGGTAGCTGCGCAGTTCACCCAGGTCTGTGCACGTGTGTCTCTTCTGCAGCTCCGACTTCACCGGGGCGAGAGCCTCAGTGTCAGCTGTGGCAAAGACCAAGTCGTCGACGTACACGAGGATGTAGAACGGCGGTAGCGAAGTGTCGGTGCGCAGAAACAGCGACGGGTCAGCAGTAGAAGGCGCGAACCCAAGAGCCGCAAGTGTAGTCCTCAGTGTGTCGTGCCAATCACGTGGCGCCTGGCGGAGACCGTAGACCGGCCGCCGGAGGCTCCACTGGGTACCAGGAGGGAACGACCCAGTGAAACCAGGAGGGCGGCGCAACCAGATCTCCTCGTGCAGGCTGCCCTGTAAGAAAGTTGTGCTGAAGTCAAGAGAGTGAAGCTCGTAGTCACGCTGAGCGGCGACGTGCAGTAGCACCCGAAGAGTGGTCACCTTCGGGGTGGGGGAGAAGGTCTGGAAGAAGTCTACTCCCTCTCGCTGACTGAAGCCTCGAGCAACGTAACGAGCCTTGAAGACAGGCGGAGAACCTGGCGGCCGCTTCACCCTGAAAATCCACATGCCACTGACGATGTTCGCCCCAGGAGGTGGAACCTCGTCGACGTAAGTGCCAGTGGACTTCCAGGATGCCATCTCTGCGTCCATGGCTGTCTGCCAGTGAGAGGAGTACTCACCCGCGATCGCCTCAGCGTAAGAGCGCGGGGTCGGGATGTCTGGTGCATCCGGGTCTCCCTCAGGTGCAATCAGCATGGATACGAGATGAGGTACAGCAGCAGCAAAGCACTCAAACTCCTCCTGCCTGTCCTCAAGGACGTCCGTGCCAAGAGCACACTCACCCCCGACGGACGGAGGACAGACAGACTCAGACTCAGCAACAAGACTCGCGGCTTAGTCTAGACGACAGTGAGCAGCAAAGTCGACAAGCTCAGCAACTAAGGCAGACGCAGCAGCGGACTCAAAGGAAGGGTCAGTGACAGCAGTGGCCAGGAGACGCGTGACAGTAGGACTAGCAGCACAAAGAGAGTCACACTCCGGGTCAGCAAGGGCAGGAAGAGAGGACGCAAGAGGAGAAGGCAGAGGGACGCGCTGTGGAGCAGTGGAAGGACGAAGCGTCATCTGGTGCATGCCTGGGACAGCAGGAGGACGCTGACGCGGGACACGACGACCAGTGCAAGCAGCACTAACGCGCGACGCAGGACGAGACTCAGGCGACACAGGACGAGAAGCAGGCTCACGACGCTCCGTAAGACCTCCTGTCGGACCAGTGTAGGGAGAAGGACCAGGGAGTGGCGAGGCAGGCCGTAACTGTGACTGCGACTGGACAGGCGGAGGACACTCTAAGGAGGGAGCAGGACAAGGAGCAGGCGGCTGACCAAGAACCTGCTGAAGGAGCGGAACGAAGTACGGCCGCGGCCGTGGAGTGCCCCCAGAACCAGCAGCGACAGCACCAGAGTCCACAGCGGCAGCTCCAACTCCTGCAGCACCACCAGCAGCTCCAGTAGTGCCAACTCCAGTACCCCCAGTAGCACCAGCTCCAGCCGCACCGTCAGCTCCAGCACCAGCAGGAGGACGAGCGGCAGCGCCTCCAGCTCCAGTCCCTGCAGCACCACCAGCCCCAGCACCAGTAGCACCTCCAGCAGCTCCAGTAGCACCTCCAGCGCCAACCCCAGGGTCAGCAGCCACACCAACTCCAGTAGGCCCAGCGCCCTCAGCTCCAGCTCCAGTAGCACCGCCAGCTCCCACAGCACCACGTCGGCGGCGACAGTACCGAGAGTACCACTCACGCAGCTGCTGGGAAGAGAGAGCGCCCCCAGGCGCAGCACCCCCAGGCTTAGGACCTCCAGGCTCAGCACCCCCAGGCACAGCACCCCCAGGCTCAGCACCCCCAGTCTCCGCACCCCCAGGCTCAGCACCCCCAGTCTCCGCACCCCCAGGCTCAGCACCCCCAGTCTCAGTACCCCCAGACCCAGCACCACCAGGCTCAACACGCTCAGGCTCAGTACCTCGTGCGGGACCAGAGTCGACAGCTACCTCGACAGGCTCGACCGGGTCTACCTGGGAAACACCTGAGGGAGCAGGACCCTGGGGAGGCAGGGGGTCTACCGAAGCAGCACCTGGCGTGAGGAAGAGGGCGGAGGGGGGAGCGGGGCAGTGCGGTAGGGGAAGAGACGGTAAAAGGGGACCGACTCATCAAACGTGACGTCCTGAGAGGGGAAGACACGGCGCGAGGTGGGGTGGTAAAACTGCCAGCCAGGCGCGTCAGGGACAAAGCCCAGGAAGACACAAGGAACGGCAGCCGCATGGATCAAGGAGGTACGAGCGACCTCCATGACCAAGCCAATGCGGCGCTCAGCAACCCCATTCTGCTGCGGAGAGGCCGGAAGTGTGAACGTCTGCTCAATGCCCTCCCTCTGACAGAAGGCGCGCAAGAGGCCGGAGGAAAACTTACCACCTCTGTCAGAGTGCAGTCGCAGGACGGGAAGGTCCGTGCGAAAGCGCCTCTCCAGCTGGAGACGGGTAGCGCGGATCCAAGGGATCAAGACATCAGGGACCTCTCCCTTGGTGCGCAAGGAGAAGACCGTGGTGTAACGTGTGTAGTCGTCAACTACCAGCAGGAAGTAGTGCTCTCCGCCCTGTCCACGGACGCGGGCTGGGCCCCACACGTCCATGTGAAGGGTCTGCAGAGGAGCCTCCGTCGGGGGGAACTCAGAGGCTCGACACAGGGAAGCCAGGGAGGGGCAGGGGACGGTGGCAGGGGAGGCAGTGACCTGGGGAGACCAGAGACAAGGAAACGGGAGTGCATGCCACGAAGGCGCTGCATCGAAGGGTGACCAAGGCGGTGGTGCCAGAGGACCGTCCGGTGCGGCAGGGTGCGACACGAGCAGGGGGCGGACAACTGACCTGACGCAGACGCAGACGCGGCTACCTGAGGGGCCTCAGTGGTCTGTGTGTACAAGTCCGACCCCGGCTGCCGGGTGAAGGTAGCCAGGTGACGACCCGTCTGAGCACACGTGCAGTGTGTCACACGCTCGTAGGCAGGGGTGAACTGGTGAACACCCGCGTCCTGGAGCGCGGAACCTGCCACCAAGTTCGTAGAGAACGGTGGGCCCTTAGGACTAAGCGGTCCTAGGTTCCTAACCTAGGCTCGTAATACCATGTCAGAATGAACAAGAGTGAATCAACTAGGAAAGAGTTGGGTACAAGTAGTAAAACCTAAACTTACTGTACCCCATAGGAACTACCCCACTACAGCCTAAACCAACTGTAGCAGATATAACATTTGACAGCGTGCACCGAATTCTCCTGAATTTTGGTTAATCCCGCGTGTGCCTTCAGCCGAATTTCTTCTACCGAAATCGGGAAGGTTTCGTTCCTAACGGTTCTTGATGCTCGGAACAGTCGAGTAACATCCTGGTTACGTGCCTTGACTCGTGCCTATATATAGCCACGTAGTTGTATCCGGGATTCATCATCTATTTTCTGAATCATTCTATCCTCACACAAAGGGCAAGGTCAAGGCGTTGGGGGACAGGGGAAGAGGTATACTTGAGGTAGGCTAAACAGGACATGATGGATATAGGAGTAAGAATGGACATGTGGAAGGTGAAGGAAGTAAAGAATCACTTCAATGCCGACACCTCTACCTACCAGGAGGCCAAACTCCTACACCAATTTCGCCAACATTGGTCGGTGGCACTGCATGTGCCCAATTCGTGAGCTATATGGCGAAGTATAACTTTGCAATTCAAATATAGGCCCATCTGTAGGTGCCCTGGGCAAAGGCATTTCCCATGGGAACTGCTTTGCCACCTTGGAGCTAGCTGTGGAGCTCCCTTAGAATGAGGATGGGGATCGGGGGTAGAAGGAATTTGTTGTTGCCAGTGTATGTTTTCGGTTTGCTTGTTTGTTTGCTTGATTGTTTGATTGCTTGTTAAGTCATCATACGATCTCGCCTACATGTCTGTAAAAAAACTTGATTATCAATACAAGGACCGTTTGAGAGAGAGGGAGGGTGAGGGGAGGAAGGTGGTGGAGAAAAAGGGGTGCCTTGGTGTTGGGAAAGACGTGAGGTCCTTGAAAATTCTGGAAATAAGTGCTTCTAACAACACAGGAATGGTCGACTTCAGAGACCTACAAAATCCGTGCTCAGCAGGACTCGAACCTGCGCGGGCAGAGCCCAACAGATTTCTAGTCTGTCCCGTTAACCACTCCGGCATGAGCACACATTCCGAGAATTCCAAACACAAATACGACAAATATGTACATGCACAAAGCCAGTAATCATTGTTGCGGATGAAGAGGACGAAGGTGAAGAGCCCTGGCTCCGCTGGAGCCGCCCAGATCTGGTGGATGGCGGGAATTGCACGGAAGATATGCAACACCTGCTACGGGAGTGGCCACTGAAGTAGTGACAGAGCGGAGGATGGAGGGATTATATTCCATTTGGCAGCGAATCGTCAGAGCCTATCTCCATCTCCAGCAGGACAAGGGAGCAACAAATAGGCCAGGTGGCGGGAGAATTGAGACCGATAATGCGAAGGAGAATGCTGATGCAAAAAGAGGCCTTTAGAGGTCCGGTCGCCTACCGAGTTGGCGGATTCGGAAGACTTGTGGAGGAAGACTGAGGCCTGGGACATTGCGGCCCCCACCTGTGGCAACCAACCGTTCGTCACACAAATGCTACCACCGAATTTTCTGGAGAGCTATGCTCTGTGCTTGCTCAAACCATTGCTACGAATCTCGAAATGCCCGAACAACCTTCGTGCATGGCTCATCTTCTGTTTCTTACTGAGACTGATCCCCCGTCCACAATTATATGAGGCGACGCGGAACCGATGGTTTGCGATGAAGGAGAGACTCCACATTTTTAGGCTCGACAAGAGGGATGCCATTTACAACGAAGATGCAACCATAACAGTGGCTCAATTGCCAGCACGCCTCGAATCGGACCACATGGGTCTGTGCGCTAGGGCTGAAGGTTTGGTCTGAAAAGCCAACCTATTCAAAGCACTTGAAGCGTTACAAATAACATAGCTCTTGAAAGCAATGCCGAACACAATTTCAGCACTCTAGGCGAAACACCCACATGTGCCGATCCCAGATTATGTGACTGGCCACACACCTGCAAGTTACCCCGACCAGCCTCTGGACTGGGTCTCCTGGTGTTGCGGCCGCATTTCGCGACTAGCGTGGACAAGCTCTCATCCCGTGCTCTACCTTATGTCTTCCTCAGTTTCCCCCTCGATGCCGCTCCCTCGCTGTTCTACCACCCATCGTCTCATTGGTTCTTCAGCACCCAGGACGTCACCCTTGACGCGTCTGACTTTTTCTATATGTGCTTCCCTCACTGAGTTACCCCAGTTCCCCTAGCTCCCCTGTTCCCCCTGTTCCTCCACCTGGTACCACTCGTCTGGCCTTTTCCCGTGTCTGCCCCGTCGGGTGTGTCATACGTCACCCTGTAGTCCCCCGCCTCGTCCTCGCAGCCATTGTCAAACTATATTTGTTATAGTTTGTATTGTATAGTCTACGTGGTGTACACCTTGGTTAGAGCTAGGGTTGGGTTTGCCATATTTACCCTCATACTTGCTCAATTTAGTCAATTCATTCAACAATTATCACTTTGACATGGTACAGAGCAGTAAGATCCTATGGGCCCACTGCTCCGTACGTCGACGTAGCCCGTTGCGCCAGTTGAGTCTCACCTACATGGTCTAGGACCTTTCCCGGCTGCACGAGTAGAAACTTGTGTTTCCAGTCTTGGTGAGTGTGTAGTTTCCAGTCCAGGCGCCTCTGAAGGTCTTTGTTTTGGAGCTACAGCTACCACTAGTCAAGTACCAGCCTTGAAAGTTGGCTCGGATGCGACTTCACCAACTGCACAGCTTACCTTCACACTAGACTTTGGAACGTCCAGCTGTTTCTTTCGCGACTGCACCAACCTCACAGCACTGCACATTCCAGTCACTGTCGCCTTGGCTGACCCCTCTGTAGGACCTGTAGCTACCTACAACATCACCAATCTCTCGTGTCCGGCGACTCCCTCTAGGTTTCTCACAGGTTACTAAACCCCTTCGTTCTCCAGGAACTTGGTGGGTGTCAGACACCTCCACGACCTCGGTGTAGTCACTACTTTTCCCTTGGACAAGCCTGCTGCCTTCTGCACAGTCTGTGCCACTGGGTCGCCTCTGGCCAATTTCCACAAGGAGCCAGGCTCTGGTCTGTACTCACTACACACTGGGTGTCACCACACTGAGTCAGGTCAGGTCAGGCAGCTGCTGTATCGTGCAACTGTCAGTCAGTCACCCACCCGTCGGTCCTCTGACACCACCGTCTAGGTCACCCGTCTTTACAGCGTCTCAGTAGGATGGTACGTCACCGTCTAGTCTCAGGTCTCCCAGCGTCGCTCACCCCGCTTCCCCGCTTGCTTGAGCCACCATGCACTCCATGTGTCGAGGGTCGGCAGCGCGCTGCCCCTCACTCCTCATCGTTCCCCCCCACCACCGCTCCCTTACAGACCCTCCACTTGGACGTCTCGGGCCCCTCCCCAGTCCTTGGCCCATGCCAGGAGCGCTACTTCCTGTTTGTGGTGGACGACCAATCCCGCTACACCACGGTGTTTCCCTTGCGATGGAAGGCCGACGTGCCTATCGTCCTGGAGCCGTGGCTACTAGCGAGGGGTGGCGCCCAGGGCCTTTGTGGACCCCGTCTACACTTGGATTGTGCTGCTAAGTTTGCCTCCACTCACTTGTCGGCGTTCTGTGGGGCGCAGGGGATCATCTAGTCCTACATGCTACCAACCTCGCCACAGCAGAATGTGGTAGCTGAGCGACGCATCGGTATGGTCATGGAGGTTGCACGTTCCTCCATGCCATGTCGGTGCCCCCAGTTCCTGCGGCCCCAGGCCGTCCACTTTGCCGCGCACCAGCTGAACCTGTGGCCGGGTGACGCACTACCACAGGTAATGCCGGTCTTCCTATGGACAGGGTCCCGAGGTGTAGCAGCTGACTACGTTCTGGGGCTCCCTGGCCCACGTTCGCGCCCCTGCAGCAAACAAGTTGCCTTCTCGCATATGTCTCTGTGACTTCCTTGGTTTTCCCCTGGACGCCTCTGGCTGGTTGTTCTACGACCCACTCACCTACGAGTTATTTAGTTCCCAGGATGTCACTTTAGACGAGTCACTCTGTTACTATATGAGTCGTCCCCACCGAGGTTTTGAGGCCTTTCCCCCCCCCGCTGTTCCTCACCCCGGTGGGCCCCCCAGTCGCCTCTGTACCCCCCCCCCCCCCCCCCCCCCGCACATCACACCACAGTCGTCTCCCCCCAAGCGTCCAGTCGTTGTCGAGTCTGGGGGTGCGGGAGGTGCATGTGTGGAGGGTGAGGGTACTGTGGCTGCTGGAGTTGGTGGTCTTGGCTCTAGGGGCGCAGGGGGTGTAAGCGTGGAGGCCCCTCCTATCGAGGACACGGCTGCCTCAATTCGACGCCCTCGCCCCACCTCACTTTCTGACTTCCCGTCCGCTCCCCAGTTCCCTCCTCGTTCGTCACTACGATCGGTCGCTGCAGAGCAGGGGGGTGGTCCTGCAGGAGGTACTGGAGGCACTGAGGGGGTCGCTGGTGGAGGTTCTGGTTCCGGGGGTGCTGGTGCTGGAGGAGGAGGCACGTCATAGCCTACACAGCGCGCTGTACGTGACCAGACCTATGAGCAGCATCTTTTCCGGTTGGAGAGGGAGGAGAGGGAGCGGTTTGAGAGGGCACGCTAGCAGTAGCAGGAGCAGGAGCAGCAGCAACAGCAGCAATAGCAACAGTAGCAGGAGCAGTCTCAGTCGTAGAGTCAGGATAGGGTAGAGGAGGAGCCACAGCCACAGCAGCAGGTACAGTTGCAGCCACAGCAGGAGAGAGTAGAAGAGGGGTCGCGCCTGTAGCAGCAGGTGCAGATGCAGCAGCAGCAGGAGAGAGTTGAAGAGTCACGACAGCAGTAGCAGATGCAGTTACAGCTAGAGCAGGAGAGGGTAGAGCGGGAGTCCCGGTAGCAGCAGTAGGTGCAGCTGCAGTCGCAGCAGGAGAGGCCAGAGGAGGAGACACACCCGGTGCCACAGGAGCTGCAGGAGGGGCAGGTGTCACAGCAGCAGCCGCCAGAGGAGTAAGAGCAGTAGCGACTGAGAGACCTGCCTGACTCAGCACCTACACGCTTTGTTCGCGGTCCCCTCCCGTCTCCCCCTCGTTTCCCCTGACTACTCCCTTCCCTTGTCTCCGTGGACTTGTCGTTCTCCTCTTAGTCGAGCTCTGTCCCCAGAGCCTCGTTGGTCTCGCTACCGTGCCGAAGGCCCGTTCCACCATGTTCTCCGCTCTCGTGTTCCACCTCCTCCGGTCCTTCCACAGCCTCCAGGGTCGTCGCTCACTATGTTTCACGACCCGTTGTCTGACTACCTCCATGCCTCTTGCCCTGTCATCTCCCGTGTTCTATCCACGTTGGTCACTCACCCGGCCGCCCCTCCACTATCTAACTCAACCCTTATCACTACTGTCAGTGCCTTTGCCTCTTCCCACCGCCTTGACTATGTCGCTCACCTGGTAAGTGGCACTCCTTGTTCTCCGTACTCTGGGGGTGCTCTTGTCTTTCCTCTGGAGGTCCTAGAGGACCGCCACTTCGAGCTTGGTTTCCTGGCGGCCGCTGATCCCCATCTCTGCGCCATGCTGCATGCCCCTAAGGGGGATCCAGACGCCCTTCATATCCCGATCCCTCGCACTCACGCCGAGGCGGTCTCGGGACCCTGGGCTTCGTACTAAATAGCAGCTGAGGAGGCAGATTTGGCATCTTATAGGTCCACATGCACCTACGTCGACGCTGTCCCACCACCTGGGACGAGCGTCGTGAGTGGCATGTGGCTCTACAAGGTGATGTGGCCGCCTGGATCACCACTGGTGTTCAAGGCACGCTATGTGGCGAGAGGCTTCCCTCAACGCAAGGGAGTAGACTTCTTCCAAACCTTCTTCGGGTGTTTCTGCACATCGCAACTCAGCGCAACTATGAGTTACACTCCTTGGGCTTTTCCACGGCATTCCTTCAGGGAAGCCGACACGAGCACATCTGGCTGCGTCGCCCGCCTGGCTTCACTGGCTCTTTCCCTCCTGGGACCCAGTGGCAGCTGCGTCGACTGGTATACGGCTTGCACTAGGCTCCCCATCAGTGGCGCGACACTTGCAGAACTTGACTTCTTTCCGTCGTCTGCTGGCCCATGGTTGTTCGTCCGCCGTGGCTCGACCCCGTTCTTTGTTCTAGACTACCTTGACGACCTGGTCTTCGCCACCTCTGACCGACGCGCACTGGCCTCCGTGAAGGAGGAACTGCAGAGGAGACACACTTGCACTGACCTTGGTGAGCTGCAGCACTACCTTGGCCTGCAAATCACCAGGGACAGGGCAGCTCGCACCATTACACTGACATAGTTGCATATGGTCGAGCAAATCCTCACGCGGTTTTTTGCTTCCCGTTCTCAAAGAGACAACTCACCCCTCTTGCTGTGGATCATGGGCTGACAGCTCCACCTTCGGACGAGCCATTTGAGTCCAGCGGTCCGTATCATGAGTTGGTGGGTTGTCTCATGTACCTGATGACATGTACTCTCCCAGACCTAGCTTACCCTCTCAGTCACCTGGCGCGCTTTCTTGCACCTGGGAGACACTGACTAGTACGCTGCTAAGAGGGTGGCATAGTATGTGGCTAGAACATCAGGCATGGGACTTGTCCTTGGAGGGAAGCAGCCAGTTACACTTACAGGTTTCTCAGACTCGTCGTGGGCCGACAAAGCTGAGTCGATGTGGTCTATACAGGGTTACTGCTTCAGCCTTGGGACCGGAGCTGTTTCGTGGAGGTCGACTCGGGTGCCGTCCGTCTCGAGTTCCAGCTATGAGGCAGAGGTGTACGCTACAGCCATGGCCACCCAGGAGCTTTGCAAGCTGTCTTTCCTCCTCACTGGCCTTGGTGAGCGGCCTCGTTCTCCCTCAGTTTTGTTCGCCAACAATATGTATGCTGTCCTGTTGTGCGTTTAGCCCAGACTGGTTGGGCAGGTGAAGCACATCCAGCTTCGTTACTTCCTTCTGTGAGAGTTGCAGCAGCGTGGCCAGACACTCGCTCGACGTGTGGTCTCTTAGGCCAACACTGTAGATATCTTCACCAGGGCGTTGCCGCCTTGTGACCACCAGCGTTTCTGCACCCAGCTGGGCCTTCTTTACAAGCCCTCACATACTTGCGTAGAGATGCTTTGTCTTGTACTCTTGCATCTCACCATTTTTGCCATATCTGTGCTTGTGGACTGGCCATGTGGCCCCTTGCTTCCGTAGAGATGCTTGCCATACTTGTCTTGTACTCTTGCATCTTCTATATTGGCTATGTCCTTGCATGTGGACTGGCCTTGTGGCCCCTTGCTTGTTCTCAAACTGTTTGGTGACTTCGTGATCAACCCTAAGATATGTGCTACTTTCCAAAGGACTGCCATCACCTAGACTGTGGGGGTTTCAAACTATGATTGATATAGTTCGTATTGTTTAGTCTAGGTGGCGTACACCTTGGTTGGTGCTAGGGTTAGGTTTGCCATATCCACCCTTGTACTTGCTCATTATAGTCAATTCATTCAGCAGTTATCACTTTAACAGTCACTGCAACAGCATTCGGCGCCGCCGCACAAATTGTCGCTGCCGCGGCCGGATGTTGGGGACTCCGGGGGTGTCGACGCAGGAGGTGCTGACGCCCGAGGAGCTGGTGCTGGGGGTGCTATAGGCCAGCAGTGTTAGGCGAAACTTCAGCAGCAGCAGCAGCAGCCGCCGCAGAAGATGTCTTCGCAACGACCGGTCGTGGGTGGTTCTGAGGGTGCATGAGGTGCACCTGCGAAGGGTGCTGCCCCTGGGGTGCTGGCTCTAGGGGTGCTAACACTAGAGGTATTAGCTCTGGAGGTGCTGGCGCTGGATGCGTTGGCTTTTGGGATGCTGGCAAGAGAGGTGTTGGCTCTGGGGGTGCTCACACTGCAGGTGCGGACCTTGTGGGTGATGTTGTCTTGTGACCTTCAGCGAGACTGCAGCAGCCGCAGTAGCCGCAGCTGCAACAGCCACAGCCGCAGCAGCAGCACCCGCGCCTGGTTGTGCTTGGTCTTCCTTGCCCTTCCACCGACAGTGAGACTCCCTCCTCCCTCCCACTGCCGTTCCCGGACCATTCAACAGCTCATTTTCCTACTTGTACACAGTGGTCTCCTCTTCTTGTTCCTCAATCGTTATTTGTTCCTTCCACTTGGACTAATTGTTATGCCCTTGGTGCTCGTCATTCTTCTCTTGTTCCTGCCTTTCACTCTATGAGCCTGCGTTCCTTTCCTCCTCGTGTGCTGCCTCCTGTTCTCCCGTCCCCTCCTCAACTGTCCCTTACTGTCTCTCCTCTTCCGTTCTTTGACTTCCTTCGTGCCTCTTGTCCTATAGTATCGCTTGTCCTCACCTCTCTCATAACAGACTACACTACCCCACTGTCGTCGGTCTCATCGCTTGTCACTTCTGTCGCTGACATGGCCTCTACCCTCCGCCGAGACTAAGCTGGTGAACTGGCTCCACCGCCCACCTAACTTCACTGGCTCTTTCCCTCCTGGGACCCGCTGGAGTCTTTGTCAACTTGTCTATGGTCTGCGCTAGGCTCCTCATGAGTGGAACAACTCGCCACGTACTATTCTTGGTGCTCTTAATTTCTCTCTATCTTCTGCTGACCCTTCTCTAGTCGTCCGCTCTGGACCGACGCCGTTTTTCGTTCTTATCTACGTCGATGACCTTGTCTTCACCGCTCCAGGCAGAAATGCACTGGCCTTTGTGAAGGCCGAACTGTTAAAGAGACACACTTGCATTGGCCTTGGTGAGCTGCGCTGCTATCTTGGCTTGCAGATCACCAGGGATAGTGTAGCACGCACCATCACACTGACATAGCCACACATGGTGCAACAGATCCTCAAGCGGTTCAACTTTCAGTTCTCCTCTGCACTGCCCAAACCTCTTGTAGTTGACCATGAGCTCACATCTCCTGTTACTGATGAGCCTGTTGAGCCTAGTGGTCAGTACTCAGAGTTTTTGTGTGCCTCATGTAACTAATGACATGCACTTGTCCAGACCTTGCTTTTCCTCTCAGCATCCTTGCTCGCTATGATGTGACTAGGAGACACCGACCTATTCACAGCTATGCTATCTTGCGAGTGCACCAAGCATGGGATGCCGGGCAGTTGCACTCACGGGCCACACCAATGCTTCTTAGGCTGACGATGCTGACACTCACATGTCTCAACAGGGCTACTATTTTAGCCTTGGTTCTGGAGTTGTTTTGTGGAGGTTGACTCACTCTTTGTCTGTAGCCTCGTCCAGTGCTGAGGCAGAGATCTATGCCAGTGCTATTGCCACGCCGGAGCTCCGTTAGCTGACCTCATTCGTGCTCATGGACTTCGGTGAGCTGCGTCGTTCTGCCCCGAAACTGTTAGTTGATATCAGGGCCATGATTCTCCAGTGTTGGGAGCCTAGATTGGAGGGCGAAACGAAGCACATCCAGCTGCGATACTTCATGCTTTTGTGAGTTGTAGCATCACGGCCAGGCACGCATGGTACCAGTTGCCTTGGAGGCAAACACATCCAATATCTCCACTAAGGCACTTGAGCCTTGTAAACATCATCGTTTTTTCACGCAGCTTGGCATTGTCCTGGTAGGTCCTCATTTGATTCAGTCTTCCCCCCCTTTGTATTAGTTCAGTCCTGCCCCCCTTTGTATCTTGTACTATACGTGATGCTGTTTATATTAGCACATGAACTCATGCACTGGCCTTGTGGCCACTTTGTCTTAGTGCGTGAGGTAGTAATACCCTTGGCGGTTGTGTGAAGAGTAGAGGACAAGGAATGACTGAACTAGCAATAAGATGGGTACAAGTAGGAAAACCTAGCAGTGTTGTACCCCATATAGTCTACCCCACTACAGCCTACACAGACTATGTCATATATGTTTGACACACCCCCATAGGCAAAGTGGGGGAGAACAAGAGGTCACAAGACCAGTCAAGCAAAGCAAGGCAAGCTCAGGGTGGATCACAACGTCACCACACAATCTGAGCACAAGCACAAGGCCACAAGGCCAGTTCACATGCAGAGTTATATATCAAGGTGAACAAGCAAGGCAGTGACCAAAACCTAGCAAGGGTAAGCATGCAAGTGCAGGTATATATAGATCACAGTACAAGCAAAGTCAAGAAGTGAGCAAGTGAGGCCAAGTAGGCACAAGACCTAGCATCGTACAAAAGTGCTGATGATCACAAGGCTGAAGTGCCTTGGTAAAGATATCAGCAGTGTTGGCCCGAGAGGCCACGTAAGCAAGACGCAGCTGACCACGCTGCTGCAGCTCACGAGCAAGGAAGTAGCGAAGAGCAATGTGCTTCGTTCTGTGCTCCAGTCTGTGCTCCCGACACAAGGCCAGCATGGCCTTGTTGTCTACGTACAGAACTGGAAGAGAACGAGGCGGCTCTCCCAGGTCAGTCAGCAGGTAAGTGAGCCAGCGTAACTCCTGTGCAGCCATGGCCCCTGCGTAGATCTCAGCCTCACAGCTGGAGCTGAGAACAGAAGACGAGCAGGTAGACCGCCACGAAACAGAGCCGGAACCAAGGCTGAAGGTGTAACCCTGTGACGACCGCTGCGTAGCCAAGTCGTCAACCCATGACGCGTCTGCGTGACCAGTGAGGACCACTGAACTCCGCCCTCCAAGCACGAGCCCCATGCCCGACGTACTGCACAAGTAGCGCAACACCCTCTTCGCTGCAGCCATGTGCTCTGGTCAGTGTCTCCCAGGAGCAACATAGCGTGCCAAGATGCTAAGAGGGTATGCAAGGTCAGGTCGAGTGCAGGTCATCAGGTACATGAGGCAGCCAACAAGCTCTGGGTACGGGCCACTCGGCTCTACGGACTCATCTGAAGGCAGAGCTGAGAGCGAGTGGCGAGTAGACAGAGGAGTGGCCTGAGGCGAGGAGTACGTGAAGTCGAAACGCTGAAGGACCTGCTGCACCATGTGTGACTGAGTCAGGGTAATGGTGCGCCGTGCTCTGTCCCGGGTGATCTGCAAGCCAAGATAGCTGCGCAGTTCACCCAGGTCTGTGCACGTGTGTCTCTTCTGCAGCTCGGACTTCACGTGAGCGAGTCCAGCAGTGTCAGCAGTAGCAAAGACCAAGTCGTCGACGTACACGAGGATGTAGAACGGCGGCAGCGAGGTGTCGGTGCGTAGAAACAGCGACGGGTCAGCAGTAGAAGGAGCAAACCCAAGAGCCGCAAGCGTAGTCCTCAGTATGTCGTGCCACTCACGGGGCGCCTGGCGGAGACCGTAGACTGGCCGCCGGAGGCTCCACTGGGTACCAGGAGGAAACGACCCAGTGAAGCCAGGTGGGCGGCGCAGCCAGATCTCCTCGTGCAGGCTGCCCTGTAGGAAAGCAGTGCTGAAGTCAAGAGAGTGAAGCTCGTAGTCGCGCTGAGCGGCTATGTGCAGCATCACCCGAAGAGTGGTCATCTTCGGGGTGGGAGAGAAGGTCTGGAAGTAGTCAACTCCCTGTCGCTGACTGAAGCCTCGAGCCACGTAACGCGCCTTGAAGACAGGTGGAGAACCCGGCGGCCGCTTTACCCTGAAGGTCCACATGCCACTGACGATGTTCGCCCCAGGTGGGGGAACCTCGTCGACGTAGGTGCCTGTGGACTTCCAGGAAGCCATCTCTGCGTCCATGGCTGTCTGCCACTGAGAGGAGTAGGGACCCTCTATCGCCTCTGCGTAAGAGCGCGGGGTCGGGATGTCTGGTGCATCCGGGTCTCCCTCAAGGGCAAGCAGCATGGACACGAGATGAGGTAAAGCAGCAGCAAAACACTGGAACTCCTCCTGCCTGTCCTCAAAGACGTCCGTGCTAAGAGCACACTCACCCCCGATGGACGGAGGACAGACAGACTCAGACTCAGCAACAAGACTCGCGGCGTAGTCTATACGACACTGAGCAGCAAAGTCGACAAGCTCAGCAACTAAGGCAGACGCAGCAGCGGACTCAGTGACAACAGTAGCCAGGAGACGCGTGACAGTAGGACTGGCAGCACGAAGGGAGTCAGACTCCGGGTCAGCAAGAGCAGGAAGAGAGGACTCTGGAGGAGACGGCAAAAGGACACGCAGTGGAGCAGTGGAAGGACGCAGTGCCATCTGGTGTGTGCCCGGGACTGCAGGAGGATGCTGACGCGGGACACGACGACCGGTGCGAGCAGCACGAACAGGCGACGCAGGACGAGACGCAGGCTCACGACGCTCAGCAAGACCTCCAGTAGGACCAGTGTAGGGAGAAGGAGCAGGCAGTGGGGAGGCCAGCTGTAACTGTGACTTGGACTGGACAGGCGGTGGACACTCTAAGGAAGGAGCAGGGCCAGTAGAAGGCAGGAGACCAAGAACCTGCTCAAGGAGCGGAACGAAGTACGGCCGCGGCCGCGCAGCACCTCCAGAACCAGCAGGGACAGCACCAGCACCCCCAACGTCAGCTCCAACAGCTCCAGCAGCACCACCAGCTGCTCCAGTAGTGCCAACTCCAGCACCCACAGGAGCACCGGCTCCAGCAACACCTCTAGCTCCAGCACCTCCAGCAGCACCTCCAGCAGCACCTCCAGCTCCAGCACCTCCAGCAGCTCCAGCTCCATCAGGACGGCGCCAGCGCCTAGCAAACCACTCGCGCGGCTCCTGCGGAGAGAGTGGCTCCCGCCGGGACGAAGCACCTGAAGGACCTCCAGGCCCAGCACCACCAGACTCCACACGAGTAGGCCCAGCACCCTCAGGCTCCGCACCCCCAGACTCAGCAACCCCAGGCTCAGCACCCCCAGACTCAGCACCCCCAGACCCAGCACCCCCAGGCTCCGCACGCTCAGGCTCAGCACCCCTAGCAGCACCAGAGTCAACAGCTACCTTGACAGGCTCGACTCCGTCTACCTGGGACACATCCGAGGGGGCAGGACCCTGGGGGGGGAGGGGGTCTACCGGGGGGGGACCTGGCGCGAGGAAGAGCGGCGGGGGGGGAAGGGGAGCAGTGCGGTAGGGGAAGAGACGGTAAAAGGGAACCGACTCGTCAAACGTGACGTCCTGAGAGGACAGAACACGGCGCGAGGTGGGGTGGTAAAACTGCCAACCAGGCGCGTCAGGGGGGAAGCCAAGGAAGACGCAAGGAACAGCACGGGAGGACAGCTTGTCCGCAGACAAGTCGCGGACGAAAGCTCGAGATCCCCAGACACGGAACGCAGACGCATCGCCAACCTTCCCCGTCCACCGCAGAGCAGGGGAGGTCTTCGGCATGGAGACCCGGGGCTGAAGGTTGATCTGATGCGCCGCGTACTGAACCGCGAACGGCCACAGAATGGGGAGCAGCCGCATGGATCATGGACGTACGAGCGACGTCCATGACCATGCCAATGCAGCGCTCAGCAATCCCATTTTGCTGTGGAGAGGCCGGAAGCGTGAACGTCTGGCGGATGCCCTCCGCAAGACAGAAGGCTCGCAGAAGGTCGGAGGAAAACTCTCCACCTCTGTCGGAGTGCAGACGCAGAACAGGAAAGTCCGAGCCGAAACTCTCTCTGAGCTGGAGACGAGCAGCGCGGATCCAGTCGATCAACACCTCAGTGACCTCACCCTTGCGGCGCAAGGGGAAGACTGAGGTGTAACGCGAGTAGTCGTCAACCACCAGCAGGAAGTAACGCTCGTGACCCTTTCCACGGACGCGAGCAGGGACCCACACGTCCATGTGGAGAGTCTGCGGCGGAGCCTCTGTCGGAGGAAACTCGGAGGAGTGAGGAGCGGCGCGCTGCCGCCCCTCGACGCAGGGAACGCAGGTAGGGGCAGGCCCCGGAGGAAGGGGAGGGAGGGACCGGGGGAGACCAAACACAAGGACACGGGAGGCCATGCCTCGGAGACGAGGCAGGGAGGGGTGACCAAGGCGGTGGTGCCAGAGGAGGGTCTGGTGGGACAGGAGGCGACACGAGCAGGGGGCAGACTCAGGACCAGACCGAGACGCTGCAGCAAACACCTGACCCGACGCAGCTACCTGACCAGACGCAGTAACCGAAGGAGACTCGGTCGTTAGTGTGTACAGGCTCGACCCCGGCTGACGGGTAAACGTGGCCACGTGTCGGCCCGTCCGAGCACACGTGCAGTGGGTCACTCGCTGACTCGCAGGAGTGAACTGGTCAACCCCTCCATCGTGCAGGTCAGCACCACTCACCAAGTTCGTAGAGAACGAGGGGAGGTAAAGACCTGACAGGGAGCCAGACGGGGCCGCCGGACACGGTAGGACAGTGGAGTAATGAGCAAGGACAGGACCCCCAGAGGGGTCTGCCAGGGAGACTGCAACCGGCCGACTAAGCGGCGTGAGGGTGGTGCGGTCTCGAAAGAAGGAGCGGGAAGCACCCGAGTCAAGGGTGAAGGTGTGCAAAACCGCAGCAGGCGCAGCACCAGAGAGAGCAGACTCACCAGCACCTGGAGCAGGGGACTCACTAGCACCTAGAGCAGCAGCCTCACCGACACCTGGAGCAGGAGACGCACGAGCACCTAGTGCAGCAGCCTCACCAGCACCTAGAGCAGCAGACTGGATACCGGGGTCAGGCGGCACACACAGGTGACAGGCCCCCTCGGCACTAGTACCGTATTCCCCCGGATATAAGACCCTAGGGTCTTATGCTAAATCCCAAGAAAAAATGGGGGGGGTCTTAACAAAGGAAAAAAAACTATAACACCCGGGTCTTTTCATATGGTACTACTTTTTTTGAATGTTTTCAACACCAAAGTTAATACCGAAGTTGTGGGTTTGCTTTTGGTGATTCAGTTGACCAGTCAAAACAAATTCGCCCGTCACAGTAAAATTCGCCCCTCTGACGCAGCAATTTCGCCCCCCTGACACAACAATTTCGCCACCTGACGCAGCGAACTGGCCCCTTGACGCAGCAAATCAACCCTTGACACGGGAATTCACCCCCCGAAAGCCGAATTCGCACTATAGAATGCCTCAGTTTCAAACGAATCAAATGAAAAGTACTAGGGAAACCCCCCTATAGGGGAAAAGGGGGGGTCTTGTATTGATCACCCCCAAAAGGGGGGGTATAACGAAATCGAGGTTTTATAAAGTACCCCCGCCGTATTAGGTACCCGGGGGTGTTGTATTTTGGGGGGGTCTTCTATCCGGGGGATTACGGTAGATAATGCATACATTGCAGTGAGAATAGCATCATAGTCAAGAGCAAAGATATCTACCCTCTGCCTAAGCAGCTCCACCCAGTCGGGGAGCTCAGCGTCGTCGCCAAACTCTGTACGCCAAGCGTCGCTCAGACGGTCGAAGCAGCGGGACTCTGTGTGACCAGGCGTCCCGCAAGGCTGACCAGTCCGGACACTCGTGCGAATAAAGTACGGGTAGCGAGCAGTACTCAGCGACCCTCTACTCTGAGCGTACCACTCACGAAGCTGCTAGGGCGAACGAGTCTCGCGCGGACGATGCTGCTGCTGCACCGGGCCACTGCAAGAAGCTCCCGAACTACCCACTCCAGGACGACTCCCACTACTGCCACCCCGACAACCCCAACTAGCGTACCACTCACGAAGCTGCTGGGGCGTGAGGGACACACGCGGACGGCCCTGGAGCCGCATCTGGCCACGCCAGGAGCAGCAGTAGAAGCAGTAGTAGCAGGAGCAGCAGTAGCAGTAGTAGTAGCGGTAGCAGCGCGGGCAGGACAGTGCTCACCAGTGGTGGGAAGGGCAGGCGCACGACGGCGGCGACTGCGGGGCCGCTACAGCGGCAGGGCGGGGCCGCGACCGCGGGAGGGAGCTCCGCGGCAGCTGCTGCAGGGCGGGGTGACGACTGCGGCCAGGGGCTCCGCGGTAGTTGCTGCAGGGCGGGGCCGGGCCGCGACGGCAGCTGGTGCAGGGCAGGGACAGGGCCGCGACGGCCGCTGCTGCAGGGTGGGGCGGGGCCGCGACGGCAGCTGCTGCAGGGCGGGGTAGTCCGCGACGACAGCTGCTGCAGGGCGGGGCAGTCCGTGACGGCAGCTGCTGCAGGGCGGGGCAGGGCCGCGACAGCAGCTGCTGCAGGGCGGGGCAGGGGCGGCCGTCCAAAGGGCGGGCGCGGGGTAGGGCAGGGCGCTGCGGCGGGCAGGGGCGACGCCGTGCGGGCCCCGCAGGGGCGTCGCGACGAGCGGGGGCGACGCCCGGGACCCGTTGGGGCGACGCGACGCGCAGGAGCCGCGCCTCGCGGGTCCCGCAGGGGCGTCGCGACGAGGCGGGGGCGACGCGCGGGTCCCGCAGGGGCGTCGCGACGAGGCAGGGGCGACGCGTGGGTCCCGGAGAGGCGTCGCCACGAGCTGGGCGATGCGTCGCGGGGTCCAGGGGCCGCGCCGCGGGGTCCAGGGGCGGCTGCGCGGGTGCAGGGCAGGCCTGCGCGCTGCCTGCAGGGCAGAGCGGCATGGTGGCGCTCGAGGGCGCGGGTAGGCAGGCGCGCAAGGGCGCGGGTAGGTAGGCGCTCGAGGGCGCGGGTAGGCAGGCGCTCGAGGGCGCGGGAAGGCAGGCGCTCGAGGGCGCGGGTAGGAAGGCGCAAGGCGCGTGACAGGGTAGGCAGGCACGACAGTGCAATTTGGGCAGGGCAGAAAAAAAAGTTTTGTGGTGGGCCCTAAAAAAAACGGTCCCCCTAGGGAACCTGCTCTGAAACCATGTGAAGAGTAGAGGACAAGGAATGACTGAACTAGCAATAAGATGGGTACAAGTAGGAAAACCTGGCAGTGTTGTACCCCATATAGTCTACCCCACTACAGCCTACACAGACTATGTCATATATGTTTGACAGATTGGTCTTAATACCACCCTCGGTTGTTTCTTTTCTTGATTTCGCGATACCCCTCACCTATCCTTGGGGTGTTGACTGTTCTTGCCCGTCAGCTCCGCACGTGTTTTCTTCATTTCCCAACACGCCAAGATACGATGTCCTTTAGTGCCACAAAATTTGCACGTCTCATTTTTTGCTAGCCGCTGCTTCGCATCGCCCTTGTCGTTCTCCATTAGGTCGGCAGTCGTGGGTGGTGCCGACCGCTCCATGCCATCACTTGGCTGGTTGCGTCGTGTTCCGCAGTAGCTACTGTTCAACGCGTCTATTCGATTTGTGCTGCCTGAAACTGCCCCCACGCCCCTTCGCCTTGGACAATTTTGTTGATAATCCACTCTAGAGCTGGGCCTCGTAACAGTGTTGCTGCGAGCCGTATGCGCATCGCGTCTTGGGTGGGGGTCGTGCTTCCAACGGCTTCGAAGTAAATTTCGAGTTCAGCTACGAATTGACGAACGTCGCTCCCTTTAACTATAGGATCGAACGCCTCCGATAGCTTGTGCTTCACTGCTTCGAGGTTGCATGTAGCTGTTGCCGTTATCGCATATATAATTGTATGTGTCGCCGCTGCTGCTGCTGCTGTCGCTGCTGCTGTGGCGGCTCCCGATTGGTTTGCGATCATCGTGTGAGAATAGTAGGCACAAGTAGGAGCCATAGCTAGGGTTTACCTAGCTAGGCAAGAGAGAAATGAGCAAAGGAGGGGGTTCACTAGCAAGCAGCAGGATACATATAGGAAACCCTAAGGGGTTGTACTCGCTATAGAGTACCCCACTGCAGGCTAGACAATAATAACATTCTGACACATCGCCTCAATTCGCTGGAGTGCTGCTCGCGTCTGGTCCAGGTCAGTGCGTAACTCCGCAATTTTTTGTACGAAATTATCACCATTTTCCTCCATTTGGCAATTTGCAGGAATATTTGCGACGAAAATAAATAAAATCTGTGTGCTGGTCGACTTAATGTGAAGCGAATTGACTTTCAAATCGTTGAGTGCGGTTTCCGTAGCTCGCGCAATTCTCCATTAGCCGAATTCACGTTCGATCTCGGACGTTGAGAAAAACTCGATCTGACGTTCCAAATTCCCACCTAGGCCGTTGAGATACGATTCGATCGGATGGTCGAAACTCGCCTATAAATCTGAGGAGTGTTCGAAAAGCGGATCGAGGGGATTTATGAAAATTGCGCGGAAATGGTTTTACATACCCGAATCGGCGCGTCGTCGCCCCCGCGGTTTTTTAAGGCCGGTTGTAAGCAATTGAAGACTTCGCGTGTAAACGAGCTCTGATTACCAGTGTCAGAATGTTATAATTGTCTAGCCTGCAGTGGGGTACTCTATAGTGAGTACAGCCCAATTAGGGTTTGCTATATGTATCCAACTGCTTGCTAGTGAACCTGCTCCTTTCTTCATTCTTACTTTCTACTGCTAATTCTGACATGCTATCAGAGCAGGTCGATCCCCTTGGGTCCATCCTGTGGGTGGGCCCACCACCTCACTGCTTCCGCTGCTACTGCTACTCTGTGTGTTGCACGCCCCGTGGCGTGCGACGGATTTTTCATCCCGCCGCGCGCTCGGAGCGTGCGGCGGTTTTCTGCCCGCCGTGCGCCCCGAGGCGCGCGGCGGTTTTCTGCCCGCCGTGCGCCCCGAGGCGCGCGGCGGTTTTCTGCCCGCCGTGCGCCCCGAGGCGCGCGGCGGTTTTCTGCCCGCCGTGCGCCCCGAGGCGCGCGGCGGCTTTCTGCCCCGTCACTCCGCGCGTCGCTCCCGGGAGGCGCTGCGACGGGCGACGGGGACCCGCGCGTCGCCCCCCGTCGCCCGTCGCGGCCTGCGCGACCTGCGTAGGGCCCGCGCGCGGCCCGTACAGCCTGCGCGCGGCCCGTACGGGCTGCGCCAGGCCCGCGCGCGGCCCGTACGGGCAGCGCCAGGCCCGCGCGCGGCCCGTACGGACTGCGCCAGGCCAGGGCGCGCCTCGGGCCGCCCGCACGCGGTTCGTACGGGCTGCGCCAGGCCCGTGGGCGCCCTGTTTTCTCTGCCCCTGCGCTGCCCGCTGTCCCCCGTGCTTCTGACGGCGCCCCACCCCTGCTGCTGCCCGTTCTCCTGAATTAGGGTTTGGGGGTGGGGGGTATGGGGGTGCAGTTTCTGTGCGTCGTCCCCTGCTCCTCCTCCTCCGTCTCCCAGTGCTGCAGCTGCCGCTGAGGGGGGTGGGTGTGTGGGAGCCGAAGGAGTGGTACTAGGGGGGTGACGTGCAAGTGGAGTTAGGAGTGAAGCAGTGGGTGTGTGGGGGGTGTGTGGGACAGTTGGAGGAGGTTGAGCGGAGGCTGCTGTCTTGTCGTCCGCAGCACCTGTAATCCGGGGCGCACTGTCTTGGTAGCCCAGAGAGCCTGCTGCGCCTGTCGCCCGAGGGTCCGTTGCTCCTGTAGCTCCTCGTAGCCCGTGAGCCAGTTACTCCAGTAGTCCGGGGCGCACTGTCCCGGTAGCCACTGTGCCAGCAGCTCCTGTTGCCCGTGTGTCTGCAGCTTCAGCCGCCGTCTCTCATCTTCTCTCCTCTCACAGTCCCTCCTCCTCCTCACTTGCCCGCTGTGACTACCACTAGCTTTGCTTATAATTGTGAACTATTACTATGCTTGCTTGTTGTGCTGATTACACCCCACTTTGGCTATGGGGGTGTGTCAGAATGTTATAATTGTCTAGCCTGCAGTGGGGTACTCTATAGTGAGTACAGCCCAATTAGGGTTTGCTATATGTATCCAACTGCTTGCTAGTGAACCTGCTCCTTTCTTCATTCTTACTTTCTCCTGCTAATTCTGACAACCAGTTGTCAGGATCGAAGGAACTAGTTCGGAAATTATAATATGATCACATGGGTACAATACGAGGCTACATATAGGCTCGACACAAAGGCAGTAACCCTGGTGTTAATAGAAGGTTCCGCAGGTCGCGAAGCATCCCGAACGGGTCCTTTCTGAATTCGGTAGAAGGCAATTCAGTGGCAACCGAAAAGCCTAAAATTCGGTGCACTCAACCGTTTTTAGTGCCTAAAACTATAATAACTCTAGTGCATCAACGAAACTAGCAAATCAAGCAAAATCAAGCACAACAAAATATGAATAAGCAAGATAATGCACGATAAGGTAAATATATGTAGGTAAAGCCGTCGTACTCTCACATAGCACCTCCAGCTCCAGCACTACAAGAACCAGTACCTCCAGGGCCAGTACCTCCAGCCTCTACACCCCCAGAGCCAGCACCTCGAGCACAAGGACCTCAAGCGTCAGCATCCCAAAAGTGTGACCTACCATGGTAGTACCGAAGGTTGGTGCGGTGACTGTCAAGACGATTGTGGTGAAGGAGACAACACCAGACGTGCTACCAAGGGAAGGGGGGTAGCGTGAGACACACCTGACGGGGCAGGAGCAGGGTGGGGTGGACGAACCGGAGGAGCAGGACCAAGAGGAGGAGTGGGAGCGAGGAAGAGGGGAGGGGGGAGGACCGGGAGATCTTGGTGGGGGTAACGGGCGTAGAAGGACACGGACTCGTCAAAAGTGACGTCATGGGAGTCGAAGAACCGGTGGAGAGGCGAGTTGTAAAACGTGAAGTAAGGGGCGTCAACCGTGAAGTCAAGGAGAACACAGCAAAGTGTGCGAGCCAAGAGCTTGTCCACGGTGGGATCGTGAACATGTGCAAGGCAGCCCCTCACATGAAACTCTGATGCGACACTAGGGGACCCAGTCCAGAGAATCGATAAAACCTCTGAGCAAGAGACACGCGTCCAAAGTTTCAGCTGGTGTGCGACGTAATGAACCGCGTAGGGCCACAAAAAATGGGGGGCACATGCATGGACTGAGGAGGTGCGGGCGATCTTGATGACCAATCCTATGCGAAGCTCAGCAACCCCATCCTGCTGTGATGAGTCTGGAAGCGTTCAGGACCAGGTGATGCCCTGATCGCGACAAAACCAAGCAAGCACGCGAGAGCGAAACTTACCCCCACGGTCGGAGTGCAGACAAAGGACAGGGAGGCGGCACTCGGCACGAGTGGCCAGCAACGATGGGATTAGGAGATCAGTCACGTCGAACTTCTGCCGAAAGGGAAACACCGTGGTGTAGCGAGAGAAGTCGTCAACCACCACTAGGAAGAAGCGCTCCTACCCTGACCCAGTGATTGGGGCGGGACCCAAAACGTCCAGGTGCAAAGTCTCTAGGGGCACGGTGGCTGCCGCAAGTGAGGAGGAGCGAGGGTGGCGCACAGCCTACCCTCGACGCAAGGAGCGCACGGCGGCGCATGTGATGGAGGGAGCGACGAAAGAAAAGATGGGAGACCAGAGACAAGACCGTGCCTACACATGTGGCGGAGATGGAGGAGTGAAGGGTGACCAAGACGGTGGTGCCACAGGACTGACGGGTGGGTGAGTGACTGACATGAGCACGACGTAGCAACCTGACCAAGCGCAGTTACCTCGGGGGACGTAGTGCGTAGTGAAAAGAGACCTGAGTGGGGCTTGTCAAGAAATGAATTTCTATATATGTAACTGCTTCTGCATCAACCTGGTATAGTGTAGCATAGTGTTGGTGGTGCACCCCTTGCATGCTTGTATAACCATCGACTCTGCTCTATTGCCAACCCTCTTTTGCCCTATTCAGCCCTACCTCCTTGCCTAGCTAACTAAACCCTAGCTATGGCTACTAAGTTATAGTCCTGTTTTTTACAGGGCTTCCAGAAAATGTGGCAAGACTTGACCCTGTAGTAGCGTCCGTGCAAGTTGCAAACCTCTCGTATGCAGGGAAAGTGAGTGTAACCCCACAGTCTTGACATGTGCTATGTACAACACATGAGCACGACGCAACAACCTGACCAGACGCGACTACCTTGGGGGATGTAGTGCACAGTGAGAAGAGACCTGAATGGGGCTTCTAGGAAATCATGGCAAGACGTGACCCTATAGCAACGTCCTGACAAGTCGTAACCCTCTTGTGTGCATGGAAAGTGAGTGTGACCCCACGGTCTTGACATGTGCTATGTACAACACATGTGCTCGCCAGACATCTACAATGGGTTCTTCTTTGAACATGAAGAACGACTTCATCACACCAACTCAAGTCGTTAAACATCTGATAGGTCTAATTCATAGCGAGGACCCTCCATTCAGCCACCGCATTTTCATAATTTGCAAATTTGTTTGAAAGCATGCTTCGAATGGGGGGGGGGGGTGGAGAGGGAAGGCCTTGTATGATGTTTGGGGAAAACGTTGCTAGCAATAATACTGCACTGAGCCAAAAGTGTGGCTTAAATGGTTAGTGTTGGAATGAATCCTTCAATGAGCGTCTAAAGATCGTAACAGTCTTGGGTAATGTAGTCTTGTATTCGAAACGGAAGTTGTAATAGAATGATTGTTGACTAAAAACTTGATAATAGAACGCATTACAAGAGAAGATATAGCTAGGCGAAAATACACGTTCGCTAATGTTCGCTAATGTAGCTTCTCATTACATAAACATATTGTACCCTTTCGCTACAGTATAGCCCTGTTTACTGACGTCAGCGTGTTACGAATAGTGAAATGAGAAAAAGCATTGTGCACTCCTAACCGCAGCAAGCGAATCACACAATGTCGAGGATGAATGTGAAGGGGCAGAGTGACGCGAAGAGTCGCGTACGGTTATGAAGCATCTGGACCGTCAGGGCAAACATCATCAATCAGAAGTAGTGGCAAGGATTCAGCCCGAATAGTTTCGTAACCGTCTGGGGTCACACGGTTGGATTTCGCTGCAATAAGGGAATGCACCCCTCAGAGTACATGGCTAGTCTAGGTCGCTTCGTATTCCACATGTACTCTTATTTATATGCTTGTATTTGCATGTTTTTATCATCTCAATCATTTTGCATTCACTCTTTCATTTTTTATATGCCCACCACCACTACTCAGTCGTGTGCGAACCTTTTCGAGGTGATCCTTGGTACGATCAACTTCTGATCGCAGCATGGTATCAGAGCGACTTGGGAATCCTTCGCACTGCCACCTCCGAAATCTTCGGTGATCGAAAGGTGGCGTACGGCACACGCTCGCGCGTAAGGATGGCCGAAGGATCTGGTGGTCAGACAAATCTGACCGCTGAAGCGCAGCCCAACCCGGTTGCGACAAACGAGGAAACAACGATAATTGGAACCGCCGTCTTCGCACAACTGCTTAAGCGACTCACCAGCTTGGAGCAAGGACTCCAAACATTGCGGAATGGCGACACGGGAACGTCTTCCCAACCATCTCAACCGGCCTCGAATGGCCATAACACCGCCTCGCACACCTTCCCCGTCAACACAAATGGCTCAACTCCCAAGACTCCCCGTCCCAGCGAAGAAGCAATTCTCTCTGCACAATCAAGGTTCCTGAGCATATCAAAAATAAAGACAAGTGTGTGCTTTGACCAGAAATTTCTATACGTGGAGCTTCGAGCTGGAGCTGCTGCTACAAAACGCACAGATATTCCAGTACTCTGACGGGAGCTATGCGGGACCTGCTGAAGATATCGCCGACTCCAGGGCGCAGTGATACAACAAATCGTTGATGGCGTACGGCGTCCTGCTGCGAAATATGTCGCCGGCGGAGCAGCTGAGCATTCGTTCGTACAAGACAGCGTCAGCTCCAGCCCTCGACGCATTCGACACCTGAACGGCGTGCACCAACCGAAATATTCGATTTCGTCAAGCCACTTGCTCCAGCAGCTACTGGAGACAAAAATGGCCCCAGGGGAGAAGGCCAACAGCTACATTAATCTCTGTCAGAGCTTACGCGATCAAATCGCGAAATTGGGAAGTAGCATTTCCGAAGAAATCTTTGTGAACATCGTGCTTCAAGGGCTCGGCCCAGACTGGGCGGCCCAACAAGGCGCTTCTCAGACAGCAGGGGGTTATCTCGGAAGCCGCCCTATGCACCACCCTCCTCGTCGAACAGAGAGACATGGACCAGCAGCGACCAGTGCCGCGACGAGACCGGGAACGCCTCGCCTTCGACGCATACAGCACAGAATGGCGACGGCCGCGGCGCCTTTACTGCAAAATCTGCACTTGGCACTTGGCAGATCGATGTAAGTTCCGATCTCGCCCTCGCCAAACCAATCCGAGCACCTGGACCGGCCGTCAAGATGCACGAAACGACACGTATCAAGCCCAGGGGTACCAACCCCCATCGCGCAACCTGAACCCAGCGATTCAGCATCAGCAACAGCACACCACCCAATTGGAGCGTTCACGGATAACAATCCGTTCACTACCCGCCAAGATTTTAGCGACAACGACAATCAGGACTAAAATCTCCCAGTCCCACTACTTGAAAGTCCCCCGCACGAATCTGATTCGTGGGTGGCACCGATCGATTGGATCTCGCGCGAGCAATTTCTGAAATTTGACACACTGCACATCGTCACGCCGCGATTGGCGCTGCTCGGACGTGACGACAACAAGCGCTGCAACACTTGGTACCTGGACAGCTGTTGCGCACATGGTTGGATCCGAGCGTGTCGTCTACAACGCCGTCTGGACCTCAACGGTCACCTACGTCACCGTGGCCAACAATACCCGCCTGCGCACAAGCGCGCAAGGAATCGTCGTGCTCAAGGCATGATGAAACCACACGCACATCACGCTTAATGATGTGCTCATAGTCCAGAACCTGCGCTTCAACCTTCTCTCCGCCGCTCAACTCATGGATTGCGGTGTCGAATTGAGCACGGTTCCGCGCACACGTAATATAATTCTGCACTACTCATCACCGACAAAACGCGCAGGCAGATCGGACGCGCACACTCCGAAAATGGAGTGTCCATATTTGACTTCGACATTCCCGACTGCAGCGGCAACTCGAACGAGCTAATTGATCTCGTTCCACTGTGCTTCGAGCACATCCACCGTTCTGACTGGAAACACCCCGACGGAAGACCGTGGGTGCCACATCACCCGCACCCACGTGAGCTGGCGCTACATGACCCCGATCCAGACGGGATTTGCAGGGACTGCCACACGCCCAACGTCTCAACAATCGCAATTGCCGGCCGCGGCCTCGCCGCCATCACTGAAGCTGAGCGACACGTGCCACCTGAAGAAGGCATGACGGCACTCGAGCTCGAAGTGGAAACAGAACGAGTCTTCGGCCCGCCGAATCCGGAGCCTGGACAGGCACTTCCCAGCACACCAGCTGAGCGGCCCGAAAGCATCCTACGGGAACGACGCCGCGGCACCTTCGACGACCGCGGAGTGGCACGCCCCTACACGAAGGAGGAGTTCCTGAAGGTTTACCCCCACTGGCGCGACCCTACGAAGAAGCTTACCGTGGAACAGGAAGAAGAATTGGCGCGCCGCGAAGCAGTGGAGCTTCGCCGAAAGAGCATCGCCGAGGCACCCGGCACATTCTCATGCGCCGCATGGGGCGCACAGGAAGAAGACAGAGCCTCAGATGAAGGGGGGTGGGGAAGTGCTGGTGGATGGGGAACGAGCGACATCGGAGGATGGGGCAACACCGGTGGCACTTGGGCTGACGCCGGCGGCGGCTGGGGCGCCGCATTTGGCGGCGAAGGCAGCGGATGGGAAACTTCTGGCGGCAGCTGGGGAACGTCCCGCGAAGAACAAAGGGGGGAAGCTGAAGGTGAAACAGAACCTCCTGTTGTTCCCCTCGGTCGTCCCCCGCGCCTCCCTGCACCCGCGGTACCTTCTCCTGACGTCCAGCCGCACTGCGATCGCTAGGACACCATCGATTGGGGCAACGAACCATCGCCCCCACGTCGCACAGCCTTCGGACCTGACCCCGAGCTGCGCGAACCCACCTTCTTCCCCGGAACGATTCCCGGAGCCAACATTTCTCTCTCCGTGATTCTCGACAGAGAATTCTTGGCACTGATGCTGACGATTGCGAACGACAAAGAAGAAACTGAAGAGGCAACAGCGGATGCTGCCACATTACCTGACGAGGATCCCGAAGCAGCACGCGCACGCTACATGCGCACCTCTGGATTCCGCGCCAACGATGACCTTTGGCTCCAACGCCTCTGTCACCCCTCGCGCGTGACACTGAAGAATTGCATCGAGGTGTGCGTATTTGCGCCTGGGGCACTCCTGCGCCCTGATGGCACTGAAGTGAGAAGCACGACCCAGCCGCGCAATTGCACCGTCTGCCCCGAAGCTGCTCTAAGCCACCAGCCATTCCCCCTGCTTGAGCCAGGAACTAATCGCTACCAAAAACTGCACAGGGTGTACAGTGACTTCCTCATTGTTGGCCACTTCAGGCTCAACGTCGAGCAGTACAAACTCACATTCGTTGACGCTGGAACCCGCTACGTGTGGGTAGTCAACGTCGAACTCCGAAGCAGGGCGTACGAGGCCTTTTGTCTCTGGCTGGCGCACGCGCAACGGCAATCTGGGGAGAAGCTGAAAATCTGTCAGACAAACGGCGCAGCGGAGTTTAGGAGCAAGGAGTTGTAGGATTACTTGGCGCAGAAGGGAATCGAGCATCACATTTCCCTACCCTACGCGCACTAGCAGCAAGGCGTAGCTGAACGCACGAACCGCACACTCATGACAAAGGTGCGAGCGCTACTTAAGCAATCAAAGCTTTCGTCGACGTACTGGACTTACGGGATGCACCACGCTGTGCACAACCTGCTTTCAACCACCGCCATCACCGGCAACCTATCCCCGCACCTGAAGTGGACGGGCACGAAGGGAGACACATCCATGCTCCACGTCTGGGGATGCATGGTGCAGTATCGCCCGCCAACATCAACTATCGGGAAATTCACAAGCCATGCGTGCTGGGGAATCCACCTCGGCATCAGCCACGAATACAAGGCATGGCTCATCCTTGACCTCATCAACCCGAAGGTCACGAATGCGTGCGACGTCATTTTCTACGAGCGGCTTTTCCTCGAGCAATTCCATGAAGACGAGCGGACAAACGCAAATCGCGTCTACGCCAACGACGGGCATAGCTACGTCACACCGAAGACGAAGCCGCTGCAGCCATCCTCGAGCAAGACAACGGGGGCGAATTCACAAGAGGCGATCGCCACAGCAGCGATGACGATGACGAAGACTCCCCTGGAGGAGGAGTTGGCGGAGCAGGAGGAAGTAGCAGAGACGCAGCACCGCCAGCACCACCTGAACCGGAGAGCGACGACGACGACGTGCAGGAAGTAATTTCGCAACATCGCCACGACAGCACCGTCTCGGGACTGCAGCTTCTCGGGCTCCACACCGCCACCTCAACGGCGCCACGTGTCACCGAGCCCAAGAACCCAGGCCAAGCGCTCACAGGACCACACAGCAAGGAATGGCGCGAGGCAATGGACGCAGAGATCAAGGTGCTCGAGTCCCGCGACACTTGGGTGCTCGTCGATCGCGTCGCAATCAAGGGGAAAAGGATTCTCTATGGCAAATGGGTCCTCCGCGTGAAGACCGTAGCGGACTGCACGATCGAGCGATTTAAGGCACGTTGGGTTGTGCGCGGCTACGATAAGAGGCACGGCATTGACCTTGACCAGACGTTTGCGCCATTCAGCCGTCACACCTCCGTCAGAATTTTGCTCGCCATCGCCGCCGCGAGGCACCTGTCGCGCAAAATCGACGTGAAAAACGCATTCTTATACACGTTAGTAGATGCGGTAATTTACGCAGAGGAGCCGTACACATACGGCGAAGGGGATTCGCGCGTATGCCAGCTACGAAAGCCTCTCTACGATATCAAGCAGGCGCCAAGGCTCTGGCAGCAGAATTTACATAACATCCTGCTTGAGATAGGCTTTAAGCAACTGCCCCACGATCCCGGGATGTATCGCCGCGGCTCACGGTCTAAGTCGACGATCTGCTCTACACAGGATCGAGCAACGAACTGCTCGAACAGTTCGAAAGGAACCTGGCGAGGCGCGTCGACATTACCTACAACCACGATGTGAAGTAGTTCTTAGGCCTCAACGTCTCCTACGCGCCAGAAGCCATTCATCTCTCAGCAGCTAAGTACGCAGAAGAACTTGGCGAATGCTTCAAGATCGCGCCTGCACCGCTCTCCACCCCTTACCGCACTTCCGAACCGAACCACAAGCGTGACAACAAAGCCATGTCTCCCGCTGGACTGCTGACTTACCAGCAGCAACTAGGTTGCCTGCTCTTCGCCTTTGTCACAGCAGGCCAGATCTCTCGAACATCGCGAGCCAGCTGGCTCAGTACTCACGCAAACCAACGGCTAAAAATATTCTGGATCTTCAGCGCACTCTGCAATTCTTCATCTCCACGCCCCATGTCGGACTGTGCTACTCCACAGTCCCAACCTCGTCCTTCAACCTCATCGGCTACGTGGACGCCGATCACGCCGCTGACCCGGATAATCCACGGTCCGGATTTAGGTTCCTATTTCGACTCAAACCGACAGGAACCATCTCCTGGAATTCGCAGAAGCAGGAACTGGTTGCCTTGTCATCGGTGGAAGCTGAGTTCATCGCTGCGACAGCAGCAGTTCGCGAAGGACTTTACCTACAGGAGCTCCTATAGGAGGCAAAAATTCAATCCTCTCCCAAAAAACCTTAAACCCTAAATCCTAAACTTTCGCCTGCACTGCGACAACCAGAGCGCGATCAGGATCGCGAACAAACCTGGGTTCGTCAACCGCACCAAACACATTGCGCTACGGTACTTCTTCGTCAAGGACATAGTGGACAAAGGCCATGTTGACATGACCTATTGTAGGACAGGTGACATGGCAGCTGATTTCCTCACGAAGCGACTGTCACTTCAGCAGTACCAGCACTGCTCCGAATTCAGCGGAGTAGTCAAGCGGGTCAACAACAGCTACGGTGAGGAGTGAAGGGGGGTGTTACGAATAGTGAAATGAGAAAAGGCACTGTGCACTCCTAACCGCAGCAAGCGAAACATACAATGCCGAGGATGAATGCGAAGGGGCAGAGTGACGCGATTAGTCACGTACGGTTACAAAGTATCTGGACTCTCAGGGCAGACAGCATCAAGCAGCAGTAGTGGCGAGGATTCTGCCCGAACAGTTTTGTAACCGTTTGGAGTCGCACAGTTGGATTTCGCTGCAATAAGGGAATGTACCCCTTAGAGTACATGGCTAGTCTAGGTCGCTTCGTATTCCACCTGTACTCTTATTTATGTGCCCGTATTTGCATGTTTTTATCATCTCAAACATTTTACATTCACTCTGAATTGAGGTCAGGGGCCCACCACCACTACTCAATCGTGTGCGATCCTTCCCGAGGTGATCTTGGGTACGATCAACTTCTGATCGCAGCAAAGCGTAACTCACTAGTGACTTGCTACTGTAGCTAATGACTTGTAATTTTTTGAAATGTAAAACTATATTTTTTTTTCCAATAGTTGAATTGACGAATCAATGGAAACCTATGAAGAAAACAAGAAGATGAAGAAAAAAAGCCCTGTGCCAGAAACGTGACCATCAATTTCCCACCCGTATAAACAGGGTAATGTTTTACACTTATTGTGACGTACGTGTTGTTATTGAATTGTACTATCCATTTCTCTAGCAATCAGCTTTTGGTTGGTAGACAATGTCAGTTCTTTTTATACCCTTCGCGTGTACCTCCTAACGCGTTCAAGGTCTGCGTGTGTACCTCCCACGAGGTCTTCAGCGTACCAGTGGAGCAGCCTTCGGCGCCGACTCCTTCACCCGCCATGGCTAGCGGCGATACAGCGCGGGATGCGGGGATGCAAGGAGGCGGCGGAGCGGCGAGTGGCGAGGAGGTGGCGGCGGGGCTCGTGATCGCGCACCCCGACGACGAGTCCATGTGCGCCCCGCCTCGCCGCCTCCCGGCCTCCCCGCCTCGCCGCCTCCCTGCCTTCCCGCCTCCCCGCCTCCCCGCCTCCCCGCCTCCCCGCCTCGCCGCCTCCCTGCCTTCCCGCCTCCCCGCCTCCCCGCCTCCCCTCCTCCCCGCTTCCCGCCTCCCCGCCTCCCTGACCTCCCGCCTCACCGCCTCCCCGCCCTCCCGCCTGCCCGCCTCTCCGGCTCCTCGCCTCTTAGTCCTCGCACGCCTCTCTTGCGCCCCGCCTCGCCTCTCCTAACCTCGCCTCGTCTCCGCCCTCCTCGCCTGCTGTGATCATCCGCCGCTCCCGCGGCCACAGCCGCGCGCTGCTACCCTGCCTCTCGCCCCACCATCCGCCCTCCTTATTCTCACCTCCGCATTTCACTTCCGTCCTCTTCTCCCCTCTCCTCCGCTACCCTCCTCTCTTTTGCTCTCTCCTGTGCTTCCCCCTTCCGTCCGCCAACCCCCCCCACGCGCAGGTTCTTCGTGCCCACGCTGCGCGCGCTCGTCGCGCGGCCCTCCGCGGTGGGGCACCTCGTCTCGGCCGCTGCGCTGCCACAAGCTGACTCCACACAACACGGCGCCCGCTGCGCGCTGCACATCCTCTGCCTTTCCTCAGGTCTGCCTCTCCTCAGGTCTGCCTCTCCTCAGGTGCCCCACGGCCCGCCGTGCGTTTCCTCTCTGCCGTTGACTCCCCTCTGAGCTGCGCCACCCCTTATTCTCTCCTGCACTCCCTTCGCCTTGTGCCCTACTGGGCAATGCTGAGGTAGTTCAGGCGCTCAAATTGTTGTGTTATCCCCGTCCCCTCGTTGCAATGGAACTTCGCATCCCCTTCGTTTCCCGCGTCTCAACAGTCTCCCCCCCTCTCTCTCCGCCCTCGCCTCACCATCTGGCCCCAGCAGGCAACGCGGAGGGGCTGGGCAGCACGAGGAGGGCGGAGCTGAAGGCAGCAGCGGCGAGCCTCGGGGTAGAGACGGGGTTGGGGAGAGTTAGGCTGGGAGAGAGGTTCGGGGAAGAGACAAGCTCGAGGTAGGGAGTAGCTTGGGGTAGAGAGCGGCTTGAGAGAGGCTCAGTCACTCCCCATCCCAACCCACTCCATCCCAACCCACTCCATCCCAACCCACTCCATCCCAAACCAATTCTCCCCGTTCCATCCACCCCATCCCATCCCCATCATCCTACCCCTCTTCTTCTCTGTTCTCACCCGCACCCCTTTGTTCTCCTCCTCTACAGTCACTCTCCTCACCGCACCCTCGTCACCTCAAAACCTCCCCCCTCCCCTTCCCCCCCTCCCTTTTCCTATCCCTCTCTCCCCCCTCTCTCCGGCGCTCAGATAGCCCAGCAGTGCGTGGAGGTGGTGGACCACCCGCAGCTGCAGGTGCGGTGAGGGGCGGTGAGGGGTGAGTGAGGGGCGAGTGAGGGCGGTGAGGGGCGAGTGAGGGGCGAGTGAGGGGTGAGTGAGGGGTGAGTGAGGGACGAGTGAGGGGTGAGTGAGGGGCGAGTGAGGGGTGAGTGAGGGGTGGTGAGGAGCGAGTGAATGAGGGGTGAGTGAGGATGGTGGGCGGTTGAGGGCAGTGAGGGGATGGGTTGACATGGGTGAGGAGAGGAAGGGAGTGAGGCGGAAAGAAGCAAACTGGGCAGGCGGGAGTGCAAAGCACGCATCCTTTCATCCACGCGGCAGCATGAGTCATCCGCCAACCCTTCTTCTGCACACTCACTCCCCCGTCTCTCGTCACCGTTGATCTGCAGGATGGCATGGACCAATCCTGGCCGTCGGATGTCATTGCCGGCTTCGTCACTGACTTTGTGAAAAGGCACCAAATAAAAACGGTGGGCGCAATGATGGGATGTGATGTGACGGATGGGGTATGGGGAGGGATGGGGGATGGGATGTGAGGTGTGCGTCCGTCCGTCCACTCTCTGCCCTGCGCGCACACCTCGCTCTTCCCACCCTCCCCTCGGCCCCTCGGATGCTCTCTGTGCACGCCTGGGCAACCTTCCGGCCCTTTTATTCTGTTCTTTCCCCTCTACTCGTCCCTTGGGAATCCCATCTGCCGTGCAGCTCCTCACATTCGACGCCTGGGGTGTATCGGGCCATCCCAACCACCGTGCCATCAGCCATGCTCTCAGGTGCGCCATCCGTTGAGGTATCAGGTGCTTTCTGAAAAGCCTGGTGTGTGCATGCTGCCTTGCCCAGACGCCCATCGCTTCATCAAACTACGCTGTGGCGTTCAGCCTGCACCTGCTGGTGTGTGGCATTCAGCCTGCACCTGCTGGTGTGTGGCATTCAGCCTGCACCTGCTGCTGTGTGGCATTCAGCCTGCACCTGCTGGTGTGTGGCATTCAGCCTGCACCTGCTGCTGTGTGGCATTCAGCCTGCACCTGCTGCTGTGTGGCATTCAGCCTGCACCTGCTGGTGTGTGGCATTCAGCCTGCACCTGCTGGTGTGTGGCATTCAGCCTGCACCTGCTGCTGTGTGGCATTCAGCCTGCACCTGCTGCTGTGTGGCATTCAGCCTGCACCTGCTGCTGTGTGGCATTCAGCCTGCACCTGCTGCTGTGTGGCATTCAGCCTGCACCTGCTGGTGTGTGGCATTCAGCCTGCACCTGCTGGTGTGTGGCATTCAGCCTGCACCTGCTGGTGTGTGGCATTCAGCCTGCACCTGCTGGTGTGTGGCATTCAGCCTGCACCTGCTGGTGTGTGGCATTCAGCCTGCACCTGCTGCTGTGTGGCATTCAGCCTGCACCTGCTGCTGTGTGGCATTCAGCCTGCACCTGCTGGTGTGTGGCATTCAGCCTGCACCTGCTGGTGTGTGGCATTCAGCCTGCACCTGCTGGTGTGTGGCATTCAGCCTGCACCTGCTGCTGTGTGGCATTCAGCCTGCACCTGCTGCTGTGTGGCATTCAGCCTGCACCTGCTGCTTCCCAGCCTCGCCACCCCCGAGGCCCGTCGGAGGCGCATTTGGTTGGGACGGTCCAGCTGCTAATCGGAATGCCTTGCTGGAGGCGCGCTTGGGTGCTCCTGGAACCACAAACACACGTGACAGAGGTGGTGGAAGGGAAAGACATTGCGGGGGGATGCGGTGTATGTGTGGGCAGTGGGTGGAAGGGATGGGGAATGTGAAGAAGAAACTTGAGCTGTTTCAAGTCGTTGTGGGTTGAAGATGCACCCCGACGTACCGGGAGCTGCACCGCACTGAACCACTCCCTGCGCTGCTCATCGTTATGTGAGGCCCGACTGTCTGTGTTGCAACTGCGTCCCCCTGCCTCCTGTCCCCCTGCCTCCTGTCCCCCTGCCTCCTGTCCCCCTGCCTCCTGTCCCCCTGCCTCCTGTCCCCCTGCCTCCTGTCCCCCTGCCTCCTGTCCCCCTGCCTCCTGTCCCCCTGCCTCCTGTCCCCCTGCCACCTGTCCCCCTGCCACTTGTCCCCCTGCCACCTGTCCCCCTGCCACTTGTCCCCCTGCCTCTTGTCCCCCTGCCACCTGTCCCCCTGCCACCTGTCCCCCTGCCACCTGTCCCCCTGCCAGCTGTCCCCTGCCACCTGTCCCCCTGCCACCTGTCCCCCTGCCACCTGTCCCCCTGCCACCTGTCCCCCTGCCACCTGTCCCCCTGCCACCTGTCCCCCTGCCACCTGTCCCCCTGCCACCTGTCCCCCTGCCACCTGTCCCCCTGCCAGCTGTCCCCTGCCACCTGTCCCCCTGCCACCTGTCCCCCTGCCACCTGTCCCCCTGCCACCTGTCCCCCTGCCACCTGTCCCCCTGCCACCTGTTCGCATGTGCCAACTTCGTCGCCTCACGTGCTTCTCGATCTCCGTCCTCCCTGTCCCCCTCGCCCCCACGCCCCTGCTCATCTGCTTCACCAGCACCATGGTTGACAACGGGTCGCTGCCAGTCCCCGTGTGGCAGCTGGTGAGTGGGGCAGCTGGTGAGTGGGGCAGCTGGTGAGTGGGGCAGCTGGTGAGTGGGGCAGCTGGTGAGTGGGGCAGCTGGTGAGGGGGGCAGCTGATGAGTGGGGCAGCTGGTGAGGGGGGCAGCTGGTGAGTGGGGCAGCTGGTGAGTGGGGCAGCTGGTGAGTGGGGCAGCTGGTGAGGGGGGCAGCTGGTGAGGGGGGCAGCTGGTGAGGGGGGCAGCTGGTGAGTGGGGCAGCTGGTGAGTGGGGCAGCTGGTGAGGGGGGCAGCTGGTGAGGGGGGCAGCTGGTGAGGGGGGCAGCTGGTGAGGGGGGCAGCTGGTGAGTGGGGCAGCTGGTGAGTGGGGCAGCTGGTGAGTGGGGCAGCTGGTGAGGGGGGAAGCTGGTGAGGGGGGCAGCTGGTGAGGGGGGCAGCTGGTGAGTGGGGCAGCTGGTGAGTGGGGCAGCTGGTGAGGGGGGCAGCTGGTGAGGGGGGCAGCTGGTGAGGGGGGCAGCTGGTGAGTGGGGCAGCTGGTGAGGGGGGCAGCTGGTGAGGGGGGCAGCTGGTGAGCGGGGCAGCTGGTGAGGGGGGCAGCTGGTGAGTGGGGCAGCTGGTGAGTGGGGCAGCTGGTGAGTGGGGCAGCTGGTGAGGGGGGCAGCTGGTGAGTGGGGCAGCTGGTGAGGGGGGCAGCTGGTGAGTGGGGCAGCTGGTGAGGGGGGCAGCTGGTGAGTGGGGCAGCTGGTGAGGGGGGCAGCTGGTGAGTGGGGCAGCTGGTGAGTGGGGCAGCTGGTGAGTGGGGCAGCTGGTGAGGGGGGCAGCTGGTGAGGGGGGCAGCTGGTGAGGGGGGCAGCTGGTGAGTGGGGCAGCTGGTGAGTGGGGCAGCTGGTGAGGGGGGCAGCTGGTGAGGGGGGCAGCTGGTGAGGGGGGCAGCTGGTGAGTGGGGCAGCTGGTGAGGGGGGCAGCTGGTGAGGGGGGCAGCTGGTGAGCGGGGCAGCTGGTGAGCGGGGCAGCTGGTGAGGGGGGCAGCTGGTGAGTGGGGCAGCTGGTGAGGGGGGCAGCTGGTGAGTGGGGCAGCTGGTGAGGGGGGCAGCTGGTGAGTGTGGCAGCTGGTGAGGGGGGCAGCTGGTGAGTGGGGCAGCTGGTGATTGGGGCAGCTGGTGAGGGGGGCAGCTGGTGAGGGGGGCAGCTGGTGAGTGGGGCAGCTGGTGAGTGGGGCAGCTGGTGAGTGGGGCAGCTGGTGAGGGGGGCAGCTGGTGAGTGTGGCAGCTGGTGAGGGGGGCAGCTGGTGAGTGGGGCAGCTGGTGATTGGGGCAGCTGGTGAGGGGGGCAGCTGGTGAGGGGGGCAGCTGGTGAGGGGGGCAGCTGGTGAGGGGGGCAGCTGGTGAGTAGGGCAGCTGGTGAGGGGGGCAGCTGGTGAGGGGGGCAGCTGGTGAGGGGGGCAGCTGGTGAGTAGGGCAGCTGGTGAGGGGGGCAGCTGGTGAGGGGGGCAGCTGGTGAGGGGGGCAGCTGGTGAGGGCGGCAGCTGGTGAGTGGGCCAGCTGGTGAGGGGGGCAGGCAGTCTCTGCCATGCCCTCATGCTCCCTCCATTTCGAATGGTCTCCAAGCGTCTCTTCCTTTCAAGCGTCTCTTCCTTTCAAGCGTCTCTTCCTTTCAAGCGTCTCTTCCTTTCAAGCGTCTCTTCCTTTCAAGCGTCTCTTCCTTTCAAGCGTCTCTTCCTTTCAAGCGTCTCTTCCTTTCAAGCGTCTCTTCCTTTCAAGCGTCTCTTCCTTTCAAGCGTCTCTTCCTTTCAAGCGTCTCTTCCTTTCAAGCGTCTCTTCCTTTCAAGCGTCTCTTCCTTTCAAGCGTCTCTTCCTTTCAAGCGTCTCTTCCTTTCAAGCGTCTCTTCCTTTCAAGCGTCTCTTCCTTTCAAGCGTCTCTTCCTTTCAAGCGTCTCTTCCTTTCAAGCGTCTCTTCCTTTCAAGCGTCTCTTCCTTTCAAGCGTCTCTTCCTTTCAAGCGTCTCTTCCTTTCAAGCGTCTCTTCCTTTCAAGCGTCTCTTCCTTTCAAGCGTCTCTTCCTTTCAAGCGTCTCTTCCTTTCAAGCGTCTCTTCCTTTCAAGCGTCTCTTCCTTTCAAGCGTCTCTTCCTTTCAAGCGTCTCTTCCTTTCAAGCGTCTCTTCCTTTCAAGCGTCTCTTCCTTTCAAGCGTCTCTTCCTTTCAAGCGTCTCTTCCTTTCAAGCGTCTCTTCCTTTCAAGCGTCTCTTCCTTTCAAGCGTCTCTTCCTTTCAAGCGTCTCTTCCTTTCAAGCGTCTCTTCCTTTCAAGCGTCTCTTCCTTTCAAGCGTCTCTTCCTTTCAAGCGTCTCTTCCTTTCAAGCGTCTCTTCCTTTCAAGCGTCTCTTCCTTTCAAGCGTCTCTTCCTTTCAAGCGTCTCTTCCTTTCAAGCGTCTCTTCCTTTCAAGCGTCTCTTCCTTTCAAGCGTCTCTTCCTTTCAAGCGTCTCTTCCTTTCAAGCGTCTCTTCCTTTCAAGCGTCTCTTCCTTTCAAGCGTCTCTTCCTTTCAAGCGTCTCTTCCTTTCAAGCGTCTCTTCCTTTCAAGCGTCTCTTCCTTTCAAGCGTCTCTTCCTTTCAAGCGTCTCTTCCTTTCAAGCGTCTCTTCCTTTCAAGCGTCTCTTCCTTTCAAGCGTCTCTTCCTTTCAAGCGTCTCTTCCTTTCAAGCGTCTCTTCCTTTCAAGCGTCTCTTCCTTTCAAGCGTCTCTTCCTTTCAAGCGTCTCTTCCTTTCAAGCGTCTCTTCCTTTCAAGCGTCTCTTCCTTTCAAGCGTCTCTTCCTTTCAAGCGTCTCTTCCTTTCAAGCGTCTCTTCCTTTCAAGCGTCTCTTCCTTTCAAGCGTCTCTTCCTTTCAAGCGTCTCTTCCTTTCAAGCGTCTCTTCCTTTCAAGCGTCTCTTCCTTTCAAGCGTCTCTTCCTTTCAAGCATCTCTTCCTTTCAAGCATCTCTTCCTTTCAAGCATCTCTTCCTTTCAAGCATCTCTTCCTTTCAAGCATCTCTTCCTATCAAGCATCTCTTCCTTTCAAGCATCTCTTCCTTTCAAGCATCTCTTCCTTTCAAGCATCTCTTCCTTTCAAGCATCTCTTCCTTTCAAGCATCTCTTCCTTTCAAGCATCTCTTCCTTTCAAGCATCTCTTCCTTTCAAGCATCTCTTCCTTTCAAGCATCTCTTCCTTTCAAGCATCTCTTCCTTTCAAGCATCTCTTCCTTTCAAGCATCTCTTCCTTTCAAGCATCTCTTCCTTTCAAGCATCTCTTCCTTTCAAGCATCTCTTCCTTTCAAGCATCTCTTCCTTTCAAGCATCTCTTCCTTTCAAGCATCTCTTCCTTTCAAGCATCTCTTCCTTTCAAGCATCTCTTCCTTTCAAGCATCTCTTCCTTTCAAGCATCTCTTCCTTTCAAGCATCTCTTCCTTTCAAGCATCTCTTCCTTTCAAGCATCTCTTCCTTTCAAGCATCTCTTCCTTTCAAGCATCTCTTCCTTTCAAGCATCTCTTCCTTTCAAGCATCTCTTCCTTTCAAGCATCTCTTCCTTTCAAGCATCTCTTCCTTTCAAGCATCTCTTCCTTTCAAGCATCTCTTCCTTTCAAGCATCTCTTCCTTTCAAGCATCTCTTCCTTTCAAGCATCTCTTCCTTTCAAGCATCTCTTCCTTTCAAGCATCTCTTCCTTTCAAGCATCTCTTCCTTTCAAGCATCTCTTCCTTTCAAGCATCTCTTCCTTTCAAGCATCTCTTCCTTTCAAGCATCTCTTCCTTTCAAGCATCTCTTCCTTTCAAGCATCTCTTCCTTTCAAGCATCTCTTCCTTTCAAGCATCTCTTCCTTTCAAGCATCTCTTCCTTTCAAGCATCTCTTCCTTTCAAGCATCTCTTCCTTTCAAGCATCTCTTCCTTTCAAGCATCTCTTCCTTTCAAGCATCCCTTCCTTTCAAGCATCCTTCCTTTCAAGCATCTCTTCCTTTCAAGCATCTCTTCCTTTCAAGCATCTCTTCCTTTCAAGCATCTCTTCCTTTCAAGCATCTCTTCCTTTCAAGCATCTCTTCCTTTCAAGCATCTCTTCCTTTCAAGCATCTCTTCCTTTCAAGCATCTCTTCCTTTCAAGCATCTCTTCCTTTCAAGCATCTCTTCCTTTCAAGCATCTCTTCCTTTCAAGCATCTCTTCCTTTCAAGCATCCCTTCCTTTCAAGCATCCCTTCCTTTCAAGCATCCCTTCCTTTCAAGCATCTCTTCCTTTCAAGCATCTCTTCCTTTCAAGCATCTCTTCCTTTCAAGCATCTCTTCCTTTCAAGCATCTCTTCCTTTCAAGCATCCCTTCCTTTCAAGCATCCCTTCCTTTCAAGCATCCCTTCCTTTCAAGCATCCCTTCCTTTCAAGCATCTCTTCCTTTCAAGCATCCCTTCCTTTCAAGCATCTCTTCCTTTCAAGCATCCCTTCCTTTCAAGCATCTCTTCCTTTCAAGCATCCCTTCCTTTCATGCATCCCTCCTCTCACTCCCTTTCACGCCCTCTCACTCCCTCTCACTCCCTCTCACTCACTCCCTTTCACTTCCATTTCGCTTTCCATTTCAAGCTACATCCTTCCATTTCCTGCTACATCCTTCCATTTCCTGCTACATCCTTCCATTTCCTGCTACATCCTTCCATTTCCTGCTACATCCTTCCATTTCCTGCTACATCCTTCCATTTCCTGCTACATCCTTCCATTTCCTGCTACATCCTTCCATTTCCTGCTACATCCTTCCATTTCCTGCTACATCCTTCCATTTCCTGCTACATCCTTCCATTTCCTGCTACATCCTTCCATTTCCTGCTACATCCTTCCATTTCCTGCTACATCCTTCCATTTCCTGCTACATCCTTCCATTTCCTGCTACATCCTTCCATTTCCTGCTACATCCTTCCATTTCCTGCTACATCCTTCCATTTCCTGCTACATCCTTCCATTTCCTGCTACATCCTTCCATTTCCTGCTACATCCTTCCATTTCCTGCTACATCCTTCCACTCCCATATCCATCCTTCCACTCCCATATCCATCCTTCCACTCCCATATCCATCCTTCCACTCCCATATCCTTCCTTCCCTTCCATCTACTTACCTTCCTTTATCCCCTCCATCCATCCCCATTTGATCTTCATTCATCTCCAATCCATCCCAACCTCCGTGCACCCTGCAGAACAGTGCATGGCTGCATGTGAAGTTTCTTGGGCTCCTGGGGGTGCTTGCCATGTGGATGCATTTCCTCATCACACAATACCTAAGCACGGCAGGCAGCAGGATATATTTCATCTGCCCGAACATGCTGCCCAGCGTGCGAGCGATGCGGGCCCATCGCTCCCAGTTCGTTTGGTGCGTAAAGCTATCTCTGAGAGACCTGCTCTATCTTCCTCCCTGCTGCCTTTATCACCCATGCATGGCACAGCCCCCACCCGTCCTCATCACCCGCACGCATCCCCCCTTCACTGTCCCATGGCTGTGCTGGCAGGTTCCGCTGGCTCTTTGTGCTCTTCTCCGTCTACACCTTCCTCAACACACTCTCTCGCGTCGCTCCTTCGCCTCGCTCGCACAAGATCAAGAAATCTCAGTAGGCCAATTGCCAGGATGTCGCTGTGCTATATGCAGGGAGCAGCAATGTACAGGGAGCATGCTTTTCGTATAAACGTTGCTAGCTTGGTAATACAGCATAATGCGTTGGTGGCCATTAATATGTTTTGGGTCAAAGTGAGCCAACTTTACATTCGCTATCTGTGGTTCTTGCAACTTGTAGCTACTGACAAGAAAAATATCATTGCACACAAGGTAAACAACATTCCAGTGCTAGTTACAACTCCCAAAATCAATGGAGTTACATTCCACCTAAAAGTATTGCAATATGCGCAGCTGACGCGGCAGCAGCGATCTCGCTGTGTGCATGATAGCGTGTGCGGGGTGGGAGGTGGTGAGGCGCTCAGAGCTCGTCGTCCGGCTTGGCCCCCACGATCTCCACCAGCTCCGTCTCAAAGATGAGTGTTGCCCCGCCTGTGTGGCGTGCCATGGGGCACGTCGGGCAGGGAGGAGAGAGGGGAGGGGGGCGGCAAGCAGGGCACGGTGGAGGGAGGGAGGGAAGAGGAGTGCAGTATGTGTTTTAAGTGTGCAGCATTTGTTTTTACTGTGCAGCATGTGTTTAAAGTGTGCTTGCAATGGCACTTTCCGTGCAATGCAAGCATCAGCCAATCCAACCAGGAACAGGCGAGCGTGCAACGAGAAAAAGCAAGTGGTGCAGCAGGTGCATTGGCGACGCTGTGAGGCAGTGAGACATGGCCTTGTGAGAGCAGCACAGACGCGAGGAGGGAGAGGGCACAGGGGCAGTGTGGAGTGTGGGGGACGTGATGGGAGCCATGGAGGAGGAGCGGCATGGCGAGCAGCGCGTGCAGACAGGGGCAGTGGGAAGAGGGGGAGTGGCATGGCATGAGGGGAAGTGGCGGGACGGGGAGCGGCCAGAGGGGGAGTGGGGAGTGGCCAGGGGGGGGGTAACTAAACCATGAGCATACCGGGAATCTTGGGTGGCGAGCCTGACTCGCCGTACCCCATGTGCGCGGGGATCTTGAGCTTGCGCTTCTCGCCCACACACATGCCCAGAATGCCTATGTCCCACCCTGCTCCGCGGGTCCATGGGAAGTGGGGGGGAAGGAGGGGGAGGAAAATATAGCAGGAGGTCAGTGCGTGGGAGAGGCGAGGGCAGGGGTACATGCAGAGTGGAGGGAGGGATGTTGGGCTTGGGCGTGCACAAGCTCCCCTTCCACGCTGTGGTGGGATCATCCTAGCGTGTGGGCATGGTGGCGTTGAACTAAGGGGCGGATAGGGACACGCACGCACGCAGGCAAGGTGGGGCGCACGAGGGGTAGCAGTGCACAGAGAAGCACGCTCAACAGCAGTTGGAAGTTTCCTTTATCTCGTGCCAAGGAGGGCTTTCACCCACCCTTGATCACGTTGCCCTGCCCCCCACCCACCCTTGATCACGTTGCCCTGTCCCCCCCACCCACCCTTGATCACGTTGCCCTGCCCCAGGCGGAACTGCAGCGGGTCGCCGCGCTCGTAGCTCGAGTCAAACACGCTGCCGTCCACCAGCATGCCCTGGGGGGTGGGGGGGAGGGGGGCGCAGGCAGGGGCGGCGGGATGAGTGGGATCCAAGAGGGAAGCATGGTGAGGCAGGGCGGGGGTGCTGAGAGCGGTGGAGCGGGGATTTGGGAAGAGGAGGGAAGCAGGGAAGCGAGGTGGCAGGACGTGCAGAGTACTAGGATCCATCCATGGGGTGCCTTGGACCTCCCAACCCCTTACATCGATAATACCTTGTAGCGAATCGTGACTGTATTGAGGATACCTTGTAGTAAATCGTGACTGCATCGAGGATACCTTGTAGTGAATCGTGACTGTATCGAGGATACCTTGTAGTGAACCCTGACAGTGTCGAGGTTGCGCGCCTTGGTGCTGCAGGTCTCCGGCTTGAACTGCGCGAGGGGGACATGGGGCAAGGCGCGCAAAGGGCAAGGCGCGCACAGCACACGAGGGAGCGCAGCATGCGATGGGCGCATAGGGGTTAGGGGGAAAGACGGGAAGGGGAGGGGAGTGAGTGGAGCGTAGTGAAAGAGAAAGAGAAGGAGAAGACGGGAGAAAGCGCATGCAGATGGATGGTTGCAACGCAGAACGGGAGGCCGTTAAGGTAAGGGCAAGAGGGCGGGGCGCTCACCTTGACGCCGATCTGCAGCTGCTTGACGTCCTTCTCCACCTTGCCGCTCGCTGCCACGCACGCTCGCACACAGACAATGAGCGACGCGCACTCAGACGCGGAGAAGGACGCTCGCGCAGAGAACGGAAGGCGGGTGCGCGCAGAGAACGAGAGGGATGGGCGCGCAGAGAACGAGAGGGATGGGCGCACAGAGAACGAGAGGGATGGGGGCGCAGATAGGTGAGCTTGAGAAGGCGCGGCGGGTAGGTGAAGGTAGTAAGAGGTCACCTGAGACAAGGACGGCGGCGAGGAGAAGCGCGAAGAGCGCGAGTCTGGAATCCATGCTGCTGGCGCACGCGAGTCACGGATACCGATGCTGAGAATGGCGATGCTAAGAAAGGAGGTGGTTATATCTACCAAACACGGGGGAGAGAAGGGCTCCACAACGAAGCGCCGAGATGCCAATTGCCGATGCGGCGCGACGAGGACGAGATTCCTAGCAGCGGGAGATCCACGAAGCTGTTGAATGTGGCTGGATCGCTGCTGCTACAGAATGATGCGATGCGCATGCGGTTAGGGCGTGTCCAGCGCGTACATTTGGGGAATATTAGTACCTTCACACGTTTCCCGGCTCAAAAAATCTCACTGTACCAAAAAACGAATATAAGGTGAGTCGAGTCCGAAGGATCGGGCCTTCCAGCGCGCGGACACAACCCTCTGCACACAAATTTCTACAGTTCGTGGAAAACGAGGTAACTGGTTGCCTCGTCTATCATCGCACAGAAATTCACGCACAAGCGAAAATTCCACGCTTGAACGAAAATTACTGTAGCGGGCAGGACGCAATGCTGTACCCTTGTTCGCGCGCACACTGATTCCAGTAACGTGTGTTAGACGATTCGTCGTACGCGCAGCGGGCGTGCCGTCTTGTGAACGGAAGCTGATCGTGTCCAACCTTTTTGTAAAATGCAGTGTTACAATAGGAAATGTGGTAACTGAATGGGTTTATGAACTGTAAATGTACGCGCTGGACACGCCCTTATTGATTGGGGAATGTGAAGCGGTGGACGCTGCAACGTTCGCAATATACGACGATCCTATTAACACTGTATAACATTCAAAATCGACGAGCGCACCACACTAGGGAGAAATGTGCATATAACTATTGAAACCTGTATAGAAACCAGCGGATTATTTGCACCACGTTGTATCGCATCTTTTTGACCCGAGGATTTGTGGCGTGCGCCAGGAATGTACCCCCAAAACGTCGGCCCTTCATGCAACGGGCGTGCAGGAGCACTGGCAGTTGATAGGAGAGCTGCCACTAGCACACGTGCACTGGCAGTTCATCTTGGTACCAGTTCCAGGGGGTGGCGGCGGTGAAGGTGTGGCTGGAAGGGAATTCTGGGTGACACACTTCTGCAGCTGCCTTTCCCAGTTCTGCTGCACCAGGAATCTCATTCCGTTCAGTCCAACCATGTTATAGCTGTAACCGTTTGCACTGAGCGTATTTCCGTAATTCCAAGAGCACAGATCCGCATTCTCCTCCCCACCCGCGTCGAACCAGCCAGACTTAGCATCTGGGTCCGTAGCAGCTTCAGTAATTTCGTGCTCGAGAGTTGAAATGGTGGCGTCTATAGCGGGGTTGCCATTGGGGGAGGTGCTCTTTACGCCGCACGCGTTGGGGCACTGGGCGTGGTGACCCACGAACGCGTAGTATAATGGGGATGATCCGATGTGGGCCGCATTGTGCCACCCGCAGTAGTGGCTGCAGAAGTCCGACGATAGAGTCACGTCCTTGCTCGATAGAAGCACGTAAATCCCGTGCGTGTCGTACGCGAAGGCCTTGCCAGATCCTATCTTGCTCTTCACAACTGCGATGGAGACGGCAGAAAATGCATGAAGAAAGTTGAGTCTATGCCAGCTGGTGAAAGCACAAAGTAGGAAGCAATACGGGCGGTGTACAGCATTCAAAAGGGGACAAGAAATCCGGGGAAGACGGAATCCAGAGAGGGAAGAATTTGTGCTAACACTAATGGAATGCGCCCCTCCCCCTCCCCCCCCCCCCCGCTCACTTTCCCGTGAAGCACTACGTGGCAGGCATCAAACAACGAACCCTTTATAAAAAGCACGACTTTCTGAGCGGCGCATGAGCAAGGTCGGGGAGAAAGGGCTTACTGGAGAGCACATATTTGTCGGTGAGCGCTTTGCCGTTCGAGTAGTTGTCGTACGTCGTCCCCGCGAGCTGCACCTTGGAGCTCACGTTCTTCTTTGCCCCGCTGCTCGACTAATAGTAGTTCGACGTGATCGCCCACCACCCCTTTACCGTCGGGTCGCTCGACGAGCCCTGCGCGCCCGAGTCGCTGCGAACGAAGTTGTCGATGTAGCCCTGCCCGGACCCCGACGGCCAGCTGCCGTAGTAGATATGGTAGATGTTCACCGTCGGGTTTCCGACGACGACGGGACCTCCATTGTACTTAATGGGCCCGCCGGTCGCGGCGGGGGTTGCGGCGCCTCGGAGCTCACTGAAGAGGCCCTGGGAGTTCGAGCTCAGAGCCGCGGCTCGCGATCGAAGGCGCTGCGCGTGGGCTTGAACGGTCAGAGAGACTCGTTTTGGCAGACGGGGTGCGGCTGACGAGAGGACGGCCTTGGAGACGAGGAGCAGGTGGAGAAAGGGGAGCAGACGAGTCGCGGCCATCGTGGCTGTGCGGAAAGCGTGGGAGGCGGCGGAATAGAGCGGTAGGGCGAGGGGAGGAGACGAGGAACGGGTGGATCGGGTGGAGCGATGTCCCGAGTGCGTAGAGTGAGGATCGACGGGGAATGAGTTCGTTTGGCTGCGGAGAGGATTCGCAGCGAATTCGAAGGAGCTTAGGTACTGGATGGTGTGAGTTATAGAAGCAATGGTCAAGGAAATTCAGACCCCTTAATTGAAGATAAGGGAATGGATGCCATCAACTTATACATAAGCTGCCCAAGGGCTGCTCAATGCCCATGCGCGGCGGCAGTGGAATCTTGAGGACTCAGCAGGATCGAGGGAAGAACAGCGGAAGATTGACGGTTGTGGTGTTTGCTTCCTCCCTCCCACGGGCTCGCAATCAGATTGCGGCGTCTCCACATGACGAGTTCAGCTGATGTAGGGGGGATTGTTTGTTGATTGTCGTGGAGACGTCGCGACGTCACATGGTGGTGTGGTAGTGTAAGGAATTTTTCCGAATTCCTTATCGGGGTTGACTGCTTCGCGTACAGCCCGATTTTCGGACTTCGCACGTTCGGCCGATTTCAACGCTGCCGAGGCTCCTCGCGTCGCCTTCGGCATTTCCCAATCGCCAAACCTGCACCCAACCTTGCTCGTCCGAGGTTCCCTCCTAGCTAGGCTAGTCCCTACATTAGTCTGTGCCTTCATTGTATTCTCAGATCAGTTAATCACAGTCTCGTTATTCGTTTACATGCGCACTCTCTTTTACAACCCATAACACCTGGTATCAGAGCTACTTTCCTAGTTCACCCTGTGAAGAAACTGAGTGGAATGATTGACTAGGAAATGAGTTGGGTACAAATATGAAACCCAAGGAAACTGTACCCCATAGTGTCTACCCCACTACAGCCTAGACAGGCTATATGATAAATGTTTGACACACCCCCATAGGCAAAGTGGGGGAGAATAAGGGGTCACAAGACCACTCAAGCAAAGCAAAGCAAGCTCAGGGTGGATCACAACGTCACCACACATTCCAAGCACAAGTTCAAAGGCCACAAGGCCAGTTCACATGCAGGATTATATATAAAGGTGAACAAGCACGATAGTGATCGCAACCTAGCAAGGGCAAACATGCAGGTGCAGGTATATATAGATCACAGTACAAAGCAAAGTCAAGAGGTAAGCAAGTGAGGCCAGGTAGGTACGAGACCTAACATAGTACAGAAGCGCTGATGATCACAAGGCTGAAGTGCCTTGGTGAAGATATCAGCAGTGTTGGCCCGAGAGGCCACATAAGCAAGGCGCAGCTGACCACGCTGCTGCAGCTCACGAGCAAGGAAGTAGCGAAGAGCAATGTGCTTCGTTCTGTGCTCCAGTCTGTGCTCCCGACACAAGGCCAGCATGGCCTTGTTGTCTACGTACAGAACTGGAGGAGAACGAGGCGGCTCTCCCAGGTCAGTCAGCAGGTAGGTGAGCCAGCGTAACTCCTGTGCAGCCATGGCCCCTGCGTAGATCTCAGCCTCACAGCTGGAGCTGAGAACAGAAGACGAGCGGGTAGACCGCCACGAAACAGAGCCGGAACCAAGGCTGAAGGTGTAACCCTGTGACGACCGCTGCGTAGCCAAGTCGTCAACCCAAGACGCGTCTGCGTGACCAGTGAGGACCACTGGACTCCGCCCTCCAAGCACGAGCCCCATGCCCGACGTACTGCACAAGTAGCGCAACACCCTCTTAGCTGCATCCATGTGCTCTGGTCGGTGTCTCCCAGGAGCAACATAGCGTGCGAGGATGCTAAGAGGGTATGCAAGGTCAGGTCGAGTGCAGGTCATCATGTACATGAGACAGCCCACAAGCTCTGCATACGGGCCACTCGGCTCTACGGACTCATCCGAAGGCAGAGCTGAGAGCGAGTGGCGAGTAGACAGAGGAGTGGCCTGAGGCGAGGAGTACGTGAAGTTGAAGCGCTGAAGGACCTGCTGCACCATGTGTGACTGAGTCAAGGTAATGGTGCGCCGTGCTCTGTCCCGGGTGATCTGCAAGCCAAGATAGCTGCGCAGTTCACCCAGGTCTGTGCACGTGTGTCTCTTCTGCAGCTCCGACTTCACGTGGGCGAGTCCAGTAGTGTCAGCAGTAGCAAAGACCAAGTCGTCGACGTACACGAGGATGTAGAACGGCGGCAAAGAGGTGTCGGTGTGTAGAAACAGCGACGGGTCAGCAGTGGAAGGAGCAAACCCAAGGGCCGCAAGCGTAGTCCTCAGTGTGTCGTGCCACTCACGGGGCGCCTGGCGGAGACCGTAGACTGGCCGCCGGAGGCTCCATTGGGTACCAGGAGGAAACGACCCAGTGAAGCCAGGTGGGCGGCGCAGCCAGATCTCCTCGTGCAGGCTGCCCTGTAGGAAAGCAGTGCTGAAGTCAAGAGAGTGAAGCTCGTAGTCGCGCTGAGCGGCTATGTGCAGGAGCACCCGAAGAGTGGTCATCTTCGGGGTGGGAGAGAAGGTCTGAAAGTAGTCAACTCCCTGCCGCTGACTGAAGCCTCGAGCCACGTAACGCGCCTTGAAGACAGGCGGAGAACCCGGCGGCCGCTTCACCCTGAAAATCCACATGCCACTGACGATGTTCGCCCCAGGTGGGGGAACCTCGTCGACGTAGGTGCCTGTGGACTTCCAGGAAGCCATCTCTGCGTCCATGGCTGACTGCCATTGAGAGGAGTAGGGACCCTCTATCGCCTCTGCGTAAGAGCGCGGGGTCGGGATGTCTGGTGCATCCGGGTCTCCCTCAGGGGCAAGCAGCATGGACACGAGATGAGGTAAAGCAGCAGCAAAACACTGGAACTCCTCCTGCCTGTCCTCAAGGACGTCCGTGCTAAGGGCACACTCACCCCCGACGGACGGAGGACAGACAGACTCAGACTCAGCAACAAGACTAGCGGCGTAGTCTAGACGACAGTGAGCAGCGAAGTCGACAAGCTCAGCAACTAAGGCAGACGCAGCAGTGGACTCAAAGGAAGGGTCAGTGACTACAGTGGCCAGGAGACGCGTGACAGTAGGACTGGCAGCACGAAGGGAGTCAGACTCCGGGTCAGCAAGAGGACGCAGGAGGAGACGGCAGAGGGACACGCTGCGGAGCAGTGGAAGGACGCAGTGCCATCTGGTGCGTGCCTGGGACAGCAGGAGGACGCTGACGCGGAACACGACGACCAGTGCGAGCAACACGAACAGGTGACGCAGGACGAGACTCAGACCCCCGGTAGGACCAGTGTAAGGAGAGGGAGCAGGCAGTGGGGAGGCAGGCTGTAACTGTAACTGCGACTGGACAGGCGGTGAACACTCTAAGGAAGGAGCATGACCAGTAGAAGGCGGGAGACCAAGAACCTGCTGAAGGAGCGGAACGAAGTACGGCCGCGGCCGCGCAGCGCCTCCAGAACCAGCAGGGACAGCACCAGCACCCCCAGTGTCAGCGCCATCTCCAGCAGCACCACCAGCTCCACCAGGACCTCCAGCAGCTCCAGCAGCACCAACTCCAGCACCCCCAGAAGCACCGGCTCCAGCAGCACCTCCAGCAGCTCTTGTACCTCCAGCAGCTCAAGTACGGCCAGCAGCTCCAGCGCCAGCAGGGCCACCAGAAGCCTCAGTAGCTCCAGTAGCGCCAGCTCCAGTCCCCCCAGCAGCACCAGCACCAGCAGCACCCCCAGGCCCAGCAGCTCCAGTACCTCCAGTACGAGCACCTCCGGGACTAGTGGCTCCAGAACCCTCAGCAGCTCCAGTAGAAGCAGGACCTCTAGCGCCCGTAGCACCACCAGCTCCAGCAGTACGGCTCCAGCGGCAAGCAAACCACTCGCGCAACTGCCGTGGAGAGAGTGGCTCCCGCCGGGACAAAACACCCGAAGAACCACCAGGCGCAGCACCTCCAGACTCCGCACGCGCAGGCCCAACACCCTCAGGCTCAGCACCCCCAGACGCAGCACCTCCAGGCGCAGCACCCGTAGACGCAGCACCCCCAGACGCAGCACCCCCAGGCTCAGCACCCCCAGACTCAGCACCCCCAGGCTCAGCACCCCCAGACCCGGCACCCGCAGGCTCAGCACCCCTAGCAGCACGAGAGTCAACAGCTACCTTGACGGGCTCGACTGCATCTACCTGGGACACACCTGAGGGGGCAGGACCCTGAGGGGGGAGGGGGTCTACCGGGGGAGGACCTGGCGCGAGGAAGAGGGGCGGGGGGGGGGGAGGGAGGCAGTGCGGTAGGGGAAGAGACGGTAGTAGGGAACCGACTCGTCAAACGTGACGTCCTGAGAGGACAGAACATGGCGCGAGGTGGGGTGGTAAAACTGCCAGCCAGGCGCGTCAGGGGGGGAGCCAAGGAAGACGCAGGGAACATCACGGGAGGACAACTTGTCCGCAGACAAGTCGCGGACGAAAGCTCGAGATCCCCAGACTCGGAACGCAGACGCATCGCCAACCTTCCCCGTCCACTGCAGAGTAGGTGTGGTCTCCGGCACAGAGACCCGGGGCTGGAGGTTGATCTGATGCGCAGCGTACTGAACCGCGAACGGCCACAGAAAATGGGGAGCAGCCGCATGGATCATGGACGTACGAGCGACGTCCATAACCATGCCAATGCGGCGCTCAACAATCCCATTTTGCTGTGGAGAGGCCGGAAGCGTGAACGTCTGGCGGATGCCCTCCGCACGACAGAAGGCTCGCAGAAGGTCGGAGGAAAACTCTCCACCTCTGTCGGAGTGCAGACGCAGGACAGGAAGGTCCGAGCCAAAACTCTCTCGGAGCTGACGACGAGCAGCGCGGATCCAGTCGATCAGCACCTCAGTGACCTCACCCTTGCGACGCAAGGGGAAGACTGTGGTGTAACGCGAGTAGTCGTCAACGACCAGCAGAAAGTAGCGCTCGTGACCCTGGCCACGGACGCAGGCTGGGCCCCACACGTCCATGTGCAGAGTCTGCAGGGGAGCCTCCGTCGGAGGGAACTCGGAGGAGTGAGGTGCGGCTCGCTGCCGCCCCTCGACGCAGGGAACGCAGGTAGGGGCAGGCCCCGGAGGGAGGGGAGGGAGTGACCGGGGCAGACCAGTGACAAGGACACGGGAGGCCATGCCTCGGAGACGAGGCAGGGAGGGGTGACCAAGGCGGTGGTGCCAGAGGAGTGTCTGGTGCGACAGGAGGCGACACGAGCAGGGGGCAGACTCAGGACCAGACCGGGACGCTGCAGCAAACACCTGACCCGACGCAGCTACCTGACCAGACGCAGCAACCGAAGGAGGCACAGTAGACAGGGTGTACAGGCTCGACCCAAGCTGACGGGCGAAGGTGGCCAGGTGCCGGCCCGTTCGAGTACACGAACAGTGGGTCACCCTCTGACCGCCTGGAGTGAACCGGTCAACCCACGCATCCTAAAGGTCAGCTCCACTCACCAAGTTCGTGGAGAACGAGGGGAGGTGGAGGCCCGACAGGGAGCCAGAGGGGACTGCCGGACACGGCAGGACCGTGGAGGAGTGAGCAAGGACCGGACCCCCAGAGGGGTCAGCCAGGGAGACTGCCACTGGCCGACTGAGCGGCGTGAGCGTGGTGCAGTCGCGGAAGAAGGAGCGGGAAGCACCCGAGTCAAGGGTGAAGGTGTGCAAGACCTGAGCCGACTCGGTACCTGAGAGAGCAGACTCACCAGCACCTGGGGCAGCGGACGCACTAGCACCTGGAGCAGCGGACTCACTAGCGCCTAGAGCAGCAGCCCCAATGCCCGGGTCAGGCGGAACACACAGGTAACAGTCACCCTCAGCACTAATAGTCACAACATACATGGCAGCAAGAATAGCATCATAGTCAAGATCAAAGATAGCAACACCCGACTTGAGCAGATCACCCCAGCGAGGGATCTCAGTGGCGTCAGGGAACTGGGTACGCCAGGCGTCAGTCAGGCGGCCGAAGCAGCGCTGGTTAGCGTGCGGGCCGCCGCACGTCTCACCAGTGCGGTCGCCGGTACGCAGGACGTAGGCACAGGGACCAGCACCCCCAGACCGCTGACGCCCAGCGTACCACTCACGAAGCTGCTGGGGCGATGGGGTCTCACGAGAACGCTGCTGCTGCTGGCGCTGGCCACCACCAAAGCCTCCCCGCTGCACAGCGCCACCCCGACCAGCCCCACCGCCGCCGCCGCCACCGCCGCCGCCACCGCCGCCTCCACCCCCACCGCCACCGCCGCCGCCGCCTCCACCTCCACCGCCGCCACCGAAGCCCCCACCCCCGCCACCACTCCCACCTCCACCCCCACCCCCTCCACCGCCTCCACCGCCACCACCGCCGCCCCCGTCGTCTCCTCCAGCACCCTTGCCCCCCTTGCCTCTGCCATTGCGGCGCCTCCCACTAGGAGCAGACGCAGCGCCGACCGACTCAGTGCCAACGAGGTCGACAGCAGCAGCAGAGGCAACAGAGGGCAACAGGGGAACGGGGGAGCACCCCTCAAAGAAAGGGGTACGGGGGTCACCACGAGAGGCTCCTACAGCGGTGATACTCTTCTCGGCTGCAAGGAGGCGCTCCTCGAGGAGGTCAACGGTGAGTGTGGTGGGGCAAAGAGAGAGGAAGTGGTCCCTGACCGAGCGAAGGGTGTCAGGGAGCCGGGTGACTAGGTAGTAGAGGGTGATGTACATGGGGGGGGGAGTTCTTGGCGCAGAACTCAGCAGAAAGCGCAGCGCGGTAGCGGGTGTCACTAGTGCGGAGGTGCGTAATGAGGTCAGCGACTGTGGCAAAGGCGGCGAGGTCAGGGAACAGGTACGGCAGCATGAGGCGACTAAGGGCAGCAGTGGCAGGGGAGGAGTAGCGTGCAACTACAGCGTCGTACAGAGTCTTAGCACTCTTACACTGACTAAAGTGCGCGCGCTCAGTGGTCGGCAGGTGACTACGCACAGCAAGGCGGGCAGCTGCATCGCGGGTGGTCCACTGTGAGCGAACAGTACTGTCAGCATCGACAGCAGGGGCAGCAGAGGCGCCAGATGTGAGATCAAACAGTGAGATACCGTCCTTGCTATTGCACTGTAGGAAAAGCTGCAGATCATCGACCCAGACCTCAAAATCGACCGCTCGACCCTCAGCATCGAAGCATTGGGACTAGCCATGACAGCAGCAGCAGTAGGCTAGCAGCAGCAGTAGCAGCGCGACTCGGCTAAAAGGCGCGGCTCGGCAGGGCGGCGCGGTTTGGCAGGGCGGCGCGGCTCGGTGGTGCGCTTACCAGGGGCGGGTGGGTAGGGAGGCTGCGACTGGTGGGGCAGGGCCGTGGTGCGCTGGCAGGGTCGGGGCCGCGACGGGGCGACAAGGCAGGGCCGCGGCTCGAGTGCAGGGCAGGGCCGGGGCGGCGGCGACTGCAGCGGCGGCGGCGGCTTGTCACACCGGCGGCTGCAGACTCGGTGGCGGCAGCAGGGACGTCAGCTGCTGCAGGGCACGCCCCGGCGGCTGCTGCAGTTGGGGGGGCCGCGACGGAGGGAGGGGCAGGGCGGGGCCGCGACGAAGGGGCGGGAGAGCCGCGGAGGCCCGCGCTGGTGGGCGAGCTGGCCGCGTGGGGCCGCGACGACGGGTCGACGCCCGGGGCCGAGAAGGGCCGCGCCGAAGGCAGGGCGGGCCGCGTAGGGGCGGCAGGGCAGCGACGGTCCGCGACAGGTGACGGGGCTGCGACGGGCGACGAGGCCGCGACGGGCGACGGGGCAGGGCCGCGACGGGCGACGGGGCGGGGCCGCGAAGGGACAGCGAAGGGGCCGCGAAGGGCCGCGACGGGCCTCAGGAGCAGGGCAGGCCGCTAAGGGGCCGCGAAAGGGTGAGAGGGCAGGGCCGCAACAGCGGCAGCAGGGCAGAGCGCGAAGCGCGCTTCGGGCAGGGTATGATTTTTTTTTTTTGATGGTGGGCCCTAGGAAGAAACGGTCCCACTAGGGAACCCGCTCTATACCATGTGAAGAAACTAAGTGGAATGATTGACTAGGAAATGAGTTGGGTACAAATATGAAACCCTAGGAAACTGTACCCCATAGTTTCTACCCCACTACAGCCTAGACAGGCTATATGATAAATGTTTGACACACCCCGCTTTTCCGAGGGTGGTTTGGTGGCACAGGTGTGGCTGGTTTAGTGACTACACGACGGTTGGCCGCAGGGATTGTTAATTCAATCCTGCCCGACTCCGATAGTTCGTGTTTTCACTTGCATGAAGGCCACGGATACCCGATTGCCCACCAGACGTAGCGCTAGGCACATGGATCAGGAGGCGGTTAACAGGTTGATGGCGCAAGTGGCAGAGATGCAGGAGGGCATGAAATCGTTAATGGCGGAAGTGACAACACTGCGTGAAGAAAACGCCGAGCTGCGCCAGACGCGAGGTAAAGCGCGTCAGGTGTCGCCCGATGAAGAAGGCGAGGGCAACAGTCAAGCAGTGAGCAATACCTTGGACGCGCTCACACGTGACTTCGAAGAGGAGGACAGGCAGCGAGCGGCAGCAGCACCAGTTGCAGTAACGACGATCAAGATAAAACCCGTCAACCTGCCCCCGTTTAATCCTACGGACAAGACGGTTACAGTAAAGGGGTGGCTGTTCGGGGTCGAAATCTTCTTCACTGCAGCAGGAGTTAATGACGACGCCAAGCGTATTAATTACGCGGTTTCGCTTCTTCGAGGTGCAGCACTTGAATGGTGGCGCCGAACCTTGGAAACGGGGACGCCGACGGGTGTGACGCATGCGGCAGACGGGACCTCAACAGTGACTAATCAAGTGGCACAATCAATCTTCGGAGTGACCACGATACGCACGTGGAAGGAGTGGGGCGCAGCCTTACGAGATCGCTTCGAGCACGTATCCGCCTCGGAGCAAGCTCGCATGAAGCTGTGTGCATCGTCGCAGATGGCTTCTGTCCAAGACTACACGGCGTCATTTATGGGCCTCGCCGACCTAGTTGATGATATGTCGGAAGCTGAGCGGTTGGATAAATATATCAGTGGCCTCAAATACGAGAGACAGTACGAGGTTCGCAGGGGCCGCCCGACATCATTTCTTGAAGCAGTACGGCTGGCGGAGTCAACAGATGTGTTGATGCAGTACGCGAGAGCAGCTTCCAGGGATGGAAACCGCTTTCGTGGCCAGACCCATCGGGCCACGATCAACGTCGTCCATACACCCGACCGCCCTCCTAAGGGACCGTGTTACCGGTGTGGGAAGACGGGTCGCTACATGAAAGACTGCCACGAGAAAACGCCGCTGATGGGGAACGACAGGAAGGAGCAGGGAAATGGGAAGAGTAAGTAATTAGCAGGCCCTTTCTGACTGTGCTCCGTCGCCCGAACTCCACCATCGCCACCGAGTCGTGGTTGCGATTCATGCAATCGATCGCACTCGGCCGAATAACGAGGATAATCATGTGGATCACCCTGTGCTGGTCGCTGGCAAGGTGTTAAAAAATAACTTGAAAATGTTTGTTGATGGGGGGGCCAGCCATAGCCTCTTCAATTTGGCGAGCGCAAAAAAATGCAAGCTGCAACTTGACAGGTGTCTGCCTGAAATTGACGCCCGCATCGTGGATGGGACGCATCTGGCAATAACGGAAGAAACACGGACGGTCAGGATCGAATGCGGCGAAGATTTCGGCTTCAGCATGAAGTTCCTCACGACGGCGCTGGACGGTTGCGACGTGCTGCTGGGACGTGATTGGCTGCGACGGCACAACCCCGACTGGAGAACGGGATCGTGTAGCATCAACAAGCACAAGGGGCTAATTAAACTGCCTGCATGGACACCTGACTACATCCAAGCCCCGTGCGTCAAAGCTGTCACTATAGCTCGTCACTTCAACAAGGGCGTGCAGCTGTTTGCTGTTTGCTTACGCGAGTTGGCAGTTGACACCGACGGAAAGGACATCGAGAAGCTGTGTGCAGCTGTACCGCCGGATTTAGCGGAGCTGATTCAGAGGTACCCCGACATTTTCCCCGACGACCGGCCACCTGGACTGCCATCCGAGAGACCTGAGGACCACAAAATCCAGCTGGAGCCTGTCGCGCAGCCGACTGTTCGGACACAGTGGCGGTTGACCCAGCCGGAACTCGAGGAGCTGCGAAGTCAAATTGACGCACTGTTGGAGAAAGGGTTCATTCGGGCCCGCACATCTCCCTTCGCAGCACCGATCCTGTTCACTCCGAAGAAAGACGGTGGGCTTCGCATGTGCATCGACTATCGCGCGTTGAATAGGGTCACCATCAAGTCTCGCTACCCAATCCCACGCACCGACGACCTCCTCGACCAACTTCGCGGCGCTCGCTATTTCTCGAAGATTGACTTACGTGGCGGTTACCACGAGGTTCGAGTCTTCGCCGACGATTGTCACAAGACTGCGTTTCGCACACGCTATGGGAGTTACGAATTTACAGTGATGCCGTTCGGCCTCACGAACGCGCCTTCGACATTTCAGCTAACCATGAACGGGGTTTTTTGGGACCTTCTAGACCGTTGTGTCATCGTCTACTTGGACGATATCCTGATTCCAAGATACGAGAGCAGCACCTCCGCGACCTCGACGCAGTGCGAGAGCCGACTCATCACCAACAGCTCTAAGTGCGAGTTTTTTAAGCAGGAGTTGGAGTTTTTGGGGCACGTCATATCACGCGACTGCATTAAAATCGACCCGGCGGAAATCAAGACCATACAGGAGTGGAAGTCCCCGACGAATGTCACGGAACTTCATAGTTTTCTAGGGTTCGTGAATTACGTCAAGCGGTTTATCCCGAATATGGCGGGGATAACCGGCCCGCTGACCGACCTGCTGCACAAGGACAGGAATTTTGTGTGGGGGGAGGAAGCAGAAGCGGCTTTCCAGGAACTCAAGAATTTTCTGCGCATCGCTGACCCATCGAAGCCGTTCGAAGTCGTAACCGACGCCTCTGATTTCGCCATCGGAGCTGTGCTACTCCAAGATTCCGGGAACGGGCTGCAGCCGATCGCCTACGAATCACGCAAGCTGCAGGCAGCCGAACGCAACTACCCAATCCACGACAAGGAGATGCTCGCCATAATACACGCGTTCAAACTGTGGCGCTGCTACTTGGTGGGCGCCGACGTCACTGTTCGCACGGATCACAAGTCCCTACAGTACCTGCGAGCCCAGCCCAACCTCAACCTGCGACGAATTCGGTGGCTGGACTACATGGAGAGCCACTTCACCTACCGCATCACGTACAAGAAGGGGGCGAATAACATCGCCGACGCCCTGACCCGACCGACAGTACAATCCGCTGCAGTACTCATCACCCACTCGAACCCGTTACTAACCGGACTATTCACCCACGGCTACACTACGGACCCGTTCTTCACGACTGGAAATCATTAGCAGGCCACGACGCAGAAGGGGGACTAATACCTAAAAGCCGGAACCGAATGGATTTGGGTTCCCGCTTACAGGCTGCTGCGTGAACTCCTTATCCAAGAGGTCCACGATTCGAACTTCTCCGGACACTTCGGGGTTGACAAAACCCAGAAATTACTGCACCGTCAATATTACTAGCCTGACTCCTCTAACGACGTGCAGCGATATGTGTCCTCATGCAGGGTGTGCCAAGCCATGAAATCGACACGTCAACGACCAGCTGGGCTGCTGCAACCCCTCGAGCCACCCGAACAACCGTGGCAACAAGTGACAATGGATTTTGTCACGGGGATGCCAGCTGGGCCGTCCGGCAACGACGCCGTCCTCGTCGTCGTCGATCGCTTCACGAAGATGGCACATTTCGCCCCATGCCGAACAACCATCACAGCCGAAGAAACTGCGCGCCTCTTCATCTCAACGGTCGTGCGACTGCACGGAATCCCTTCGGCGATCATCAGCGACCGCGACCCGAAATTCACATCGAAATTTTGGAAGGAGACATGGGCGCAGTACGGCAAGAAGCTACAGTTCTCATCGGCATACCACCCACAAACGGACGGCCAGACCGAGCGGACCAATCAGACCATGGAGCAGCTGATTAGGACAAACTGCCCCGACCCTGCCCGCTGGGAAGAATCGCTCGCCATGTTGGAGTTCGCTTTCAACAACGCCCCGTCCAGTACAACTAATCACTCCCCGTTCTTCATAACTTACGGGATGGACCTGACAGTTTCTACGGCAACTACCGTAATACCCCGGATATAAGACCCCCTCCAGTTGTAGACCCCCAGGTCTATAATACGGAGGGGTGTACGCTAAATAGGTCGTTTGTAGTCATACCCCCCTATAGGGGGGCTAACATTATAAGACCCCCCTTCCCCTAGAGAAGGGGTCATTTCATAGGTGAGAAATGCATTTCTGACAGTTTTCCTACTGCTTTCTACAACAAATCCCACAAAATGTTCATTCAAGAAGGGCTACAGTCAGTCACCAAGGCACAAGCACGTCTACTCATCATCCTGCCCAGCAACCCACTCCTCCACCTCCTCCCAGTCAAATCGCCCTTCTGCCCACCACTCGTCCTCATCGTCCCATCCCTGCCCAACACCCACCTCCTCTTCCGCCTCACCCTCCTCCTCATCGTCCTCCTCGGAGTCCTCATCCTCCTCGGAGTCCTCATCCTCCTCGGAGTCCTCATCCTCCGAGGAGTCCTCATCCTCCTCGGACTCTTCCGTCTCGTAGTCCTCGTCCTCCTCAGAGTCCTCCTCCGCCTCCCCCCCCTTTGCAACTGCCGCCCCCAGGGCGGCATCGCCGTCCTTGTCAGCAGCGGCAGCAGGGTCAGAGTAGAAGGGGTTGGGGATGAGCTCGTCCAGCTCCGCCTCGCACACATCCTCCAGCACCTCCACCTTGGCCGTGTCACGCAGGTGAGCATGGATCAGGTGATCCTCGCTTCCGTCAACGGCGGTGGAGATGCCGCAGGTGAGGAATGCTTTCCTCGCATCCCGGCCTTGAATCTACGGTTCACCGAAACGTCCAGCGGTTGCAGCAGTGACGTGCAACCGCCGGGGATCACCGCGCGCGTGAGCTTGAACAGCTTCATCGTTTGGCCGACTGCTTCAGTGGTGTGGCCTCGGTACGAGTCGAAGTCGAGGAGCGCATCCTTATGCCGTCCTTCCTCCACGCGCAGCGGCTTCAGAAACGGCACGAGAACCTGCGTTGTCCAGTCTTGGACAAGCTGCTCGTCCATCTAGCCCTTTTGCTGGGCTCAGATAAAGACACTTGCACGAAATCAAACTGGACATTAGCGGTGGCGTCCTCTAACAAGCTTCCGTAACGAAGCCACTCAAGCATTTCACCTCGAGGCACGGGGATTTTCGGCAACGTCTTCCATTTGAAGACGATGTAGGGAGGGAGCTTCAAGCCGCCCACCGTCACCGCCAGCATGACGGTGAGGCGCTCCTTCTCGTAGCCGGCGGTGCGCACGTGCACGGTACGCGTGCCTTTCATCTCCAGGGTGCGCTCGGCGGGCATTTCGAGGAACAGAGGAGTTCGATCCGCGTTCACGATGAGATTCGGGGGGTAGGAGTTGAGCACGCGCATTTGCCGCACGAATTCCCAGAACGCTTCGCATTTCTTCGCGCAATCTGCGGCACAACGGTGAAGACATAGAACACTAGACAGCTAGCGGGGTGCAAAACAATCCTTACCTGCAGCAAGCTTCTGGCCGATCTTTGTTTTCACGCGCCTCGCCAAGGACCAGCGCTTGCGGAACCTTTTCTTCCAGCGCTGGGACGAGCGCCACTTCTCTCCAGGGTGGCGATGCTTCATGTAGCTCGTCGCCCACTTCTGCAGCAAGCTGATGGAGACCGGAAGTCCTTTCCCGCGATGCGAAGAAACTTCCGGTAGACTGCTCTTTCCATCATCGGCCACTTGGGCTTTCGCCCTGCACCACTGAGGCGTTGGCGACACCCAGCCGCCTTGTCAAGGCGCTCCTTGAAGCTGCGCCATTCGCGGATTTGCTTCGGCTGCACATTCGCGAGCCTCGCCAGTGCCCGCACGGGCAAATCAGGCTGGGCGTCTAGCATCGCCAGCCAGTACAGCTTCTCCTTAGCGGTGAAGGCGCGACGCGCCTTCTTCGTTACTTTGCGTCGAGGTGACGGGGGCTCTGCATCCTGTACGCGCTTCTTCTGCCCCTGTGGTCTTATGGCTTGCGGAAATACAGGAACCTTGACCTGCGGCAACGGACGGGCCGGGCTATCGTCGCTTGAAGATGCAGATGGCGTTGGCATGACGGGCCTAGGCGACGGCCTAGGCACAGGAGCCTCGCGTTCGACACGGCGGCGGCGACGGGGAGCCGAGGTTCCGGTATCGGGTGAGGTTACCATGGCGGAAGACTAACGACTAACATGTAGCATCCTCCAACACTCACCAAGTTATACTCGCCCTGAGAGCCTGCCTAGCACAGCAAGGCCTCGTGCCTCACGGAAAGGTATAGAGCAGCGTGAACGTGAAACGCAACCTCGTAAGGAGGACGTGCCAGGGTTTGAGGCAGCAAGGCATGCATGAGGTGTGAAGGACGAGCCTAGCAAGGCATCCGCGCGCAGCGTCTGGCAAGTTTGTGATGTGGTAACCTCGTTTTGGGACCAATAGGAGAAGGCCTCCAGCGTGGTTGCTGGTTGACGTGCCATTGATGGTCTGGGAGTTCATTTCGCGTATTTTTACTGAATGTTGAAAACGGAGCACATACTGTTCTCATGTTTGGCTTTCAAAAAACAAGTATATAGCAGACATTATGATAAGCTCCGGGTCTTATAAGTTGTTACCAACTGTTAAGACCCCTCCAAGATTTGGGGTGGGATTCATTATAATACCCCCGGGTCTTATATCCGGGGTATTACGGTACTCTCGACAACCCGGTCCCGAGGTCACAAACTTTTGTGACGGAGCTTCAGGAAGTCCGAGAAAAAGCCGCAGACGCAATTCGCAAGGCGAATATCACTTCCCGCAAATACACCGACCTTCTACGCTGGGAACTCGTCTTGACCACTGGGCAACTAGTGCTACTTGACACGAAGAACCTGCACCTGCCCGGCCCGTCGAAACTACGGCCATGATTTTGTGGGCCATTCAAGATTATCAAGATGGTGACACCTGTCACCTCGAAGCTGTTGCTACCCGACGACTGGTGCATTCATGACGCCTTCCACGTCAGCCTGCTTTGCAAATTCGTGCCAGCCACGACCGGAATCGCGAGGCAACAAGCTGCCCCAACTGCACGACCTGTCCCGGAGCCGACTCTGGACCCTTCGAAGATTTTGGCACATCGAGTTCGACTTGACGCAGCTGGTCGCCACGTGGTTTTCCTAGTCCGTTGGACTGATCGCACCAGTGAAGACGAAACGTGTGTGCACTCCGACTCGCTGGACGCCTCGTCACTTGTTGGTGATTACTTGGCGCGCAGGCGTGTTTCGGATCTTGACCGCCTTTCTTAAGGGGGGGGGGGGGGGGGGGGGGGGGGGGGGGGGTAGTGTAAGGAATGTTTCCGAATCCCTTATCGGGGTTGACTGCTTCGCGTACAGCCCGATTTTCGGACTTCGCACGTTCGGCCGATTTCAACGCTGCCGAGGCTCCTCGCGTCGCCTTCGGCATTTCCCAATCGCCAAACCTGCACCCAACCTCGTCCGAGGTTCCCTCCTAGCTAGGCTAGTCCCTACTTTAGTCTGTGCCTTCATTGTATTCTCAGATCAGTTAATCACAGTCTCGTTGTTCGTTTACCTGCGCACTCTCTTTTACAACTCATAACAGGTAGGCGCGGCAGTTACATGGTGAGCGCGGCGGTTACCCCAAACTGGAAATGCGCCAATGCGAAAGTACACATACTCCACAATATTTTAACCGCCACTATCTTAACCGCGCGAGGGTACTTCTCATTGGTCAAACTTTTTTATAAGAGTAGTTTTGAAATTTATTGAAGGTAGAATATAGCGTACCCTTTGTGAGACGACGGCAGTCAAAACCTGGTCAAAGCCGATCCGCCCTCTATTTTGGAGCACTAAGTGTGAGTTTTTTTAGAAGGAAATGATTCTAGCTGGAAAACAATAGCCTTGAAGTCTCTGGGTGCCCATATCATTATCCGAAAACGAACAAAGGGTGTTGTCAAACATATATACCTATGTTATTTATCTAGGCTGTAGTGGGGTAGCCAGTATGGGGTACAACCCCTTGTTCTCCTTTTTGTACCCAACTCTCTCGATACTCAATCATCCATTGCTCCTACTATCTCAACATGCTATCAGAGTAGGAGGTCCTTAGGACCTAGAACCCTAGAATTTCGGGCCCACCTAGTTACCGTGTTACCCCACCTACCTCCTGCCCGCGTGTGGCCCGCTGCCCACGCGTGGCCTTCCTTTTTTTCGCTACTGCTGCAGCCCGCGCGACCCGCGAGCAGCCCGCTAGGACCCCGCGCGTAGCCCGCTAGCGCCGCGCGCAGCCCGTCAGCGCCGCGCGCAGCCCGCTAGCACCGCGCGCAGCCCGCGCCAGCCAGCGCCAGCCCGCGCCAGCCTGCGAACCGCCCGCGCCAGCCCGCGAACCGCCTGCTGGCGGCCTGCGCGGCCTGCCTGCTGCCCGCGCGGCCTGCCTGCTGCCCGCGCGGCCTGCCTGCTGCCCGCGCGGCCTGCTCGCTGCCCACGCAGCCCGCGCCAGCCCGCTCGCCACCCGAGCAGCCCGCGCTAGTCCGTGCCACCGCCTGCTGGCAGCCCGCCCCGCCCGTGCGCGGCCTGCTTCCTGCCCGCGCGGCCCGCGAGCCATCCTCTAGCGCCGCCCGCACCTGCCCGCGTGCTGCTCCTGCCGGCCTGCTTGCCGGCCCTCTACTGCTGCCGCTCTGTGCACCGCTCACCTGCAGCCCTCGCAGCTTCCTGGAAGCTTCCTGCTTGCTTGCTTGCGCGGCCCCCATTCACTAAGACGCTATGGCCTCGCTCAGCGTTCTCGAATTCGATCCTGATGGCCGCCCCATTAAGTTTGAAACTTGGCTGCGGGACCTACAACTGTTCCTACTGAGCGACTCTAGAGACGATGTTTCGCTGTATGACCTCACCTCTGGAGCTAGTCCTGCACCTGCCGCCTCTGCCGATAGCACGACTCGCTCGAAATGGCTCACTCGTGATGTTGCCGCTCGATTAGCTGTCCGTAACCACCTGCCCATATCTGAGCGTGCGCACTTCGATCAGACCAAAACGGCCAAGGAGCTGTACGACGCTGTAGTTGCGCGCTACTCTTCCCCTACCACTGCAGCGCTAGGCCGCCTCATTCTCCCCTACCTCTTTCCTGAGCTGTCCTCGTTTGACACTGTCGACGACCTCATCACCCACCTCCGCACTATAGACGCTCGCTACCGTGCCGCCCTCCCCACAGAGTTTCTCCCCAAGAATGAGCCCCCGATCTACATCACACTCTACTTTATAGTCACTCGCCTCCCAGACTCTCTCAGTGCAGTCAGGGACACCTTCCTAGCCCTTCGCCCCACAGACCTCACTATCGACCTGCTCTTGAAGCACCTCCTAGCAGCCGAGACGAACATTGTCGCTGTTGGTGCTGCTCGTGGCACTCCCCGCACGCCCTTCGCTGAGGGGTGCTCCGCCTCCCCCCTTGCCCCCTCTGTCGCCTCTGCTGCCGCTGTCGAATTCCTTAGTGCTGAGGGAGTCGGTGCTGCCTCTGCTCCTAGTGGGAGGCGCCGCAGCGGCAGGGGCAAGGGAGGCAAGGGTGGTGGGGGTGGCGGCGGTGGAGGCGGTAGTGGTGGAGGCGGTGGAGGCGGTGGAGGCGGTGGAGGCAGTGGAGGTGGTGGCGGTGGGGGTGGTGGCGGGGGTGGGGGAGCAGGCGGTGGGGGCGGTGGTAGCGGCGGGGGTGGTGGTGGCGGTCGTGGTGACAGTGGACGCAGTGGGGGCAGTGGTGGTGGTGACGGGAGTGGTGGTGGCAGCAGCAGCGGTGGGCGGACTGGAGGTGGTTAGCGGCAACAGCAGCAGCAGCGCCAGCGTGAGCCCCTCTCGCCCCAGCAGCTTCGTGACTTGTATGCTCAGCGCCAGGGGTCTGGGGGTGTTCTCTCTTGCCCGTACGTCATTCGCCAGACGTGCGGCAAGCCCCACACCCGCTACCGCTGCTTCTCCCGTCTAGATGATGCTTGGCGAAATGACTTTACCGATGATCATGAGTTGCCCCGCTGGGCAGATCTGCTTAAGGCTAAAGTAGACATCTTTGAACTTGACTTTGATGCTATTCTCACTGGCATGTATGCTTTGTCTACTAGTGCTGAGGGTGACTGTTACTTGTGCGTGCCGCCTGACCCAGGTATAGAGTCTGCTGCTCTAGGTGCTGGTGAGTATGCTCTCTCTGGTACTGCGCCTGCTCAGGCCTTGCACACTTTCACACTTGACTCTGGTGCTACTCGCAGTTTCTTTCGCGACAGCACCACACTCACACCCCTCGCTAGACCCGTTGCTGTCTCCCTGGCCGACCCTTCGGGGGGCTCGGTGCTTGCACGTTCCACCACTGTTCTCCCGTGTCCGGCCGTTCCGTCCGGCTCACTGTCAGGTCTCCACCTCCCCTCGTTCTCGACGAACCTGGTGAGCACCGCTGGTCTTCAGGATGAGTGGGTGATACCTTCACCCCTGGAGGTCAGCGTGCGGCGATCTGCACGTGTGCCCGGACTGGCCGTCACCTGGCCACGTTCACCCGTGCGCCAGGATCCAGTCTTTACACACTTACCACTGAGGCTCCCCAGGTAGCTGCGTCGGGTCAGGTAGCTGCGTCGCGTCAGGCATCAGCCCCTTGTGCGTGTCGCCACCTCTCCCACCAGACTCTCCTCTGGCACCACCGCCTAGGTCACCCCTCCCTGCCACGCCTTCGTGGCATCCACACACGCGTCCTTGTCTCTGGTCTCCCCAGGTCGCTGTCCTCTCTCCCGCGCTCCCCTGCCCCTCCCTGCATTCCTTGCGTCGAGGGGCGGCAGCGCGCTGCCCCTCATTCCTCCTCGTTTCCCCCGACAGAGGCTCCCCTGCAGACTCTTCACATGGACGTGTGGGGCCCAGCCCGTGTCCGTGGTCAGGGAGGCGAGCGGTACTTCCTGCTGGTAGTTGACGACTACTCGCGTTACACCACGGTCTTCCCCTTGCGTCGCAAGGGTGACGTCCCTGCTGTCTTGATCCCTTGGATCCGCGCAGTCCGTCTCCAGCTCAGCGAGCGGTTTCACTCAGACTTCCCTGTCCTGCGTCTGCACTCTGACAGGGGTGGTAAGTTCTCCTCCGAACTCTTGCGGGCCTTCTGTTAGGGGGAGGGCATCACCCAGTCGTTCACGCTTCCGGCCTTTCCACAGCAGAATGGGGTTGCTGAGCACCGCATTGGCCTAGTCATGGAGATCGCTCGTACCTCCATGGTCCATGCGGCTGCTCCCCATTTTCTGTGGCCGTTTGCGGTCCGGTACGCTGCGCATCAGCTCAACCTCTGGCCCCGGGTCTCCTTGCCGGATACCTCGCCGACACTGCGTTGGACGGGGGGGGTTGGTGATGCGTCGCGCTTCCGGGTCTGGGGCTCTCGTGCCTTTGTCCGCGATACCACCGCGGAGAAGTTCTCCTCTCGCGCCATTCCCTGCGTCTTCCTTGGCTTTGTCCCTGACGCGCCTGGCTGGCAGTTTTACCACCCCACCTCGCGCCGTGTCTTCCCCTCTCAGAACGTCACTTTCGACGAGTCGGTTCCTTTCTACCGTCTCTTCCCCTACCGCACTGCGCCTCTTCCCCCCCCCGTCGCTCTTCCTTGCTCCAGGTCCCCCTCCGGTAGACCCCCTCCCCCCTCAGGGTCCTGCTCCTTCAGGTGTCTCTCAGGTAGACCCTCCTCCCGTCGCTGAGCCTGTCGAGGTCACTGGTGACTCAGGTGCTGCTGGGGGTGGTCCTGCTCGGGGTGCTACGTCTGGGGGTGCTATGCCTGGGGTTGTGGAGTGTGAGGGTGCTGAGTCTGGGGGTGCTGAGTTGGAGGGTGCGGAGCCTAGAGGTGCTGAGCCTGGGGTTGAGGAGCCTGGGGGTGCTGAGTCTGGGAGTGTGGAGCCTGAGGTTGCAGAGCCTAGGAGTGCGGAGCCTGGGGGTGCTGTGCCTGTCCGTACGGAGCCGAGGAGTGCTGAGTCTGAGAGTGCGGCGCCTAGGGGTACTGCACCTGGGGGTGCTGAGCCTCGGGGCACTGTGTCTCCTTCGCGTGCGCCTCTCTCGCCGCAGCAGCTCCGTGAGTGGTACACTACCCGCACCCGCTCTCGGTTTGGTACTACTGGTCCTGGAGGCGGTGTAGCTGGAGCTAGAGGTGCTGGAGCTGGAGACCCTGGAGCTGGAGGTGCCGGTTCTGGGGGTGCTGCTGCTGGAGGTGCTGGAGCTGGAGACCCTGGAGCTGGAGGTGCCGGTTCTGGGGGTGCTGCTGCTGGAGGTCCTGGAGCTGGAGACCCTGGAGCTGGAGGTGTCGGTCTTGGGGGTGCTGCTGCTGGAGGTGCTGGAGCTGGAGACCCTGGAGCTAAAGGTGCCGGTTCTGGGCGTGCTGCTGCTGGAGGTGCTGGTGCTGGAGGTACCGCACCGACGCGACTGTTCTTCTCTCCTCCGACGCCGTCGAGTTTGCCGCCGCCTGACACGGTACTTCCTCAGGTCCTTAGCCTTCCGTCTTCTACTGGCCTACCGTTACAGCCCGGCTCCCCACTGCCCGCTCCTACCCCCTACACTGAGCAGCCAGCCTCGCTTACAGAGCGTCGTGAGCCCGCGCCCTGCCTCACCTGTTCGCACTGCTCGCACTGCTCGCACTGGTCGCACTGGTCGCACTGGTCGCACTAGTCGTCAGCGTCCTCCTCCTGTCCCTGGCACACACCTTATGGGGCTTCGTCCTTCTTCTGCTCCACAGCGTGTCCCTCTACCGTCGCCTTCTGCGTCCTCTCTCCCTGAGGGTGCGGACCCTGAGTCTGACTTAGTTCGTGCTGCCAGTCCTACTATCACGCGTCTCCTTGCGACTGTTGTCACTGACCCCTCCTTTGAGTCTACTGCTGCGTCTGCTTTAGTTGCTGAGCTTGTCGACTTTGCTGCTCGCTGTCGTCTAGACTACGCCACTAGTCTTGTTGCTGAGTCAGAGTCTGTCTGTCCTCCGTCCGTCGGGGGTGAGTGTGCTCTTAGCACGGACGTCCTTGAGGACAGGTAGGAGGAGTTTGAGTGTCTTGCAGCCGCTGTACCTCATCTCGTGTCCTCGCTGCTTGCACCTGAGGGAGACCCGGATGCTCCAGACATCCCGACCCCGCGCTCTTACGCAGAGGCGATTACGGGTCCTTACTCCTCTCAATGGCAGACAGCCATGGATGCAGAGATGGCATCCTGGAAGTCCACAGGCACTTACGTCGACGCGGTTCCCCCACCTGGGGCGAACATAGTCGATGGCATGTGGATTTTCAGGGTGAAGCGGCCGCCAGGTTCTCCGCCTGTCTTCAAGGCATGTTATGTTGCTCGAGGCTTCAGTCAGCGTCAGGGAGTTGACTACTTTCAGGCCTTCTCCCCCACCCCGAAGATGACCACTCTTCGGGTGCTGTTGCACGTCGCTGCTCAGCGTGACTACGAGCTCCACTCCCTTGACTTCAGCAGAGCGTTCTTGCAGGGCAGCCTGCACGAGGAGATCTGGCTGCGCCGTCCTCGTGGCTTCACTGGGTCGTTCCCTCCTGGTACCCAGTGGAGCCTCCGGCGGCGAGTCTACGGTCTCTGCCAGGCGCCTCGCGAGTGGCACGACACACTGAGGACGACGCTTGCGGCCCTTGGGTTTACTCCTTCTACTGCTGACCCGTCGCTGTTTCTACGCACTGACACTACGTTGCCGCCGTTCTACATCCTCGTGTACGTCGACGACTTGGTCTTTGCCACTGCTGACACTGCTGGACTGGCCCACGTGAAGTCGGAGCTGCAGAAGAGACACACGTGCACAGACCTGGGTGAGCTGCGCAGCTATCTTGGCTTGCAGATCACCCGGGACAGAGCACGGCGCACCATTACCTTGACTCAGTCACACATGGTGCAGCAGGTCCTTCAGCGCTTCGGCTTCACCTGGTCCTCGGCACAGGCCACTCCTCTGGCTACAGGTCACTCGCTCTCAGCTCTGCCTTCGGATGAGTCCGTAGAGCCGAGTGGCCCGTATGCAGAGCTTGTGGGCTGTCTCATGTACATGATGACCTGCACTCGACCTGACCTTGCTTACCCTCTTAGCATCCTGGCTCGCTACGTTGCCCCCGGGAGACACCGACCAGAGCAATGGAAGGCCGCTAAGAGGGTGATGCGCTACTTGTGCAGTACGTCGGGCATGGGGCTCGTGCTTGGAGGACGGGCTCGAGTTGTCCTCACTGGTCACGCAGACGCTTCTTGGGTTGACTTCTTGGCTACGCAGCGGTCGTCACAGGGTTACACCTTTAGCCCTGGCTCCGGCACTGTTTCGTGGCGGTCTACCCGCTCGTCTTCTGTTCTCAGTTCCAGTTGTGGGGTTGAGATCTACGCAGGGGCCATGGCTGCACAGGAGTTAAGCTGGCTCACCTACCTGCTGACCGACTTGGGAGAGGCGCCTCGTTCTCCTCCAGTTCTGTATGTCGACAACAAGGCCATGATTGCCTTGTGTCAGGACCACAGACTGGAGCACAAAACGAAGCACATCGCTCTTCGTTACTTCCTGGCTCGAGAGCTGCAGCAGCGTGGACAGCTCCGTCTTGCTTACGTGGCCACTCGGGCCAACACTGCTAATGTGTTCACCAAGGCGCTTCCGCCTAGTGACCATCAGCGCTTCTGCACTGCTCTTGGCCTTGTACCTGTTTCGTCTCACCTGCTTACCCCTTGACCTTGCTTGTACTGTGATCTCTATTATATACCTCCATGCCTACACTTGCTATTTAGTGATCACTGTATTGCTTGCTGATACTTATATACCTCTGCATGTGAACTGGCCTTGTGGCCTTTTGCTTGTGGTCAGAGTGTGCGGTGACGTTGTGATCCACCCCGAGCTTACCTTGCTTCTCTTGACTGGTCTTGTGACCCTTTGTTCTCCCTCACTTTGCCTATGGGGGTGTGTCAAACATATATACCTAGGTTATTTATCTAGGCTGTAGTGGGGTAGCCACTATGGGATACAACCCCTTGTTCTCTTTTTTGTACCCAACTCTCTCGATACTCAATCATCCATTGCTCCTACTATCTCAACAGGTGTTTGAAGCGAAACAGTTCACGTGGTTAAAATACCGCGGACTAGGTGTATCGCAAGCAGACTCGGTTTCGCTGTGGGGCAGGGTTACCGTTCGTGGGTACGGTCGAAGCTGATTAAGAGACGCGTTAGGGCGTGTTCGATTTGCCAACTTGTACCAAAAAAATGAATTTTGGAATCTAATATTTGCAGCCTGTACAAAAACTTCACTAGGGGTGCAGATTAGCACCAATTACTCAAAAAAATCACTAGGTGTGCAAATGGTACAAAACAAGGAGTATACACACTAAATGGCACATTATAATCCCCAATACCTAGCAAACATCAGCAGTGGCACCTGACCGCATTTTATGCACTCCGCCACCTCCTGCTCTGCTCCCCTAGGCGTTCACTCTACTCTACCATGTACCCACCCACTCACCCCCACCCCATGACACACACATCAGCTATCCCCGCTGGCACAGCCGCGGCAGCAGCAGTGGATGCACTCGATGACCTTCTCCTCGCGGAGGTGCTTGGGCACGCGGCACACACACGTGGTGCCGAAGTTGTGGTCCTTGGGCTGCATGCACCGCACACAGCACAGCCTCTCAAACCCCGCCTGTAAGCGCATTATCCAGGGGCAAGGGATGATAAAGATGGGGGAATGGGTGTGCACAAGGGGGACAGACATGGTGCAGGAATGGAAAAGATGGGGCAGACATGAACACATGAACACCATCGGGCTGCGGATTGCAGGAAGGGGGTGAAAGGAATGCACAGTAGGGACAGGCAAGTGGCGTCAAGAGTGTGCCAAGAAAATGATGGAGGAACGTACGTGGCTGCACTTGTGCAAGCCCTTGGGACATGCACCCCAGGCAGGAATCAACACGCGTGGCTGCACATGCTACATACAAGCACCACAGAGTGCCTTGAAATGCCACAAACCAGGGCTGTGATCAAGCAGACTGTTGTGGCGCCACTCTGATATGACAGAGAATGAGCCGCCTAAAAACAGCACCAACAGGAATGACAAACCCCTCACCACCGTCCACACGCACAGGCCGTCCACACGCACGGGCAGAGACTCACACTCTGAGGGCGCACACAGACACACGATCATGTTTCCACAGGGCCACATGACACGGCAGAGGCTCACCTTCTTCCACTTGGCGATGAGCCTCACCTTCTTCCACTTGGCGATGAGGCTCACCTTCTTCCACTTGGCGATGAGGCTCACCTTCTTCCACTTGGCGATGAGGCTCACCTTCTTCCACTTGGCGATGAGGCTCACCTTCTTCCACTTGGCGACGAGGCTCACCTTCTTCCACTTGGCGATGAGGCTCACCTTCTTCCACTTGGCGATGAGGCTCACCTTCTTCCACTTGGCGATGAGGCTCACCTTCTTCCACTTGGCGATGAGGCTCACCTTCTTCCACTTGGCGACGAGGCTCACCTTCTTCCACTTGGCGATGAGGCTCACCTTCTTCCACTTGGCGATGAGGCTCACCTTCTTCCACTTGGCGATGAGGCTCACCTTCTTCCACTTGGCGATGAGGCTCACCTTCTTCCACTTGGCGATGAGCTCACCTTCTTCCACTTGGCGATGAGGCTCACCTTCTTCCACTTGGCGACGAGGCTCACCTTCTTCCACTTGGCGATGAGGCTCACCTTCTTCCACTTGGCGATGAGGCTCAGCTTCTTCCACTTGGCGATGAGCCTCACCTTCTTCCACTTGGCGATGAGCCTCACCTTCTTCCACTTGGCGATGAGCCTCACCTTCTTCCACATGGCGATGAGGCTGGCGTCGACGTGCTTCTGCTCGAGGCAGAAGTCGTAGAGCTCCTTGCTGATGGCCTTGCGCCGGTAGTAGAGGTCGTAGATGAAGCGGCTCTTCTGGTGCGCGATCTTGAAGATGGGCCACAGCGCCTCGCACTTGCGCTTCCCCTCGTGCGTGTCGCTCTCCGCTGGTGCCACGGGTCATTGGAGGGGGGAGCAAGGATTGAGGGAGTACGGATTAAGAGAGAAGGGTGTAGCGAATGTGGGGAGACCTGAGGAGGAAACTGAAAGGAGATGAAGGGCGAAATGGTCGCAGCAGCTGCAACTTTCGCTTGCTCTCATGTGTGGCGCTCTCTGCTGAGTCGGGGAGGAGGGTGGGCTGAACGGAGGTGCAAGAAAGTGGAAAAAATCAAGAAAAGGTGGGACGCAGCCTCAAGAAGGAGACAGCGAGATTGTCTGCCACATCGCCTCGCCTCTTCACTTTCCCTCGGCCGCAGAAGAGTATAGACAGACAGCGGACTTTACAGAAAAGAAACGGGGATTGAGGGGGGCTGTGGGGAAGATGGGTAACAACGCCTCGCCTCACACCTTGCCCTTGTGTGTGGCGCTCTCAGCTGTTAACAGGGTAGAAAGGGAGGGTGTGAAAAGCGAGGGAGCTTGAAAGAGACGACATGGATTCACTGGAATCTCGAGGGAACGACGATCAGTGCCCACATCTTGCGTTCTGCCTCCTGTGTGTCGTTGTTTGCTAAAGGTTGGAAGAGGTAGGAAGGGGTGAGGGAGAGCGGGAAGGGAGGGGGAGGGGGAGGTGGCGGTAGAGGGTAAGGGAGAGGAAGGGATCGAGGGGGAGAGATAGAGATTCGTAGGCGAAGGATTAAACAGAGTAAAGTAGCGAGAAGTAAGGCGAACGTAACGGGAGTTGGTATGGGGGAATTGTTGGACCTTGACAGTACGAGAAGGTGTGAGAAAGGTGTGAGTGACTCGCAGCGACTCGCAGCGATTCGCACTTTTGTTGGCGTTCGTCACCCCATGTAAGCAAACACTTGCACACCATTTGAATTCGGTTCAGACGCAACGAATACGCGAACGTTCAAACGGAGGCGGATCGACGGATACTGGCGAAACAGAGAGAATATAGGCAAATTCGGATAAATGAAGGCTAGTCTCCTCGATTATGCAAACGATCATCAAGTAACGGCCAACTCATACCTTCCAGCAGCTCAAATCGTCACGAGTTGATACGACACTCACGCACCTTCTCTCATCTTTTGCTCAAGCTCTCTCAGCGTCGGCTCTATCAGCTCCCATCCTTCAGGGTACTTCACGCGGTTCGTCTTGATTTTTGGCATCGGGACATGAAGCGAGACAATCGACACTCGTGTAAGGTGGCGCTTCTAAACGACCAAACGAGAAATAATACTGGCAGGAGGTCGCTTCTGAAACCGGCGCTACGCGACTCGACTCGTGGGGGGGACACGCAGTCAGTTACGGTCCTCTGTCGGTTTAGGGCTATGAACGGTGCGCGCGTGAATGTGACTTCACGTATGAGGGCGCGTCACCTCTTTCGATGTTGCAGGATCGATCGTCAAAAACCGATTGTCCACCACACTCAAAACCTTGTTGTTTCGTCGAAGAGATTTACAATCGTTTTTAACTCTGTGAAACTTCGATCCTGCGCAGGATCGATCGTGCAAACACCGAAAGAGGTGACGCGTCCTCAGGAACGCCAGATGTAAACTCGTTTTGCCGTGGCGGAATACTTTCGCGAATGCAGTGTTCGTTTTGTATGTCATGAGTTGAAAAAGAGAGTGCGCAGAATAACGGATAAAGAAGATGTGACTCAATGAACTATCAATACAATGAAAGGCACGCGGCTATATAGCGGGTCAACCTAGCTAGGCGGAAACCTCTGGAACACGAGGTTGGGTGCAGGTTGGGCAAAGGAAGAGCCCAAGGCGACGCGGGGTTGCTTCGGCAGCAAGTAAATCGGCCGAACGCGCACAAGCGAGGCGGATGGCACCCACGTGTTGTCCAACGGACTACGAAGTCCACGAGGCGGCCAGAGGCGTCGAGCCGAACACGATGCGCCAAAATCCTCGACGGGTCGAGTGTTGGTTCCGGGACAGGCCGAGCTGTTGGGGCGACGTTCTGGCGCGCGATGTCTGTCGTGGCATGGACAAACTTGCGAAGGAGGCTGACTTGGAAGGCGTCATGTCTACGCCAATCGTCGGATAGCAGCAGCTTCGCGGCAACAGGTGTCACCATCTGGAGGATGGAAAATGGCCCACAAAATCGTGGCCGTGGTTTGTTCGGGCTGGGCAGGCGGAGATTTTTTGTGTCGAGCAGCACTAGTTGCTCAGCTGAAATGGCGAAATCTCGTCGTAGAAGATCCGTGTATTTCCGGACAGTGGTGTTAGCCTTGCGAATTGCGTCGGCTGCTTTCACGTAAATCTCCTGGAGTTCCGTCACAAAAGTTTGTGACCTCGGGACCGGGTTGTCGAGTGCAGTCGTGGTTGGCACCACCGGGTCCATCCCGTGATACTGGAAGAACGGGGAGTGATTAGTCGTGCTGGACGGGGCGTTGTTGAACGCGAACTCCAGCATGGCGAGTGAAGTTTCCGAGCAAGCGGGGTCGGGGCAGTTTGTCTTGATCAGCTGCTCCATCGCCTGATTTGTGCGCTCGGTCTGGCCGACGAGAACTGCGGCTTCGTGACATACTGTGCCCATGTCTCCTTCCCAAACTTCGAAGTGAACTTCGGGTCCCGGTCACTGATGATTGCCGACGGGATGTCGTGTAGTCGCACAACGGTGGAGATGAACAGGCGCGCAGTTTCTTTGGCTGTGATTAAAGTACGACATGGTGCGAAGTGCGCCATTTTCGTTAGGAGATCGACAACGACGAGTACAGAGTCGTTGCAGGACGGCCCAGCTGGCAGCCCCGTGACGAAATCCATCGTCACCTGTTGCCACGGTCGTTTGGCTGGCTAGATAGGTTGCAACCATCCAGATGGCCGTTGGCGTGTCGATTTCATGGCTTGGCACACCCTGCATGAGGACACATATTGCTGCACGTCGTTAGCAGAATCATGCCAGTTGTTTGACAGTGCAACAGCTTCTGGGTTTAACAACCTCGAAATGTCCGGAGAGGTTGGAATCGTGGACCTCCTGGATAAGGAGTTTACGCAGCAGTCGGTAAGCGGGAACCCAAATCCGGTCAGTTCTGGCTTTTAGGTAATATGTCGTCGCCTGCTGGTGGTTTCCGGTTGTGAAGAACGGGTTCGTAGTGTAGCCGTGGGTGAATACTCCCGTAAGTAGCTTGTTTGAATGGATGATGAATACTGCAGCGGATTGAACTGTCGGGAGGGTAAGGGCATCAGCGATGTTATTCGCCCCTTTCTTGTACGTGATGCGGTAGGTGAAATGGCTCTTCATGTAATCCAGCCACCGAATTTGCCACGGGTTGAGGTTGGGCTGAGCTCGCAGGTACTGTAGGGACTTGTGGTCCGTCCAAACAGTGACGTCGGCGCCCGTCAAGTAGCAGTGCCACAGTTTGAACGAGTGTATTATGGCGAGCATCTCCTTGTCATGTATCGGGTAGATGCGTTCGACTGCTTGCAGCTTGCGCAATTCGTAGGCGATCGGCTGCAGCCCGTTCCCGAAATCTTGGAGGAGTACAGCTCCGATGGCAAAATCTGAGGCGTCGGTGACGACTTCGAACAAAGCTGGAGGGGAAACGAGAAAAGTCTTCAACTCCTGAAAAGTCGCCTGAAACGAGGCATCGATGGGTCGGCGATGGCAAAGCTGCTGATGGCAAAATCTGAGGCGTCGATGGGTCGGCGATGCACAAAGTTGGAGGGGAAACGAGAAAAGTCTTCAACTCCTGAAAAGTCGCCTGAGCTTCCTCCCCCCACACAAAATTGTCAGAATGTGTAGTTTGTCTAGCCTGCAGTGGGGTACTCTATAGTGAGTACGGCCCCTTAGGGTTTCCTATATGTATCCACCTGCTTGCTAGTGCAATCCCCTCTTTTGCCTATTCTCTCTTGCCTAGCTAGCTAAACCCTAGCTATGGCTCCTGCATTCTAGCTGCTATTTTAACATGCTATCAGAGCGGTTACGCTCCTGGCCTGTGGGCCCGCCTGCTTCCGCTGCCATACTGTCTGTCGCGTGCCCCGTGGCGCGCGATGTTCATTTTTTCTTCCCGCCACGCGCTCGGAACGCGTGGCGGTTTTTTCTGCCCGCCACGCGCTCGGGGCGCGTGGCGGTTTCCTGCCCGCCGCGCGCCCCGGGCGCGCGCGGCGGTTTCGTCGCCCGACACGGCGCCCCGGGGCCCGCGCGCTGTCCCCTCCCGTCGCCCGCCGCGGCGTCCCAGGGGCCCACGCGTCGCCCTTCCTCCCGTCGCCCGTCGAAGTGCCCGGGGGCCTGCACGCAGCCCTGTCCGTCGCCCGCCGCGGCGCCCTGGGGGCCTGCGCGTCGCCCCTCCCTCCCGTCGCCCGTCGAAGCGCCCCGGGGGCCCGCGCGCCGCCCTGCACGTCGCCCGCCGCGGCGCCCTGAGGCCCGCGCGTCCCCCCCCCCCCCCCCCCCCCCCTCCCGTCGCCTGTCGCGGCGCCCTGGGGGGCTGCGCGCCGCCCTTCCCGTCGCCCGTCGCAGCGCCCCAGGGACCCGTGCGCCGCCTGCGTTTAGGGTATGGGGTGGCGGGTATGGGTGTGGAGGGTGTGTGAGTCGTCCCCTGCTCCTCCTCCTCCTCCGTCTCCCACTGCTGCAGCTGCCGCTGAGGGGGGTGGGTGTGTGGGAGCCGAGGGAGTGGTGCTAGGGGGGTGTCGTGGGAGTGAAGATAGGGGTGTAGCAGGGGGTGTGAACGGGAGTTTTGGGACAAAAGGGGAGGTTGAAGGGGGGTGGCCGCCGTGAAGCCAGCAGCTCCAGTCGCCCGTGAGACCGTTGCGCCAGTCGCCCGTGAGCCCGTCGCTCCAGTTGCCCGTGAGCCCGTTGCTCCAGTCGCCCGAGAGTCAGTTGCTCCTGCCGCTCGTCTAGCCGCGGAGCCAGTTACTCCAGTTGCCCGTGTGCCAGTTGCTCCAGTTCCCAGTGTGCCAGTTGCTCCAGTTGCCCGTGTGCCAGTTGCTCTAGTTGCGCCGTGTGCCAGCAGCTTCAGCTGCCGCCCACTACATCCTCTCCTCTCCTAGTCCCTCCTCCTCCTCACTTGCCCTCTGTGATAGCCTCTAGCTTTGCTTATATTTGTGAACTATGAACTGCAGCTTGTTGTGCTGATCATACCCCACTTTGACTATGGGGGTGTGTCAGAATGTGTAGTTTGTCTAGCCTGCAGTGGGGTACTCTATAGTGAGTACAACCCCTTAGGGTTTCTTATATGTATCCACCTGCTTGCTAGTGCAATCCCCTTTTTGCCTATTCTCTCTTGCCTAGCTAGCTAAATCCTAGCTATGGCTCCTGCATTCTAGCTGCTATTTAACAAAAATTCTTGTCCTTGTGCAGCAGGCCAGTCAGCGGGCCGGTTATCCCCGCCGAACATAATTCACGAACCCTAGAAAACTCTGAAGTTCCGTGGGGGACTTCCATTCTTGAATGGTCTTTATTTGCGCCGGGTAAATTTGAATGCCGTCGCGGGAGATGACGTGCCCCAAAAACTCCAACTCCTGCTTAAAAACTCGCACTTAGAGCCCTTGGTGATGGGGTGGTTCTCCTGAAACCGCTCAAACACTGCGTCGAGGTCGCGGATGTGTTGTTCTCGTGTCCAAGTAGACGATAACGCAAACCCTGTTCATGGTCAACTTAAGTCGAAGGCGTGTTTGTGAGGCCAACGGCATCACAGTGTACTCGTAGCTTCCGTAGCGGATGCGAAACGCGGTCTTGTGACAGTCGTTGGCGAAGACCCGAATCTGGTGGTAACCGCCACGCAAGTCGATTTTCAAAAAGTAGCGAGCGCCGCGAAGTTGGTCAAGAAGGTCGTCGGTGCGTGGGATTGGGTAGCGAGACTTGATTGTCACCCGGTTGAGCGCGCGACAGTCGATGCATATGCAAAGCCAGCGTCTTTCTTCGGCGTGAACAGTATTGGGGCCACGAAGCGAGATGTAGTGGGTCTGATGAACCCCTTCTCCAGCAGTGCGTCAATTGGTCTTCGCAGCTCCTCGAGTTCTGGCTGAGTCAACCGCCACTGTGTATGAACAGTCGCTTGCGCGCCGGGCTCCAGCTGGATCTTGTGGTCCTCGGGGCGTTCGGATGGCAGTCCCGGTGGCAGATCGTCGGGGAAGATGTTGGGGTACTGTCAAATCAGTTCCGCTAAATCAGGTGGTACTGCTGCGCACAGCTTCTCAATGTCTTTTCGTCGGTGTCGGTCGCCAATTCGCGCAAACATGTGGAAAGGAGAACGCGAATGAATGAACTATGAATGAAGTGAGTACATATAGGAAACCCTAATTGGGTTGTACCCCCTATGGGATACCCCACTATAGCCTACACAACAGCATAAGCTATATAATGTTCTGACACACCCCCATAGGCAAAGTGGGGGAGAACAAGGGGTCACAAGACCAGTCACGCAAAGCACAGCAAGCTCAGGGTGGATCACAAAGTCACCACACAGTCCGAGCACAACGACAAGGCCACAAGGCCAGTTCACATGCAGGAGGACACATATATATATAGAGCTAGACAAGCAAGAGCAGGTATATATATGTGACAGTACAAGCAAGGTCAAGAGGAGAGCAAGTGAGGCAAGACAGGTACAAGACCCAACTGAGTGCAGAAGCGCTGATGGTCACAAGGCGCAAGTGCCTTGGTGAACACATCAGCAGTGTTGGCCTCAGAGGCCACGTACGCAAGTCGCAACTGACCACGCTGCTGCAGCTCACGAGCAAGAAAGTAACGGAGAGCAATGTGCTTCGTTCTGTGCTCCAAGCGCTGCTCTCGACACAAGGCCAGCATGGCCTTGTTGTCTACGTACAGCACTGGAGGAGAACGAGGCTGCTCTCCAAGGTCAGTCAGCAGGTAGGTGAGCCAGCGAAGCTCCTGTGCAGCCATGGCCCCGGCGTAGATCTCAGCCTCACAACTGGAGCCGAGAACAGAGGACGAGCGAGTAGCCCGCCACGAGACAGAGCCGGAACCAAGACTGAAGGTGTAACCCTGCGACGACCGCTGCGTAGCCTGGTCGTCAGCCCAAGAAGCGTCCGCGTGCCCAGTGAGGACCACTGGACTCCGCCCTCCAAGCACTAGCCCCATGCCCGACGTACTGCACAAGTAGCGCAACACCCTCTTCGCTGCAGCCATGTGCTCTGGTCGGTGTCTCCCAGGAGCAACATAGTGTGCAAGAATGCTAAGAGGGTATGCAAGGTCAGGTCGTGTTATAGTCTGCAGTCCACTTAGGGGTCGCGGATGCCCATGAAACCGCCTAAGCAGAATCTGACGTCTTCAAACCGCCTCTGTTCAAAACGCCGTGACGATCAGCTCCGAGAACATACGAGGCTGAAACTTGGACAGCGGTTAGCCTTAGGTGTCTGCTTTCCAACGGTATATTACTTGCTATTATCAGAGGTGTGTGCACTACGCAGTGAACGAAAACGTAAGCTCGGCTGAAAAAACGTGTATTCTCATTGATGCAAGGAAGAGGTGAGTACAACATTGCCTAGGGGACTCATAAGGGGTTGGGTCATCCTGGGAACTCAGAGAAGGTTGAGTCCTAGGGGAGAAAGGCTAGAGAAGAATGGGAAACGTCCTAGCTAGGTCAGCAAAGCCAACCACACTTGGATGTTCAGAGCTGTACTCAAGGCTACCAATAGTGAGTCAAGCCAACATGAGTCAGCTTGTCTTCCCACTTGCACCCTCTTGCAAGTTGCTTCCAGGAAGACCACACTTCTCAAAAGGAGGGTTGTAGAGTCCCACTTGACCACCTGTACTTCTTGTCTCATTCTCTGTCCCTGCACCATTGGCATGACAACAATGAAAGGGTGGCAAGGGAAATGCTGCCAACAGTGCACCATGACTACGGAACAGTGAATTTCGGCAGCTGTCACGCAATGCTCAGATGTTGGATCGTTCTGAAACTTGGTGACCACTTGCACAGTGGGGCAAAGGACTTCCAGACCGAATTTCTGACCAATCAGATCTCGGTAGACGAGTCAGCAGCCGAAATGGTGAACTCGGGTGTTACCAAAAAGGAGTAACACACACTTCCGGGATGCCATAAGTCTTGAAACATAAAATGTTGTCATGCCTTGGTAACTGCTTCAAAAACTCTGAAACTTTGAGGGTTTGAAGAACACTTGTTGAACAACCTCCCCAAAAAATTCCAGAAGCTGAGCAGGCTTGTAGGCCGAATGGGAGTGCGATGACCGTGCCACTGTAATGTGTTGGCACAACAAACTCCCCCTCATCGTGCTCTCATTCATCCCTTAGCTGCTCCCTGAAGCTGCCTCCCTTAGTTGAAGGACATGCCACACAAGGTGGCGCAGGTCCAATGCTGATGCTCTGCAAGCCGCTTCGTCAAAAAATCTGCAGGTTGCTTGGTAGTGTTGATGTAGTGCAAGGAGACCGTGCCCTTCTTCACCTCCTTCCTCACCCAATGCCATTTGATATGCATGTGCTTGTTCAGCCCATGGAGCACAGCATTGCGAGCCATTGCAATTGCTCCTTGGCTGTCACAAAACACAGGTGTAGGACCCTCTTGCTCCTGCCCCAACTCCTCAAGCAACCTCCTCATCCAAACCACCTCCTTCACCCCATGAAACAACGCCATGTACTCGCTTTCCGTTGATGAGTGAGCTATCTCCCCTTGCTTCTTAGACTTCCAGCTCACTGGACTCCCTCCAACACAGCATACATAGCCACCGTGGGATGTTGCATCACTGATGTCACTTGCCCAGGTAGCATCGGTGAAGCACGAGAGGTACAAGTGTCCACGCCTTGCAGGTGCACCGGTCTTCGTGCTCACCTCCTCCACTCCCTTTTGCTTCAGCTGCCCATGCACTGAATATTGCAGCCCCACCCTTGAGGTTGCCATGCAGTACCTCACCAGCCTCTCTGCTGCATCAAGGTGCTCTTGAAGGGGCCTAGACACCACACGAGCCAGCTGCGAAACCGCGAATGAAATATCGGGGCGAGTGTTGACCGAAGCATACATCAAGCTCCCCACCATTGACTGGAACCGACGCTGCAACTCGGGCTCCAACACCTCACCCTCCTCTTCATCAAGGTGTAGCTGAAATCCTGAGGGTAGTGGAGTCTTTACACTCCTCCCTTCCTCCAGCCCATACCTCTCCCCCATGGCTGCAAGGTACTTGTGTTGGTGAAGCCTCAACCATCCCTTCACCTCGTCCCGCTCCACGTGAAGACCAAGGTAATACCCCACTGGTCCAAGGGCCTTGCATTGAAAGGTCTCCTTCAGCTTCCCTTGCACCTCCTTGATCCTCTCCAGGGATGGAGAGAAGAGGAGAATGTCATCGACGTAGACAAGGAGAAACACTTTCTCCTCATCCCCCTCGGTTATGAAAAGACTCTCGTCGCACCCGCTAACTTTGAAGCCAAGAGCCTCCAACGCCTCCACCAGCCTTGCATACCAGCACCTTGGAGCTTGTTTGAGGCCATAGATGGCCTTGTTGAGCCTGCAAACACGTCCGCTCCCATCGTCGTACCCCTCTGGCTGCTTCATGTAAATCTCCTCATCTACCACGCCATAGAGGAAAGCCGTCTTCACATCCATTTGCTCCACCTTCCAACCACAAACGGCAGCTGCTGCCAGCAACACCCGGAGCGTAGGAGCCTTGGCAACAGGAGCAAACACCTCCTTAAAGTCAACCCCCTCCCTCTGCTGGAAACCCTTGATCACAAGTCTTGTTTTGCGCCTCTCCAACTTCCCCTCCGCATCGGTCTTCACACGTAATATCCACGTGCAATCCAATGCCTTTCTTCCCGGGGGCAGATTGGTGAGGGTCCACGTTCCATTCTCCATGAGGCTCTTAAACTCATCCTCCCTTGAAGCCAACCAAGCCTCTCGATCATCTCCAGCAAGTGCTTCCTCCATCGAAGCCGGTTCATGAGGTAAGTTGACACCGAAGCAACAAATCTGCTCCATCTCTCCCTCGGCTCCCTTCTCCTCATCATCTTCCTCCTCCTGGACCAGCAATGCCTTGGGACCCCCAAGCCTTTCATACTTGAGGAAATCCCTTGGGTGAGCAGCTCTCTTGGGCCTCTCCTTGGCTGCACTCTCCTTAGCTCCACCACGGACAGCACCACGCTTCCCTTGGGTTGTCCGCCTTGGTGGAAGAGTAGGGGATGGTGTAGGCTGCTGCACCTCCTCCTCGGCATCACCTCTCTCAGCTACAGGGGCCTTCTGTTGCTGCAACACTCCCTCCACCTCTGCTGCCTCCCCTTCAGCACCTCCCAAGTCATGTGACACCTCCGTTACCTCTGAAGACGAAGACAACTCGATGGGAATGAAGAGTGGGTCATTCGTTCCCACCTCTATTCCGAGCGGAATGGTGACCTTGCTCCTCCCTCGCTCCAACCACTCCTTGAACATGAGCCCCTCCATGAACTTGGCATCTCTGGTGGTGAAGATGGTGTTGGCTATTGGGTCCCACATGAGCCACCCCTTGCTCCCTTGTGCAAGTCCCAAATGAACAGCCCACACCGCCGCCGCTTGAAGCTTGTCACGCTTTTCCTTAGGGACGTGCACGAGTCCCATGCACCCAAAGACTCGAAGCATATCCACCAGAGGCTTCTTGCCCCTCCATTTCTCCATAGGGACCCAATGCTGCCCTCCCACATGAGTCAATACTCGGTTCTTGATGACGGTGGCATGGCGAATAGCGAGGGGCCAGAACCGTAAGGGTAGACCCGAGTCTACCAACATCGTTCTCCCGCCCTCCAAGATGGTCCGGTTCGCTCTCTCTGCCACGCCATTGGATTGAGGGGTGTAGGCCGTGGTGAGCTGCTGCTTGATGCCATGCCGCTTCAGCCAGCTCCGGAACTCCGCTCCCAAGAACTCCCCACCACGGTCACTACGTATCGCCTTCACCCGCTTGCCGCTCTCTCGCTCCACCATGGGCAGCCACTCTTCAATGATGACCCTTGCAGCATCAATCTTCTTTGCAAGTGGAAAGGACCAGGTGAGCCTTGTGTTGTCATCCACCATGGTCATAGAATACAGGGCCCCACCATCTCCCTTCACCTTCATGGGTCCCACGAGATCCACATGCACGAGCTCCACCGGGTCACTCGACTTCCCCTCCACCGAATGGAAGGGAAACCGTGAAAACTTGCTGGTCAAGCAAGTCTCACAAGATCCCACCTCCTTGGGCTCCCCCTTTATCCTCAGCCCCTTGACTCTTTCCTCCTTAAACAGCTGCTGCAACTGAGGTAGCGCCACGTGGCCAAAGCGACGGTGTGCGGTGAGCCAATCCGTCTCACCCGTGCTAGGAGTTACACTTGGAAGCGCAGCCCCTCCATGCCCAAGGAGCCCACCATCACTGTCATCACCACCCCCTCCATTGTCCACGTGGTTAACACGCCCTCCTCTCACATCTCCAGCAGCCAAGCGCGCAGCCGCCTCCTTCCATGGCAGCACCGGTATCTCCCACATGGACCGGTGCATGTCCTTGCCGCCTCGGAGGTCCCACAATACGCGCCCATCCAGAGTTGCCTTGAAAACCTTTGTGCCCAACATCTCCATCTTCATCCCTGCCTCACTTAGGGCCTTGGTAGAGAGGAGGTTGGCACACAATCCAGGAACAAGGAGAACACGCTTCAGCCCCACAAGCCTCCCATCCGCACCCATGAACATGGCTCTCCCCTCGCCACGCACGGGTACAACTTGGCCGGTGGCTGAAACGACGGTGGCTGCCTTTGATGGCCTAACTTCATCCAGTAGATCCTCTCGGTTGGTCATGGTCATGAAGGCTCCCGTGTCGATGACCCAATGGGAGGAGCGGTGAAGAGCAATCTTGCTGGCCGGCACAACCATGTCCTCGGGGCACGCCTCCCCTACATGGTAGAACATGCCGCCGTATCCGCCAGCACCTCCTTCGCCATCCTCACTGCCCATGCCTTCTCCCATAGCTCCATGAACACCCTTGGAGCCCTCAATTGATGGCTGACCAGGCCTCCAACCGTCAGGTAGCTTGCGGCACTTGAACCATGGGTGCCCTTCCACATGGCAATACCAACACTTGCCGCCACACCGCTTGCCTCCCTTGTTGCCACGCTTCCCTCCCGAATGCTGCTCCCCTCCAGAGCCTTCCTTGGCCTTCCCTTTCTTGCTGCCACGCCCCTTGAAGCCCTTCATGCCATAGGCAGAGCCTCCACCTTCACCGGCAGCGGCGGTCAGCTCCTTCCTCCGAAACTCCTCTTGAAGAACTTGTGCGCGAATCCACTCAAGGGACCACGAGTCCTTCATCCCATTAAGGTTGACCACCAAGGGCCCCCACGACTCCGGCAGCAGGGAGAGAGCCTTGTAGCACTTGATTTTCTCAGGGTAGTCCACACCAGCAGCTGAGAGCTTCACATAGAGGTCCCGGAGTTGATCGAACGCTCCTTGTACGGCATCACCCTCGTTGATCTTCACCGCATGGAGTTGTCGCTCGAGCACCACCACCATTGCTTCGCTGCTGGGGGCATGGACATCCTTCAATATCCTCCATGCCTTAGGACCACACTCAGCTTCCTTGATGAGATGCTTGATGTGGTGCAGCTGGTTGGATGAGAGGCATTGGGAGAGAAGGAAGAATCCATCCTTGGACCGGCGATCCCATTCTTTGGTCGCTCCTTCGCTCGTAGGCCTCTTGAATTCTCCATCCATCACTTCAAGCAGCCCATAATGGTTGAAGAGGAGCTCCATCCTGAAGCTCCATGATGCCCAATCATCCCCAGAGAACTTCTCCAGGTTGAATGCCTTCACATCATCCTTAGCTGATGTTGAAACTGAAGCCATTGGCGCAGATCCGCCTGCAACACCTCTTCCCGCTTCCCCAGCGCCTCTCACGCCACCACTGCCACTGGGACCAGCTGGAGCAGAACCTTCAGCCTCCATTTTCACCCACGAACAGAGTAGAACAGCTCTGATACCACTTGTTATAGTCTGCAGTCCACTTAGGGGTCGCGGATGCCCATGAAACCGCCTAAGCAGAATCTGACGTCTTCAAACCGCCTCTGTTCAAAACGCCGTGACGATCAGCTCCGAGAACATACGAGGCTGAAACTTGGACAGCGGTTAGCCTTAGGTGTCTGCTTTCCAACGGTATATTACTTGCTATTATCAGAGGTGTGTGCACTACGCAGTGAACGAAAACGTAAGCTCGGCTGAAAAAACGTGTATTCTCATTGATGCAAGGAAGAGGTGAGTACAACATTGCCTAGGGGACTCATAAGGGGTTGGGTCATCCTGGGAACTCAGAGAAGGTTGAGTCCTAGGGGAGAAAGGCTAGAGAAGAATGGGAAAAGTCCTAGCTAGGTCAGCAAAGCCAACCACACTTGGATGTTCAGAGCTGTACTCAAGGCTACCAATAGTGAGTCAAGCCAACATGAGTCAGCTTGTCTTCCCACTTGCACCCTCTTGCAAGTTGCTTCCAGGAAGACCACACTTCTCAAAAGGAGGGTTGTAGAGTCCCACTTGACCACCTGTACTTCTTGTCTCATTCTCTGTCCCTGCACCATTGGCATGACAACAATGAAAGGGTGGCAAGGGAAATGCTGCCAACAGTGCACCATGACTACGGAACAGTGAATTTCGGCAGCTGTCACGCAATGCTCAGATGTTGGATCGTTCTGAAACTTGGTGACCACTTGCACAGTGGGGCAAAGGACTTCCAGACCGAATTTCTGACCAATCAGATCTCGGTAGACGAGTCAGCAGCCGAAATGGTGAACTCGGGTGTTACCAAAAAGGAGTAACACACACTTCCGGGATGCCATAAGTCTTGAAACATAAAATGTTGTCATGCCTTGGTAACTGCTTCAAAAACTCTGAAACTTTGAGGGTTTGAAGAACACGTGTTGAACAACCTCCCCAAAAAATTCCAGAAGCTGAGCAGGCTTGTAGGCCGAATGGGAGTGCGATGACCGTGCCACTGTAATGTGTTGGCACAACAGGTCGTGTGCAGGTCATCAGGTACATGAGGCAGCCAACAAGCTCTGGGTACGGGCCACTCGACTCTACGGACTCATCCGAAGGCAGAGCTGAGAGCGAGTGGCGAGTAGACAGAGGAGTGGCCTGAGGCGAGGAGTACGTGAAGCCGAAGCGCTGAAGGACCTGCTGCACCATGTGTGACTGAGTCAAGGTAATGGTGCGGCGTGCTCTGTCCCGAGTGATCTGCAAGCCAAGGTAGCTGCGCAGTTCACCCAGGTCTGTGCACGTGTGTCTCTTCTGCAGCTCGGACTTCACGTAGGCTAGTCCAGCAGTGTCAGCTGTGGCAAAGACCAAGTCGTCGACGTACACGAGGATGTAGAACGGCGGCAAAGAAGTGTCGGTGCGCAGAAACAACGACGGGTCAGCAGTAGAGGGAGCAAACCCAAGAGCCGCAAGCGTAGTCCTCAGTGTGTCGTGCCACTCACGCGGTGCCTGGCGGAGACCGTAGACTGGCCGTCGGAGGCTCCACTGGGTGCCAGGAGGGAAAGTCCCAGTGAAGCCAGGTGGACGGCGCAGCCAGATCTCCTCGTGCAGGCTACCCTGCAAGAAAGGCGTTACTCAACCATATGGATGGTACCAAGCGTATGAGCGTTACTTATCCATGTGGTTTGTAACAACAGTAAGTGCGTTACTTACCCAAATGGCTGGTTTCAAGAGTTAAGTGCGTTACTTTCCCGTATGGTTGGAACCAAAAGTAAGTGCATTACTTATCCATATGGTTGGTAGCAAGAGTAAGTGCGTTATTTATCGATATGGTTGGCACCAAGAGTAAGTGCGTTACTTACCCATATGGAACGTACCAAAACTAAGTGCGTTACTTCATATGCTGGGTACTGAGAGTAAGTACGTTACTTGCCTACATGGTTGGTACTAAGATTAAGAGCGCTACCTATCCATATGGTTGGTATCAAGCGTAAGCGCGTTACTTACCCACATGGTTGGTACTAAGAGTAAGCGCGATACTTACCCATATGGTTGGTATCAAGAGTAAGTGCGTTACTTGCCCATATGGTTTGAACTAAGAGTAGGCACGCTACATACTCATATGGTTGGTATTAAGAGTAAGTGCGCTACTTGCCCGCATAGTTGGTACCACGAATAAGTGCGTTAATTACCCATATGGTTGGTACTAAGAGTAAGCGCGCTACTTATCCATACGCCTAGTATCAAGAGTAAGTGAGTTACTTACCCACATGGTTGGTACCAAGAGTAAGCGTGCTACTTCCCCATATGGTTGGTACTAAGAGTAAGCGCGTTACTTATCCTCATGGTTGGTATCAAAAGTAAGCACGTTACTTACCCACATGGTTGGTAACAAGATTAAGTGCGCTACTTGCCCATCTGGCTGGTACTAAGACAAAGCGCGCTACTTACCCATATGGCTGGTATCAAGAGTAAGTGTGTTACTTACCCACATGGTTGGTACCAAGGGTAAGTGCGTTACTTCCCCATATGGTTGGTACTAAGAGTAAGCGCGCTACATACCCATATGGTTGGTATCAAGAGAACGTGCGTTATTTACCCAAATGGTTGGTACTAAGAGTAAGCGCGCTACTTACCCATATGGTTGGTATCAAGAGTAAGAGTGTTACTTACCTATATGGTTGGTAACAAGAGTAAGTGCGTTACTTACCCATATGGTTTGTACTAAGAGTAAGCACGCTACTGATTCATGTGGCTGGTATCAAGAGTAAGTGCGTTACTTAACCATATGGTTGGTACCTATAGTAAGTGCGTTACTTACCCATATGGTTGGTTCTACAAATAAGCGCGCTACTTACCCATACGGTTGGTATCAAGAGTAAGTGCGTCACTTACCCACATGGTTTCTACCAAGAGTAAGTTCCTTACTTGCCCATATGGTTGGTAGTAAGAGTAAGCGCGTTATTTACCCACATGGTTGGTACTAAGAGTAAGTGAGTTACTTAACCATATGGATGGTACCAAGCGTATGCGCATTACTTCTCCATATGGTTGATAACCAAACCAAGTGCGTTACTTACCCAAATGGTTGGTACCAAGAGTAAGTGCGTTACTTACTGATACGGTTGGTACAAAGAGTAAGTGCGTTACTCACCTATATGGATGGTACCAAGAGTATGCGCGTTACTTATCCATGTGCTTGATCACAAAAGTAAGTGCGTTACTTACCCAAACGGTTGGTCCCAAGTGTAAGTACATTACTTACCCATATGGTTGGAACCAGGAATAAGTGGGTTGCTTAACCCTACGGTTGGTATCAAGAGTATGCGCGTTACTTATCCATACGGTTGGTACCAAGAGAAACTACGTTACCTAGCACTTTGGTTGGTATGAAGAGTAAGTGGGTTAATTACCCACGTGGTTGGTAGCAACAGTAAGTGCATTACTTATGGTTAGTACCCAGAGTAAGTGCGTTACTTACCCATATGGTTGGTACTAGGAGTAAGTGCGTTACTTGCCTATATGGTTGGTACTAAGAGTAAGCGCGCTACTTATCCATATGGTTGGTATCAAGAGTACGTGCGTTACCCACATGGCTGGTACTAAGAGTAAGCGCGCTACTTACCCATATGGTTGGTATCAATAGTAAGTGCGTTACTTACCCACATGGTTGGTACCAACAGTAAGTGCGTTAGTTACCCATATGGTTGGTACTAAGAGTAAGCGCGCTACTTATCCATATGGTTGGTATCAAGAGTAAGTGTGTTAATTGCCCATATGGTTCGTACTGAGTGTAAGTGCGCTACTAACTTATATGGTTGGTATCAAGAGTAAGTGTGTGCTGGTATCCACATGGTTGATACCAACAGTAAGTGTGTTAATTATCCATATGGTTGGCACTAAGAGTAAGCGCGCTACTTACCCGTATGGCTGGTATCAAAAGTAAGAGTGTTACTTACCCACATGGTTGGTACCAAGCGTAAGTGCGTTACTTCCCCATATGGTTGGAACTAAGAGTAAGCGCGCTACTTACCCATGTGGAGTAAGTGCGTTACTTACCCACATGGTTGGTACTAAGAGTAAGCGCGCTACATACCCAATTGGTTGATATCAAGAATAAGTGCGTTACTTGTCCTTATGGTTGGTACTAAGTGTAAGCGCGCTACTTATCCATCTGGTTGGGATCAAGAGTAAGTGCGTTACTTACGCTCATGGTTGGTTCCTAGAGTAAGTGCGTTACTTGCCCATATGCTTCGTATTAAGAGTAAGCGCGCTACTCATCCATATGGTTGGTATCAAGAGTAAGAGCGTTACTTACCAATATGGTTGTAACAAGAGTAAGTGCGTTACTTACCCATATGGTTGGTACCTAGATTAAGTGCGTTACTTACCCATATGGTTGGTACTAAAATTAAGCGCGCTACTTACCCATATGGTTGGTATCAAGAGTAAGTGTGTTAATTGCCCATATGGTTGGTACTGAGAGTAAGTGCGCTACTTACCCATATGGTTGGTATCAAGAGTAAGTGTGTTACTAACCCACATGGTTGATACCAACAGTAAGTGTGTTAATTACCCATCTGGTTGGTACTAAGAGTAAGCGCGCTACTTACCCATATGGCTGGTATCAAAAGTAAGGAGTGTTACTTACCCACATGGTTGGTACCAAGCGTAAGTGCGTTACTTCCCCATATGGTTGGTACTAAGAGTAAGCGCGCTACTTACCCATGTGGAGTAAGTGCGTTACTTATCCACATGGTTGGTACTAAGAGTAAGCGCGCTATATACCCAATTGGTTGATATCAAGAATAAGTGCGTTACTTGCCCTTATGGTTGGTACTAAGTGTAAGCGCGCTACTTATCCATATGGTTGGGATCAAGAGTAAGCGCGATACTTATCCATATGGTTGGTATCAAGAGTAAGTGCGTTACTTACGCTCATGGTTGGTACCAAGAGTAATTGCGTTACTTGCCCATATGCTTCGTATTAAGAGTAAGCGCGCTACTTATCCATATGGTTGGTATCAAGAGTAAGAGCGTTACTTACCAATATGGTTGGTAACAAGAGTAAATGCGCTACTTACCCATGTGGTTGGTACCAAGAGTAAGTGCGTTACTTACCCATATGGTTGGTACTAAGATTAAGCGCGCTACTTACCCATATGGTTGGTATCAAGAGTAAGTGCGTTACTTACCCACATGGTTGGTACTAAGAGTAAGTGCGCTACTTACCCATGTGGTTGGCATCAAGTCTGAGTGCGTTACTTGCCTAAATGGTTGGTACCAAAATTTAAGTCTCTACTTAACCATATGGTTGGTACCAAAAGTATGAGAGTTATTTATCAATATGGTTGGTACCAAGAGTAAATGCGTTACTTACCCATATGGTTGGTACCAAGAGTAAATGCGTTACTTACCCATATGGTTCCCGCTACTTACCCACATGGTTGGTGTTGATTGTGTATGTGGTTTTGGTATTTTGCTCTTGCTGGTTTGTGGGCTAAGGTTTTTGGGCAAAATATGATTGCTAGACTTGTTGCGGGCTGGATTTGATCTCGCACCCAACAAGCACCAACAAACATTTGCTACCCACTACAAAACCTTTGGTGTTGCTAGTTTGGCACTTTGGGTTGTTGGGGATTGTTGTAGGGCTAGGGTTGGGTTGGTAGGGTTTGACCAACTCGTCACTTTGCAGATCTGAACTCTTGCTAAAGCTACTTTCTTGATATAATTTATGGCTGCCAAGTAATTCCGCCAGGATACCCCGTCGCACTTAAATCACGATAGCGATTGGCCTAGATCTTGGTTGAAAGCGTGCGTTACCATTCGGGAGCGTAGAGATTAAGACATTTCCAACACGGGCCTGCTCATAGTTTAAGGTCACGTGAGGTGCACGCAATGTTCCGTCGAAGTCGGCGGACTTGATCTCTTGTACGCTCTCCAGATTCGCTCGCTTTCTATTAGTGGTATCAGAGCTGGTTAGGCCTGCGACATTCCCTCCTATTATCATATTTTGAATTGGCTTAAGAACCTCAAGATCTAGGGTTGGTTATGGCCCAGAAATTAGATGGCCCTCCTAGGTTCACCGGCTCGGATTGTTCGCTATGGCGGTTCCAGTTTATGCTTTGGCTAGGTATTAAAGACCTAGAGGGCGTTTTGGAGGGATCGGAGCGAAGTCCTGAAGCTGATGAAGGAAAGGCATCTACTGGAGTGTCTAGGCAAGTGGAAGAATGAGCTGGAGGAGCCTCTAGCTCATCCAGAAGTGAGGGAAGTGGAGGTGGATCAGCAGCACCGCGAACCGGAAGGCAACGGCTTAGTGCGGAGGAGCTACTTAAGGCACACGAAGCATGGGACCGCAAGGACAAGCATGATGTTCAGGATCCGTCTCCTTGATAGCTTACGACGAACTCATTACTCAACTAAACGCAAATCCGCTCGGTAGGATTGTGCGCCTTAGGCTTAGCTACCATCTCCAAGTTGAATCAGTCATTAAGATGGTCTATAGAGTAAGAACCAAGTAAAAACGTCCAGCAGCCGCATGACTAGAATGGTGGAGGAAGTACAAGCATTAAAGCATAGAGAGTTGGAGTTGGGTACCTCCAAGAGAACCATGAGAGGGAAGGGGTTCTCCAAGAGCTAGGGAAGGATGGTAGGAACCTTCCTAGCAGCAAGGATGCAACCCTCATCATGAGGTCCTTGAGGTGTCATATGCAATATCCAATCTAGTTGGATTTTGCCTAGGTGTTGCAACATTTGCAACCCATGGTAGAAACTTCTAGCCACCCCAATCCAAAAGTCAAAGTTGCCTTCCCTAACCACCCAACCAAAGATCCCCTTTATATTCATGTCCAAGTAATCACCCAAATTATGTATAACCCTAAAAAGGTAATAAGAAATCCAAGTCTTGGAAATCTTGTAACTTGGGCGATCTTGGTCGGAATAAGGCGATCTTGGTATCGTTGGAAAGCTCTGGATTTCTCCTGCATGATCAAGCATTTAGACTTGGAGAAAAAACACAGAGATGATAATATCCAACAGCCATGCACAATGACATATGCCCATGCAAACAATGCACGCATGAATAGCACGAGCACTCGGCAGGACATTAGGATGACATGCACTCAGAATGACGTGCATCCAACAAACTCCCCCTCAGACTAACGGACTGCATGCACACACACTCACACAAATGCAAACTCTCATCCACACATGCACTCATGACACTGCTGCCCACACTAGTGCAATGCCATGCCACACATCTTAGCACACTTCCAATGGGCGCTCTCGGGAAGTCTCTTGGTAAGAAAATCTGCCGCCTGCTTGCTAGCCTTCACATGGTGAAGCTCAACAATCCCCTCCTTCACCATCTGCCTCACCCAGTGCCACTTAATCTTCATGTGCTTGTTCAGCCCATTCAGGATAGGATTATTGGCCATGCCAATAGCAGCCTCGCTGTCGGAGAAAAGGTGTAGGTCCCTGCTGTTCAGCTCCCATGTCCTCCAGCAGCTTCCTCAGGAGCACAATCTCCTTGATGGCATGGTACATCGCCACGTACACTGCCTCTCCGGAAGACTGAGCAATCTCACTCTGCTTCTTGGACCTCCAGCTCACGGGTCCACCTCCGACCATGCACACAAAGCCGCCAACTGATGACTGATCCTCCTCCTCTGAGGCCCACGTAGCGTCGGTGAAGCACGACAGCTTCAAGGTTCCAGGCGTGACTCCATCTGCTCCAATCTGTTTCAGCTGGCCGCCAGCTGAAAACTGAACACCAGCAGATGCCGTTGATCCGAGGTAGCATACCAAGCGCTTTGCCACCTCCAACTGCTCCTCAGTGGGCCGCTGCACAACTCTGGCTAGCTGCCCCACTCCAAATGAAGCATCAGGTCGCGTATGCACAGCTGCATACATCACACTCCCAATGAGTGACTGGTACTCATTCTGCTGCTCATCCTCGAGTACATCATCCTCCTCAGCTGCCTTCTTCAGTTTGAAGCCCGCAGGGAGCGGTGTCATCACAGTGCGACCCCCAGTCACACCATAGCGCTCCATGACACCAGAGATGTAGTGTGACTGATGCAACTTCAGCCACCTCCTCTCAACATCCCTCTCAATCTGCAGCCCCAAGTAGTAGTGGACATCCCCCAGCATCTTGCACTTGAAGTTGTCCATCAGCAGCTTCTGTGTCCTCTCAATCTGCTCCATGGAAGGTGAAAACAGCAGTATGTCGTCGACATACACCAGCAGCAAGAGCAACTGCTCCCCCTCTCCAAGCAGAAACAAGCTGTGATCTTCCTGGGACGTCTTGAAGCCTCCACCCAGCAGCATCTCCTCCAGCTTCTCGTACCAACACCTGGGCGCTTGCTTAACGCCATAGATGGCCTTCTTAAGCTTGCACACCCGGCTGGTCCCATCCTCATAGCCGTCGGGCTGCGCCATGTAGATATCCTCCAGCAGTATTCCATTGAGAAATGCAGTGGTGATATCCATCTGCTTCACATGCCATCCCTTCACAGCTGCGCCAGCCATCAAAGTCCTCAGTGTCACTGGCTCAGCAACGGGAGCGAAGTTCTCCCCAAAATCGACCTTCTCTTTCTGTTGAAACCCCTTGGCGACCAAGCGGCTCTTGAACCGCTCCAACGCACCATCAGCTCCACTCTTCACCTTGAAGACCCACTTGCTGCTGATCGGCCGTCGCCCCTCGGGTAACTCAACAAGCTCCCAAGTCCCATTCTCAATGAGACTGTTGAACTCCGCATCCATGGCAGCCTTCCACTCCTCCTTCTGGGGTCCACTCAGTGCCTCCTCCACTGTGGCTGGTTCTCCAGGCAAGGGTGTGAAGAAACAGAGGGCCATCTCCTCATCCTCTCCCTCATCCGCCTGAACCGCCATGGCACCTTGCTTGGGTCCTCCCAAACGGCTATACTTCAGCCTTGAGGGTGCTGCTGCCACTCTCTTCTCGCGGGTTGCAATCTGCTGCCCATGTGGTGAAGCTCCTCTTTGCACACTCTTGGTGACCTTGGCGTTTGCAGCAGGCTCGGGCTGAGTTGGTGAGTCCACACGTGCCGACTCATCCTCCAACCCCTCCTCTCCAGCAGGACCAGAAACTTGCTGCTCACCACCGCCACTGTGGTCACTGGTCAGCTCTGACCCAGGGAGATCCTCAAGGTGCAGCTGAACCTCCTCCAATGCAGACCGCTCAATCTCCTGCAGGCGCAAGCCAATCTGCACCTGCTGCTGCTGCTGCCAGTCCTTGTACATGACGTCCTCCACAACCTTGACGTCACGGCTGACCAGCGTCTTCTTGCTCTTGGGGTCCCACATCAGCCACCCCTTCGAGTCAGGAGCCATCCCAAGATGGACAGCCCACACAGCAGCAACTTCCAGCTTGTGCCTCCTCTCCTTAGGCACCATCACAAGCCCCATGCAGCCCCACACCCGCAGCATGTCAATGGATGGCTTCTTCCCAAGCCAACGCTCGTACGGCACCCAATGCTTGTCGCCAACATGCGTCAAGACCCTGTTCTTGACCGTGATGACATGGCGAACGGCGTCAGGCCAGAACTTGTAGGGCATCCCAGCAGCCCCCAACAGAGTCTTAGCCGCCTCGCCAGTGGTCCGGTTGGCGCGCTCAGCAATGCCGTTCTGCTGCGGTGTTCCAGGGCAGGTCAGCTGGTGTCGGATGCCGTTCCTCTTGAGAAACTTGGTGAATTCCGCTCCAAGGAATTCTCCACCACGGTCGCTCCTCAGCACCTTCACCAACCGCATCGCTTGCCGCTCCACCATCGGCAACCAATCCTCCTTGATCGCCGCTGCAGCATCGCTCTTCTTGGACAAGGGACGAGCCCACGTGAAACAGCTCCATTCGTCCACCATGGTGAGGAAGTACAGCACTCCCCCAGTCCCCTCAGTCCTCATAGGACCCACCAGGTCCATGTGCACCACCTCCAATGGCGCCTTCGCCGATCCCTCCACACGTGGAAACGGGAACCGCGCAAACTTGTTTTGCATGCACGCCTCGCAGCTGCCATAGTGAGCGCCATCTCCTTGCATTTGCAGCCCATGAACGCACTTCTCCTTGTGCATCACCTTCAATGTAGAAACAGCCACGTATGCGAGTCGCCGATGCCAAGTCTCCCAATCCGCTTGGCCCGAGGTAGCCGACGCCTTCAACGCCGCGCTTCCTCCAATCATCTCGTCTCCTTGCACACCTTGCTGCTCCTCCTCCTCTCCACTAGCTCCCATGACTCCCCCACTCCTCGTGCCACCACGCTGGTTGCTTGATGAAGGCGGGGTCCAATCCTTGGGTCGTTGGTAGCACTTCCGCCAACGATGTCCGCGCTTCTTGCAGTAGAAGCACACCTCCCCTTGACCCCCGCCGCCATCCTCCTTAGGGTTTTCCTTGTTCTTGCCCTTCCACTTCTTCTTGAAGCCACTCTTTCCACCTCCAACTCCATAGCCAGCCCCCTCCTCCGAGCGCTCCACATTCCGCCGCCGCAAGTCCTCCTCTAGGATGCGCGCGCGAATGTAATCCACGCTCCACTGGGGCTGTTGAGAGTTGAGGTTGATCGCAAGGGCAGACCACGACTCCGGCAGCCGTATCACAATCTCCACGCATTGCACGAGCTCCGGGTACACCACACCGCCGCCTTGGAGCTTCGTGAAGATGTCCCGCATCTCATCCAACACCGGTTGCATCGGCTCTCCATCAACAAACTTGATGTCGCGCAGCCGCCGCGCGAGTAGCACGATGCCGGTAGCATGTGTCGGTGAGTGCACATCCAGAAGCTTCCTCGAAGCCTTGGGGCCACACTCTGGATCACCAAAGAGGTCCTTGATGTGGTCAAGTTGTCGCCCGCCAACCGCTTGCACCATGAGCATGTGCGCGTCGAACGATCGCTTCATCCACGCTCCTTTCAGCTCCACGGCCTCCGGCATCTTCTCCTTCCCCTCCACCAGATCCAATAGCGGCTTGTATTGGGTGTACATCAGCCTCATGCGGAAACTCCAGTGCTCGTAGTCCTCCCCCATGAACTTCTCAATAGAGAAAGCCTTCACAGGATCCACGGTTGTAGGAGATGGTGTAGAAGTTGAGGGTAGCGTAGGGTTGGCTGGTTGGTGAGTCCCCACTCCTCCACCAGCAACTTCCCCCTGCTCTCCAGCCTCTCTACTTCTATCCATCTCGCCACTAGCACCTCCGGAGTTCGTACCAACCATATTGAGGCCTTATGAACGGTGGAAACTTGAGAAATCGTTTGGAGAGAATTCTGCCAGAAATTTCGATTCTACGAAAATCGCTGTCGCGGACTGGATACTTTGAATCAGAACGCGGTTTGACCAACAATCGAAAGTTCGCGAGCAGAAATACTAGACAATGGTCTCACTTGACAACATTGGTTGAGAATTCACAACGATTCGTCGTCTCAAAGTCGACTACCCGCTCTGATACCACTTGATGTTCAGGATCCGTCTCTTTGATAGCTTACGACGAACTCATTACTCAACTAAACGCAAATCCGCTCAGTAGGATTGTGCGCCTTAGGCTTAGCTACCATCTCCAAGTTGAATCAGTCGTTAAGATGGTCTACAGAGTAAGAACCAAGTAAAAACGTCCAGCAGCCGCATGACTATAATGGTGGAGGAAGTACAAGCATTAAAGCATAGAGAGTTAGAGTTGGGTACCTCCAAGAGAACCATGAGAGGGAAGGGGTTCTCCAAGAGCTAGAGAAGGATGGTAGGAACCTTCCTAGCAGCAAGGATGCAACCCTCATCATGAGGTCCTTGAGGTGTCACATGCAATATCCAATCTAGTTGGATTTTGCCTAGGTGTTGCAACATTTGCAACCCATGCTAGAAACTTCTAGCCACCCCAATCCAAAAGTCAAAGTTGCCTTCCCTAACCACCCAACCAAAGATCCCCTTTATAGTCATGTCCAAGTAATCACCCAAATTAGATATAACCCTAAAAGGGTAATAAGAAATCCAATTCTTGGAAATCTTGTAACTTGGGCGATCTTGGTCGGAATAAGGCGATCTTGGTATCGTTGGAAAGCTCTGGATTTCTCCTGCATGACCAAGCATTTAGACTTGGAGAAAAAACACAGAGATGATAATATCCAACAGCCATGCACAATGACATATGCTCATGCAAACAATGCACGCATGAATAGCACGAACACTCGGCAGGACGTTAGGATGACATGCACTCAGAATGACGTGCATCCAACAAAGCAAGCGTTCCAGTATCTGTGTTGGGCCTTGGAAGGCCAATTAGAGCTCCTTAAGATGCTGATTGACTTGAAGGGGAAGCAAGGAGCAGCTGCCCAAGCATGGAAGAGACTTCAAGATCGGCACTTGCAAAAAGGACTGCTAAGCATACTCACCAAGAGGAAGCGGTTCTACACCATGGAACGCATACTATGGCATGGTGCAGTACCTCCAGAGGGTGGATGGGTATGTGAGAGCCTTGGAGGAGTCGAACTATAAAGTAGATGAGAAGGAGATCATCTACACCGCACTGCAGGGGCTGGATCAAGAGGCAAACGAGGCTCTACTACAATACCTTCACCTAGAGCAGCAGAAATGGACCAAGGCCTGGATATGGGAGGTTTTGGTTTCTGATGAGGCTCGCAAACGTGATGCTGGTAGAGGAGTTCAAGGGGGAATGGGGGCAGGTGATAGATCTGCCTCCAAGAAGTATCAGCAGCGGCAAGAAGGTGGGGGGAAGAAGAAGGAGCTCGACAAGTGCCTCGTCCCTGGATGCAACCGGAAGCACTCTTGGAAGGAGTGTTGGAGCCGATCAGATGGGTGGAAGCCTCAAGGGTACCTAGGAGAGGCTCCACCTATCACTAGGCCTGAGTGGGTGGAGAGGAGGATGAAGAATGGAGCATGGAACAAGAAGGGCAGCAAAGAGAAAGCGGCAGCAGCGGCGGCAAACAGGGATAAGAAGGGAAAGGAGGACTCATCGGATGATGGTTTTTCCTTCTTATCTTTGGAGAAGGAGACGGTGATTGCTGGTCGTGTGTTGGCTGACCCCGATCAGCTCATTCTAGAATCTAGGGCAATCTGTGGAATGGTACCTCAGCGCGACCTCTTGACCACCTATCACTCTCTCCCACCTAACTCCAGAAATGTGATTGTGAGGTGCGGAGATACGCTGCAAGCAATCGGCATCGGCACCATCACCGTCAAGGGGAAGGAGGGAGAGGTGCTGAATGTGAAGGGTGTGCTTCATGTTCCTGGATTGGCAGCCAACCTTCTCTCATGCTCTCAGCTTGCGAGGCAAGAATACATATGCACCTTCACCATGGGAGGGTGCACGGTTCGCAAGGGTGGAGCTGTGGTGACGCAGGCCAAGTTAGAGAAGGGTCTATACCTTGTTCCAGTTTGTGTGCCTCAGGTGGAGAGGGCACATGGTGTTGAAGCCGAGGAAGCTGCTTGTAGCACCCGTTGGAGGGACGTGGAGCAGGTGACGGCAGATTTGCTGCACCTACGCATGGGGCATGCGGGAAGGCAGCAACTTGTGGAGTGTGTGAAGAAGGGGGGGCTGAAGGGTGTGGAGATCAAGGAGGGTGGTGGGAAGCCAAGCAAGTACCCTGATTGCATGACCGGGAAGCTGCCAAGGATCTCCTTCCCTACCTCCACCACTAGAGCCTCCGCACCTCTTGAGTTGGTGCACACGGATGTGTGTGGCCCCATGCAAACACCGGATAGGGAGAAGGGCAGCAAATACTTCATCACCTTCTTGGATGACTTCAGCCGCCTAAGTTGGGTTACCTTGGTGGAAAACCAAGGATGAGGTGGCAAAGGTCTTCAAGCGTTGGATACGCTATGCGGTGAGGGAAGTCGGGGCCAAGGTGAAAATACTTAGGTCTGATCGGGGTGGGGAGTACATGTTGAAGGATCTGGAGTTTTTCCTTGAAGACAAGGGCATCACCCACCAGCTTTCAGTTGCCTACATGCCGCAGCAAAATGAGGCAGCGGAGAGGCTAAACCGGACCCTCATTGACCTTGCCCGAGCCATGCTTGCTCATGCGCAGCTGGACCATACTTGGTGGGGGGCAGCAGTGCAATATGCCAACTGGGTCAAGAACCGGATGGGCAGCAAGGGGCTAGGGGGCAAGAGCCCATACTTCATATGGACCAGGAATGTGCCTAGTGTGTCCACGGCACGAGTGTGGGGGTGCATGGCGCAGTACAAAGTGCCCGACCAGCAATGGAGGAAGCTGGATTTTAAGGCACAATAGGGGCATTTTCCTTGGGGTGAGAGGAGCAAGCTTGGATGTTGTAAGGTGTGGCGGATCAGCGGGTGGTGGAAAGCCGGGATGTGGTTTTCAACGAGGGGCTGAGCTACAAGGGGTGGAAGGAGCATGGTGCTAGTACAGTTGGGAGCTCCCTCCAGGATCCCTATACCTCTTCCATCTTTGAGGGGGCATGGGAGGACCCTGGAGAGGAGGTAGAGGAGCAGCAAGAGGAACAAAAGGCAGCTGCACCTCACCATGAGGACTCACCAACTGCTGGTTCTACCCCTGATCCTAACGCACCAGCCCACGACCCGGAGCAGCCACAGGGGCAGCAGCAGCAACAAGAGAAGCCGCATCAGCCACCACAGCAGCATACACCGCCTGTTCCTGTGGGTAGGTGGCAGCAACTACTGCAGCAGCAGCTGTCCAAGTCAGCACGGTCCTCCATGAAGAGAGTGACTTGGAAGGAGAAGCTGCAAAGTTTGGAGCAGGGGGAGGCATCACCTCTGCGCCGCACCACACGCATCTCCCGACCACCTGAGAGGTTCACACCAAGTGCACAGTATGCTTGCATGCATGATCATGAGGTGCATGATTTGGAGGAGTGCATGCTTGTGGACGCTGATGGGGGTGAGCATGGACTTGATTTTTGTCTTATGGGTCAGGTGCATGAGCCTAAGTCAGTCAAGGAGGCCTTGTCCCGTCCTGAGTGGGTCGAGTCCATGCGCGAGGAGCTTGAGTCCCATAAGGTGAACGAGTCATTTGAGCTGGTAGATCCTGCTTGTGTGCCGCCTGGTATGGAGGTCTTGAGGTGTCAGTGGGTGTGGAAGTACAAGCACAAGGCTGATGGTAGCATTGAGAGGCCTAATTCCAGGTTGGTGGCCATGGGGAACACTCAAACACGGGGTGTTCACTATGACCAGGTGTTTACCCCGGTGGGTAAGCCTACTACCCTGAGAGGCTGGCAGCCTCCTCGGGGTTTCACATCCATCACAAAGATGTGACCACTGCCTATCTTCATTGGGTCTTGAAGGAGGAGCTTTACATGAGGCAGCCCCCTGGTTTTGATGATGGGTCCGGCAGAGTATGCCGACTCAAAACCAATCTATGGGCTTAAGCAAGCTCCAAGGCAGTGGTACCTCAAGTTTGATGAGGCGCTGATGGATTTTGGCTTTGAGAGGTCTGAGTGTGACCCTGCCTTGTACTACTTGGTGAGGGATGAGGGCAGGTTGTCCCTTTACCTCTATGTGTATGACATTCTGCTCTTATCTTTGAGCATGGTCTTGCTGGACGAGGTCAAGGGCCTTCTGTCCTCTCGTTTCCGTGTGAAGGACTTAAAGAGCAGATTGAGTACTATTTGGGGGTGCAGATTGAGCGTGATGAGAGTGGCATCTTGATTCATCAGGAGAGGTACATTCTGAACATGCTTGAGTCCTTTGGCCTTTCTGAGGCTAACCCCGTGCGTTCCCCTCCCCCTACAGGGTTCGACGTGCATGCACATGCTGAGGAGCCCCTGCTGAGGGATGAGTTGGTCCAGCTCTATCAAAGCATTGTGGGGTCTCTCATGTAAACAAGCACGACCACACAGCCCTAGATTGCTTATGCAGTGTCACAGCTATCCAAGGTGGTGTCTTGTCCCAAGGCATTTCACCTACTGGGTGCTAAGAGAGTGCTACGGTACCTGAAAGGTTGTGTCAAGTCAGGTATCTTCTACCCTGCACACAGCAAGCCTTAGGTTGAGTTTGTGGGCTTTAGTGAAGCTGATTATGGTGGAGATTCAGCTGATCGAAAGAGTCACACCGGCTATGTCTATTGCCTCAACGGTATAGCCATCTCTTGGCAGAGCAAGAGGCAGCCGGTGGTTGCATTGTCCACCACTGAGAGTGAGTACATAAGTATGTGTCAGTGCATTTAGGAGGGTGTGTGGCTGAAGCATTTGTTTGGGGAGTTTCGGCATGAGTTAGCTGGTGGTATGCCTGTGTTTGTGGAAAACCAGTCTGCCATTGCCCTTGCACAGAATGCATGCTTGCATGGCCGCACCAAGCACATGCAGGTTTGGTGGCATTTCATCAGGGAGATGGTGGCAAGCGGCGATGTGATCCTCCGGTGGTGCCCAACCAATCGTCAAGCAGCAGACATACTCACCAAACCCCTTCCCTTTGAGCGGCACGGTGTGTGCATGTCCTTGATGGGGATGCAGCCCCATGTTGGCATGGTGCCTGAGCAGGATGTGGGAGGGCTGGTGCTTCTCTGCCTTGACGACATCATGCTGTGGATGGCGCCCCTCCCTGGGCAAGGGGGAGTGGAGTGAAGGATTTCGCCCAGTGGTGTTCAGCCACCTCAAGCACGAACAAGGGGGAGTGTTGACTGTGTAGGTGGTTGTGGTATTTTTCTCTAGTTGGTTGTGGACTAAGGGTTTGGGCCAAATATGATTGCTAGACTTGTTGCGGGCTGGATTTGATCTCGCACCCAACAAGCACCAACAAACCTATGCTAACCACTACAACACCTTTGGTGTTGCTAGTTTGGCACTTTGGGTTGTTGGGGATTGTTGTAGGGCGAGGGTTGGGTTGGTAGGGTTTGACCAACTCGTCACTTTGCAGATCTGAACTTTTGCTGAAGCTACTTTCTTGATCTAATCCATGGCTACCAAGTAATTCCGCCAGGATTGTCAGAACATTATAGCTCATGCATATTGTGTAGGCTATAGTGGGGTACTCCATAAGGGGTACAACCCAATTAGGGTTAGTACTTGTACCCAATTCATTCATAGTTCATTCATTCCTCGTTTCTTCTCATGGTATCGAGCAGGTTCCCTAGTGGGAACGATTCCTAGGGCCCACCACAATGAAATTTTTTTTTTTCCTGCCCGGAGCGCGTTTTGCGCCGGCCCGAGTCGCGCCGCCCTCCCGGCCCGTCGCGCCCGTCGCGCCCATCGCCACCTACCTTCGCGGCCCCGCCACCTCACTGTGCGGCCCCGCCACCTACCTCCGCGGCCCCGCCACCTACCTGTGCGGCCCCGCCACCTACCTTCGCGGCCCCGCCACCTCACTGTGCGGCCCCGCCACCTACCTTCGCGGCCCCGCCACCTACCTCCGCGGCCCCGCCACCTACCTGTACGGCCCCGCCACCTACCTGTGTGGCCCCGCCACCTACCTTCGCGGCCCCGCCACCTCACTGTGCGGCCCCGCCACCTACCTCCGCGGCCCCGCCACCTACCTGTGCGGCCCCGCCACCTACCTTCGCGGCCCCGCCACCTCACTGTGCGGCCCCGCCACCTACCTCCGCGGCCCCGCCACCTACCTGTGCGGCCCCGCCACCTACCTTCGCGGCCCCGCCACCTCACTGTACGGCCCCGCCACCTACCTCCGCGGCCCCGCCACTTACCTTTGCGGCACCGCCGCCTCCTCCCAGCGGCCCCGGACGCCGCCCTCTCAGCGGCCCCGCCGAGCCGCCCAGCAGCCAAGCCGCCAAGCCGCCGAGCCGCCCAGCAGCCGAGCCGCCCAGCAGCCGAGCCGCCCAGCAGCCGAGCCGCCGAGCCGCCCAGCCGCCGAGCCGCCCTGTCCGCAGCCGAGCCGCCCAGCAGCCGAGCCGCCCCGCCGCCGAGCCGCCCAGCCGCCGAGCCGCCGAGCCGCCGAGCCGCCCTGCAGCCGAGCCGCCCGAACCGCCCTGTCCGGTAAGAGCAGCGCCTCTCTCACAGCACTGCCCTCGCCCTACTGTTTGCACTGCTAGTCTACTGCTGTCATGGCTACCCCTAGTGTCCTCGCCTTTGACGCTGAGGGTCGGGCCATTGACTTTGACGTCTGGGTAGATGACCTGCAGCTTTTCTTACAGTGCGACAGAGCAGACGGCCTCTCCCTCTTTGACCTCACTTCTGGTGCCTCTCCTGCCCCCGCTGCTGATGCTGACGCCACTGTTCGCTCACAGTGGGCCACGCGCGATGCTGCTGCACGTCTTGCTGTGCGTCGCCACCTACCTACCTCTGAGCGTGCGCACTTTAGCCAGTACAAGAGTGCTCAGACCTTGTACGACGCTGTAGTTGCACGCTACTCCTCCCCTGCCACTGCTGCACTGAGCCGCCTCATGCTACCGTACCTCTTCCCTGACCTTGCTGCCTTTCCCACAGTCGCTGACCTCATTACGCACCTCCGCACTAGTGACACTCGCTACCGCGCTGCGCTTCCTGCTGAGTTCTGCGCCAAGAACCCCCCCCCCATGTACGTCACCCTCTACTACATAGTCACCCGTCTCCCTGACTCCCTTCGTGTAGTCAGGGACCACTTCCTCTCGGTTTGTCCCACCACTCTCACCGTTGACCTCCTCGAGAAGGCCCTCCTAGCAGCAGAAAAGAGCATAGTCGCTGTAGGAGCCTCTCGTGGTGACCCTCGCACCCCCATCTTTGAGGGGTGTTCCCCCTCCCCTCTTTTGCCCTCTGTTGCCTCTGCTGCTGCGGCCGACCTCGCTGGTTTGGAGTCGGTTGGGGCAGCGTCTACCCCTAGCGGGAGACGCCGCCCTGGCAGGGGCAAGGGGGGCAGGGGCGCTGGAGGAGCTAGCGGGGGCGGTGGAGGCGGCGGTGGAGGCGGTGGAGGAGGTGGGGGTGGCGGTGGGGGTGGTGGCGGGGGTGGAGGTGTAGGTGGCGGCAGTGGAGGCGCAGGAGGCAGCGGCGGTGGCGGAGGGAGCGGAGGTGGCGGCGGTGGAGGAGGAGGCGGCGGAGGAGGTGGAGCTGGTCGGGGTGGCGCTGCGCAGAGGGTCAGCTCCGGTGGTGGTCAGCGCCAGCAGCACCAGCAGCAGCAGCAGCAGCGCACTCGTGACGTCCCCTCCCCTCAGCAGCTCCGTGAGTGGTACACTGCACGCCAGAGGGGTGGGGGTACTGGTCCGTGCACCTACGTCCTGCGCACCGGCGACCGCGCGGGTGAGCAGTGCGGGGGTGCGCACTCCACCCAGCGCTGCTTTGGCCGCCTGACGGACGCTTGGCGTCACCAGTTCCCTGAGGCCACTGAGATCCCCCGCTGGGGTGAGCTGTCTAGGGCGGGTGTAGCTGTCTTTGACCTTGAATTTGATGCTATTCTTGCTGCCGTGTATACTGTGACTATTAGTGATGAGGGTGACTGTTACCGGTGTTTTCCGCCCGACCCGGGCATTGAGACTGCTGCTCTAGGTACTGGTGAGGCTGCTGCTCTAGGTGCTAGCGAGGCTGCTGCTCTAGGTGCGTCTGCTCCCTCAGGTGCTGGTGAGTCTGCTCTCTCAGGTTCTGCGTCGGCTTCGGCCTCCCACACCTTCACCCTTGACTCGGGGGCTTCTCGCTCCTTCTTTCGAGACCGCACCACACTCACGCCGCTTGGCCGGCCAGTTGCGGTCTCTCTGGCAGACCCCTCTGGAGGTCCTGTCCTTGCTCACTTCTCCACTGTCCTCCCGTGTCCGGCGGCCCCCTCTGGCACCCTGTCTGGTCTCTACCTCCCCTCGTTCTCTACGAACTTGGTGAGTGGTGCTGACCTACAGGATGCGGGGGTTCACCAGTTCACTCCTGCGAGTCAGCGGGTGACCCACTGCACGGACGCTCGGACAGGCCGCCACCTGGCCACGTTTACACGTCGGCCAGGGTCGAGCCTGTACACACTGACCACTGCGTCTCCTCCAGTCCCTGCGTCTGGTCAGGTAGCTGCGTCGGGTCAGGTGTTTGCTGCAGCGTCCAGGTCTGGTCCTGAGTCTGCCCCCTGCTCGTGTCGCCTCCTGTCTCACGAGACTCTCCTCTGGCACCACCGCCTTGGTCACCCCTCCCTGCTTCGTCTCCGGAGCATGGCCTCCCGTGTCCTTATCTCTGGTCTTCCCCGGTCCCTCCCTCCCCTTCCTCCGGGGCCTGGCCCTACCTGCGTCCCCTGTGTCGAGGGACGGCAGCGGGCTACCCCTCACTCCTCCCAGTTTCCTCCGACAGAGGCCCCGCTGCAGACGCTTCACATGGACGTGTGGGGCCCGGCCCGCGTCCGTGGACAGGGTCACGAGCGCTACTTCCTGCTGGTGGTTGACGACTACTCGCGTTACACCACAGTCTTCCCCTTGCGCAGCAAGGGTGATGTCACTGAGGTGTTGATCGACTGGATCCGCGCAGCTCGTCTCCAGCTCAGGCGGAGCTTCGGCTCGGACTTTCCTGTTCTGCGTCTGCACTCTGACAGAGGCGGAGAGTTCTCCTCTGGCCTTCTGCGAGCCTACTGTCGTGCACGAGGCATCCGCCAGACCTTCACGCTTCCGGACTCTCCACAGCAAAATGGGATTGCTGAGCGCCGCATTGGCATGGTCATGGACGTCGCCCGTACGTCCATGATGCATGCGGCTGCCCCCCATTTTCTGTGGCCGTTTGCGGTTCGGTACGCGGCGCATCAGATCAACCTTCAGCACAGGGTCTCCATGCCGGAGACCTCCCCAGCTTTGCTGTGGACGGGGAAGGTTGGCGATGCGTCTGCGTTCCGTGTCTGGGGATCTCGGGCGTTTGTCCGCGACTTGTCTGCGGACAAGCTGTCCCCTCGTGCTGCTCCTTGCGTCTTCCTGGGTTTCCCCCCTGACGCCCCAGGGTGGCAGTTTTACCACCCCACCTCTCGCCGTGTTCTGTCCTCCCAGGACGTCACGTTCGACGAGTCGGTCCCCTACTACCGCCTCTTCCCCTACCGCACTCCGTCCCTCCCCCCGCCACCGCTCTTCCTTGTACCAGGTCCCCCCCCGTTAGACCCCCCCCTCCCCCCTCAGGGTCCTGCCCCTTCAGGTGTGTCCCAGGTAGACGCTGTTGAGCCTGTCGAGGTCGCTGGTGACTCTGGTGCTGCTGAGGGTGCTGAGCCTGGGGGTGCTGACTCTGGGGGTGCTGAGCGTGTGGGTGCTACGCCTGGGGGTGCTGAGCCTGGGGGTGCTGGGTCTGGGGGTACTACGACTGGGGGTGCTGAGCCTGGGGGTACTACGCCTGGAGGTGCTGAGCCTGGGGGTGCTGCGTCTGGGGGTGCTGAGCCTGGGGGTACTACGCCTGGAGGTGCTGAGCCTGGGGGTGCTACGCCTGGTGGTGCTGTGCCTGGCGGTTCTCCGGGTGCTCCTTCTCGCCGGGAGCCACTCTTTCCCCAGGAGCTGCATGAGTGGTTTGCCCGGCGCTGGAGGCGAGCTGCTGGAGCTGCTGGAGCTGGAGGTGCTGCGGGTACTGGAGGTTCTGTTGCTGCTGAGGGAGCTGGTGCCACGGGTCCCGGAGGTGCTCGTACTGGGAGTACTGGAGCTGCTGGACCTGCGGGTACTTCTGGAGCTGGAGTTGCTGCGGGTGTTGGCGCGGAGGCTACTGCTGTCGGTCCTGGAGGCGGTCCTGCTGGGGGTACTACTGGTGCTGCTGGGGGTTCTGGAGCTGGAGCTGCTACTGGCGCTGGTGCTGCCACTGGGGGTGCTGGTGCTGTCCCTCCTGTGTCTGGAGTCGCCGCGCGGCCTCGGCCGTACTTCGTTCCGCTCCTTCAGCAGGTTCTTGGTCTCTCGCCTTCTACTGGTCCTCCTCCTCCCTTAGAGTGTCCACAGCCTGTCTCGTCGCAGTTACAGTTACAGCTGGCCTCCCCACTGCCTGCTCCGTCTCCCTACACTGGTCCTACTAGAGGTCTTGCTGAGCGTCGTGAGCCTGCGTCTCGCCCTGCGTCGCCTGTCCGTGCTGCTCGCACTAGTGGTCGCGGTTCGCGTCAGCGTCCTCCTCCTGTCCCTGGCACGCACCGGATGTCTCTGCGTCCGTCCACTGCTCCTCTGCGTGCCCCTTTGCCTTCTCCTCCTGAGTCTTCTCTTCCTGCTCTTGCCGACCCGGAGTCGGACTCTCTTCGCGCTGCCAGTCCTACTGTTACTGTTGTCACTGACCCTTCCTTTGAGTCCACTGCTGCGTCTGCTCTAGTTGCTGAGCTCGTCGACTTTGCTGCTCGCTGTCGCCTAGACTACGTCGCCAGTCTTGTTACTGAGTCTGAGTCTGTCTGTCCTCCGTCCGTCGGGGGTGAGTGTGCCCTTGGCACGGACGTCCTTGAGGACAGGCAGGAGGAGTTCCAGTGCTTGGCCGCTGCTTCACCTCATCTCGTGTCCGTACTGCTTACCCCTGAGGGAGACCCGGATGCACTTGACATCCCGACTCCGCGATCTTACGCGGAGGCGATAGAGGGTCCCTACTCCTCTCAGTGGCAGGCAGCTATGGACGCAGAGATGGCTTCCTGGAAGTCCACAGGCACCTACGTTGACGCTGTTCCCCCTCCTGGGGCGAACATCGTCAGTGGCATGTGGATTTTCAGGGTGAAGCGACCGCCGGGTTCTCCGCCTGTCTTCAAGGCGCGTTACGTGGCTCGTGGCTTCAGTCAGCGGCAGGGAGTTGACTACTTTCAGACCTTCTCTCCCACCCCGAAGATGACCACTCTTCGGGTACTGCTGCACGTAGCTGCTCACCGTGACTACGAGCTACACTCTCTTGACTTCAGCACTGCTTTCTTGCAGGGCAGCCTGCACGAGGAGATCTGGCTGCGTCGCCCACCTGGCTTCACTGGGTCTTTTCCTCCTGGCACCCAGTGGAGCCTACGGCGGCCAGTCTACGGTCTCCGCCAGGCACCGCGTGAGTGGCACGACACACTGAGGACTACACTTGCGGCTCTTGGGTTTGCTCCCTCTACTGCCGACCCGTCGCTGTTTCTGCGCACCGACACTTCTTTGCCGCCGTTCTACATCCTCGTGTACGTCGACGACTTGGTCTTTGCCACAGCTGACACTGCAGGACTAGCCCACGTGAAGTCCGAGCTGCAGAAGAGACACACGTGCACTGACCTGGGTGAACTGCGCAGCTACCTTGGCTTGCAGATCACTCGGGACAGAGCACGCCGCACCATTACCCTGACTCAGTCACACATGGTGCAGCAGGTCCTTCAGCGCTTCGGCTTCACGTACTCCTCGCCTCAGGCCACTCCTCTGCCTACTCACCACTCGCTCTCAGCTCTGCCTTCGGATGAGTCCGTAGAGTCGAGTGGCCCGTACCCAGAGCTTGTTGGCTGCCTCATGTACCTGATGACCTGCACACGACCTGACCTTGCATACCCTCTTAGCATTCTTGCACGCTATGTTGCTCCTGGGAGACACAGACCGGAGCACATGGCTGCAGCGAAGAGGGTGTTGCGCTACTTGTGCAGTACGTCGGGCATGGGGCTTGTGCTTGGAGGGCAGAGTCCAGTGGTCCTTACTGGGCACGCAGACGCTTCTTGGGCTGACGACCAGGCTACGCAGCGGTCGTCACAGGGTTACACCTTCAGCCTTGGTTCCGGCTCTGTTTCGTGGCGGGCTACTCGCTCGTCTTCTGTTCTCGGCTCCAGTTGTGAGGCTGAGATCTACGCAGGAGCCATGGCTGCACAGGAGCTTCGCTGGCTCACCTACCTGCTGACTGACCTCGGAGAGTTGCCTCGTTCTCCTCCAGTGCTGTACGTAGACAACAAGGCCATGCTGGCCTTGTGTCGGGAGCAGCGACTGGAGCACAGAACGAAGCACATTGCTCTCCGCTACTTTCTTGCTCGTGAGCTGCAGCAGCATGGTCAGCTGCGTCTTGCGTACGTGGCCTCTGAGGCCAACACTGCTGATATCTTCACCAAGGCACTTGCGCCTTGTGACCATCAGCGCTTCTGTACTCAGCTGGGCCTTGTGCCTACCTTGCCTCACTTGCTCACCTCTTGACCTTGCTTGTACTGTTACATATATATATACCTGCTCTTGCTTGTCTAGCCTTTTTATATATATGTGTACTCCTGCTTGTGAACTGGCCTTGTGGCCTTGAACTTGTGCTCGGAATGTGTGGTGACTTTGTGATCCACCCTGAGCTTGCTTTGCTTTGCTTTGCTTGACTGGTCTTGTGACCCCTTGTTCTCCCCCACTTTGCCTATGGGGGTGTGTCAGAACATTATAGCTCATGCATATTGTGTAGGCTATAGTGGGGTACTCCATAAGGGGTACAACCCAATTAGGGTTAGTACTTGTACCCAATTCATTCATAGTTCATTCATTCCTCGTTTCTTCTCAAGGATACCCCGTCGCACTTAAATCGCGATAGCGTTCGGCCTAGATCTTGGTTAGCGTGCGTTAACATTCTGGAAAGTAGAGATTAAGACCTTGCCAATGCGGGTCTGCTCATAGTTTAAAATTACGTGACCTGCACGCAATGTTCCGTCGAATTCGGCGGACTTAATCTCTTGTACGCTCTCCAGATTCACTCGCTTTCCATCGATTGGTACCAAGAGTAAGTGCGTTACTTGCCCATATGGTTCGTACTAGAGTAATCGCGCTACTTACCCATATGGTTGGTATCAAGAGTAAGTGCGTTACTTACCAACATGGTTGGTACCCAGAGTAAGTGCGTTACTTGCCCATATAGTTCGTACTAAGAGCAAGCGCGCTACTTATCGATATGATCGGTATCAAGAGTAAATACGCTACTTACCTACATGGTTGGTACTAAGAGTATGCCCGCTACTTACCCATATGGTTGGTATGAAGAGTAAGAGTGTTACTTACCCACATGGTTGGTACCAAGAGTAAGTGCGTTACTTGCCCATATGGTTCGTAGTGCGTTAACCATATGGTTGGTACCAAAAGTATGCGAGTTATTTATCAATGTGGTTGGTACCAAAAGAAAGTGCTTACTTACCCATATGGTTGGTACCAAGAGTAAGTGCGTTACTTACCTATATGGTTTGCGCTACTTACCCATATGGTTGGTGTCAAGAGTAAGTGCGTTACTTATCCACATGGTTGGTACCAAGAGTAAGTGCATTACTTGCGATATGGTTGAAACTAAGAGTAAGCGCGCTACTTACCCATATGGTTGGTATCAAGGTTATGTATACTACATGCCCATATGGTTGGTACTAGAGTAATCTCGCTACTTACCCATATGGTTGGTATCAAGAGTAAGTGCGTTACTCACCCTCATGGTTGGTACCAAGAGTAAGTGGTTGGTACTAAGAGTACGTGCGTTACTTGCGCATATGGTTGGTACTAAAAGTTAGCGCGCTACTTACCCATATAGTTGTTATAAAGAGAAGGTGCGTTACTTATCCACATGGCTGGTACCAAGAGTAAGTGCGTTACTTACCCATATGGTTGGTATCAAGAGTAAGTGCGTTACTTGCCCATATGGTTGGTACTAAGAGGAAGTGCGCCACTTACCCATATGGTTGGTATTAAGAGTATGTGCGTTACTTGCCCATATGGTTGGTACTTGAGTAAGCGCGCTACTTATCCATGTGGTTGGTACTAAGAGTAAGTGCGTTATTTGACCGTATGGTTGGTACTAATAGTAAGCGCGCTACTTATGCATATGGTTGGTACCAAGAGTAAATGTTTAACTTGCCCATGTGGTTGGAACTAGAGTAAGTGCGCTACTTTTGCATATGGTTGGTATCAAGAGGTGCATTACTTACCCTCATGGTTGGTACCAAGAGTAAGTGCGTTACCTACCCATATGGTTGGTACCAAGAGTAAGTGCGTTTACTTACCCACATGGTTGGTACCAAGAATAAATGCGTTACTTACCATATGGTTGGTACTAAGAGTAAGCGCGCTACTTATCCATATGGTTGGTACTAAGAGTAAGTGCGCTACTTGCCTGTATGGTTGGTACTAAAAATAAGCGCGCTACTTGTGCATATGGTTGGTATCGAGAGTAAGTGCGTTACTTACCCACATGGTTGGTATTAAAAGTAAGCGCACTACTTATCCATATGGTTTGTATCAGGAGTAAGCGCGCTACTTACCCATATGGTTGGTATCAAGAGTAAGCGTGTTACTTACCCTTATGGTTGGTACCAAAAGTAAGTGCGTTACTTACCCATATGGTTCGTACTAAGAGGAAGTGCGCTACTTACTCAAATGGTTGGTATCAAGACTAAGTGAGTTACTTGCCTATATGGTTGGTACTAAGAATAAGCGCGCTACTTACCCATAGGGGTGGTATCGAGAGTAAGTGCGTTACTTACCCACATGGTTGGTACAAAGAAAAAATGCGTTACTTATCCACATGGTTGGTACTAAGAGTAAGCGCGCTACTTATCCATATGGTTGGTGCGGAGATAACTACTACAACGGGAGCTATACTACGGGCTAGGCACGGGTGCTCGTGTGATCTCTGCGTTCGTTGGTCCTCAGTCGTTTTCCTATTGCACACACTGCTTGCTAGTTCACGGGGCAATTTTGCAAGAGTTTCACTAGAGAAAGTTTACAACAATGGTACAAAGAAGTTGGCATGACAAGACTACATCAGAGCTAGCATTCAGGTCGATCGACTGCCAGCGCAGCATGGTCGACCGCGTTCCAGCACGACTTGGTCGACCGCGCTCCAGCAGTACAAAGTCGACGGTGTGCCAGTGTTGCTCCCGCAGAACAGCAGCGCACCAGCTTCACAGGAGCTCGCAGATGATTGGCGTGCTGAGCCTTGTCACCTGCACAGCGCACACACCAAGTCAACCTGGCGCTGACGACTGCATCTGATCAGCCACGTCGACCTCGGGATACCATCACCGAGGTCGGACTCGCCAACTTTGCCTGGGCGAACGTCGCACTCCTCCGCAGAACCTCGTCACCCAGGTAACCTGGTCGACTGGGCAACCACGTCGACCAGCTGCTCCTGTATGTGTCCGTCGACCTCCCAATTCGACGACCACCCCAAGTCAACCTCACCAGGTCGACCACGCCCCTGGTCGACCAGCTCCAGGTCGACGTCACTCCTGGTCGACCAGCTCCACGTCGACCAGCACTCCTGGTCGACCAGCTCCATGTCGACCAGCACAGTTGTCAGCCGACCACCTAAGTCGACTACCCGAAGTCAGCGTCATTAAGTTGACGCCCTGCTACTCAACGCCCAGCTGCTCGGCGTCCTAAATCGAGGTCGACGTCGGCCCCTCCTTCGTTGACCACCCTGTTAGGTCGACCACCAGGTCGACATCACGCCTGGTCGACCAACCACCAAGTCGACCAGTGGGCTTGGTCGACCAACCACCAGGTCGACCAGCAGTCCTGTCAGCCGACCACCCAAGTCGGCTGCCCCAAGTTGGCGTCACCAAGTCGACGCCCTCCGCAGGTCGACCTCCCTGAAGTCGGCGCCACCCTGCCCGTGCAATGGCCCTCGTGCAGGTCGACCTCCTCGTCAACCAGCTCGACCACTGCTGCAGGTCGGCTGCTCCCCTCACACCCGACCACGAAGTCAGCTCCGCCCAAGCGAGGACGGGGCCAACACACAACTCCCGTTGACACTCCCCTGCCTCGTTCACGCTTGGGCCCCCAGCCCACACGGCAGAACTCCTCGGAGAATAGCTTGTCGACGTGCACCCAACACACAGCACATCGTCCACCGCACCAGCCATGCAAGAGGGCATGGCACCTACTGCTGCACGTCGTCATCTTTCCCGCCCACGTCGGCCAAGCGCACCTGGCCGATGGCGACGGAGCACCGGTTGAAGGTCGGATAGTGCAGTGCCTTCGTCAGGAAGTCGGCCGGCTGCTCAGCGGTCGGGATGTACCTCAGCGAGAACTTCCCGCGCTTCACCATGTGCTGCAGCCAGGCCTGTCGCCGCTCCATGTGCTTGAGGTTGCCCGTCAACCTCATGCCCTCGGCGACGGTGATGGCCGACTTGTTGTCCACCCGAAGGACGGTCGGCTTCCCGGCATCCAGCTGCCGGAACTCTGCAAGGAGAAAGCGATGTCGGCGTCCCTCCTTGCCGGCTTCGGTGGCCGCCACGTACTCCGACTCGGTCGACGACAACGTCGCGCACTTGATGCGCTGGCTCGACCAGGAGACTCCGGCCCCTCCGTAGACGAACACGTAGCCGCCAGTGCTCGTCCTGTTCTGCTTGTCACCGGCGTCGTCGGCGTCCACGTAGCCGACCAGCTCCAGCGACTCAGGTCCACCGCCGAACTCCAGGGCGGTGTCACGCGTGTTGGCAAGGTAGGCGAGGCAACGGTCGACCTCGCGCCAGTGCTGGTCGCTCCTCACCGTAAGGCCGCTCCCCAGCTTGCTGCTGGCGAAGGCGATGTCCGGCCTCGTCGTCGTCGCCGCGAACTGCAGCGAGCCGACCTTCTGCCGGTACTCCTCCTCCTGTCGCTCATGTGCCTCGTCGTCGTCGAAGGTGAGCTCGGTGTAGGCGTCGACCGAGACCGGCATCTTCGGGGTGCGCCCGGTTTGCTCCTCGTCGATGAAGCGCCTACGCAGCTTGACGGTGTAGCCCTACTGGTGCAGCCACAGCTTCCCCGCCGATCTGTCGCGGACGATCTCCAGCCCGAGGTTCTTCTGCACCGGCGAGATCTCATGCAGCTCGAAAGCGGACTCCAGCAGCTCCTTCAACTCCTTCAGCATCTCGGTGCTGCTGCTGGCGGTGAGCAGGTCGTGGACGTAGACCAACACTCAGCAGGCCACTCCTTCGTCGCCGACCTTGAAGTACAGAGCCTCGTCGACCTGGCTCTTCTTCCACCCGGCGCCGACCAGCACGTCGTTGAGCGCCAAGTACCACAGCAGCGGCGACTGCTTCAGCCCGTACATGCTCTTCAGCAGCTTGCACACCCGGCCGGTTCCGTCGTTGAAGTCGTCCGGCTGGGACATGTAGAGCACCCGGTCGAGCTTGCTCTGCAGGAAGGCGTTCTTCATGTCGAGCTGCCTCAGGTTGAGGTCGAGGACGGCGACGATGCTGAGGAAGATCCTCAGCGTGACGTAGCTGCCCACCGGCGCAAACGTATCGTCGTAGTCGGCGCCATACACCTGGGTGAAGCCCTTCACGACCAGCCTTGCCTTCTCGCGCTCGACGGTGTCGTCGACGTGGTACTTCATCGTCAGCACCCACCGGTTCTTCATGATGTTCACCCCCGACGGGCGTTCGACCAGCTCCCAGGTGCCTATGTTGAGGAGGCTGCGGATCTCCTCCTCCATGGCGGCCTTCACCGCCGGGCCCTTCCAGCTCGCCAACGCCTCCTTCACCGTCATCGTCGAGATATCCCAACGGTGCTCGGGGTCGGCATGCATGTCGGGGTCGAGCTCCGGAAACTCCTCATCCTCCTCGGCATCGTCATACGCCAAGTCGTCGTCGTCCACGTCGTATACAATGGTGAAGGCAGCGGGGACGAAGAAGTCGGGCAGCCTCCGAAGTCGGCCTGAATTCTGGGGTTCAGGCCGAACCTCCACCACATCGCTCTTGGTGGACTCCTCGGCGTCCCCTCCGTCGTCACCGTCTTTGCTGCCCTCGGCGTCCTGCTGCACCTCAGTCGACTTCCTGGCCGACTTCTCCCCTGTGGTCGGCTCCTCTGCCGACTGCCTGGTTGCCAACTACTCCGTGGTTGGCTTCACCACTGCCTGCTCCCCCGTCGGCTGCTGCCCAGCTGCCTTCTTTGCCGACTTCACCCATGTCGGCTGCTCCTCCCCTGTCAACGTCGACTTCACTCCCACGTCGACTTGCCGCTCATCACGTCGGCCACCGGCGATGCCCTTGGCCGGCGCCGAAGACGACGTCCCACGACTCCCCTCATCGCCGGAGGCCGACACAGAAGTCAGCCTGCGCAGGTCGGCCACGAGGAGAGGGGCAGGGTTTGGAGGGGGAGGGGAAGAGGAAGGAGAACAGACGACCTCGGCGTCCTCGGCAACAAGCTCACCGACCACGGCGAGTAGAGGCAGCGTCGCCGTCGAGGTGTCGGTCGGCGGGGTAGTCGGCGTCCGTCCTGACACCGGCCCATGCTCCGACATCCACACCTCCAGCGACATATCCTCATAGAATACCACGTCCGATGTGGTGACCACCCGGTTGGCGGCGATGTCGAGGAGCTCCCAGCCCTTGCTCTCCGTCGACACACCGAGGTGAAGGCCCCACGTGGCCTTCGGCTTCAACTTGCCGCCACGCTGCTGCTCGGGGACCAGGAACTATGCCATGCAGCCCCACACCCGCGCCAGCGACAGGTCGGGCTTCTGCCCGGTGAGTAGCTGGTGCGGCGTTGTCCCCGGCGGCAGCGTCGACCTCTCAAGGCAGTTGCGGACCCAGACGACCTGTCGCAGAGCAAGGTGCCACCAGTGGTGCTGCACGCCCATGTGCAGCAGCATTGTCCACACCGACTCCACCACCGTCCTCATCTCGCGCTCCGCCATGCCGTTCTGCTGCGGGGTGTACGGGCAGGTAATGTCGTGGGCGATCCCCTTTCCGTCCACGAAGTCGGTGAACTTCTTCCCGAGGAACTCCCCTCCTCGGTCGAAGCGAAGCATCAGCACCGACCTCTTCGCCTGCCACTCCACCAACACCAGCCACTTCTGGAACTCCAGCAACACATCCGACTTCTTGGCTACCGGCCTCACCCACACGAAGCGGGTCTTGCGGTCCTTCAGCAGCAAGAAGTACAGGCTGCCATCCTTGGCAGCCACGTGGAACGGCCCGCACAGGTCGATGTGCACGACGGCCAGCACGTCGTCGGCGTCGGAGCCTTGGTCGGGGAAGGTGTGCCGCGCCAGCTTCCCACCGACGCACGAGACACACGGTGAGTCGGCGCCCGACGCCGACTTGAGGTCCAGCCCAGTGGCGACCCCGTGCTTCGCCGAGCTCCGGATGGTGTCCATGCCGACGTGTGAAAGCCGTGCATGCAGCCTGTCCGGCGTCGACTTCGTCGCCGAGACGATCGCCCGTAGTGCCACGACCTCCGTCGTGGGCGACGTCGACTTCGGTGAGCAGGGACGCAGGTCGGTACAGAGGACACGCCCAGAGTACGTCGCCCGACCGAGCACCTCGCCCGCTGCCGAGACGAGCAGCATCCCGTCGCCGTCATCTTGCAGCTTCACGCCGTGCTCCTTCAGCTGGCCGGACAACAGCAGGTTTGCCCGCACACCCGGGACGTACAGCACGTCGGGGATGAGCACCTGCTTCCCGGCCTCCCCTTGCAGGGCGACGGTGCCACGGCCCTGGACGTCCTGCAGCGCCCCATTGAAGCCGCACACGTGCTTGATGGAGCCGCTCGGCTGCAGGTCGACGAAGAATTCCTTCGTCCCCATCAGGTGGTGGGAGCAGCCGCTGTCGAGCAGGACCACCGCCGGGTTCGCCTGCACAGCTGCCGCCACCGCCTGGAAGTCCTCTCTGGCCTCCGGCGCCAGCGAGACGATCGGCTCCACGACGCCGTCTTGTCGTCCTGCCTCTTGCCGCCAGCAGAGGAGTCGGCGTCCTTCGCCGAGGTCGACGTCTTGGTCGACTGCTTCTCCTTGCGCGGCTGGTTTCCTCCTCGACGAGGACGACGACTGCCAGACCTCCCACGGCCTCCCTTGGCGTCGTCTTCATCGGAGTCACTGCGGTCGGGGCACTCGAAGGAGAGGTGGTCGGGGTCGCCGCACAGCCAGCACTCCCGACGTCGACCTCCTCCTCCTCGACCGCTGTCCTTGGTCGACTTCTTCTTGTCGACTTCCTTGGCCGGCTTCCAGCCACTGCTACCACCGCCTCTAGACTGTCCGCGCTGCCCCGGTCGACCTCCTTGCTTCGCCGGGGCGACGAAGTTTGCCTACGCCAAGAGCTCCTGGGACCGCTCTGCCTCCTGCATCGCCTCGTCCTGCAGGATGTACGAGGTCAAGTTGTCAACGTTGAGCGTCGTCCGCGTGCTCGGCGCCATCGACAACCGCTTCAGGAGGTTGTAACTGCTCGAGAGTCCCTGCATGACGTGGGTGACATACGAATCCGTCGAGTACTGCGCGCCGGCCATTCTGATGGTGGCGAGAATTCGCCGGGCCCGGTTGCAGTAGTTGGTCGCCGTCTCCTCGTCGCCCATACGCAGGTGCGTCAGCTGCCCCTCCAGCTGGAAGATGAACAAGTCGTCAGTGACTTGGTAGGTCGACTCGATGAAGTGCCATGCCCGGTGGCCGGCGTCGAGGTACTCTCGGCACCACTTCAAGGCGATCTGCACGCCCGGCGAGCAGCACCGCGAGATCACTGTGAAGGTCAACAACTGCACGGCGTGAAACTCCACACGCAGGTCGGGGTCGTCCGGCGTCGCCACGGTGCCTCGAGCAAAGCTTATCAGCCCGGCCATCTCCAGCTGGGGCTCGATGGCTTTCTTCCAGGTGAGAATGTCTTGTCGACCAACGAGCGGCGGGGTGACCAAGATCCTGTCCGGCGTAAACTTGAAGTAGCCGTAGCTCGGTGCTATCCCGCCCGCCGTCACCTGGGTCGCCGACATCGGCAACAATCCGCTTCGTCGTCCTCCGACGTCGCCCTGCGAGGTGCCTGCAGTCGCCGACGTCTGCACCCCTCGCGCCTGAACGCCGCCGACTTCATCGGCGTGAATCACACCACGCTGCCTCGACGTGCCTCCCCCACTGCTGCCGACATGGCCACCTCCGGCGTTGACGCCCACGTCGACGCCGCCTTCGTTGGTCACCGATCGAGGAGAAGCCGGTCGAGAAGGGGGATGCTCCGTCGCCCACATGGTGCGGAGTCCAGCCTCGACGACCGCCCAGGGTATCGCCCCGTACTCCTGGGCCTCATGGCGTTTCCTCGCATCCTCCAGCCGTCCCTCCAGGGTGTCCATCACCTCTGTGTCACCTACGCGCACGCTAGGGACTGTACGGCTGCCGGCCTACGAGCAACTTAGGTAAGTGACCACTACGTCGACCTGACTGAAAGGTAAGTCGTGTGCCGTCCACGCTCACCGCACCATGCGGAGATAAGTACTACAACGGCAGCAATACTACGGGCTAGGTACGGGTGCTCGTGTGATCTCTGCGTTCGTTGGTCCTAAGTCGTTTTTCTAGTGCACACACTGCTTGCTAGTTCACGTGGCAATTTTGCAAGAGTTTCACTAGAGAAAGTTGAGAACAATGGTACAAAGAAGTTGGCATGACAAGACTACATCAGAGCTAGCATTCAGGTCGGTCGACTGCCAGCGCAGCATGGTCGACCGCGTTCCAGCACGACTTGGTCGACCGCGCTCCAGCAATGCAAAGTCGACGACGTGCCAACGCTGCAGGTTGACGGCGTGCCAGTGTTGCTCTCGCAGAACAGCAGTGCACCAGCTTCACAGGTGCTCGCAGATGATTGGCGTGCTGAGCCTTGTCACCTGCACAGCGCACACACCAAGTCAACCTGGCGCTGACGACTGCATCTGATCAGCCACGTCGACCTCGGGATACCATCACCGAGGTCAGACTCGCCAACTTTGCCTGGGCGAACGTCGCACTCCTCCGCAGAACCTCGTCACCCAGGTAACCTGGTCGACCGGGCAACCACGTCGACCAGCTGCTCCTGTATGTGTCCGTCGACCTCCCAAGTCGATGACCACCCCAAGTCGACCTCACCAGGTCGACCAAGCCCCTGGTCGACCAGCTCCAGGTCGACGTCACTCCTGGTCGACCAGCTCCACGTCGACCAGCACTCCTGGTCGACCAGCTCCATGTCGACCAGCGCAGTTGTCAGCCGACCACCCAAGTCGGCTACCCGAAGTCGGCGTCATCAAGTTGACGCCCTGCTACTCGACGCCCAGCTGCTCGACGTCCTGAATCGAGGTCGACGTCGGCCCCTCCTTCGTCGACCACCCTGTTAGGTCGACCACCAGGTCGACATCACGCCTGGTCGACCAACCACCAAGTCGACCAGCGGGCCTGGTCGACCAACCACCAGGTCGACCAGCACCCCTGTCAGCCGACCACCCAAGTCGGTTGCCCCAAGTTGGCGTCACCAAGTCGACGGCCTCCGCAAGTCGAATTCCCAGGTCGACCTCCCTGAAGTCGGCGCCACCCTGAAGTCGGCGCCCGTGCAGTGGCCCTCGTGCAGGTCGACTTCCTCGTCAACCAGCTCGCCCACTGCTGCAGGTCGGCTGCTCCCCTCACACCCGACCATGAAGTCGGCTCCGCCCATGCGAGGACGGGGCCAACACACAACTCCCGTTGACAGTTGGTACTAAGAGTAAGTGCGTTATTTGCCTATCTGGTTGGTACTAAGAATAAGCGCGCTACTTATGCATATGGTTGGTATCAAGAGTAAGTGCGTTACTTACCCTCATGGTTGGTACCAAGAGTAAGTGTCATAATCCCAACCACTAGACCATTGGGATAAAAGGGCTTGTTAAGTAGCGGGTCAGTGCGCCCATAACCCCCCAGGACAACGAGCCTGTAACCCTTCCCTAGGATCAATCGGGGATCACCAGTGGACCTCTGACACCCCCCCGCACTGGGATGCCCGAAGTGCACACACTGGGATTCGAACCCGAGACCTTCCCTCTGATACCATGTCATAATCCCAACCACTAGACCATTGGGATAAAAGGGCTTGTTAAGTAGCGGGTCAGTGCGCCCATAACCCCCCAGGACAACGAGCCTGTAACCCTTCCCTAGGATCAATCGGGGATCACCAGTGGACCTCTGACAGTAAGTTCGTTACTTGCCCATATGGTTGGTACTAAAAGTAAGCGCGCTACTTATCCATATGGTTGGTATTAAGAGTAAGCGCGTTTATTACCCATATGGTTGGTAACAAGATTAAGTGTGTTACTTAAGCATATGGTCGGTGCCGAAAGTATGCGCGGTATTTATTGATATAGTTGGTACCAAGAGTAAGCGCGCTACTTAGCCATATGGTTGGTATCAAGAGTAACTTTGTTATTTGTTTATATAGTTGGTACTAACAGTAAGAGCGCTACTTACCCATATGGTTGGTATCAAGAGTAAGTGCGTTACTTAACCACATGGTTGTTACTAAGTGTAAGCGCGCTACATACCCAAATGGTTGATATCAAGAATAAGTGTGTTACTTGCCCTTATGGTTGGTATCGAGAGCAAGTGTGTTACTTACCCACATGGTTGGTACCAAGAGTAAATGCGTTACTTACCTATATGGTTGGTACTAAAAGTAAGCGCAGTACTTCCATATGATTCGTATCAAGAGTATGTACGCTACTTACCCACAACGTTGGTACCAAGAGTAAGCACGCGAGACTTACCCGTATGGTTGGTATCAAGAGTAAAAGGGTTACTTGCCCATATGGTTGGTACTAAGAGTAAGCGCGCTACTTAACCATATGGTTGGTATCAAGAGTAAGTGCATTACTTGCCCATATGGTTGGTACTAAGAGTAAGTGCGCTACTGATCCATATGTTTGGTATCAAGAGAAAGCGCGTTACTTACCTATATGGTTGGTGAAAAGATTAAGTGTGTTACTTAACCACATGGTTGGTACCAAGAGTAAGTGCAATACTTACCCATATGGTTGGCACTAACAGTAAGCGCGCTACTTACCTATATGGTTGGTATCGAGAGTAAGTGCATTACTTATCCAAATGGTTGGTACCAAGAGTAAGTGCGTTACTTACCAACATGGTTGGTACCAAGAGTATGCACGTTATTTAACCATATGGTTGGTACCAAGAATAAGTGCATTACTTAACCATATGGTTGGAACCAAGAGTAAGAGCGTTACTTACCCATATGGTTGGTACCAAGAATAAGTGCGTTACTTATCCATATGGTTGGTACCAAGAGTATGCATTTTACTTTTCCATATGGTTGATACTAAGAGTATGTGCGTTATTTATCCACATGGTTGGTACTAAGAGTAAGCGCGCTACTTACCCATATGGTTGGTATCAAGAGTAAGTGCGTTACTTGCCCATATGGTTGGTACTAAGAGGAAGCGCGCTACTTGCCCATATGGTTGGTATTAACAGAAGGTGCGTTAGTTACCTACATGGTTTGTACCAATAGTAAGAGTGTTACTTGCCCATATGGTTGATATTAAGAGTAGCGCGCTACTTACCCATATGGTTGGTATCAAGAGTAAGTGCGTTACTTGCCCATATGGTAGGTACTAGAGTACGCGCGCTACTTACCCATATGGTTGGTATCAAGAGTAAGTGCGTTACTTACACTCATGGTTGGTATCAAGGGTAAGTGCGTTACTTACTCATATGGTAGGTACCTTGAGTATGCGCGTTACTTTATATGTGTTGTTTAGGTTAGTCTAGGTGTTACATTCATTCATATCGTAACACCCGCGCGCCTCGTAGCGACCCATAGCCCGAAGCGCCCTACCCCGTAGAGCCCGAGTAGACCGCGCCCCCCGTCGCCATTGCGCGTCACCCGTTTCTGCCCTGCGCCCCGCCCGTTTTTGCCGTGCGTCACTCGGTTTTTTGCCCCGCGCCCCACTCGTTTTACCCCGCGCGTTGCCCCCCAGCCCTCTAGCGCGCATCAGACGAACGCGCGCAGCCTTAGTCGCACGCGCAGCTCCTCGCTAGTACGTCGCGACCGCACGCACGAGCAGCAACAGCCGCGCGCACGTGCAGCCCACCGTCTTAACCGCCCCCCAGACCTGCACACCCCCGCCCCAGACCTGAAAACCGCCGCCCCACCTGGAAATCCGCCGCCCCACCTGGAAACCCGCCGCCCCATCCCTGTAAACTATGCCCCAAGACCTGAACCCGCCATCCCAGACCTGAAATCCGCCGCCGAACCTGGAAACCCGCCGCCCCAAACCTGAATACCGCCGCCCCAGACCTGACAACCGCCGCCCCACCTGGAAACCTGCTGCCCCACCCGTTCGAGGCACCTCACCCGGAATCAGCCGCCCCACTCAGCACTCTCCACCGCACAGAACCGCACAGAACCTTGCAAAACCGCATTGAACCGCACAGAACCGCACAGAACCGCACAGAACCGCACGTAACCGCACAGAACCGCATAGGACCGCCGCCTCACCTTAACAGCTGCCTCTCCTGAAACCCGCCTCCCCACGTGCTGCCATACCCGCCGCCAGTAGCCCTAGCCGATTACACTGCCGCCAATAGCACCAGCAGCAGCATAGGCTGCCCCCAGCGAACCAGCAGCAGCATAGGCTGCCCCCCAGCAGAACCAGAAGTAGCACAGGCTGCCCCCAGCGCACCAGCAGCAGCTTAGGCTGCCCCCCAGCAGAACCAGCAGCAGCATAGGCTCACATGGCGTGTACTAGGGCTTTACAGCAGCAGGGCCAGCCGCAGCACTCCCGTCAGTGGGGGGCTGCGGGTCCAAAGTGTGGCGCCCCCAGCAGTGGCTCAGCTAGCAGTGGGCGAGACGTCAGCCCCTGCGGGTACCGGGCCCTGACAGGCCCTGGTGCTGGCACTACCTGCTGGAGTCCTGACCACTCTGCGTCCAGCTGCTACCGTCGACTCGACGACTTCCACCGTGAGCGTTTTGGTCCTCACGCTATTACACCGCACTGGCCCTCGCGTCTTCGCCAGCGCACTACTGCACCAGTTGAGTCTCACCTACCTGGTCTACGACCTTTCCCGGCTGCACGAGTAAAGACCTATGTTTCCAGTCTTGGTGCGTGTGTTGTTTCCAGTCCAGGCGTCTCTGAGCGTCTTTGTGTAGGAGTTGCAGCTACCACTAGTCTAGCACCAACCTTTGTCGCTGGCTCGGGTGCGACCTCATAGACTGCACAGCTTTCCTTCACCCTAGACTCTGGAGCGTCCAGCTGTTTGTGTTGCGATTGTACTGACCTCACACCACTGCGCACTCCAGTCACTGTCGCTTTTGCCTTGGTCAGGTCAGGTCAGGTCAGGTAGCTGCTGTGTCGTGCGACTGTCGGTCACTCACCCACCCGTCAATCCTCTGGCACCACCGTCTAGGTCACCCGTCGTTCCCATGTCTTAGTAGGATGGTATGTCACCGTCTGGTCTCAGGTCTCCCAGCGTCGCTTGCCCCGCTTCCTCGCTCGCCTGCGCCGCCGTGCACTCCTTGCGTCGAGGGTCGGCAGCGCGCCGCCCCTCACTCCTACTCGTTCTTCCCCACCACGACTCCCTTCCAGACCCTACACTTGGACGTTTAGGGCCCCTCCCCTGTCCTTGGCCCATGTCAGGAGCGCTACTTCCTGATTGTGGTGGACGACAATTCCCGCTACACCACGGTTTTCCCCTTGCGACGGAAGGCCGACGTGCCTACCGTCCTCGAGCCGTGGCTCCTAGCGTGGGGTGGTGCCCAGTGCCTGTGTGCGCTTTGCCTACACTCGGATCGTGGTGGTGAGTTTTCTTCCACTCGCCTAGAGACGTTCTGTCAGGGTCGGGGAGTCATTCAGTCGTACACGCTACCAGCCTCGCCGCAGCAGAACGGGGTAGCCGAGCGTCGCATCGGCCTGGTCATGGAGGTTGCCCGGACCTCCATGTGCCATGCCGGTGCCCCTCAGTTCTTGTGGCCTCAGGCAGTCCGCTACGCCGCGCACGAGCTGAACCTGTGGCCCAGTGATGCACGGCCACGGGTGACGCCGGTCTCCCTCTGGTCAGGTTTACAGGGCGTAGCAGCTGACTTCCGCGTCTGGGGTTGTCTGGCTCACGTTCGCGCCCCTGGCGCGAACAAGTTGTCTCCGCGCACTCGTGCCTGCGTCTTTCTTGGCTTCCCTTTGGACGCCTCCGACTGGTTGTTTTACGACCCCGTTACCTGCGGGTTCCTCGCTTCTCAGGACGTCACGTTCGACGAGTCTGTATGTTACTACAGGAGTCGCCCCCACCGAGGTACTGAGGTCTTTTCCCCCCCGCTGTTCCTCACCCTTGAGCCCCCCCCAGTCGCCCCTGTAGCCCCCCCCGCTTTGCGTCCTGCCCCGTCAGGTGTGTCGCACGTCACTCCGCAGTCGTCCCCCCCACAGCATCCAGTCCCTGTCGTGTCTGGGGGTGCAGGAGGTGCAGTTGCGGAGGGTGAGGGTGCTGGGGCTGCAGGAGCTCGTAGTGTCGGTTTTGGGGGTGCAGTGGGTGTGGGCGTGGAGGTCACTCTCGAGTCGGCGGCCTCGCCCCGCGTCACTCCCTGGCTTCCCGGTCGTCCCGCAGTTCCCTCCTCGTTCACCTCTGCGGCCGGTTGCTGCGGAGCCCGGGGGTGCTAAGCGGAAGCTCAAGCACTGCTCGTCGTCACCCCGAAGAACGGCTCGTCTGCCAGCCTACAGTCTTAATAGTGTCCTGCGCGGTTTGTGTTATGTCGTGTGTGGAACGTTCGGCATGTCGCAGGCGTGTACAGCAGACCCATCAAGAACTCAAGGATGAGTTTATGATGAAGAACCAGAGCCTTGGTTTCAAGATTCAAGTGATCGCGAAGCCCACGAAAAGGGTACATCTCAAGATATTGACAATAGTTACATTACTTTGTGTAGTGTAACATTTCACTTGGTGTAGGCCCTTGTGAATGGTAGTTTCGAGACCCTTCGTGGTTGGGGACAGTGTGGCACTGTTCCACATCAATGTACCTCGGCTCTTGGGGTTTGTAGGAGCAGGGAGTCATTCCCATTTGGTAACTCTTCCTATTGTGTGTTCTAAGACTATAGTGGCTGCTATAGTGCCGTCCGTTCAAACCGACGCTGTGTCGTCAATACTTGGTGAAATCGGGCGATCGAAATTACTTATTGTAGGCGACGGTAAGACGCTCCAGATCCAAGTTGAATCAGGTCATTTGACGCTGTGACCAGAACGCTATGAACATTTAAAGCTGCTGTGCAGAAATCCGATTGTGCACTCTATCTTTCGTTTTAGGCACATTTGAGCCTACTGTGACTATAACAACTACACCACATAAGTATTGTGCCCGCGCTATGTTTATGATGTGTATGCACTTTTTTCTAACCCGTTGGATTTGTCTTGCTTAGGTACGGCTTCCAAGAACTCACGACTGCCACCGCGACATACCTTCGTGCACGCCAACGAGACCGCATCGACGCGTCACCGTTCATCAAGATCACTTGTGATGAGATCACGGATCCTGTGTGCGGCAAGTTCCTCACCTTGCTACGAGATCGTAAGGTCGTAACGAGTTCCTGTCGTTGCTCACCATTGAGAAGTGCGATGCCGCATCTCTCCTCTCTATGCTCCTCTCACACTTAGAGACCATTGGCCTTGACCTGAAAAAGATAGCAGGTATGTCGACGGACGGAGCCCCGGTCATGTTGGGGTCGACTGGGAATTGGTGGCTCGGCTTCGGCTGCGACTGCCACATCTTGTTTCGGTGCACTGCGTCGCTCATCAATGAGTGGTTACCACATTTTGCCAGAGTGCATCGGGTAAAAAAAAACTCATATCCCTCTCGTTTTCATCTGTACGTGGCAGGGGAGCGCTCGCAGCCAAGGAGGGCTGCGTTAGTGGTGCCATTCCGGGCTTGATAGATGTCATAGGCCATGCAGTGTGTGACATGCTTGGGAAGTCTCACCCATGGCACGGTGTTTTCATGCATCTCCAGGAGTCGTCCTTGCAAACGAATCTGGAGATGCAAGGCATTCACCAGGGCCGGTGGCTGAGTCGGGGCCACGCAGTGGAGCAACTCTGCGACGCCTACCTGCGGTGATTGTGCTTCTCCTGGAGTACGATGCACCCATCTACCACGTGGCGACGTCACTGAAGTTCCTTGTGTACCTCTATTTCCTGGCAGATCTCCTAGAAGAGCTCAACAACCTCAACCTGGTCTTTCAACGACAGGTAAGGAGTACTGGTCAGGATTACCGTGCTCATGTCATTCACCACACTAATAGCTATCTCCTATCTACACTTTATCCCCCGTGCCCATTCGCAGTCATCTTCATCTGGGAGCGCTACATCGAATACGGTTAACATTTTCGCGCGGAAACAAGCAAGCGCCTGTCGCCCTTCCTCAAGCGTCTCTCGTCAAGCCGCACCGTCACGGCAGAAGGCGTCGATGTTGACGGTCGCCCGCGACGCCACACCTTTCGCTTGCACGAGGAACACCCGAAGGGGTATAACAAGACGCCTGGCGACCTGGAGTCCTGATTCAAGACCTGTCGCTCGTACGCGCTTGCGGTAGTGGACCACCTGCAGCAGAGGTTCAAGGACCTCGACACTTTGGACGGCGCTAAGCTGTTCATGCCTGATAGCTGGCCGCGGGACACTGACGATTGGAATAAGGAGTGTGTGGCCCAACTGGAAGCCCTATTCGGAATGTTCCACATCGGCGAGAGGCAAGAGGTGCTTCCTGGTGAGTTGCGGAAGTGTATTAATGCTATTCCTGCGCGTGTTATCGTCAGCTAACTTGTGTGTTTACATTCTCCCGCTTGTAAGCTTTGGTGCAGGTGTTGACAAGCGCATGGCAAAGAAGGAGCTAAGGACCTTGGTCCAAGGAGCTCCTCGTGGAGAGCGAAGCTTCCACGATGGCTTGGTGGCAATGCTCAAGACCGGCGACTGGGAGAGGAGCTACCCGAACCTTGTGAAGCTGTGGGTAGCAGTCGCGGTCCTGCCACTGAGTACAGTAGAGTGCGAAAGTGGATTCAGCAGGCAAAACATCATCAGAAGTTGGCACAGGGCCGAGCCTCTGCAACGGAAAGCTCGGTGATCTCATGCGCTTGAGCATGCTGCGATATAAGATGGAGTGGGATGCGGTGGTGAAGATTTGGAGAAGCAAAAAGTGCCGACCCACCCACAAGAAGGATTACCAACACAAGCAGCAGCATCAACGGGCCAAGGGGCAGGAGAAGGTCTCGAGCACGAAGACTCAGACGATGAGAGCAGCAGCAGCAGCACTAGCTCGGATGGGGAGAACTGCTAGTTTGGTAGAGTGCATTGCAGTGCATAGTAGGTTAGGAAGGCAAATCCTAACAACTAGGTAGGATTTAGTAGTAATATAGTGTAGTAGCAACCAACCAACAAAGTATAGCAATGTGATTAAATTGAACTGCTATAGCTACAAAAGGTACAAACACTGTGTGGAAAAAAAATGCCCTGACGTGTCAGGGTTTAGTGCTGGCGTGCCCTTAGAAATCAGGGTCACCATGGGGGCTCTGCCCTAAGGAGAACATGCTTTTCTGTGCCATGCCCTGAGGGCTCCTATTTGACAGCTCAGAACTCCTCCCCCTCCCCCCCCCTCCCTCCCCACCCCACCCACACCCTAGTCCCGGGGGTCTTTTGTTGCAGGGCGGGCGTGTCTTATGTCCGGGGGATATCGGTATTATGTTTGTATAAAATAGATTTAGAAGACACCCTATTGTTCGTGTTTACAATATAAACGGCCTATTTATATAGCAGTATGAGGTAGGGCAAATATACATTCTATCCGTGCGATGACGGTAGGAACAGTACTACTTGCTACGCACAATCGCATGCAGGGTTATCGTACATGTGAATTCAGGCAGTGGTGTGCTCGTGCATCAGAGGACCTTTGTCCGCTCAAAGAAGGTCTTGAGATGCCAGTACTGCAGAGCGGCCAGCAGAGCGCACGTGAGCAGCGAGAAGGCGCTGAGCCACCCGACTCGCGCCTGCGTGGCCTGGGACATGCCTCGCAGCTCCTCCTCCCTGCACCCATGCATGTAGCTCACAGCATGAATCAAAGGGTGGTGCAACAAGGGAGCACAAAGGTCCAGCTGCAGTTCCTCCAGCACCACAGATAGGCAAATGCACACCGATGCCATCCCCCATGCACACTGATGCCATCCCCCATGCACACTGATGCCATCCCCCATGCACACTGATGCCATCCCCCATGCACACTGATGCCATCCCCCATGCACACTGATGCCATCCCCCATGCACTCTCCCTGCCATCTCTCATGTGCAACACATCTCTCATGTGCAACACACACCTCTCACCTCACATCTCACCTCTCACCTCTCTCCTCTCACCTCTCACCTCTCTCCTCTCACCTCTCACCTCTCTTCTCTCACCTCTCACCTCTCTCCTCTCACCTCTCACCTCTCACCTCTCACCTCTCTCCTCTCACCTCACCTCTCACCTCTCACCTCTCTCCTCTCACCTCTCACCTCTCTCCTCTCACCTCTCACCTCTCTCCTCTCACCTCTCTCCTCTCACCTCTCACCTCTCTCCTCTCACCTCTCACCTCTCTTCTCTCACCTCTCACCTCTCTCCTCTCACCTCTCACCTCTCTCCTCTCACCTCTCACCTCTCTTCTCTCACCTCTCACCTCTCTCCTCTCACCTCTCACCTCTCACCTCTCACCTCTCTCCTCTCACCTCTCACCTCACCTCTCACCTCTCACCTCTCTCCTCTCACCTCTCACCTCTCTCCTCTCACCTCTCACCTCTCTCCTCTCACCTCTCACCTCTCTTCTCTCACCTCTCACCTCTCACCTCTCTTCTCTCACCTCTCACCTCTCTCCTCTCACCTCTCACCTCTCACCTCTCACCTCTCTCCTCTCACCTCTCACCTCACCTCTCACCTCTCACCTCTCTCCTCTCACCTCTCACCTCTCTCCTCTCACCTCTCACCTCTCACCTCTCACCTCTCTCCTCTCACCTCTCACCTCTCACCTCTCACCTCTCTCCTCTCACCTCTCACCTCACCTCTCACCTCTCACCTCTCTCCTCTCACCTCTCACCTCTCTCCTCTCACCTCTCACCTCTCTCCTCTCACCTCTCTCCTCTCACCTCTCACCTCTCTCCTCTCACCTCTCACCTCTCTTCTCTCACCTCTCACCTCTCTCCTCTCACCTCTCACCTCTCTCCTCTCACCTCTCACCTCTCTTCTCTCACCTCTCACCTCTCTCCTCTCACCTCCCTCACCTCTCACCTCTCTCCTCTCACCTCTCACCTCACCTCTCTCCTCTCACCTCTCTCCTCTCACCTCTCACCTCTCTCCTCTCACCTCTCACCTCTCTCCTCTCACCTCTCACCTCTCTTCTCTCACCTCTCACCTCTCACCTCTCTCCTCTCACCTCTCACCTCTCTCCTCTCACCTCTCACCTCTCACCTCTCACCTCTCTCCTCTCATCTCACCTCTCACCTCACCTCTCACCTCTCACCTCTCTCCTCTCACCTCTCACCTCTCTCCTCTCACCTCTCTCCTCTCACCTCTCTCCTCTCCCCTCTCACCTCTCACCTCTCTCCTCTCACCTCTCTCCTCTCACCTCTCACCTCTCTCCTCTCACCTCTCACCTCTCACCTCTCACCTCTCTCCTCTCATCTCACCTCTCACCTCACCTCTCACCTCTCACCTCTCTCCTCTCACCTCTCACCTCTCTCCTCTCACCTCTCTCCTCTCACCTCTCACCTCTCTCCTCTCACCTCTCACCTCTCTCCTCTCACCTCTCTCCTCTCACCTCTCTCCTCTCACCTCTCACCTCTCTCCTCTCACCTCTCACCTCTCTCCTCTCACCTCTCTCCTCTCACCTCTCTCCTCTCACCTCTCTCCTCTCACCTCTCACCTCTCTCCTCTCACCTCTCTCCTCTCACCTCTCACCTCTCTCCTCTCACCTCTCACCTCTCTCCTCTCACCTCTCTCCTCTCACCTCTCACCTCTCTCCTCTCACCTCTCACCTCTCTCCTCTCACCTCTCTCCTCTCACCTCTCTCCTCTCTCCTCTCACCTCTCACCTCTCTCCTCTCACCTCTCTCCTCTCACCTCTCACCTCTCTCCTCTCACCTCTCACCTCTCACCTCTCACCTCTCTCCTCTCATCTCACCTCTCACCTCACCTCTCACCTCTCACCTCTCTCCTCTCACCTCTCACCTCTCTCCTCTCACCTCTCTCCTCTCACCTCTCTCCTCTCACCTCTCACCTCTCTCCTCTCACCTCTCTCCTCTCACCTCTCTCCTCTCACCTCTCACCTCTCTCCTCTCACCTCTCACCTCTCTCCTCTCACCTCTCTCCTCTCACCTCTCTCCTCTCACCTCTCTCCTCTCACCTCTCACCTCTCTGCTCTCACCTCTCTCCTCTCACCTCTCACCTCTCTCCTCTCACCTCTCACCTCTCTCCTCTCACCTCTCTCCTCTCACCTCTCACCTCTCATGAGCAACTAGCCTCTCACCTCTCCTGGAAGAAGATCATTTCATTCGACGCCGCCTCCACCAGCCCCTCCAGCCGCTTCACCTCCCACTCGAAGCTCTGCATGCCACCCCCACCCCTCCATGGCACCCACCACAGCACCCACCACAGCACCCACCACAGCACCCACCACAGCACCCACCACAGCACCCACCACAGCACCCACCACAGCAGCACAGCAGCACTCACAGCAGCCAGCACCACCCACAGGCAGCGAGGAATGGGCAGCAGGGGAGGGCAGATGGTGAGCAGCTGTGCATTCCCTCCGTGCCTTGCAAACCCTCAGCACAGCGCTGCCCCACAACGGCCACTACTGCTGTCATCTTTCAATACCCTTGCACGCATGGTGAGGTGCACGCATGGTGAGGTGCAGGCATGGTGAGGTGCACGCATGGTGAGGTGCAGGCATGGTGAGGTGCACGCATGGTGAGGTGCACGCATGGTGAGGTGCAGGCATGGTGAGGTGCAGGCATGGTGAGGTGTAGGCATGGTGAGGTGCAGGCATGGTGAGGTGTAGGCATGGTGAGGTGCAGGCATGGTGAGGTGTAGGCATGGTGAGGTGCAGGCATGGTGAGGTGCAGGCATGGTGAATGCAGGCACAGCAAGCAGCAGAGACAACCCCTCTCACCTCCACGCGCTCCTCTCACCTCCACCCGCTCCTCACCTCCACCCTCTCTTTGGTGGCGGCCTGCTGCATGTGCGACGCCACCTGCCCCTCGCGCCACGTCACCTCCACCTGGTGCCGCGCGTCGTCAGGGCGGCCCACGTGGGTGGCGTGCAGCCAGAAGCAGAGGTGGTACTCGCCGCTCTCCTCCGCTGTGAACCCCACGTGCCCCTCGCCCACCCCCTCCTTCAGATACACGTGCACGCCGCCCGGGGAGGTCACCTGCGCCATCACAACACACCAGTGGGGAGGCGTGGAGAAGAATGAGACGAGTGGAGAAGAATGAGACGAGTGGAGAAGAATGAGACGAGTGGAGAAGAATGAGACGAGTGGAGAAGAATGAGACGAGTGGAGAAGAATGAGACGAGTGGAGAAGAATGAGACGAGTGGAGTTTGGCTGAATCGACATGGCTGCAGCAAGCAAGGGTGGGTCCCATGGATGTGGGCGCGTGAGTGTGCAAGGATGTGACGAGGCGCCGGGCAGAGGGAGGAAGCACGGACGGAGATGTCGAGGGAGAAGGGGTGCGCGTGGCTGGCGGGCACTGCGGCGTAGGAGGCGGCGACGAGGGTGTCGCGGCGCAGGTCATGGCCGACGCACTTGGCGTGCTGCTCCACGTGGAAGCGCACCGCTGTGGCCGCTGGTGGGGCGAGGCGGTGGGGAGTGAAGAGTTGGAGGGGCTTGATAAGTACATGCTTGGGCGGCCGCACTCGCATGGCCCTGAGCTTTCAGTGCGGCAGAAGAGAAGAGAAGGAAAGGCAGTGAGGCATAAGCAGTGCGAGGAAGAGTGGCCACGTGAGTGTGCGGGGAGCGTGCGAGAGGTGGCAGGGCTGAGAGGGACGAGGGGCGGTGAGGGGAGGGACAGTGAGGGGAGGGGCAGTGAGGGGAGGGGCAGTGAGGGGAGGGGCAGTGAGGGGAGGGGCAGTGAGGGGAGGGGCGATCGCAGCAGGCACAGTGCGGCGCGCTGCAGTGGCGACAGCGGCGACAGCGGCGACGCGCGCACCCTCCGATCTGCCCGCGAGGTGCCTCACCGCGCTCGGCGCGCAACGCTACTCGGCGGCTCACCTGCGCGCGCGGCCACGGCGAGCAGCAGCAGCCACAGCGCGACGCCGCGCGCCATGGCGCTTCGCGCGGCGAGCGCGGGGGAAGGCGAATACGGCGGCACTTGTTGAGCGGAACGAAAGCCGCCGTTGATAACGTTACGCGGTGCGCGCAGTGTGACTCGCCTGCTGTGTGATGGTGGCGGCGTTCGTGCAGGGAAAGATTTCGCGAATGTGTGCTGCGATCTCGATCGTTATCATTCCGATGTTGGTTGTCACAGAGTCACGAGCACTATAAAATGCTTCGTTAGAACTTTTTGTTATTACTACCATACAACCGTCTAAAAAACATCGAGAATACTACGAAACAAACAAAAATGTTTTGAACGAGCATCTATTGAACCACAGCCATGATGTCTCCCTCCCTCACAAAGCAGAATCTGTCGGAACCATCCCCAATTGCCACCTGCATGGGGATTGGCCATCAAGACCACAACACTCAGAAAGCATGCCGACAGTGCAAACTCCATGGAAGTAGCGTGTGTATTAAAAAAAAAAGTGTCGGGGGGTGAAGAGTAGAGGAAAGCAACACAAGTTTGCGCTAGAGCTGGCAGTGGTGGGCACGAGAGAGGCTCACCTCATAGGCGTTCATGTCGGGAAACATGATCTGCACTCACCCCCACGGCACACACACAGCACAGCACAGCACACAGGTGGATGGTTATTCAGTATACCCCGAGTTAGACGCTGAGGTACCAATTGGCAACGGTCTAGCCAGGGTGCTGCACGCCACGCTGCTGGGTTTCCGGCCGGCACAGTAATGGCTCTGAGTGGATAGTAATGGCTCTGAGTGGATAGTAATGGCTCTGAGTGGATAGTAATGGCACTGAGTGGATAGTAATGGCTCTGAGTGGATAGTAATGGCTCTGAGTGGAAAGTAATGGCTCTGAGTGGATAGTAATGGCTCTGAGTGGATAGTAATGGCTCTGAGTGGATAGTAATGGCACTGAGTGGATAGTAATGGCTCTGAGTGGATAGTAATGGCTCTGAGTGGATAGTAATGGCTCTGAGTGGATAGTAATGGCTCTGAGTGGATAGTAATGGCTCTGAGTGGATAGTAATGGCTCTGAGTGGATAGTAATGGCTCTGAGTGGATAGTAATGGCTCTGAGTGGATAGTAATGGCTCTGAGTGGATAGTAATGGCTCTGAGTGGATAGTAATGGCACTGAGTGGATAGTAATGGCTCTGAGTGGATAGTAATGGCTCTGAGTGGATAGTAATGGCTCTGAGTGGATAGTAATGGCACGAGGGATGACGATCTGTAAAGAGGGGCCTAGGAGAGTAGTGATGGATGCTTAGACAGCAAGGATCACCGCAGACACAACCATAGCACCGCACAGCATGGCATGGCATGGCATGGCATGGCATGGCATGAGCATACTGTCAATGGCAAGCGTGTGGCACTGCTCCACAGTGGCGCCCCTGCCAGGGCCTCCCCTTGCACTCCAGGCTCACACACATGTTCCACCAGCGTGGCAGATCACCAGGTGTCGAGGCCAGGTCAGTGCAACAGGTGAGTCGCAAGGTGAGTAAGCAAAGTAGGATGTAAGTGTTAACCTTTCATTTCAGGAAAATCCTTTCGATCCAGTCAACCAATGTCAAAACAATATGGACGAAAGCAGGAAAGCTCCTCGATTCATTTTGGGTATGTTTGTTGTTCATTGGCTACGGACGTGAGTGACCAAGGAGAGAGGGTGGAGTGTGAGAGGGAGTGCAGTGACAGCGTCGAGTGACTGACCTTCTGCCCCGCTGATGCCTTCTTCACCTCCTCTCCCGCTGATACCACCTGCCGTGCCTCGTGTGCCAGCCCCGCTCCCCCCCACCCACCCACCACGCACACACGCCCACATCCACACACACAGAAAAACACAGAGTTGGACAGAAACAATTGAGATACACAGTTAGAGCAGTAGAGGAGGGCAGCAGAGGAGGGCAGCAGAGGAGGGCAGCAGAGGAAGGGAAGAAAACATCAGTACCTGCCCGGTGAGGTATCGCCTTACCTGCCCGGTGAGGTATCGCCTTACCTGCCCGGTGAGGTATCGCCTTACCTGCCCGGTGAGGTATCGCCTTACCTGCCCGGTGAGGTACCTGCCCGGTGATGTATCGCCTTACCTGCCCGGTGATGTATCGCCTTACCTGCCCCGTGAGGTATCGCTCGTACTTGACGGCCTGCGTGGGCAGCAGCACGCCCCCCGCTGACTTCTGCACTCATAGGCACGCAGAGGGAGGCGCAGATGGGGAAACAGAGGAGGCACAGGGGGGCACAGCGGGGCACAGCGGGGCACAGCGGGGCACAGCGGGGCACAGCGGGCATGCGACAGTGCGCGTGAATGGAAGGAACACCGAGTCCCAGAGTGGTGCCTCAGCGCCAGGGCGGTAGGAGTAGAGAGCGAAGGTGGACGGACAGAGCAAAAGAGGAGAGCGAGGCAGGGGAACAGGGAGGTGAAAGAGCAAAGAAGGTGGGCAGATAGCAGGTGGGCACGCGTCAGGTACAGAAGAAGATGGGGACATGGGGGAATGGGGGCGTGGGGGTGACGGGGGCGACGGGGGCATGGGAGCATGGGAGCACGGGGGCATGGGAGCATGGGGCGGGGGGAGCAGCACTCACCTGCTCGGGCTCATCGAGCTTGACCAGCACTCGCTCGCCCCGTGGCTGCAACTGCATGCACGGAGACGAGGGCGGCATGGAGAGAATAGACAAAGGAGACAATTGAAAATAAGAGGGAGCGAAAGGGAGAATAAAAAAAGCAAAGGGGAAATAAGAGAGGGAGAAAGGAGGAAGGGGGACATCAGAGGGGGGCACGCAGGGAGCAGAGAGTGAGGCTGGTCGCGCGGTGCAATGTGAGGCTGGTCGCGCGGTGCAATGTGAGGCTGGTCGCGCGGTGCAATGTGAGGAAGAGCTGCTGGGCCCCGCCTCGACCGCGGCATGCCGTGACACAACAACACGCTGTTCGACGCTTTTCGCGTCTGTGTTACCTTGTTACCAGAACATGTTCACGTCGCAAGGGCGAGCTCTTGCCGCGGAGCTGGCGTGGCGTCGCATGCCGGCAGCTGACGTCACTGCGCACAGCTGCGTGGTCCTGCTGACGGCACCCCTTGGTGGCTGCGCACTGTTACGACCCGCTGCTCTCTGCCCGCCCACCACGCCAACCCGCACCCGCACCCGCACCCGCCCGCACCCGCACCCGCACCCGCCCCTTCACTCACCTACCCCAACCCTCCCTGCCACCACCCCTCACTCCACCCACCCCTCACTCCACCCACCCCTCACTCCACCCACCCCTCACTCCACCCACCCCTCACTCCACCCACCCCTCACTCCACCCACCCCTCACTCCACCCACCCCTCACTCCACCCACCTCTCGCTGCCTCCCGGCCTCACCCGCTTGTCGCTCAGCGCCTGCGCGATCTCCGCCGCGCTCATCGCTGCGCGCACGCCCACCGCCGCCGCCGACGACGATCGCGACGCGCATTTTCTGGAACGAGCGACCAATGGGGAGGCGAGGCTGGGCGTGGTGACACGGCAGGTGCGCGCGCCGGTGAGGGTGGAGAGCGCGGCGGGCTGCGACGCGACGAGCGACGAACGACGCGCGCGGTGGGAGGGAGGGATGTTGTGAAGGCGCGATGGGAAGGAACGAAGTTAGCATCAGTGATCTCTGAACCTACTAGCCTGTGCGCGGTGAATACAGAAACAAATGCACAGCGATGAAGGGTTTAAGGAAACTTAAAGAGAGTGGCGGGGGTGTGCAAGTGAAAGAGGTGGGAATGAAGGGGCAGGAGGGGACGGGGGAGGGGGAAGGGGTGGGAATGCGAAGAGCGAGCGGTGGCAGCAGCGTGGCGACAGATGCGAGCACAAGCGCAGGCGGGGGGGCGATTGGGCGGGCGAGGCGTGAGAAAGGCATGCTTGTAGCGGGTCGCGGGAGCGGCGTGGACGAGAGGGCTCACCGCGAACGCGGATTGGTGGATGCAAGCGAGCGACATGGACGCCATGCGTCCGGGCTGTGCGGTGACGAGCGAGCAGCGAACACTGAAACGGTGATCGCGGAGGTGAAGGGACAAGTGATGAGAAGGCAGAATGACGAGATCAAGTGCTGCCGTGCCGAGATGACGAAGACAGCTTGTTCCCGTCGACTGTCGCCCAACCGCAGAGCGAAACGGCGGAGGCTTCGCGAACCTCCGAGTGGATGACGTGGCCTGCTCGCCTCCCAAGCGACCAATCTGGATTGTTCCTGCGAAGAACACCCCGCGTTGTCCAGGGTGGACAGACCCTTTGATGTTACGCCACGTGTAACAATGTAAGGGAGTGGAACACTTGAAATTCCATTACATATATCACGTGAATATATGCGAATAGTAAACAACTGTAAGGATTTTTTCAGCATTCCTTACCGCGACCTTCAACATCGTGTACAGCAGCAGTCGTTTTTCGCCCGTTACTGCTAACAGGGCTTCGGCAAGTTCTCTTCGCGCGCACTGTTTTACCAAACCATGCACCGCTAGCCTGGCCGAGACGGTAGCCCGACCTCGATGCCAGCCTAGCACTAGCTAGCTCGCACACACCGCGTAACCATTGTATGTCTTCGCACATAATTATTCGCTCATACTTTGTACTTGTTTGACACCTAGAGCAATCCTCGCTATCTAGTTCCATTGCAAGCTGCCATCTTGGCCCTCAATTTTTTTTTGTACTCACCGCCCGTGCTTCACATCGCTGATCCTCATCGTCAGTTCGAGCTCGTCACCGACGGAAGTGACATCGATGTGGGAGCAGTGTGTTGCAGGACTTCGGTAACGGCCTTCAGTCAATTGCGTACGAGTCCCGCAAACTTCACCCGCCCGAGCGCAACTACTCGATACACGACCGCAAGATGCTGGCGATCGTGCACGTGTTCTAAGTGTGGCGGTGCTACTGACAGGAGCCGACGTCATAGTACGGACGGAACATCGTGCACTACAGTACCTTCGCGCCCAACCGAATCCCAATCCGCGACAGATCCGCTGGATGGACTATCTGGAGTCCAACTTCCAATACACCGTCACGTACAAAAAAAAAGGGCAACAAATATCGCCGACGCAATCACCCGCCCCACTGCCCAAGTTCACGCCATCCTACTCGCCCAAACCAACCCACTTTTAACAGGCCTATTTGTCAGAATCCCAGCCACTAACCACTGGGATAAAAGGGCTTGTTTGTGTAGCGGGTAAGTGCGCCCATAACCCCCCAGGCCAACGTGCATGTAACCCTTCCCTAGGATCAATCGGGGATCACCAGTGGACCTCTGACACCCCCCCGCACTGGGATGCCCGAAGTGCACCCACCGGGATTCGAACCCGAGACCTTCGCTCTGATAACATGTCAGAATCCCAGCCACTAACCACCGGGATAAAAGGGCTTGTTTGTGTAGCGGGTAAGTGCGCCCATAACCCCCCAGACCAACGTGCCTGTAACCCTTCCCTAGGATCAATCGGGGATCACCAGTGGACCTCTGACACTATTCACCCACGGATACCGCACTGACCCATTTTTCACGACTGGAAATTCACAGCTATTGGCAGAAGCAAATGGAGTCTATTGCGTAAAAACATACACCAACCGCATTTGGGTACCTGCATACTCACTACCGAGGGAACTGCTACTACAGGAGGAACACGACCATGTTACCTCAGGTCATCTCGGGGTGGAGAAAACGCGACAGCAATTGCAGCAGTATTACTACTGGCCGGAGCTATTGACCGACGTACAGCACCACGTGGGATCGTGTCCTACGTGTCGGGTGATGAAGAGCTCGTGAAAAAGAAAGGCAGGTCAATTGCAGCCGATTTCACCGCCCGAGCGTGCCTGACAAAAGGTTACCATGGATTTCGTCACGGGGTTACCTTCGAACCCTAGGGGTAACGACGCGATTATGGTCGTCGTTGACAGACTGACGAAAATGGTCACAAGACCAGTTCACATGCAGTTTGATAATATAACAAGAGGTACAGCGATCACAACCTAGCAAGTGTAAGCATGCAGGGATATATATAGAGATCACAGTACAAACAGAGTCAAGAAGTGAGCAAGTGAGGGAGAGTAGGCACAAGGCCTAGAACAGTACAGAAACGCTGATGGTCACAAGGCTGAAGCGCCTTGGTGAACACATCAGCAGTGTTGGCCCGAGTGGTCACGTAGGTAAGACGAAGCTGACCACGCTGCTGCAGCTTTCGAGCAAGGAAGTAGCGCAGAGCGATGTGCTTCGTTCTGTGCTCCAGTCTGTGCTCCTCACACAAGGCAATGGCTGCCTTGTTGTCGACGTACAGCACTGGAGGAGAACGAGGCCGCTCTCCGAGGTCGGTCAGCAGGTAGGTGAGCCAGCGTAGCTCCTGGGCCGCCATGGCTGTAGCGTAGATCTCAGCCTCACAACTGGAGCTGAGAACAGAAGAAGAGCGTGTAGAACGCCAAGAAACAGAGCCAGAGCCAAGGCTGAAGGTGTAGCCCTGAGACGACCGCTGAGTAGCCTGGTCGTCAGCCCAAGAAGCGTCTGAGTGCCCAGTGAGGACAACTCGGTCTCGTCCTCCAAGCACTAGCCCCATGCCCGACGTACTGCACAAGTAGCGCAACACCCTCTTAGCGGCATCCATGTGCTCCTTCCGGTGACGGCCAGGAGCGACATAACGTGCAAGGATGCTAAGAGGGTATGCAAGGTCAGGTCGAGTGCAGGTCATCAGGTACATGAGGCAGCCCACAAGCTCTGGATACGGGCCACTCGGCTCTACGGACTCATCCGAAGGCAGAGCTGAGAGCGAGTGACCGGTAGGCTGAGGAGTGGGCTGAGGCGAAGAGTACGTGAAGCGGAAGCGCTGAAGGACCTGCTGCACCATGTGTGACTGAGTCAAGGTGATGGTGCGCCGTGCTCTGTCCCGGGTGATCCGCAAGCCAAGATAGCTTGTCAGTTCCCCCAGGTCTGTGCACGTGTGTCTCTTCTGCAACTCCGACTTCACGTGGGCGAGTGCCGCAGTGTCAGCAGTGTCAAAGACCAAGTCGTCGACGTACACGAGGATGTAGAACGGCGGCAGCGAAGTGTCGGTGCGTAGAAACAGCGACGGGTCAGCAGTAGAAGGAGCGAACCCAAGAGCCGCAAGCGTAGTCCTCAGTGTGTCGTGCCACTCACGCGGCGCCTGTCGGAGACCGTAGACTGGCCGCCGGAGGCTCCACTGGGTACCAGGAGGGAACGACCCAGTGAAGCCAGGTGGGCGGCGCAGCCAGATCTCCTCGTGCAGGCTGCCCTGTAGGAAAGCAGTGCTGAAGTCAAGAGAGTGGAGCTCGTAGTCACGCTGAGCGGCGACGTGCAGCAGAACCCGAAGAGTGGTCATCTTCGGGGTGGGGGAGAAGGTCTGGAAGAAGTCAACTCCCTCTCGCTGACTGAAGCCTCGTGCAACGTAACGCGCCTTGAAGACAGGCGGAGAACCCGGCGGCCGCTTCACCCTGAAAATCCACATGCCACTGACGATGTTCGCCCCAGGTGGGGGAACCTCGTCAACGTAGGTGCCTGTGGACTTCCAAGAAGCCATCTCTGCGTGTAACGCGTGTAGTCGTCAACAACAATCAGGAAGTACCTCTCCTGACCCTGTCCACGGACGCGGGCTGGGCCCCACACGTCCATGTGGAGCATCTGCAAGGGAGCAGTCGTCGGGGGAAACGAGGAGGAGTGAGGAGCGGCGCGCTGCCGCCCCTCGACACAAGGAAGACAGGGAGGAGAAGGCGAGGGTGGGAGGGGAGGGAGTACCCGGGGAAGACCAGAGACAAGGTACCGTTTGTGCATGGCACGAAGGCGCTGCACTGACGGGTGACCAAGGCGTTGGTGCCAGAGGACAGTCTCGTGCGCCAGAGAGCGACACGAGCAGGGGGCAGACAGCTGACCTGACGCAGACGCAGACGCAGACGCAGCTACCTGAGGGGACTCAGTGGTCAGTGTGTACAAGTCCGACCCCGGCTGCCTAGTGAAGGTAGCCAGGTGACGGCCCGTCCGAGCACACGTGCAGTGTGTCACACGCTCGTAGGCAGGGGTGAACTGGTGGACACCCCCGTCCTGGAGGGCACAACCCGCCACCAAGTTCGTAGAGAACGAGGGGAGGTGGAGACCTGACAGAGTGCCCGACGGAACCGCAGGACAAGGAAGGACAGTGGAGGAGGTCGCTATGACTGGACCCCCAGAGGGGTCAGCAAGGGAGACAGCAACTGGCCGAGCAAGCTGCTCAAGGGCAGTGCGGTCACGAAAGAAATAGCGAGAAGCGCCTGAGTCTAGAGTGAAGAGGTGCAGTGCCTCAGTGGACTCAGTACCAGGGGGCGCAGACTCACTAGCACCTGAGGCAGCAGCCTCACCAGCACCTGGGGCAGCAGACACGTAAGCACCTAGCGCAGTAGCCTCACCAGCACCTGGGGCAGCAGACACGCAAGCACCTAGAGCGGCAGCCTCACTGGTACGAATGCCCGGGTCGGGCGGAACACCCAGGTACTGATCACCCTCTCCACTAGTAGACAACACATACATGGCAGTGAGAATAGCATCAAAGTCAAGAGCAAAGACATCAATGTTCTTCTTCATCAGATTCCACCAACGGGGCAGCTCAGTGGCAGTAGGGAACTGAGTGCGCCAAGCGTCGTCGAGGCGGGAGAAGCAGCGCTGCGTGGCGTGCGCCCTCCCACACGTGTGGCCAGTGCGCTCACCAGTGCGGATGACGTACGTGCAGCTAAGGCCACCCCCCCCCCCATGCTGAGAGTACCACTCACGAAGCTCCTGGGAAGAGAGAGTCTGCTGTCCGCCAGCGCCACCACGACCACCACCTCCGCCGCCACCACCTCGACCACCACCGCTCCTGCCGCCGCCTCGTCCACCGCCACCCCCACCACCGCCCCCACCCCGGCCACCTCCTCCGCTGCTGCCGCCACCACCCCCACCGCTGCCATTAGCCCCTCCTGCCCCGCCACCACCCCCACCGCCTCCACCGCCCCCACCACCGCCTCCCCCGCCGTCACCTCCACCTCCCTTGCCCCCTTTGCCCTTGCCGCTGCGGCGCCAGCTCGGAGCGGACGTAGTCCCGACCTGCTCAGTACCAACTAGGTCGACAGCAGCAGCAGAGGCGACAGAGGGGAGAAGGGGGGAAGGGGAACACCCCTCGAAGAACGGGGTGCGGGGGTCGCCACGAGAGGCACCTACAGCTACAATACTCTTCTCAGCTGCAAGCAGTTCCTTCTCGAGCAGATCAACGGTGAGCTCAGTGGGGCAGCAAGCGAGGAAGTGGTCCCTGACCGCTCGAAGGGAGTCAGGGAGACGGGTGACTAGGTGATAGAGAGTGAGCCAGAGCGGGGGGGGGTGGGTGGCAAGAAACTCAGCGGGCATAGCAGCACGGAAGCGGGCCTCACTAGTGCGGAGGTGCGTGATGAGGTCAGCGACTGTGTGGAAAGAGGACAGGTCGGGGAACAGGTAGGGGAGTGAGAGACGGCCTAGCGCAGCAGAGGCAGGCGAGGAGTAGCGTGCAACTACAGCAGTGTACAGTGCCTGTGCAGTTTTGTGCTGGCCAAAGTGCTCGCGCTCATCTACCGGCAGGGAGTTGCGAATGGCAAAGCGAGCGTGGGCGTCACGAGTCTGCCACTGTGAACGGGCAGTACTGTCAGCAGTAGTAGCAGGGGCAGCAGCATTGCCTAGTGCGTGATCGTACAGCGAGATATCCTCCTTGGCAGTGAGCTGGAGGAACAGGTGCAAGTCATCTAGCCAGGTCTCAAACTTCAGTGGGCGACCCTCAGCATCGAAAGCTAGAACAGCAGGGCTAGCCATAGTTGCAGTAAGGGCAGTAGTAGCAGCAGAAACAGTAGCAGTAGGAGCTGCAGGCGAAACCCTAAAAGCAGCAGGCAGTGCGACTCAGGTAGGGCGGCTCGGTCCAGAGAGGGCTGCTCAGTACGGGGAGGGCGGCGCGGCTCGGTTCGGGCGGCGCGGCTCGGCTCGGTTCTGGGCGGCTCGGTTCGGGCGGCTCGGTTCGGGCGGCTCGGTTCTGGCGGGGCCGTGGCGGTCGCACGTGGGGCGGCTCGGTTTCTGGCGGGGCCGACGGGGCCGCTAAGGGGCGGCGCAAGGGGTCGACGGGGCCGTAAGGGGCCTCTAGGGGGCGGCGCTCGGGGTCGACGGGGCCGTAAGGGGCCGCTAAGGGGCGGCGCTCGGGGTCGACGGGGCCGTAGGGGGCCGCTAAGGGGCGAACGCGGGGCCGACGGGGCCGCTAAGGGGCGGCGCGCGCGGTCGACGGGGCCGTAAGGGGCCGCTAAGAGGCGGCGCGCGGGGTCGACGGGGCCGTAAGGGGCCGCTAAGAGGCGGCGCGCGGGGTCGACGGGGCCGTAAGGGGCCGCTAAGGGGCGGCGCGCGGGGTCGACGGGGCCGTAAGGGGCCGCTAAGGGGCGGCGCGTGGGGTCGACGGGGCCGTAAGGGGCCGTTAAGGGGCGGCGCGCGGGGTCGACTGGGCCTTGAGGGGCCGCTAAGGGGTCGACGGGGCCGTAAGGGGCCGCTAAGGAGGGGCGCACGAGGGCGCTACAACAGTAGGGCGCACGAGGGCGCTAGTAGACAGTCAGTGTGGTGGGCCCTTAAAAAAAAATCGGTCCTAGCGGAGGACCTGCTCTGAAACCATGTCAGAAAGAACGAAACAGGAATGATGGGCTAGAAGCAGGATGTGAGTACAAATATGACAAACCTAGTTCTGTACCCCCTAGAGGCTAACCCACAATAGCCTACACAAATATAACACATATAATGTTTGACACGCAGCGCCCGTCGGACGGGTAACTGAGTCGACCGGGCAACCAGGTTGATGCCGCAAGGTCAGCGTCCAGGCGCCCAGGTCGGCGTCCAGGCGCCCAGGTCGGCGTCCAGGCGCCCAGGTCGGCCCCCAGGTCGGCGTCCCCATCCTCCCAGGACCACGTCAGACCTCGACGACCCCGGTGGAAGTCGGCCACCGGCGCCCGGCGTCGGTGGCTTCGCAGTGACCCCCGTGCAGGTTGACCAAGCCGTCGACCTGCACGCCCAAGTCGGTGTTGCCCACCTGCAGTAGATCGGCTGCACCTCCCTTACACCCGACCACGACGGCGGCTCTGCCCAAGCGAGGACGGGGCCAACACACAACTCCCGTTGACATCCTCGCTATCTCATTCCATTGCACCCGTAACAACAACAAGGGCCTCCATAACACATCTTTGTCAGAATATTATGCTCTAGCCTGTAGTGGGGTGCTCTATAGCGAGTACAACCCTTCTAGGGTTTGCTATTTGTATCCTCATTCTTGCTAGTGCAACCCTCCTTCTTCTTTTTAAACTTTCACATGCTATCAGAGCAGGTCGATCCCCTTGGATCGATCCTGTGGGTGGGCTCACCACCTCGTTGCTTCCGCTGCAACTTCCACTACTACCTTCTGTGCCGCACGCCCCGTGGCGTGCGGCAGTTTTTCTTCCCGCCGTGCGCCCCGAGGCGCGCGGCGGTTTTCTGCCCGCCGTGCGCCCCGTGGCGCGCGGCGGTTCTCTGCCCGCTGTGCGCCCCGAGGCGCGCGGCGGGCTTCTACCCCGTCACTCGCCGCGTCGCCCTCGGGAGGCGCTGCGACGGGCGACGGGGACCCGCGCGTCGCCCCCCGTCGCCCGTCGTGGCCTGCGCGCGGCCCGTACAGCCGGCGCGCGGCCCGTACGGGCTGCGCCAGGCCTGCGCGCGGCCCGTACGGGCTGCGCCAGACCCGCGCGCGGCCCGTACGGGCTGCGCCAGGCCCGCGCGCGGCCCGTACGGGCTGCGCCAGGCCCGCGCGCGGCCCGTACGGGCTGCGCCAGGCCCGCGCGCGGCTCGGGCCGCCTGCGCGCGGTTCGGGAGGCTGTGCCAGGCCCGTGGGCGGCCCTTTCCTCGCTGCCCCTGCCCTCCCCGCTGTCCCCCGTGCTTCTGCTGGCGCCCCACCCCTCCTACAGCCCGTTCTCCTGAATTAGGGTTTGGGGGTGAGGGGTATGGGGGTGAAACTACTGTGTGCCGTTCCCTGCTCCTCCTCCTCCTCCGTCTCCCTGTGCTGCAGCTGCCGCTGAGGGGGGGTGGACTTGTTGGAGCCGTTGGAGTGGTGCTAAGGGGGGGTGAAGGGGGAGTGGAGCTAGCGGTGTAGCAGCGGGTGTGTGTCAGGAGGGGTGGTACTGTTTGGGGGAGGTCGAGTGGAGGCAGCAGTCTTGTCGTCAGCAGCAGCAGCAGTCCGGAGGCTACAATCTCCGGTAGTCGCCAGTCGCCCGTGGGTCCGTTGCTCGTCTGCCGCTACTTTTAGCCGCGGGGCCAGTTACCCCAGTAGTCCGGAGCGTTGTTCCGGTAGCCACTGAGCCAGCAGCTCGTCTGTGTGTCTGCAGCGTCAGCAGTCGCCTCCCATCTTCTCTCCCCCACAGTCTCTCCTCCTCCTCACTTGCCCTCTGCGATAGCCTCTAGCTTTGCTCATAATTGTGAACTTTAAACTATTGCTTCTTGAACTTGTGCTCAGAATGTGTGGTGACATTGTGATCCACCCTGAGCTTGTACTGCTTTGCTTGCTCTGCTGATTACACCCCACTTTGGCTATGGGGGTGTGTCAGAATATTATGCTCTAGCCTGTAGTGGGGTGCTCTATAGCGAGTACAACCCTTCTAGGGTTTGCTATTTGTATCCTCATTCTTGCTAGTGCAACCCTCTTCTTTCTTTTAAACTTTCACAATCTTGTCATGAAATTTCCGTATTTCTTACCGAATCACGCTGTTACACGTACGACTCCAGCTTTCGGAATAATAGGCTCGGAATTGACCTCAGATCAGAGTGGACGTAATTGACCGGATTGACTATAACAAAAGCATACATGAGTTTATGTATAGAATACAGGGAATGGGAAACGATCTAGACTAGCCATGTACTCTCTGGGGTACATTCCCTTATTGCAGCAAAAGTCAACTGTGTGCCATGGGAACGGGTTACGAACCTGTTCTCGCCAATTCATTTGCGATGCAGATGCGTGATGCTTCTGTCGCTAACGGTTCAGATGCTATCAACTGTACGCGACGTTTCACGTATCTCTGACTGTTCGCATCCATACTCGCTAGTGCATATTTCTTAGTTACAGGTAGGAATGTACTGCACTCTCATTTCACTTATCGTAACACCCCCCTTCATTCCAGACAGTAGCAAATTCTGACTCGCTTGACTATGCCACTCAGGTTCGCACAATGCTGATACTGCTGACGGGGCAGTCGCTTCGTGAGGAAATCCGCCGCCATGTCACCTGTCAGGTAGTACGTCAGATCGACCTTGCCTTCGTCAATTTCATCCTTGAAGAAGAAATATCGCGGCGCTATGTGCTTGGTGCGGTTGACGAATCCCAGCTTGTTCGCGATTTTGATCGCGCTCTGGTTATCGTAGTGCAGGAGAAAGGTTGGCGAAGTTGGGATTTTCGCCTCCTGTAGGAGCTGTTGTAGATACAGCCCTTCGCGAACCGCGTCGATGACTTATGAATCTGCTGATGACAGGGCAACCCATTCCTGCTTTGGGAATTCTACGAAATAGGCCCTGTTGGCTCGAGTCGGGACAGGAAGGCCGTCCTCAACCGTCAATTATCAATTGTCGAGATCTGTTGCGTGATTGGCATCCACGTAGCCAACGAGGTTGAACGACAGGGTCGTGAGAGTGGACTAGGACAGTCCGAATTTGGGTGTGGAAATGAAGAATAGCAGAGCACGCTGAGGATCCAGAATGTTCTCACCCGTTGGTTTGAGTGAGTACCGAGCCAGTTGGTTCGCGATGTAGGAGAGATCCAGCCTGCGGGTCACTGAGGCGAAGAGCATGCACCCGAGCTACTGCTAGTAGGTGTGAAGCCCTGCAAGGGACAGGGATTTGTTTGTCAGGCTTGTAGTTCGGTCCTGGCGTGCGCTAGGGAGTCGATAGTGGTGCGGGAGAAATGTTGAACCGCTTCCCAAGCGTTTTAGCATACTTGGAGGCTGAGAGGTGAATAACTTCAGGAGCGTAGGAGATGTTAAGCTCCAGGAACCGCGTCATGTGAAATTATGTCGGCGCGCATCACCAAATTATTCTCAAACTGTTCAAGCAGCATGTTGCTCGTGCCAGTGAAGAGTAAGTCGTCCACGTACACCGTGGGCAGGATGTAATCGCCACAGAAATGCGGGCGGTACATCCCGAGATCGTGCGGCGGTTGCGTGGATCCTATTTCCAATAGGATTTTGTGCAGGTGCTGCTACCAGAGCCTAGGTGCCTGCTTGATCCTGTACAGGGACTTCTTGAGCTGGCACACTCGTGGGTCACCTTCGCCGTAGATGTGTGGCTGTTCTACGAAAATGGCCGCATCCACCAACGCATATAGAAATGCGTTCTTCACGTCGATCCGGCGGAGCGGCAGGTGCCTTGCTGCGGCGATGGCGAGCAAAAAGCACACGGAGGTGTGGCGACTGACCGGGGCAAAGGTTTGATTGAAATCGATCCTATGGCGTTGATCGTAGCCGCGCACGACCCAGTGTGCCTTAAAGCGTTTGATGGAGCCATCCGCTGTGGGTTTCAGACTGAATACCTATTTGTCCGAGAGCACGTGCCTTCCTTTGATCGCTGCTCGATCGACGAGCACCCAAGTGTCGCGTGATTCAAGCGCTTTGATTTTTGCATCCATTATTGCGCGCCATTCCTTGCTGTGTGGTCCTGTTATTGCCTGTCGCGGTTTTTTCAGCTCGATGATGCGCGGAGCCGTGGAAGTAGCGATGTGAAGACCCAGCAGCTATAGCTCACAGATGGTTGTGTCGTGGCGTTGTTGCGGCACGACCTCCTCCTGCACGTCGTCGTCGTCACTTTCTGGTCCAGGTGGTGATGGCTGCACAGGGTTCCTGTGATTGCTTCCCAAAGGACATGGAGGCGACTCGTCGTCATCGTCTTCGTCGTAGCGAGCGTCGATGTCGGGAACCTACTACAGACATCGTACTCGGGGGCCGACCGAGCACGCCACTGTACACGCCGTCGCAACGAATGCAGTTGCCGCGCCATTCTAAGGGGTGTTGCTTTGCATGCAACAGGCCGGGCCATCACGAGGGCGAATGCCCAGAGGAGCTGAAGCGCAGAGGAGCAGAGCAGGGGAGAGAGTCAGGAAGGCAGGGAAACGCCAGTATTCAGTAGAGTAGGGGCCCACCACAGACGAGACTCACTGCCGACCCCACTGACCCTCACCGAGTGACTGTACCGATTCACGCAATTGATAGGGCTCGGCTGAATAAGGAGGGAACAGCGACAGATTGCCCAGTACTCATTTACGGAAAAATACAGGGGACAGCAGTGAAGATTTTTATTGACGGGGGAGCTAGCCACTGTTTAGTTGATACCGCAACAGCAAGGAAGCTGCAAATGACACTTAGCCGTTATATACTGGATCGATGTACGCTTAGTGGACGGCACGCCGCTGGCTATACGGGAAAAGGTGGAGAGAGTGAAGGTTCGCTGGGGGGGGGGGGGGGGGGGGGTTTGGGTTTAAACATGAAATGTTCGCGACGACGCTGGATGGGACCGATATTTTACTGAGGCATGAATTGACTAGACGACACGCAGCTGTACCGTGCGAAGTGGCGATAACTGAGTCAATGCTATTACGATGAAACGGGCCGTCGCTTCAGGAGCTGACGTGTACGTAGTGGACATCACAGAGATAGGAAAAGTCGAGAAGCAGAGTGATTTTCAGACACTGCTAGTAGATTATCTACTAGAGAAGAAATTCATGCGACCGAGTTTATCGCCATTTGCTGCACCGATACTGTTCACATAAAAAAAAGACGGAAGATTCCGCATGTGCATCGACTGCCGCGCACTGAACCGATTAACAGTAAAATCGCGATACCCCATCCCCTGCATCGACGAAATGGTCGATTAAGTGCGAGCTGCTAGGGTTTTTTTTTCGAAAATCAACTTACGCGGCGGCTACCACCAGATCCGGGTCGAACCGACCGACCACGCCAAGACATCATTTAGGACTAGTTACGGGTAAGGGTAGAGAGTGATGCCATTCGGGCTGACCAACGCGCCCAGGACTTTTCAGATGACGATGAACGAGGCGTTTAGGCCACTCTTGGATAAATGCATCATCGTTTACCTCGACGACATTTTAGTTTACAGTCGGGATAGGCAACAGCACTTAGCAGATTTGGACGAAGTATTTAAAATTCTAGACAAGCATCGCCTACTGACGAAGGGTTCGAAGTGCGAGTTTTCGCAGGACAGAATAGATTTTTTTAGGGCGCACCAGCTCGGAAATTGGGGTGGAAATGGACCTTAAAAGACTGGATAGCGTGAGGGCATGGCACCCCCCGACCTGCATCACGAAGATGCAAACTTTTCAGGGGTTTGTTAATTATGTGCGTCGGTTTGTCCCCGACATGGCCCGGATAACATGCTGACTTCTGAAAAAATGTTCTCCGTTCATCACCCGTACTACGCATCACCAACCTACACCGCCCATTCGAAGTGGTTACCGACGCTAGCGGCATCGCCATTGGAGCCGTACTACTAAAAGACTTTGGCAATGGCTTAAAGCCCATCGCATCCGAGTCACGAAAACTGCACACGCCAGAGAAAAGTTACTCGATACATGACAGCGAAATGTTCATGGTCGTGCACGCATTCAACGTATGGCGTTGTTACTTGACCGGCCCCGACGAGACAGTACGGACGGACCGGACGGACCACAAATCACTACAGTACCTCCGCGCGCAACCCCACCTCAACCCACGTCAAGTCCATTGGCTCAACTTCCTCGAGTCCAACTTCCATTACAGGGTCACCTATGAAAAGGGTGCCTCAAACATTGCCGACGCACTGACCCGCCCAACTGCCCAACTCCACTCGATACTACTCGCCCGAACCAGCCTGCTCACAAGACTATCTACCCACGGGAATTAGACAGACCCGTTCTTCGCAGGAGGAAACCCACAACAGTTTGCAGCAGCAAGAGGGGTGTATTAAGCAAAAGCCGGCGCCGATTACATCTAGGTACGGGGCTACACTCTGCTACGAGAATTACTGTTACAATAGGCACATGGCGGAATTACCCCTAGTCATTTCGGGGTCGAAAAAACACGACAACAGTTGCAGCGGTACTATTACTGGTCCCGGATGTCGCCCTACGTGCAACGACATGTGTCATCGTGTCCCAACTGCCAACTCGTGAACTCGTCGCGACAACTGCCAGCAGAGCAGTTGCAGCCGATACCACCCCCAGAGCGTGTTTGGCAGCAGTTGACGATGGACTTCATCACGGGGTTACTGGCTGGAGCAGGTGGGAATGGCGCGATCCTGGTTGTCGTCGATCGACTGACGAAAATGTCCCGTTTCGCAGCCTGCAAAAATCAATCTCAGCCAAATAAACAACCCGACTCTTCATCGCCTACACGGGATACCCACGGCGATCATAAGCAACCGCGACACGAAAGTCACTAGCAACTTTTGGAGGAACAATTATTAAATAAATTAAGTCGAGTGTTGTTCAAAAACCCTAGATCTTTATAAGCTATTGAAAATTTTGCTCAAAGAAACTTTATTTACTTAGACATTACCAGGTTTAGAAAATTGTCAAGTAAAAAAGTGAGGTTATGCAATAGAGTATGAAGTATTAGATGCCACACATCTTTATCATAATTTAGAGAGTAAATTGATAAACAATTTCTCCACTGCTTGTCAAATAAACGGAACAAGCGGTTATGAAGAAGCTGCAGCTCAAGACATAATTGCAGGAATAAACGCACACGACTACAGTTCAATTCATCGTACCACCCCGAAACCGACGGTCAAATGGAACGGACCAATCAGACCATGGAGCAGTTAATTCGAGCCACGTGCGACAACCTCGCAACATGGGAGCAGCAGGTCCCAATCATCGAGTTTGTGTACAACAACTTCACGTCAGCCATGATGCAGTAGTCACCCTTCTACCTCAACTACGGACAGAACCCAATAGTGCCCATGGCGCCGAGGCCCGACAACCCAGTCCCACGTGCACAGGAGTTCGCCGATATTTTGCAAGCAGCCTGAACCCAAGCAGCACAGCCAAAAACCGCCATCGCTAAGCACAACGCCGATCGCCACCGCCGCCCCGTCACTTACGAGTTCGACGACCTCGTATTACTCGACACCCAGAACCTCCATCTGCCCACCACCCTAAAATTACACCCCAGGTATTGCGGGCCATTTCGCATCCGCCACATGATCAACCCCATCACCGCCCACCTCCTAGTGCCCGCTGACTGGTACGTCAGCCCTTCCTGACACGTTAGTCTCCTCCGCCCCTACGTCCCATCCACGAGCCAACTGCCTCGCAGCCGCCCATCAAGCATGAAACGTCCGCCCATAGAGCCGAGCATCAGCCCTAAGAAAATATTGAGCCAACACGTTCGCGACCAATGTGGGGCACGTCGCATCGAGTTCCTGAGACGGTGGAAGGACCATACACATACGGAAGATAATTGGGTACTCCTAGATAAAATCGAGAACCGCCCCGTCCTCACCGAGTACATGCGCAGCCGGAATTTCCGAGATGTACACGCATTCTCGAAAGGGAGCCTCCTTGGGGAGGGGAGTAGTGTTAAAAAACTCAATTTCCTTACTTCGTACCCCTGTTTACCGCGTACATGACTGTTCACGTCAACAGTAAACCGTTACCACTAGCGACACTTGTCTCGACCACTCTTCCCGCCACTGTTCACATCGCGAACCAACCTCACGGCTCGGCAGGTAACCCACGCTCCGGTCATCCGCCTCGACAAGTCCCAACCTCGGGGCTCTTGGGCTGAGAAAAGCCCTTAGGATCGTTTCAAGGCTAAGACTCTGAGTAGGAATGATGCAGTTACGGAAGCGTTCTTAGTGAACTGTTGAACCACCTTGCACTGGTGTGTGAGAGCAAGATAGATTGCTAATAACAAATAGATACAAGCTTTAATACGATTACAAGGAATACGAAAGGTTTTAACTAACTGTAACTGCTGTTGCGGTTCGGCACAGTGACGACTCGGGCAACTGCTCAATAACGAGTAAGTTGTGTGTCCTTGCTGTTGCACTGCCTCGAGGCGAAGGTCGCCGACCTTTGAACTTCGCTTAACCTCTTGCTGTTACATTTTGTCAACCTCTTCGGTTGACTCGCTGTTGCTTCGCTGTAGTCCGTCTTGGTTACAGCTCAATGTTCTGACACATCAGAAGCGTAAATCATATGTTTCCAACACTCCCCTTCGCTTCTGGAGTGTCGTTGCCGATGACGTGTCCTTGTCCAGTCAGCAACATGCAGTACTCGAACTTCTGCTCTCCGAGTTTCTTGGTCAAGTAATCTGCTGCCATCTCGGATGTGGGGCAGTAGGATAGCTCGAGTCTTCCCTTCTCAATCTCTTCCTTCACGAAGAAATATCGCAAGGCGATGTGATTCGTTCGGTTCGCGAACCCGTTCTTGTTCGCTATGCGGATTGCCGATTGGTTGTCGCAGAAAAGGGAGAAGTTGGGTAACTGGGCCAGCTTTGCTTCTTCCAGAAGTTCGCGAAGGTACAATCCTTCCTTAGTGGCTGAGCAGAGTGCGATATATTCTGCTTCAGCTGGGGAGAGAGCAATTAGCTCTTGCTTGCTCGACTGCCACGAGATGGGTCCGATAGGCTCGAGTCGATAGATGTAGCCGGTGCGCGATCGCCTGTTGTCGGAGTCGCCGGCGTGGTCAGCGCCCACGTAGCCGATTAGCTTGGGTGTCGTGGTTCCGGTTTTGTGGCAGGTTAGGCTGACTGTCGAAGTGCTGACGAGATAGTGCAGTGCACGATCGAGTTCCGCCTTGTGCTCTGCTTCTAGCCTTTTGAGGTAGGTGGCGAGTTGGTTCGCTGAGTACGATAGGTCCGGTCGGCAAGTGATGGCTGCAAAGAGTAGGCATCCCAGCTTTCGCTGGTAGTCGTGTATGCCGGAAGGTTTGAGTGGGTTGGAGATTTTCTTGTGATTTCTGACAGTGTAACGGTATGGCGCGGAGATTGCAGCTGGGGTGAGTCCGAAGCGTTTTGCGATGGTGTCGGCGTATTTTGTGGCACTGAGGTAGATCGCGTCCTCCCCGTCTTATATCTTGAGTCCCAAGTACTGCGTTACGGTAGAGGAAAAGGTGAGCGAGAGGTCCTGCTGCAGCTCCCCTTCGAACCAGGTTGTGATTCCGTCAGTGGAGCCTATGTAGAGCAGGTCGTCTACATAGACGATGAGTAGGATGTAGTCAGTGTTGGTGCAACCCTACGGTTTGCACTCGGCTTGTTGTCCGTGTGCGTGAATGTGTGTGTGTATGGAATGGTATGAGGGCATGGGATAATATATATTTCATGCTTATAATTGTGTGTGAATGTTGAGTCATGATGTCGAGTGTGTGTGTCGAGTCAATAGCGAGTTATCGCTAGACGCGTGTTACGCGGTCGTTTGTGTCTCGCGCGCGGTTTCTATTTTGTCGTGCGCGGTTTCTATTTTGTCCTGTGTCGAACGTTCGGCGTGTCGCAGGTGTGTGCAGCAGACCCATCAAGAACTCAAGGATGAGTTTGTGATGAAGAGCCCGAGCCTTGGTGTCAAGCCTCAAGTGATTTCGAAGCTCGCCAAAAGGGTACACCTCAAGATATTGAAGATAGTTACATTACTTTGTGTAGTGTAACATTTCACTTGGTGTAGGCCCTAGTGAAGGGTAGTTTCGAGACCCTTCGTGGTTGGGGACAGTGTGGCACTGTTCCACATCACTGTACCTCGGCTCTTGGGGTTTGTAGGAGCTGGGAGTCATTCCCAACTCGTAACTCTTCCTATCTTGTCTTCTAAGACTATAGTGGTTGCCATAGTACCGTTCGTTCAAACCGACGCTGTGTCGTCAATTCTTTATCAAATCGTGCAATCTAAATTGATAATTGTAGACGACGTGAAGACGCTCCAGATCCAATTTGAATCAAGTCATTTGCAGCTGTGAGCAGAACGCTATCAACGTTTGAATCCGCTGTGCAGAAATCCGTCTGTGCTCTCTATCTTTCGTTTTAGGCACATTCAAGCCTATTGTGACTATAACAAGTGGTATCAGAGCCCCTTGGAGCAGTTTCGACAATGTCTGGACCTGAGGAAAGGGGTGGCAGAGGTGCTGGTGGCAGTGGAGAAGCTCAAGCTCAAGGCCAACCCCGTGATTCAGCCATGGCGCCCATGCAACCAAGTCTTGGCCCACCTAGGGATGAGCCTAGGGTGTTTGGGCTTGACAAGTTCAACGGTGACAACTTTGCTGAATGGTCCTTCAAGATGGAGAACATCTTTGACCACTATGACCTGCTGGAGGTGATGGAAGGAACGGAGAAGCGCCCCGAGAACGACCCGGAGAAGAGCCCGTGGGTGCGGAAGAGCGCACAAGGCTATCTCTTTCTTGGGCAAGCGTTGGGGAGCAGTCAGATCCGTCACATCAAGCCATTCCAGCGTGAACCAGAGAAAGGACCAAAGGCATGGGCTGCTCTCAAGGGTGTACATTCTCCTGCAACAGCGGCGGTAGCGGTGGTGTTGGAACGGCAAATGGCGGCACTACGAATTGAAGAAGACGAAGCGGTTGAAGAATGGGTGCAGAAATTCTTCGACTTGTTGACGCGGCTTGAGGGAGCTGATTTGAACTACAGTGAGCTCCAAAAGAAGACCAAGTTGCTGGCCTTACTCCCAGAGTCATGGTCCTCGCTCATCATCAACCTTAATCGCGACTTGCCCCACCTCTCGCTTGAAGACGTGAAGCGAGCTATCCTTCAAGAGGATTTCCGCCGCCGTGAGTTGGCGAGTGCGGATGGCGCTGGGGCAGCGAGCATCGGCCGTGGATATGGTCGAGAAAGAGGCAGAGGACGAGGGGGAGGAAGGTTTGGTGGCAGCAACTTCGGCGGAGGCCGCAGGAGTGGCGGTTATGGCAGCGACGACAAGAGCTACGGACGCGGTCGCGGCCGATTCGACGGCGAGTGTCACTATTGCCACAAGAGCGGACACATGTGGCGCGACTGCTACAAACTCCCTGATGGTTGGACCCCTGCTCAAGGCCAAGAGGGTAGAGGAGCAGGAGGAGGGAGAGGACGAGGCCGTGGAGGCCGTGGCGGTCGCGGTGGCGGAGCTGCAAACATGAAGAGCGGAGACAACGACAAGGACCCGAGCGACGATCGATACCCGGGTCTATTCTACTTCGTGTCGACGCAAGTACCGGCTGGTCCAGAGAAGGATGAAGGCTTTGAGGAGCCAGCAGCTGTGGGGAAGGTGACCCTACACCCCCTGGACTATTGGGTGATTGATAGTGGCGCTACCTATAGCATGACACCTCGCCCGGACTTGCTCACCGAACTCGAGCCGTCACCGGTGAAGCATGTCACATCGGCTTTGGGGCAGCGAGCAGAGGTGAAAGGCATGGGCAAGGCCATGTTCAAGGGTGCTGATGGGAAGATGGTGGGCCTCAAGAACGTGCTTTGGGTGCCCAGCCTTGCTGCAAACCTGATTTCCGTGCGGCGGTTGGCAAAGGCCGGCATGGACACGAACTCGAAGGGAGCCAAGACCTACACCGCAAGGCTTGGCGATCGAATTCTTTGGGACCTTCATGAGGACAGGGATGTCTACAACGAGATGTGGCAGATCCCAGTGGTCCCTATGCCTAAGGAGAGGCAAGTGGCAGCAAGCATCAGCACCAAGGATGGAGCGGTCGGTAGCGACGATGGCGCGAACGGTCGCGCTAAGGAGAATGAGCTCAAGAAGAGCAAACCTGGAGGGACCAGCAAGTTCAGTGAACCTAAGGAGAGTGGTGCAGCAACCAAGGAGCAGCAAAAGGGTGAGGAGAACCCAGAGGCAGCAGAGGAGGAGGACTACGGAGAGAGTATGTGGGGCGCTATTGCGAGCGCGGCATTCTCTAATCCAACTTCGGCTACGGGGGAGTGTGATTGGCTCACCTTGCATCGGCGCATGGGGCATGTGGCCCTGCCCATCTTGCAGCAGCTAGTGAAGAATGAGATGGTTGCTGGCATACGTGTGAAGGGGGAGCCCGATGAGGTGCTTGGCTGCCCGACGTGCATTCAAGCCAAGTTCACCCGGTTTCCGTTCCCTAGTTCGGAGGCAACGGCAAAGGCACCGCTTGATGAGGTGGTGATGGACGTGGTGGGCCCCCTGAAGCTTGGAGCTGCTGGAGCTGAGTATTTTCTCACCATTGTCGACGTCTACACCCGCATGACTTGGGTGTACGTGCTGGCCAAGAAGAGCGACGTGGCTGAAACGTTGAAGACGGATTGGTTCCCGATGGTGGAGCGGCAACAAGACCGTCTAGTCAAGTCAATCCGCACCGATCGAGGGGGAGAGTTCCTGAGCAAGGAGTTTGGGTTGTGGCTGAAGAATGGTATTCGGCACTCCCTCACCATGCCATACTCCCCTGCAATGAACGGCATCGCCGAGCAAGCGAACCGCACAATCACGGAGGCGGCACGCGGGTTGCTCATTGAAGCCGGGCTACCCGACTATTTCTGGCCTGATGCGGTGCGGAGCGCGTGTGTGGCCAAGAACAGAGCCTTGACTCATGTGGGAGCAGACAAATGGGTGCCCTATGTGGAGTGGCTAGGAAGGAAGCCAAAGGTGGATATGCTTCGGGTGTTCGGGTGCATGTGCATGGCGCTCGTGCCTAAGCATCTTCGGCACAACAAGCTTGGTGCCAAGGCGGTGTGGGCCGTGCACTTGGGCATGGCTCAAAACAGCAAGGGATGGCTTCTTTGGGACCCATTCACCACGAAGTTCTTGGTGAGCAGGGACTGCAAGTTCATGGAGAACTTCATGTACAAGGATTGGAAGGCGGGGAATGAGGCGAAGATAGGCGTGCGGTTTGGGGAGGTGAAGAGTTCCGGTTTGGAGCATGTGGAGCTGCCTTTGGAGCTGAGCAGCGGCAGCACAACCACAAGGCAATCCTCCCTTGTGAATGGGGGAGAGGAGGCCAATGATGCAGAGGAAGAAGAGGAGGAGGTGCAGCAAGTGAGCGAGCGTGCACCGTCACTCCCTTCCCGTACTACGAGTGCTCCACGGATTCGAGCCACACCGCAGCAACGCCAAGGCCTTCAAGTCCCTGCAGCCGAGGAGGAAGGAAGGGGGAAGAGGAGAGTTCAACCCCCTAATAGGCTGACCTATGATGCGCCGGGAAAGCAGGGCAAGACAGCCCTGGCCGGAGCGGCAATGATGGTCGGAGACGACGAGGAGAGTGACTACGAGGAGTGTGCCTTCGCGTTCTTCTCTCCGGTGGAGATGCCGGGAGAACCAGCAACTCTCAAGGAGTCTTTGGAGAGTAGTGATGCTGAGGAGTGGAAGAAGGCCATGGAGAGTGAGCTGAAGAGCATCGAGGGGAATGACACGTTTGAATTGGTGGAGCTACCGGAGGGGCGTACGGCGATAACGTCCAAGTGGCTCTTCAAAATCAAGTCGGATGCCGACGGCAAGATCGAGCGCTACAAGTCTAGGCTTGTAGCCAAGGGGTACCAGCAGAAGGAGAAGGTGGACTTCAAGGAGTTGTTTGCCCCTGTGGTGAAGCCGACGACGCTGCGAACCCTATTCGCGGGAGCCGCCATCAAAGGATGGGTAGTAAAGCAAATGGACATCGTAACGGCATTCCTTAACGGCATCCTTGAGGAGGAGATTTTTATGGCGCAGCCAGAGGGGTTTGATGATGGTAGTGGCAGAGTGTGGAAGCTGAAGAAGGCCCTCTATGGGCTGAAGCAGGCCCCTAGGCAATGGTACATGAAGCTGCGCGAAGTGTTGGAGGGGATCGGCTTCACTCCCTCAACGGCCGATCACTCCTTGTTCATGCTTGGCGAGGGGGAGCAGAGGAGTTTCATGGTGGTTTATGTGGATGACATCCTCATTTTCTCACCCTCTTCTGACCTTGTGGAGGAGGTGATGCTGAAGCTTCAAGACAAGTTCAAGTGCAAGGCCCTTGGTGACGTGAGCTTCTACCTTGGGCTCCACATCGAACGAGATGTGGAGAAGCGGTGCATGCGGGTGCATCAACGAAAGTACCTGGAGGCATTGGCTGCCAACTTTGGGCAGAGTGAAGGCCATGTGGCTACACCCTTTCCCTCTGGGTTCAAGTGTGTGAAGGGACCAGAGGAGGAGAGCGTTGGTGAAGAGGAGAGGCGCCGATTTCACTCGTTGGTGGGCAGCCTCATGTATGCGGCGGTAAACACCCGACCGGACGTCGCGTTTGCTACCGGGCAGCTGGCTAGGGTTGTGCAATGCCCTAATGAGGAGCAGGTAGCAGCTGGAATGAGGGTGGCCAAGTATCTTGGCCAAACACCGACCGTTGGGCTGCAATACTCGGCGGCGGCACAAAGGCGCCAAAAGGGCGCGGATGGTGTTGAACCCGGGCGTTTGTTCCTCACCGCCTACTCGGATGCTTCATATGCATCAGAACCAGAGGACATGACAAGTGTGGGAGGCTTCATATGCTGTGTTGGTGGAGGCCCAACTGCTTGGGAGAGCAAGAAGCAGGTTGACCAAGCTTTGAGCTCGGTGGAGTCCGAGTACATGGCACTCTTCCGTGCCGTACGGGAGATTGTGTGGCAGCGGCGTTTGTTGGCTGAATTGGGGGAGGAGCAGCAAGGACCTACCCCACTGTACTGTGACAGCCAGGGTGCCATTGCTCTTGCTAAGAACCCTGTGTTGCATGGACTCACGAAGCACATGAGGGTGAAGTGGCATTGGACGAGGAGCATGGTAACCGCGGGTGAAGTTGAGTTGCGCTACGTGAAGACCACGGGGCAGCCGGCTGACATGATGACCAAGAGGCTGGTGGAGCAGCAGCATTGGAAGTGTTGCAAGCTGGCTGGGATGGCTCTGAACTGAGAGAGCAACATATCCTAAGGCCAACAATCCGAGGGGGAGTTTGTTGGTGCAACCCTACGGTTTGCACTCGGCTTGTTGTCCGTGTGCGTGAATGTGTGTGTGTATGGAATGGTATGAGGGCATGGGATAATATATATTTCATGCTTATAATTGTGTGTGAATGTTGAGTCATGATGTCGAGTGTGTGTGTCGAGTCAATAGCGAGTTATCGCTAGACGCGTGTTACGCGGTCGTTTGTGTCTCGCGCGCGGTTTCTATTTTGTCGTGCGCGGTTTCTATTTTGTCCTGTGTCGAACGTTCGGCGTGTCGCAGGTGTGTGCAGCAGACCCATCAAGAACTCAAGGATGAGTTTGTGATGAAGAGCCCGAGCCTTGGTGTCAAGCCTCAAGTGATTTCGAAGCTCGCCAAAAGGGTACACCTCAAGATATTGAAGATAGTTACATTACTTTGTGTAGTGTAACATTTCACTTGGTGTAGGCCCTAGTGAAGGGTATTTTCGAGACCCTTCGTGGTTGGGGACAGTGTGGCACTGTTCCACATCACTGTACCTCGGCTCTTGGGGTTTGTAGGAGCTGGGAGTCATTCCCAACTCGTAACTCTTCCTATCTTGTCTTCTAAGACTATAGTGGTTGCCATAGTACCGTTCGTTCAAACCGACGCTGTGTCGTCAATTCTTTATCAAATCGTGCAATCTAAATTGATAATTGTAGACGACGTGAAGACGCTCCAGATCCAATTTGAATCAAGTCATTTGCAGCTGTGAGCAGAACGCTATCAACGTTTGAATCCGCTGTGCAGAAATCCGTCTGTGCTCTCTATCTTTCGTTTTAGGCACATTCAAGCCTATTGTGACTATAACAGTCAGCGCCCTTCGTGAGTTGGTACATTCCTTGATTGTGTGGTAGTTGGCGAAACCCGATGCGGATTAGTCGGGCGTGTAGGTACTGCTGCCACAGCCTTGAAGCTTGCTTGATGCCATACAGGGACTTCAGTAGCTGACATATTTGGTTAGGGTCTGTGTCGGACCCGTGTGGTCGCTCGATGAAGATTTCAGCGTCGATGGGAGCATAGAGGAACGCGTTAGCCACGTTGATTTGGCGGAGCTTCTTCCGCTTCATGGCGGCTATTGCGAGGAGAATCCGCAGGGAGGTATGTCGGCTGACCGGCGCAAAGGTCTCGGTGAAGTCTCGTCCGTGTTCTTGGTCGAAGCCACGCACGACCCATCGTGCTTTGAACTTGTCAATCGTTTTGTCTGCTTTTGTTTCCTCACGGAAAAAAAAAACACTTTCCAGTGAGTATGGTATTGTTGCGTGCCACTCCGATGGGTACGATTTTCCAGGTGTTGCGTTCTTCCAGCGCTTTTAATTCTCTGTCCATGGCTTTGCACCATTTTCCCTTGTGCTCCCCCCCCCAGAGCCTGCTGAACTGTGGCAGGCTCCTTTGGCGGTGATGCTCCGTGGACAGCGGTGACGAGACCGAGTATCTGCAGCTCACTCTGTGTGTAGCGAGGGAGATTTGGGTCCTCTGGATAGGCTGCTTCGTCTCCCGCTTCTGGATCAAGAAAGAAGTTGGGTCCTATGCGTTCTGAGATGTCGGTGTTGACTGGCTGGGGTGTAACATAACCGTTGTCAGCGAAGTCGTAGTAGACTTCGGCGTTGATGCTTTCGCGGGGGTTGTCGTCATCCATCGGGATGTCGATCGAACAGTAAGGAAGAGGTCCGGGTTCTTCCGATGCTCTGTGCACGTTCTGCTCGTCCCAGTCAGCTTCATCCGCTGCCGCAGCGAAGGCTCGGTCCCCACGAAATCCGTCCTTGAGGTCTTGTTCTGCTTCCAGGTTGTCCAGCTACGTCTGGAGAGTGAGTCGTTCGCATAAAATCACATCACGTGCTGCCATTGTTTCCTTCGTATGGACGTAAAAAAACTTCCACGCGTTGTAGTGTTTTTCGATGCCCAGGTGGAGTCCCCACTGTGCACGTTGGGAGAATCGGCCGGCTCGTGCAGTTGGGGGTCGAAACTATACCATGCAGCCGAACACTCGTAACATTTTTGTGTTGCCCAATTTTCCTGTCCACAGCAGATGCGGTGATGCGTTGTTCGGGAGCGATGATGACGAGAGCAAGTTGTGCAGCATCACAGCATGGTCCATTGCCTCGGGCCACTGGTGGTTGGGTAGCCGCATGCCACGTAGCAGCTTGTACATGGTTTTCTGGAGGGTCCTGTTCATCCTTCCTGCCACGCCTTGCTGTCGATGGGCGTAGGGAAGCGAGATGAGTCGTTTGATGCCTTTCTCTGCCAGGTACTGCTTGAACCTTTGTGACTGGTATTCCCCTCCCCCGTCTGACTGGAAACTTTTCAACTTCACTCCTGATTTTCGTTCTGCTACTGGAAGGCAGGCGACGAAGGCTTCGAAGGCCATGTCGCGACTCGGAAGGTTGAGGTGCCAGACATATCGGGTGGTGACGTCAATGAACGTGATGACGTAGTTGTATGTCTCCTGTCCGCTTTCGCGAGCGTACAGTATGTCGCTGTAGACTTTCTCCAGAGGTGCGTATGCTGGTGCGCTCGGGTTGTGGTGAGAAGCGAAAGGCTGATGGGGTAAGTCGGCTTCAGGGCAGGTGAAGCATGTTCCACGAACTCGCTGAAGTTCTCTGCCGTCGTGTAGTAGTAAATCCTTGTCGAGTACGCCTGCTCTTATGGTGTTGTTCAATGTTGTATTGCTCGGGTATCCCATTCTTGCATGCCATATTGATTCGCTGGCGCGATGTCCGGGTGATCGCCTGTACAGGTCGGAGTTGGAGTAAAAACATGCGGTGAAGTTGGCGCTTCTATGGACTTCGCGTGGAGTGAGAGTTAACTGTTGTGCGGGAGTTGGTGGAGAGTCGTCGACGAAGATTGGTGCCGTTGAGGGACCTGCGTTTGGTGTCGTTGACGGTGTTATCTCTGCTTCTGCCATTGTTGTCTCTACTGCTGCCGGTGTTGTTTCTGCTGCTGCCGTTGTTGTCTCTGCTGCTGCCGGTGTTGTTTCTGCTGCTGCCGTTGTTGTCTCTGCTGCTGCCAGTGTTGTTTCTGCTGCTGCCAGTGTTGTTTCTACTGCTGCCGTTGTTGTCTCTGCTGCTATCGGTGTTGTTTCTGCTTCTGCTGTTGTCTGTTGAATTGTTGCTAATGCTCTCGTCCGTTCTGCTTCAGGTATAGTGTGCGAGTACCTGAAGCCTCCAGGACTGAACTCGGGGTCGAGATCCGGCGGGTGTGTCCACGAGGTGAAGTTGACTAACGCGTCGTTGTCGGCGGTGCCTTGATCTGGAACGAAGTTGAGAACGAAGGCGTCGTTCTTCAGTACTGCCTTCCCGATGTAGAGTCCACCTTTCCCGTTGTACAGCTTGAACTCCTGAGTGGTGCTGTCAGCTTCAAGATGGATTCCCTTTGCCATGAGTTGGCTGACGCTGAGTAAGTTGTAGCCGAGTCCTTCTGCGATCAAAACCTTGGACATTTGCAGGATAATGTTAGTTTCTCGAGATTGAAGTTGAACTGCCCCGTGTCGTCGTGTGCGCAGGTTCTGATTGTTGGCGACGGTGATGAAGACTTCGCGATTAAGACGTTGATCCTGTTGAACGAAGCGACCCGATGAGCACATATGTTGTCCGCAGAAGCTGTCCAAGAACCAGGTGTCTTTCCCGGACAGCTCGCTTTGGGCTATGGCTGCGTACGTCGGGTTTGGCTCCAGTGATTCACGGCGAGGAGTGCTTTCGTCAAGCAGTTCTTCTGGTGAGTAAGTTGGTGGTGATTCGGTGATGCAGGAATCTATTCTTGCCATGCAGCTCACGATGTTTCTTGCGCCCTGTGCAGGTTGTGTCGTCGTTGCCGTTGATGACTGCACTTGGTTTGGAGGATGTGGCTGTGTAGAGGCCACCTGACTACTTGAAGGTCGAAGTTGGCGTCACGGTGGCGTTGACTGCTGTTGAGTTGGGCAGTGGATGCGTGAGTGTCCTGACGATCGGCAAAGGTGATAGAATGGCGGTACGTGTCTTCATGCTTGATGCTCGTTCTGTCGATTGTTGTTGTTGTGGCGTCGTTGAGTATGAAAGGCGAATTTCGGTACTGATGCCCTTTTTTTGTGACGTTCTTCGTGCAGGTCCATGTCTTGCTGCTCGGCGTAGATTTCGGCGCAGAGGGCTGCTTTGGAGATCTTTCCGTGGGCTCGGAGAATAGCTCGAGTGGAGCGCCAATGAGGACCGAGGCCAGTGATGACGATAGTGACGAAGGCTTCTTCGGGTATCGATCCACCGCATCAAAGGAGTCTGTCGCGCAGACCACGACAGCGGCTGATATATGCCATTCCCTTTTCGCCGGGTTTCATTTCCACGGTGTTGTCAGTTGTGCCATGAGACGACTCTGATTAACGCTGTCAGTTGCTTGATACAGGTTCTTCAGGTGGTTGTACGCGAGCTCGGCGGAGTTACCGTATCCACGATAAGACCGGATATTCTGCTGCTCGTTTGGCGTTATGTTTCGCAGGAGTATTGTGTACGCCATCAGCGACTGATGCGTGTACTGTTGCTTGTCGTACTGTGTCCCATACGTTGGGGTTTGACCCAGGTATAAAAGTCTTTTTCGTCGAACGGTGTTGACGTTTGCAGTTTCAGTTTCCCTCTGACAAGACTCAGCAGCTGGTCTTGTCGTCGTACCTCCCTCTGTCTGTAGTCCAGAGGCTAGAGGTGGAGTAGGAGTAGTGCCGGGAGATCCGTTAGATGAGCTTCTCTCCTTGTGTGTTCCCATGCCTTCTGTTGTTGTAGGAGTTTGAGTAACGTTGGATCTTGCCTTGTCTGCTCTCACACCATGTTGGGTTGAGAAAAGCCCTTAAGATTGTTTCAAGGCTAAGACTCCGAGTAGGAATGATGCAATTGCTGAAGCATTCTTAGTGAACTGTTGAACCACCTTGCACTGGTGTGTGAGAGCAAGATAGATTGATAATAAGAAAGAGATACAAGCTTTTATATGATTACAAGGAATACGAAAGGTTTTAACTAATTGTAACTGTTGTTGCGGTTCGGTAGAGTGACGACTCGGGCAACTGCTCAATAACGAGTCAGTTGTGTGTCCTTGCTGTCGCACTGCCTCGAGTCAAAGGTCGCTGACATTTGACCTTCGCTTAACCTCTTGCTGTTACATTTTGTCAACCTCTTCGGTTGACTCGCTGTTGCTTCGCTGTAGTCTGTCTTGCTTACAGCTCAGTGTTCCGACACATCAGAAGCGTAAATTATATGTTTTCGCTCGTTACCGTTACCACGCTAGCTTGCTATATATAACATTAGCTCGTTCCTTCGCTCAATGTACTGTTTTGCTTCGATAGTGCAATCCTCGTTCCTCGTTCTTCGAGGGAATGACGAACCGCGGTGCTTTCTCGTCTTCAATTCCTTCGGGCAGTGGTTTTCCCACGGCCCCTGCCGCGCGACCGCGCCCGATTCCCGCGGTCAGTTTTCCGCGACAACACTATCTTTAGTACACTTTCTGTGATTTCGTGGGCAGGCGCAAATTTCTTTGTTAATGTTGCACACATCATTACATCTTTGTCATTATCTGTGCGCTGTCTACCACGGCTGTCCATGCAGCGGTGGCAAGGATGAAGTTGGCAGGGAAATATCTTGCCGAGCACGCGTGCACGAACCTGCCTCGCGTGACATTCGAGAACCCTCAATGTCAGGGTTCAAGTCAATAACAGCGTGCCACCTTGGACTTCATTTGGCGGGTTAAGCACCGTTGCATCCACGCGAGCAACGTCTGTCCTTCCATCGTCATTACTTCTCCTCGGCTTCCCCCCCGTCAACGTCTCGTAAGCACCCAGTCACCATTTCCACCATCTCGTGAGCCAAAAGTTTTGGAGTCATTGAGTGGCCACCATTATTGCTCTTACTTTTGATTCATCCAAGTCTGTTAGCATAGCATACTCCTCTCCACTCTTGGTCTAACCATCCGCCTCTGCTTATATTCACGCATTGCTCAGTGGTCAGCGCACCATGACGCAGACTAGGCTGGCCGCACGCAACAAGGGCCAACAACCTGTTAGTGGCCAGCAACCCGTCGCGCGGGCGAAAAGAACAAACCGGACTAGGCAGGATGCGAGTGGTAGTAAGCCGGCTCCATGCCCTGAATTCAAGGTCCCCGTTAAATCAGAAGGCGTGCAAGTGCTGCCTGAGCCAGACGACATAATCTCGAGGTTCGCTAAGGGAGTCAGAGTTCCTGACTGCGCGACCGATAAGCTACCTAGGTCGGTTAAGAGTGCCCATTTCCCTTCCCGAGAGATAAAAAACCATCATGACCAGCGAGCGAAGGTGACTATCATGGATGCCCTCCACATACAGGATGGATACGAGCTGACAACGTCAACCATCGACTTTTTCCACATGTGAGTCACGTTCTGCGTGTGCCTTGTTTTACTTTTTCATCACCTTCATGTAAATGAACTGTCTTGTTCGTATTCTTCCAGGGTGTTGAGCCTTCTTCACAAGCAGTTACCTGACGGGAAAACTTGGTTGGCTCTTGACACGCTCGCCTACCAAACCGTCACCGAGGGACAGGAGCTAGTGTGTGGTGTCGATTGCAAACTTCTGTTCGAGCACGACTATCTTTGCATCGTGGTTTTCACCAAGTAAGAGATTCAAAAATTACGGAAGGCAGGGAGATCGTTTGCGACAACCTGATGTACCGCTCCGTGGCATGCATAACCTGTCTTCCTTTGCTTTATGTTTTTTTGCAGAGTTCCATTGCATCATTTCAGCCTTGTCGTTGTTAAGGACCCCCGTCTGCTGCTGCTTAGTAAGGAGGAATACGATGGCTTGACGCCACCAGTACCGGTAAAAGCAGTACTGTACGACTCAGCACGCTTGCACTTCGACATGTGCGAGGCAATTTTCACAAACATCAACGAGTGAGTTCACGGTGATTTTTCCTTCATTGGGGCGAGATACTGGTTTTTGTGCACAAGTGTATACCTCAGTTTCATAATCCCCTTTCCCTCGTTATGCATCCGCAGGCTGCTTATGAGGGCCCTTAAAAAGGCCAACCCTGATATGCCATGGGTGGTTGTGACAGTGAGGGTTACACGCGTGAGCAGCCGTGCGCTTGAAGTGAGTATGCCACACTAGTTTTTGCATTCCTGATGCAATTAACATGCAGGACTCGGTTTAACACGCATATCTTAACTGGTGTTCCTATTAATTCCTTTTTTTTAAATGCAGTACTTCGAGGTACCCCAGCAACAGAACGGTGTGGACAGCGGGGTCTACGTCTGTATGTTCACCAAGGAGCTTGTGGGCCGAGCTTTCCAATTCATGGAGGACGGGATCGCCCATCCCCGTTACAGTGCCGCGCAATGCAGGCGCGAAATTCGTGGTCTGATGTGCGAGGCCGGCGAAGGTACTCTGCTGGAATCGCTGGGACTGAAGGGGGCCGACATTCCCCCACAGAGTGATCAGCACGGGGGGGACGAGAGTGATAGCGACCAGGGAGTTGAGGAGATAAAGGAGCCAACGGTGCAGGATGTGGCGGCGGAGCAGTGTGCTCATGCTGCACAGCTCAAGAGCCTCCACGGAGACGTAGAGACTCTGAAAGGCTCCGTTTACAAGGGAGAAAAGGAGCTCGACAAAGTGACTGTGACGCTTGTGAAGAATGAGGAATGATGGAACTAGGAAAATGTTGGATACAAATATGAAACCCTAGAAACCTGTACCCCTTAGTGTCTACCCCACTAGAGCCTACAAAGACTAAGTCATATATATCTGACACACCCCCATAGGCAAAGTGGGGGAGAACTAGGAGTCACAAGACCAGTCAAGCAAAGCAAGCTCAGGGTGGATCACAACGTCACCACACATTCCGAGCACCGGTTCAAGGCCACAAGGCCAGTTCACATGCAAGATTATATATAAAATATAAACAAGCAAGAGCAGGTATATATAAATCACAGTACAAGCAAGGTCAAGCAGTGAGCAAGTGAGGCCAAGTAGGCACAAGACCTAGCATCGTACAAAAGCGCTGATGATCACAAGGCTGAAGTGCCTTGGTAAAGATATCAGCAGTGTTGGCCCGAGAGGCCACGTAAGCAAGGCGCAGCTGTCCACGCTGCTGCAGCTCACGAGCAAGAAAGTAGCGAAGAGCAATGTGCTTCGTTCTGTGCTCCAGTCACAAGGCCAGCATGGCCTTGTTGTCTACGTACAGATTTGGAGGAGAACGAGGCGGCTCTCCCAGGTCAGTCAGCAGGTAGGTGAGCCAGCGTAACTCCTGTGCAGCCATGGCCCCAGCGTAGATCTCAGCCTCACAGCTGGAGCTGAGAACAGAAGATGAGCGGGTAGACCGCCAAGAAACAGAGCCGGAACCAAGGCTCAAGGTGTAACCCTGTGACGACCGCTGCGTAGCCAAGTCGTCAACCCAAGACGCGTCTGCGTGACCAGTTAGGACCACTGAACTCCGCCCTCCAAGCACGAGCCCCATGCCCAACGTACTGCACAAGTAGCGCAACACCCTCTTCGCTGCAGCCATGTGCTCTGGTCTGTGTCTCCCAGGAGCAACATAGCATGCCAAGATGCTAAGAGGGTATGCCAGGTCAGGTCGAGTGCAGGTCATCAGGTACATGAGGCAGCCAACAAGCTCTGGGTACGGGCCACTCGGCTCTACGGACTCATCCGAAGGCAGAGCTGAGAGCGAGTGGCGAGTAGACAGAGGAGTGGCCTGAGGCGAGGAGTACGTGAAGTCGAAGCGCTGAAGGACCTGCTGCACCATGTGTGACTGAGTCAGGGTAATGGTGCGCCGTGCTCTGTCCCGGGTGATCTGCAAGCCAAGGTAGCTGCGCAGTTCACCCAGGTCTGTGCACGTGTGTCTCTTCTGCAGCTCAGACTTCACGTGGGCGAGTCCAGCAGTGTCAGCAGTGGCAAAGACCAAGTCGTCGACGTACACGAGGATGTAGAACGGCGGCAAAGAGGTGTCGGTGCGCAGAAACAGCGACGGGTCGGCAGTAGAAGGAGCAAACCCAAGAGCCGCAAGTGTAGTCCTCAGTGTGTCGTGCCACTCACGGGGCGCATGGCGGAGACCGTAGACTGGCCGCCGGAGGCTCCACTGGGTACCAGGAGGAAACGACCCAGTGAAGCCAGGTGGGCGGCGCAGCCAGATCTCCTCGTACAGGCTGCCCTGTAGGAAAGCAGTGCTGAAGTCAAGAGAGTGAAGCTCGTAGTCGCGTTGAGCGGCTATGTGGAGCAGCACCCAAAGAGTGGTCATCTTCGGGGTGGGAGAGAAGGTCTGAAAGTAGTCAACCCCCTGCCGCTGACTGAAGCCTCGAGCCACGTAACGCGCCTTGAAGACAGGCGGAGAACCCGGCGGCCGCTTCACCCTGAAGATCCACATGCCACTGACGATGTTCGCCCCAGGTGGGGGAACCTCGTCGACGTAGGTGCCTGTGGACTTCCATGAAGCCATCTCTGCGTCCATGGCTGTCTGCCACTGAGAGGAGTAGGGACCCTCTATCGCCTCTGCGTAAGAGCGCGGAGTCGGGATGTCTGGTGCATCCGGGTCTCCCTCAGGGGCAATCAGCATGGACACGAGATGAGGTAAAGCAGCAGCAAAACACTGGAACTCCTCCTGCCTGTCCTCAAGGACGTCCGTGCTAAGAGCACACTCACCCCCGACGGACGGAGGACAGACAGACTCAGACTCAGCAACCAGACTAGCGGCGTAGTCTAGACGACAGTGAGCAGCGAAGTCAACAAGCTTAGCAACTAAGGCAGACGCAGCAGTGGACTCAAAGGAAGGGTCAGTGACAACAGTAGCCAGGAGACGCGTGACAGTAGGACTGGCAGCACGAAGGGAGTCAGACTCCGGGTCAGCAAGAGCAGGAAGAGAGGACTCTGGAGGAGACGGCAAAGGGACACGCTATGGAGCAGTGGAAGGACGCAGTGCCATCTGGTGCGTGCCTGGGACCGCAGGAGGACGCTGACGCGGAACACGACGACCAGTGCGAGCAGCACGAACAGGCGACGCAGGACGAGACGCAGGCTCACGACGTTCAGCAAGACCTCCAGTAGGACCAGTGTAGGGAGAAGGAGCAGGCAGTGGGGAGGCGGGCTGTAACTGTGACTCGGACTGGACAGGCGGTGAACACTCTAAGGAAGGAGTAGGACCAGTAGAGGGCGGAAGACCAAGAACCTGCTCGAGGAGCGGAACGAAGTACGGCCGTGGCCGAATAGCACCTCCAGCACCAGCAGGGACAGCACCAGCACCCCCAGTAGCACCTCCAGCAGTAGCACCGCCAGCAGCTCCAGCACCAGGTTCACCACCAGGCCCAGCAGCTCCATTACCTCCAGTACGAGCACCTCCGAGACCCGTGGCGCCAGCACCCCCAGCAGCAGTAGAAACTCCAGCCCCGGCAGCACCACCAGCACCAGCAGCACGACGCCAGCGCCGAGCAAACCACTCGCGTAGCTCCGGTGGGGAGGGTAGCTCCCGCCGGGACGAAGCACCCGAAGGACCTCCAGGCCCAGCACCAGCAGACTCCACACGAGCAGGCCCAGCACCCTCAGGCTCCACACCCCCAGACTCAGCACCCCAAGGCTCAGCACCCCCAGACTCAGCACCCCCAGACCCAGCACCCCCAGGCTCCGCACGCTCGGGCTCAGCACCCCCAGACCCCGCACCCGTAGGCTCAGTACCCCTAGCAGCACCAGAGTCAACAGCTACCTCGACAGGCTCGACTGCGTCTACCTGGGACACACCTGAGGGAGCAGGACCCTGAGGGGGGAGGGGGTCTACCGGGGGGGGACCTGGCGCGAGGAAGAGCGGCGGGGGGGGGAGAGGTGCAGCGCGGTAGGGGAAGAGACGGTAGTAAGGAACCGACTCGTCAAACGTGACGTCCTGGGAGGACAGAACACGGCGCGAGGTGGGGTGGTAAAACTGCCAACCAGGCGCGTCAGGGGGGAAGCCAAGGAAGACGCAGGGAACAGCACGAGAGGACAGCTTGTCCGCAGACAAGTCGCGGACAAAAGCTCGAGATCCCCAGACACGGAACGCAGACGCATCGCCAACCTTCCCCGTCCACCGCAGAGTAGGGGAGGTCTCTGGCAAGGAGACCCGGGGCTGAAGGTTGATCTGCTGCGCCGCGTACTAAACCGCGAACGGCCACAGAAAATGGGGAGCAGCCGCATGGATCATGGATGTACGAGCGACGTCCATGACCATGCCAATGTGGTGCTTAGCAATCCCATTTTGCTGTGGAGAGGCCGGAAGCGTGAACGTCCGGCGGATGCCCTCCGCACGACAGAAGGCTCGCAGAAGGTCGGAGGAAAACTCTCCACCCCTGTCGGAGTGCAGACGCAGAACAGGAAAGTCCGAGCCGAAACTCTCTCTGAGCTGGAGACGAGCAGCGCGGATCCAGTCGATCAACACCTCAGTGACCTCACCCTTGCGGCGCAAGGGGAAGACTGTGGTGTAACGCGAGTAGTCGTCAACCACCAGCAGGAAGTAACGCTCGTGACCCTGTCCACGGACGCGGGCTGGGCCCCACACGTCCATGTGGAGAGTCTGCAGCGGAGCCTCTGTCGGAGGAAACTCGGAGGAGTGAGGAGCGGCGCGCTGTCGCCCCTCGACGCAGGGAACACAGGTAGGGGCAGGCCCCGGGGGAAGGGGAGGGAGGGACCGGGGGAGACCAGAGACAAGGACACGGGAGGCCATGCCTCGGAGACGAGGCAGGGAGGGGTGACCAAGGCGGTGGTGCCAGAGGAGAGTCTGGTGGGACAGGAGGCGACACGAGCAGGGGGCAGACTCAGGACCAGACCGAGACGCTGCAGCAAACACCTGACCCGACGCAGTTACCTGGCCAGACGCAGGAACCAGAGGAGACTCGGTAGTCAGTGTGTACAGGCTCGACCCCGGCTGACGGGTAAACGTGGCCAAGTGTCGGCCCGTCCGAGCACACGTATAGTGGGTCACTCGCTGACTGGCAGGAGTGAATTGGTCAACCCCCCCATCCTGTAGGGCAGCACCACTCACCAAGTTCGTAGAGAACGAGGGGAGGTAAAGACCCGACAGGGTGCCAGAGGGGGCTGCCGGACACGGTAGGACAGTGGAGTAGTGGGCAAGGACAAGACCCTTAGAGGGGTCTGCCAGGGAGACTGCCACCGGCCGACTAAGCGGCGTGAGCATGGTGCGGTCTCGAAAGAAGGAGCGGGAAGCACCCGAGGCAAGGGTGAAGGTGTGCAAGACCTGAGCCGACGTGGTACCTGAGAGAGCAGACTCACCAGCACCTGGAGCAGCAGACTCACCAGCACCTGGAGCAGCAGACTCACGAGCACCTAGAGCAGCAGCCTCAATGCCCGGGTCCGGCGGAACACACAGGTAACAGTCACCCTCATCACTAGTAGACACAACATACATGGCAGCAAGAATAGCATCATAGTCAAGATCAAAGATAGCAACCCTCGACCTAAGCAGATCGCCCCAGCGAGGGATCTAAGTGGCGTCAGGGAACTGGAGACGCGAGGCGTCCGTCAGGCGGCCGAAGCAGCGCTGGGTGGTGTGCGGGCCGCCGCACGGCTCGCCAGTGCGGTCGCCGGTACGCAGGACGTAGGCACAGGGACCAGCACCCCCACCTCGCTGACGCTCAGCGTACCACTCACGAAGCTGCTGGGGGGGAGGGGTCTCACGAGTGCGCTGCTGCTGCTGGCGCTGACCACCACCGAAGCCTCCCCGCTGCACAGGGCCACCCCAACCAGCTCCACCGCCGCTGCCGCCACCGCCGCCACCGCCGCCTCCTCCACTCCCACCGCCACCGCCGCCGCCGCCTCCGCCTCCACCGCCGCCACCAGAGCCCCCACCCCCGCCACCACTCCCACTGCCACCCCCACCCCCTCCGCCGCCTCCACCTCCACCACCACCGCCCCCGCCAGCTCCTCCAGCGCCCTCGCCCCCCTTGCCCTTGCCGTTGCGGCGTCTCCCGCTAGGGGCAGACGCAGCGCCGACCGACTCGGTGCCAACGAGGTCGACAGCAGCAGCAGAGGCAACAGAGGGCAAAAGGGGAACGGGGGAGCACCCCTCAAAGAAAGGGGCACGAGGGTCTTCACGAGAGGCTCCTACAGCGACTATACTCTTCTCAGCTGCTAGGAGGCGCTCCTCGAGGAGGTCAACGGTGAGTGTGGTGGGGCAAAGGGAAAGGAAGTGGTCCCTGACCGAGCGAAGGGAGTCAGGGAGGCGGGTGACTAGGTAGTAGAGGGTGATGTACATGGGGGGGGGGGGGGGGGGTTCTTGGCGCAGAACTCAGCAGGATGCGCAGCGCGGTAGCGGGTGTCACTAGTGCGGAGGTGTGTAATGAGGACAGCGACTGTGGCAAAGGCAGCGAGGTCAGGGAACAGGTACGACAGCATGATGCGGCTAAGGGCAGCAGTGGCAGGGGAGGAGTAGCGGGCAACTACAGCGTCGTACAGGGTCTTAGCACTCTTGTACTGACTTAAGTGCGCGCGCTCAGTGGACGGCAGGTGACTACGCACAGCAAGGCGGGCAGCAGCATCGCGCGTGGTCCATTGTGAGCGAACAGTACTGTCAGCATCGGCAGCAGGGGCAGCAGAGGCACCAGACGTGAGATCGAACAGCGAGATACCGTCCTTGCTATCGCACTGCAGGAAAAGCTGCAGATCATCGATCCAGACATCAAAGTCGAGAGCCCGGCCCTCAGCATCGAAGGTAAGCACAGTAGGACTAGCCATGACAGCAGCAGTAGCAGGCTAGCAGCAGGAGCGGCAGCACAACTAGGGAGGGCGGCTCGGCTAGACTGCAGGGCGGCGCGGCGCGGCTCGGCTGCAGGGCAGCGCGGCTCGGCGGTGCGCTTACCGGAGGCGGGTGGGTAGGGTGGCCGCGGCTGGAGGGGCAGAGCCGGGGTGCGCCAGCAGGGTCGGGGCCGCAGCTGGGTGGCAGAACAGGGCCGCGGCTCGGCTGCAGTGCAGGGCCGGGGCAGGAGTGACGGCAGCTGCGGCGGCGGCGCGCCACACCGGTGGCCGGTAGGTTCAGGGCCGCGACAGGGCGGCAGGGCAGGGCCGCGGCTCGGCGGCCGGGCAGGGCCGGGACGGCAGCGGCAGCTGCGGAGAACGGCGGCTGTGACGGCAGCGACGGCAGCGGCTGTAACGGCAGCGGCGGCGGCGGGTGTCACGGCAGCTGTGGCGGCGGCAGCTGTCACGGCAGCGGCAGCGGCGAACGGCAGCGGCGGCAGCGGAAGCGACGGCTTTATGGCCTTCCAGCAGATGGCTGCCAAGATAGGGTTCAAGCCGTCGACGGGTGGCCTGGAGGTTTTGAACAGCGACGAACCCACCACCTCTACTGCTACAGCCTCTCCGCCCCATCGTACGGCCGGAGCATGAGTTGAAGCTCCTGTGAACAGGAGCGGTGTTCCCCACGCGTCCAGTGCCGGTACGTCACATGCGCGTCCATCAATTTCCGCGACTACGCCATGTTTTGTCCAAGGCCAGGGAGCCACACCCGGTGCACAAAAGTCCGAGGCGGGTCACTCTGGCCTCGCGGCCGTCCCTTCTAACACCGCGCCCGGTCAGCCGGTTGCTGCAGCATGTGTTACTACAGCAGCAGCGGGCCTGCCAGGTATCGCGGAAGGTGCTCTTCGAGCTTCAGCGGCGCAGCCAGGTGCACCTGCTGGTGCTCTTCCATCTGCTCCAAGTCAGCCAGGTGCCTCTGCCGGTGCTCAGGCAGCTGGGGTTGGACAGCCAGGTGCAGCAGCGGTTAAGCCAGCATCGGCAGGAACTCTGCCAGGTGCATTTCCTGCATCTGCTGCTGGTCAGACAGGCGCAGCAGCCGGTTTTCCTACCGTCCCGGCTGGTCAGACAGGTGCAGCAGCCGGGGATCCAACCTCCTCCATGGGTCAGACAGGTGTAGCTACCGGTTTTCCAACAGGAGCCGCGGGTCCGGCAGGTCCAGCAGCAGGTGTTCCTACATCATCTGCCGGTCACGCAACTGCAGCAGCCGGTGTTCCGGCAGCCGCCGCGGGTTTGGGAGGTGCATCGGCCGATGTTCCAGCACCAGCAGCGTACCCGCCAGGTGGATCAGCCGGTGTTCCTACAGCAGCGTCTGGTCAGCCACCTGCAGGCCTTGGTGTTCCAACAGCGGCCGCATCACAGCCAGGTGCTGCACGCGTTGCTCCGACGCCATCTCATGCGCTGCCAGACGCGACCGCGTGGGATCCAGTGTCATACGCGCCCGGTTCGACTGCGTGGGCCCCTGGAGTAGAGGCACGGGCTCAAGCTGCCACGGGGCGGCCTATCAGCGCAGCTGCGGTTCAGCCCAGAAACGATGCGTGGGACCTAGTGGGACCGCACACGGAACTCACCATGTTTCACAGAGGTGTGCAGGTCCAGGGTGCTCAAGGGTCGGAAGCGGCGGCGGACACTGGTAGGGCACCTGCTGTTCAAATGGGTTCTTCAGCATGGTCTTCGGGGGAACAATTTTTTGCCCCCTCTGCCTTTCCACCCGGGGCGCATATGCAGGGAGCATGCGCACCATCTGCGGTGGGGTTTGCGCAGCATGCAGGTGCTGTTCAGCCGGTCACCCCAGCATCCACCGCACCATCATGGCCGATTGGCCATGCTCTGCAACCTCCCAACGCGGTATACCTCGTATCTGGACAGCCTCACGCCTTCGTGCAACTGCCACTGTTGACGCATCGCCCCCCGCTGCATCATGATGCTACTTTACTCGCCTCTGATGAGGTGCTCGACAATGCCAGCTGCCAACCTGCTCGCACATCCGCGTCTCGTGGTCTGGGTCTATCGAGCATGCTCTCCGGTTTCATGCAGGTGTCCCACCAGGTACTGCCCTCATCGGCAGCCTCCTCATCTATGGTGCCCTCGACCCAGGGAGGGGAGAACGGCGAGGTGCCCGGCAAAAAGGGGTGGACGGGCGTCACAAAGAAGCTGGACAAGGACGAGTGGATCGGTAGGATCGTCCTAGACCGTGCATCACAGTCGCTGATCATCATCAACAGCCACTTTGGAACAGAGGAAGAGGCGGCAAGGTCAATAGCCACAACGTCGCACGTGATGTTCATTGACAAGCCAACGCGTGGGGATCTCATTTCCTTGACTGCCGACGACAAGGCAAAGCTCAGAGAGTGTTCGGCGCACCAGTGTGAGGTGATGGTCCGGATGAAGTTCTGGCACATGTGGGAGGAGTGGAGGAAGTATTGGCCTGCGGCTAAGGCAAAGTGGGACGCGAAAATGTGCAGGGAAGAACGTAAGAGAGCTGCAATAAAGGCCAGCTTGGATGAGGATGATGCTTGGGCCGACAAAATGGCCCGAACGAAAGGTGAAGTAAATGCCGGGGCTGAGACTGCATATCAACAGGAGGGGTCGGGATCTAAGAATGCATAGTACAGGTCTCTATGAATGGATGTGGGTGTGTTTTGAGACCCCTAGAGGCAATCTTGGTGCCTTTGACTTTTGTATCTCACGGTGCTACCTGTGTGTGTTTCATTCCTAGTTTGTGTATATCGTCATCATCTTGCTAAGTGTTGCATTATGCAGTCGTCTCTGCTCCTCAAACTTAAGTTAGAAACAAGAGAGATGGCATAGTTTTTGAATCGGCGCATAAGAGCGAAGCGACAGTAAAGGACATGTTTCATAGGGCCACAACCTAACAAAGATCCGCAAGGCGGCAGTGTGTGTTCCGTGAGCCCTTAGTGAGAGAATCGTGGGGCGAAGATCAGTTTCGGTAAGTGCCTCACGCGATTTTCACCTAGAACACACCACAAACCCAATGGACGAGTAGTGTGCATTACATGGGCGACGCACGTGGCATGGGCCGTACAATCACCATACCATCGTAAGGTCGCACTGGACGCTCGCCACGTATTAGTATAACACGAGCGAATCCCTAATAAAATCCCACTACGAAGTCGGTCACTGCCAAACGCAGTTCACGTTAGAAAACTTGCCCGGCCTGAGTGTTACAAACGACACTACAGTAATCAGAAGCCAAATTACTAAGCGCGTACTAAGCACACTGTGGACACTTTTACGCGTGAATTTATAATTCCCCGATGAGACATAGCCAATTGGGTTCCACTACACACAAATGTGGAATCCGGTCAAAATGTAACTCCTTCCGTCACAGCGACCTACCGGAGCTACTGGAAAACAATACAAGTCTCATTATGTGGACTAATGCTGAAGCCTAGGGGCAAACCCACTTTAAACAGTAATCTCTACAAGACAAGGGTGAATAGCCGCACGGATATGAAGCGTGTTAAGCGTATCCCAACTGCCGAGATCGTCGGGAGTGAGTGGGTTTGGGTAAGGGGCTCACGAGATGCTCACCAAGAACAAACCACGTCTGTGTGCCGTTTGTTCAACGAGACAACCTGGTACACCGTAGGTGTACAACCCACGTGTCACGGGCCTTCAAGAAGTGGGAGCATCGTAAATGTCTCGCCTCACACTCACCATTCCTACATACGGTCGGTTAGGTGCCCGCCACGTATCAGAATGACGCGAGTCAAAGCCTAGTAAAGTACCAGAAACAGTAAATGACAGGTGTGGTCCTCGTGGAAACTTTCCACGTCAGCGGACCTTGCACCGGTGAGAGTAAAATAGTTCAACTAACTTCACGCGAAACACTTGGTAGAGTGTATATAGGTTTAGGTTGAGAGTGTATATACACTTGGTAGAGTGTATATAGGGTAAACGCGAAACTAACTTTTGTGGAAAGGAGAACGCGAATGAATGAACTATGAATGAAGTGAGTACATATAGGAAACCCTAATTGGGTTGTACCCCCTATGGGATACCCCACTATAGCCTACACAACAGCATAAGCTATATAATGTTCTGACACACCCCCATAGGCAAAGTGGGGGAGAACAAGGGGTCACAAGACCAGTCACGCAAAGCACAGCAAGCTCAGGGTGGATCACAAAGTCACCACACAGTCCGAGCACAACGACAAGGCCACAAGGCCAGTTCACATGCAGGAGGACACATATATATATAGAGCTAGACAAGCAAGAGCAGGTATATATATGTGACAGTACAAGCAAGGTCAAGAGGAGAGCAAGTGAGGCAAGACAGGTACAAGACCCAACTGAGTGCAGAAGCGCTGATGGTCACAAGGCGCAAGTGCCTTGGTGAACACATCAGCAGTGTTGGCCTGAGAGGCCACGTACGCAAGTCGCAACTGACCACGCTGCTGCAGCTCACGAGCAAGAAAGTAACGGAGAGCAATGTGCTTCGTTCTGTGCTCCAAGCGCTGCTCTCGACACAAGGCCAGCATGGCCTTGTTGTCTACGTACAGCACTGGAGGAGAACGAGGCTGCTCTCCAAGGTCAGTCAGCAGGTAGGTGAGCCAGCGAAGCTCCTGTGCAGCCATGGCCCGGCGTAGATCTCAGCCTCACAACTGGAGCCGAGAACAGAGGACGAGCGAGTAGCCCGCCACGAGACAGAGCCGGAACCAAGACTGAAGGTGTAACCCTGCGACGACCGCTGCGTAGCCTGGTCGTCAGCCCAAGAAGCGTCCGCGTGCCCAGTGAGGACCACTGGACTCCGCCCTCCAAGCACTAGCCCCATGCCCGACGTACTGCACAAGTAGCGCAACACCCTCTTCGCTGCAGCCATGTGCTCTGGTCGGTGTCTCCCAGGAGCAACATAGCGTGCAAGAATGCTAAGAGGGTATGCAAGGTCAGGTCGTGTGCAGGTCATCAGGTACATGAGGCAGCCAACAAGCTCTGGGTACGGGCCACTCGACTCTACGGACTCATCCGAAGGCAGAGCTGAGAGCGAGTGGCGAGTAGACAGAGGAGTGGCCTGAGGCGAGGAGTACGTGAAGCCGAAGCGCTGAAGGACCTGCTGCACCATGTGTGACTGAGTCAAGGTAATGGTGCGGCGTGCTCTGTCCCGAGTGATCTGCAAGCCAAGGTAGCTGCGCAGTTCACCCAGGTCTGTGCACGTGTGTCTCTTCTGCAGCTCGGACTTCACGTAGGCTAGTCCAGCAGTGTCAGCTGTGGCAAAGACCAAGTCGTCGACGTACACGAGGATGTAGAACGGCGGCAAAGAAGTGTCGGTGCGCAAGAACAACGACGGGTCAGCAGTAGAGGGAGCAAACCCAAGAGCCGCAAGCGTAGTCCTCAGTGTGTCGTGCCACTCACGCGGTGCCTGGCGGAGACCGTAGACTGGCCGTCGGAGGCTCCACTGGGTGCCAGGAGGGAAAGTCCCAGTGAAGCCAGGTGGGCGGCGCAGCTAGATCTCCTCGTGCAGGCTACCCTGCAAGAAAGCAGTGCTGAAGTCAAGAGAGTGGAGCTCGTAGTCGCGCTGAGCGGCTATGTGCAGCAGCACCCGAAGAGTGGTCATCTTCGGGGTGGGAGAGAAGGTCTGAAAGTAGTCAACTCCCTGCCGCTGACTGAAGCCACGAGCGACGTACCGCGCCTTGAAGACAGGTGGAGAGCCCGGCGGCCGCTTCACCCTGAAGATCCACATGCCACTGACGATGTTCGCCCCAGGAGGGGGCACCGCGTCAACGTAGGTGCCTGTGGACTTCCAGGACGCCATCTCTGCATCCATAGCTGCCTGCCACTGAGAGGAGTAGGGACCCTCTACGGCCTCCGCGTAAGAGCGCGGAGTCGGGATGTCTAGTGCATCCGGGTCTCCCTCAGGGGCAAGTAGTACGGACGCGAAATGAGGTGAAGCAGCAGCCAGACACTGGAACTCCTCCTGCCTGTCCTCAAGGACGTCCGTGCCAAGAGCACACTCACCCCCGACGGACGGAGGACAGACAGACGCAGACTCAGCAACAAGACCGGCAGCGTAGTCTAGACGACAGCGAGCAGCAAAGTCGACTAGCTCAGCAACAAGCGCAGACGCAGCAGTGGACTCAAAAGAGGGGTCAGTGACGACAGTAGCAAGGAGACGTGTGACAGTAGGACTAGCAGCACGAAGAGAGTCGGACTCTGGGTCGGTAAGTGCAGGAAGGGAGGACTCAGGAGGAGAAGGCAAAGGGGCACGCAGAGGAGCAGTGGACGGACGCAAAGACATCCGGTGCGTGCCAGGGACAGGAGGAGGACGCTGACGCGAACCGCGACCACTAGCGCGAGCAGCACGAACAGGCGACACAGGACGAGACGCAGGCTCACGACGCTCAGCAAGACCTCCAGTGGGACCAGTGTAAGGAGAGGGAGCAGGAAGTGGGGAGGCGGGCTCTAACTGGGACTGTGACTGAACAGGCGGTGGACACGCTGCAGGAGGAGAAAGACCAAGAACCTGCTGTAGGAGTGGAACGAAGTACGGCCGAGGCCGCGCGGCGACTCCAGACACAGCAGGGACAGCACCCTCAGCAGCAGCACCAGCGCCAACAGCACCTCCAGCGGCAGGACCTCCAGCAGCACCAGCAGCACCCGCAGCAGGACCACCGCCAGGAAGGACAGCAGCAGTCTCAGCACCAACACCCGCAGCAGCTCCAGCTCCAGGCGGACCCGAGGGCCCAGCAGCTCCGGGACCAGCGGCACAAGTACCCTCAGCAGCCGAAGGAGCTCCAGCTCCAGCAGTACGTCTCCAGCGGCGAGCAAACCACTCGCGCAGCTCCTGTGGAGAGAGGGGCTCCCGCCGAGGCGAAGCACCCGGAGAACCGCCAGGTCCCGCACCGCCAGACGCCACAAGGGGAGGTCCAGTGGCCGCAGGCTCCGCAGCTCCAGGCTCAGCAGCTCCAGACGCAGCACCCCCTGGCTCAGCACCCCCAGTCGCAGCACCCCCAGGCTCAGCACCCCCAGACTCCGCACCCCCAGGCTCAGCACCCCCAGTCGCAGTACCCCCAGGCTCAGCACCCCCAGACTCAGCACCCCCAGGCTCAGCACCCCCAGGCTCAGCACCCACGCTCGTAGCACCCCCAGAGTCAGCACCCCCAGGCTCAGCACCCGCAGCAGGACCAGAGTCACCAGCAACCTCAACCGGCTCGACTGCGTCTACCTGGGACACACCTGAAGGGGCAGGACCCTGAGGGGGAAGGGGGTCTACCGGGGGGGGACCTGGCACAAGGAAGTGCGGTGGCGGGGGGAGGGAAGGAGTGCGGTAGGGGAAGAGGCGGTAGAAGGGGACTGACTCGTCGAACGTGACGTCCTGGGAGGACAGAACACGACGAGAGGAGGGGTGGTAGAACTGCCACCCTGGGGCGTCAGGGGGGAAGCCGAGGAAGACACAGGGAGCAGCACGAGGGGACAGCTTGTCCGCAGACAAGTCGCGGACAAACGCCCGAGATCCCCAGACACGGAAAGCAGACGCATCGCCGACCTTCCCCGTCCACAGCAGAGCTGGGGAGGTCTCCGGCCGGGAGACCCTGGGGTGAAGGTTGATCTGATGCGCCGCGTACCGAACCGCAAACGGCCACAGAAAATGGGGGGCAGCCGCATGCATCATGGACGTACGAGCGACGTCCATGACCATGCCAATGCGGCGCTCAGCAATCCCATTTTGCTGTGGAGAGTCCGGAAGCGTAAAGGTCTGGCGGATGCCTCGTGCACGACAGTAGGCTCGCAGAAGGCCAGAGGAGAACTCTCCACCTCGGTCAGAGTGCAGACGCAGAACAGGAAAGTCCGAGCCGAAGCTCCTCCTGAGCTGGAGACGAGCTGCGCGGATCCAGTCGATCAACACCTCAGTGACATCACCCTTGCTGCGCAAGGGGAAGACTGTGGTGTAACGCGAGTAGTCGTCAACCACCAGCAGGAAGTAGCGCTCGTGACCCTGCCCACGGACGCGGGCCGGGCCCCACACGTCCATGTGAAGCGTCTGCAGAGGAGCCTCTGTCGGGGGAAACTGGGAGGAGTGAGGGGCAGCCCGGAGCCGCCCCTCGACACAGGGGACACAGGAAGGTCCGGGTCCCGAAGGAAGGGGAGGGAGAGACCGGGGAAGACCAGAGACAAGGACACGGGAAGCCATGCCCCGAAGACGAGGCAAGGAGGGGTGGCCAAGACGGTGGTGCCACAGGAGAGTCTCCTGAGACAGGCGGCGACACGAGCAGGGGGCAGACTCAGGACCAGACCTGGACGCAGCAGCAAACACCTGACCCGACGCAGCTACCTGGCCAGACGCAGGGACAGGAGGAGACTCAGTGGTCAGGGTGTAGAGACTCGACCCCGGCCGACGCGAAAACGTGGCCAGGTGTCGGCCTGTGCGGGCGTCCGAGCAGTGGGTCACCCGCTGACTCGCAGGAGTAAACTGGTGAACCCCCGCATCCTGCAGGTCAGCACCACTCACCAAGTTCGTCGAGAACGAGGGGAGGTACAGACCAGACAAGGTGCCCGAGGGGGCAGCCGGACACGGGAGGACAGTGGAGAAGTGAGAGAGGACAGGACCCCCAGAGGGGTCAGCCAGGGAGACTGCAACCGGCCGGCCAAGCGGCGTGAGTGTGGTGCGGTCTCGAAAGAAGGAGCGAGAAGCCCCTGAGTCAAGCGTGAAGGTGAGGGAGGCCGAAGCCGACGCAGTACCTGAGAGCGCAGCCTCACCAGTACCTGAGAGTGCAGACGCACTGGCACCTAGAGCAGCAGCCGCAGAAGTACCTAGCGCAGCAGTACCAATGCCCGGGTCGGGCGGGAAACACCGGTAACAGTCACCCTCCTCACTAATAGTCACAGCATACATGGCAGCAAGGATAGCATCAAAGTCAAGATCAAAGATAGCTACGCCAGCCCTAGACAGCTCTCCCCAACGGGGAATCTCACTAGCCTCGGGGAACTGCTGACGCCAAGCGTCCGTCAGGCGGCCAAAGCAGCGCTGGGTGGGGTGGGCACTCCCACACTGCTCACCCGCGCGGTCGCCGGAACGAAGGACGTAGGTGCACGGACCAAAACCCCCACCCCGCTGACGCTGCGTGTACCACTCACGGAGCTGCTGGGGCGGGGGGATGTCCCGCGAACGCTGCTGCTGCTGCTGCTGCTGACGCTGGCCACCACCAGAGCCGCTACGCTGCGGGGCACCACCCCGACCAGCTCCACCCCCTCCGCCACCGCCGCCTCCACCTCCACCACCACCGCTGCCTCCGCTCCCACCGCTGCCGCCACCACCGCCTCCTCCTCCGCTGCTGCCACCGCCACCACCTGTTGGAATCACTGAACAGGAATGAATGAACTAGCAATGAAAAGAGTACAAGTACCTAACCCTAGAATTGTGTACCCCCTATAGGCTAACCCACTGTAGCCTAAACTAACACAACATATATAATGTTTGACACACCCCCATAGGCAAAGTGGGGGAGAACTAGGGGTCACAAGACCAGTCAAGGCAAAGCAATGCAAAACAAGCTCAGGGTGGATCTCAAGGATACCACACAAATTCCGAGCACAAGCAAGTGGTCACAAGACCAGTTCACATGCAGGTTTATATATAGAGATCACAGTACAAACAGACTCAAGAAGTAAGCAAGTGAGGTCCAGTAGGCACAAGGCCTAGAAGAGTGCAAAAGCGCTGATGGTCACAAGGCTGAAGCGCCTTGGTGAACACATCAGCAGTGTTGGCCTCAGAGGCCACGTAACGCAGGCGAAGCTGACCACGCTGCTGCAGCTCTCGAGCAAGGAAGTAACGCAGAGCAATGTGCTTCGTTCTGTGCTCCAGTCTGTGCTCCTCACACAAGGCAATGGCTGCCTTGTTGTCGACGTACAGCACTGGAGGAGAACGAGGCTGCTCTCCAAGGTCGGTCAGCAAGTAGGTGAGCCAGCGTAGCTCCTGGGCCGCCATGGCTGTGGCGTAGATCTCAGCCTCACAACTGGAGCTGAGAACAGAAGAAGAGCGAGTAGAACGCCAAGAAACAGAACCAGAGCCAAGACTGAAGGAGTAACCCTGAGACGACCGCTGAGTAGCCTGGTCGTCTGCCCAAGAAGCGTCTGAGTGCCCAGTGAGAACAACTGGGACTCGCCCTCCAAGCACTAGCCCCATGCCCGACGTACTGCACAAGTAGCGCAACACCCTCTTAGCTGCATCCATGTGCTCCTTCCGGTGACGGCCGGGAGCGACATAGCGTGCAAGAATGCTGAGAGGGTATGCAAGGTCTGGTCGAGTGCAGGTCATCAGGTACATGAGGCAACCCACAAGCTCTGGATACGGGCCACTCGGCTCTACGGACTCATCCGAAGGCAGAGCTGAGAGCGAGTGACCGGTAGGCAGAGGAGTGGGCTGAGGCGAGGAGTACGTGAAGCGGAAGCGCTGAAGGACCTGCTGCACCATGTGTGACTGAGTCAAGGTGATGGTGCGCCGTGCTCTGTCCCGGGTGATCCGCAAGCCAAGATAGCTTGTCAGTTCACCCAGGTCTGTGCAAGTGTGTCTCTTCTGCAGCTCCGACTTCACGTGGGCGAGTGCCACAGTGTCAGCAGTAGCAAAGACCAAGTCGTCGACGTACACAAGGACGTAGAACGGCGGCAGTGAGGTGTCGGTGCGTAGAAACAGCGACGGGTCAGCAGTGGAAGGCGCGAACCCAAGAGCCGCAAGCGTAGTCCTCAGTGTGTCGTGCCACTCACGAGGCGCCTGGCGGAGACCGTAGACTGGCCGTCGGAGGCTCCACTGGGTACCAGGAGGGAACGACCCAGTGAAGCCAGGTGGACGGCGCAGCCAGATCTCCTCGTGGAGGCTGCCCTGCAGGAAAGCAGTGCTGAAGTCAAGCGAGTGGAGCTCGTAGTCACGCTGAGCGGCGACGTGCAGAAGAACCCGAAGAGTGGTCATCTTCGAGGTCGGGGAGAAGGTCTGGAAGAAGTCAACTCCCTCGCGCTGACTGAAGCCTCGTGCAACGTAACGCGCCTTGAAGACAGGCGGAGAACCCGGCGGCCGCTTCACCCTGAAAATCCACATGCCACTGACGATGTTCGCCCCAGGCGGGGGAACCTCGTCGACGTAGGTGCCTGTGGACTTCCAGGAAGCCATCTCTGTGTCCATGGCTGACTGCCACTGAGAGGAGTAGGGACCGGCCATCGCCTCTGCGTAAGAGCGTGGGGTCGGGATGTCTGGTGCATCCGGGTCTCCCTCAGGGGCAACAAGCATGGACACGAGATGGGGCAAAGCGGCAGCAAAGCACTCAAACTCCTCCTGCCTGTCCTCAAGGACGTCAGTGCCAAGAGCACACTCACCCCCGACGGACGGAGGACAGACAGACTCAGACTCAGCAACTAGGCTAGCAGCGTAGTCTAGACGACAGCGAGCAGCAAAGTCGACAAGCTCAGCAACTAAGGCAGACGCAGCAGCAGACTCAAAGGAAGGGTCAGTGACAACAGTGGCCAGGAGACGCGTGACAGTAGGACTGGTAGCACGAAGAGAGTCTGACCCAGGGTCAGTAAGAGCAGGAAGAGAGGAAGCAGGAGGAGACGGCAGTGGGACACGCTGTGGAGCAGTGGACGGACGAAGCGCCATCCGGTGAGTGCCTGGGACAGCAGGAAGACGCTGACGCTGGACTCGACTACTAGAGAGAGCAGTGCGGACAGGCGACCCAGGACGAGACTCAGGCGACGCAGGACGAGACGCAGGCTCACGCCGCTCAGTAAGACCTCCAGTCGGACCAGTGTAAGGAGCAGGACCAAGGAGAGAGGCGGCAGACGGTAACGCCGACTGCAGCTGGACAGGCGGAGGACACTCTAAGGAGGGAGGAGGAAAAGGAGGAGGAAGCTGACCAAGAACCTGCTGAAGGAGCGGAACAAAGTACGGCTGAGACCGAGCAGCGACACCAGAGCCAGCAGGGACACCCGCACCAGGGTCCGCAGCACCAGCAGCAGCTCCAGCGCCCACGTCCTCAGCACCAGCGGTAGCTCCAACGCCCGGGTCCTCAGCACCAGTAGTAGCTCCAACGCCCGGGTCCGCAGCACCAGCGGCAGCTCCAACGCCTGGGTCCTCAGCACCAGCAGCAGCTCCAACGCCCGGGTCCTCAGCACCAGCAGCGGCTCCAACGCCCGGGTCCTCAGCACCAGCAGCAGCTCCAACGCCCGGGTCCTCAGCACCAGCAGCAGCTCCAACGCCCGGGTCCTCAGCACCAGCAGCAGCTCCAACAGCAGCGGGGTCCGTAACACGAGGCACGCCACTTCGAAGAGTGCAGCGCCGCTCGTACCACTCACGGATCCGCTCGCGGGAGGGGAGCTCCCGAACGGGAGAAGAAGTACTAGCACCAGTCCCAGTCGTACGTCCGGCTCGAGCGGTACCTCTCCGGAGGCTGCAGTACTCTAAGTACCACGCACGTAGCTGCTCCGAGGAGAGGGCTCCTCCAGGTGCAGGACTCCCAGACCTCGTACCTCCAGACGCAGAACCCCCAGACTCCGGACTCCGCAGCTCAGTACCACGAGGCTCCACACCCCCAAGCTCAGCACCCTCAAGCTCCACACCCCCAGGCTCCACACCCCCAGGCTCCACACCCCCAGGCTCCACACCCCCAGGCTCAGCACCCCCAGGCTCAGCACCCCCAGTAGGACGAGAGTCGACAGCTACCTCAACAGGCTCAACCGGGTCTACCTGAGACACACCTGAGGGAGCGGCACCCTGAGGGGGGAGGGGGTCTGCAACAGCAGCACCTGGCGAGAGGAAGAGAGGAGGGGGGGGGAGCGGGGCAGTGCGGTAGGGGAAGAGGCGGTAGTAGGGGACGGACTCGTCAAAAGTGACGTCCTGGGAGGGCAAGACTCGGCGCGAGGTGGCGTGGTAAAACTGCCAACCAGACGCGTCCGGGACAAAGCCGAGGAAGACGCAGGGAACAGCACGGGAGGAGAGCTTGTCCGCAGACGAATCGCGGACAAAAGCTCGAGACCCCCAGACCCGGAAATGCGACGCATCGCCAACCTCCCCCGTCCACAGTAGCGTGGGCGAGGTCTCCGGCAAGGAGACACGGGGCCAGAGGTTGAGCTGATGCGCAGCGTACCGGACCGCAAACGGCCACAGAAAGTGGGGGGCAGCCGCATGGATCAAGGAGGTACGGGCGACCTCCATGACCAGGCCAATGCGGCGCTCCGCAACCCCATTCTGCTGTGGAGAAGCCGGAAGCGTGAACGACTGCTCAATGCCGTGCTCAGCACAGTAGGCTGCCAAGAGGTCGGAGGAGAACTCACCACCTCTATCAGAGTGCAAGCGCAGGACAGGAAAGTCCGAGTGAAAACGCTCGCTGAGCTGGAGACGGGCTCTGCGGATCCAAGGGATCAAGACATCAGGGACCTCACCCTTGGTGCGCAAGGGGAAGACCGAGGTGTAGCGCGAGTAGTCGTCAACAACTATCAGGAAGTACCTCTCCTGACCCAGACCACGGACGCGGGCTGGGCCCCACACGTCCATGTGGAGTGTCTGCAAGGGAGCAGTCGTCGGGGGGAACGAGGAGGAGTGAGGAGCGGCGCGCTGCCGTCCCTCGACACAGGGGAGACAGGTAGGAGCAGGCGAGGGTGGGAGGGGAGGAAGGACCCTGAGCAGGCCAGAGACAAGGTACCTGGAGTGCATGGCACGAAGGCGCTGCACAGACGGGTGGCCAAGGCGGTGGTGCCAGAGGACAGTCTCGTGTGCCAAAGAGCGACACGAGCAGGGGGCGGACAGCTGGCCTGACGCGGACGCGGACGCAGTCGCAGCAACCTGAGGGGACTCAGTAGTCAGTGTGTACAGGTCCGACCCCGGCTGCCGAGTGAAGGTAGCCAAGTGACGGCCCGTACGAGCACACGTGCAGTGTGTCACGCGCTCGTAGGCAGGGGTGAACTGGTGAACACCCCCGTCCTGGAGTGCACAGCCTGCCACCAAGTTCGTAGAGAACGAGGGGAGGTGGAGACCTGACAGTGTGCCCGACGGGACCGCAGGGCAGGGAAGGACAGTGGAAGAGGTCGCAATGACCGGACCCCCAGAGGGGTCAGCAAGGGAGACAGCAACTGGCCGAGCAAGCGGCTCAAGGGCAGTGCGGTCACGAAAGAAGCAGCGAGAAGCACCTGAGTCCAGTGTGAAGGTGTGCAGTGCGGCAGTCGACGCAGTACCAAGGGGGGGAGACACACGAGCACCTAGAGCAGCAGCCTCACCAGCACCTGGGGTAGCCGACACGTGAGTACCTGGAGCGGCAGACGCACTGGCCCTAATGCCCGGGTCGGGCGGCACACACAAGTACTCAGCACCCTCTCCACTAGTAGACATCACATACATGGCAGATAGAATAGTATCAAAGTCTAGAGCATAGATATCAATCCCCTTCTTCAGGAGATCAAGCCAGCGGGGCAGCTCAGTGGCCTGAGGGAACTGAACACGCCAAGCGTCGTCGAGACGAGAGAAGCAGCGCTGTGTGGCGTGCGGTCGTCCACACTGCTGACCAGTGCGGTCACCAGTGCGAATGACGTACGTGCAGCTAAGACCACCCCCACCCCCGTGCTGAGAGTACCACTCACGGACTTCCTGGGGCGAGAGAGTGTGCTGCTGGCCCTGGCCACCGCCAGCGCCTCCACGGCCACCACCACCGCTGCCACCTCCTCGACCACCCCAACCCCTGCCGCCGCCTCGTCCACCGCCACCCCAACCGCCGCCTCCACTCCGGCCACCTCCCCCGCCGCTGCCGCCACCACCCCCACCGCTACCACTCGCCCCTCCAGCCGAGCCACCACCCCCACCGCCTCCACCGCCCCCACCGCCGCCTCCCCCGCCGTCACCGCCACCACCCTTGCCCCCTTTGCCCTTGCCGCTGCGGCGTCCGCTCGAGGCAGACGCAGCGCCGACCTTCTCAGGACCAAGAAGGTCAACAGCAGCAGCAGAGGCGACAGAGGGAAGAAGGGGGGAAGGAGAACACCCCTCAAAGAACGGGGTACGGGGGTCGCCACGAGAGGCACCTACAGCGACTATGCTAGCCTCAGCTGCAAGTAGTTCCTTCTCGAGGAGGGCAATGGTGAGCTCAGTGGGGCAACGAGCTAGGAAGTGGTCCCTGACAGCACGCAGTGTGTCAGGGAGGCGGGTGACTAGGTGATAGAGAGTGAGCCAGAGTGGAGGAGGGTGCGTGGCAAGGAACTCAGCAGGCATGGCGGCACGAAAGCGGGCCTCACTAGTACGGAGGTGCGTGATGAGGTCAGCGACTGTGTGAAAGGAGGCCAGGTCGGGAAACAGGTAGGGGAGGGAGAGACGGCCTAGTGCGGCAGAGGCAGGTGAGGAGTAGCGAGCAACTACAGCTGTGTACAGTGCCTGTGCAGTCTTGTGCTGACCAAAGTGCTCGCGTTCGTCTATCGGCAGGGAGTTGCGAATGGCGAAGCGAGCGTGGGCATCACGAGTCTGCCACTGTGAGCGAGCAGTGCTGTCAGCAGTAGCAGCAGGGGCAGTGACAAGGCCTAGGGCTTGATCGTACAGTGAGATGTCATCCTTGGCTGTGAGCTGTAGGTAGAGGTGCAGGTCATCGAGCCAGGTGTCAAACTTCACAGGGCGGCCCTCAGCATCGAACACGAGAACCTGTGGGCTAGCCATAGGAACAGTAGAAATAGCAGCAGTAGCAGTAGGAGAAGCAGGTAGGACGAACCAGGTAGGGCAGGGCGGCGCGGCTCGGTTCAGGTCGGGTCGCGGCTCGGCTGGGTGGCGCGGCTCGGCTCGGGGCGCGCGGCTCGGCTCGGGTCACGGCGGGGACGGGCCGCCCGCTCTCCCTCGTGTGCTGCGGCGGGAACGGGCCGCCCGGGGCCTCTGGGTGGTGGGCACGGGTCGGCGAGGTCGGCACGGGGCCGGTTGGGGCCCTAGAGGGGCGAGCGCGGGGCCGATCGGGGCCTGAGCGGGGGTAGCGCGGGGCCAAACGGGGCCTTGACGGGGCTAGCAAGGGGCCGACGGGGCCTGAACGGGGCTAGCGCGGGGCCGACGGGGCCTGAAACGGGGCCGAAGGGGCCTGAAACGGGGCTAGCGCGGGCCCGATCGGGGCCTGAATGGGGCTAGCGCGGGGCCGACGGGGCCTGAGAGGGGCTAGCGCGGGGCCTACGGGGCCTGAAACGGGGCTAGCGCGGGCTGACGGGGCCTGAGAGGGGCTAGCGCGGGGCCGACGGGGCCTGAAAAGGGGCCGACGGGGCCTGAAACGGGGCTAGCGCGGGCCGACGGGGCCTGAGAGGGGCTAGCGCGGGGCCGACGGGGCCTGAAACGGGGCCGACGGGGCCTAAACGGGGCTAGCGCGGGGCCGGAACGGGGCCTTAAAGGGGCCGACGGGGCCTGAACGGGGCTAGCGCGGGGCCGTCAAGAGGGGCCTCTAGGGGCGTGACACGCCGAGGCGCCCTAGGGCACGGGTAGGTAGGTAGGTAGGTAGTTACGTAGTGGTGGGCCCTTAGAAAATTTCGGTCCTAGGAAGGACCTGCTCTGATACCATGTTGGAATCACTGAACAGGAATGAATGAACTAGCAATGAAAAGAGTACAAGTACCTAACCCTAGAATTGTGTACCCCCTATAGGCTAACCCACTGTAGCCTAAACTAACACAACATATATAATGTTTGACACCACCGCCCCCGCCACCACTCCCACCGCCACCCCCACTCCCTTCGCCGCCTCCACCGCCACCTCCACCGCCCCCGCCAGTTCCACCCGCGCCCTTGCCCCGCTTGCCCCTGCCAGGGCGGCGTCTCCCGCTAGGGGCAGACGCCGCGCAGACCGACTCAAGACCAAGCAGGTCGGCAGCAGCAGCAGAGGCAACAGAGGGCAGCAGGGGGGAAGGAGAACACCCCTCAAAGTTGGGGGTGCGAGGGTCACCACGAGAGGCTCCTACAGCGACGATGCTCTTCTCCGCCGCCAGGAGGGACTTCTCGAGGAGGTCGACAGTGAGAGTGGTGGGACAGACTGAGAGGAAGTGGTCCCTGACTACGCGAAGGGAGTCAGGGAGGCGTGTGACTATGTAATAGAGAGTGATGTACATGGGGGGGGGGTTCTTGGCGCAGAACTCAGCAGGAAGGGCGGCGCGGTAGCGAGTGTCACTAGTGCGGAGGTGCGTAATGAGGTCAGCGACAGTGGGAAAGGCAGCAAGGTCAGGAAAGAGGTACGGTAGCATGAGGCGGCTCAGGGCAGCAGTGGCAGGAGAAGAGTAGCGCGCAACTACAGCGTCGTACAAGGTCTGAGCACTCTTGTACTGACTAAAGTGCGCGCGCTCAGTGGTAGGCAGGTGGCGACGCACAGCAAGACGTGCAGCAGCATCGCGGGTGGCCCACTGAGAGCGAACAGTGGGGTCAGCATCAGCAGCAGGGGCAGGAGAGGCGCCAGAGGTGAGGTCAAAGAGGGAAAGACCGTCCGCCCTATCGCACTGTAAGAACAGCTGCAGGTCGTCGACCCAGACCTCAAAGTCAATGGCTCGACCCTCAGCGTCAAAAGCGAGGACACTAGGGGTAGCCATGACGACGACAGTGTAGTAGTGCAAGCAGTAGGGGAAGGGCACGCAGTAACAGTGGTGCTGTGCTCACCAGGCAGGGCAGGTCGGGCGGCTCGGCAGTAGGGCGGCCCGGCGACTGGGCGGCCCGGCGGCTCGGCTGCTGGGCGGCTCGGCGGCAGGGCGGCTCGGCGGCAGGGCGGCTCGGCGGCAGGGCGGCTCGGCTCCCGGGCGGCTCGGCGGCAGGGCGGCTCGGCGGCAGGGCGGCTCGGCTCCCGGGCGGCTCGGCTGCTGGGCGGCTCGGCGGCAGGGCGGCTCGGCGGTCGTAGGCGGCGGGGCCGGTGAGGATAGGCGGCGGGGCCGGTACCGTAGGCGGCGGGGCCGCGAAGTGGGGCGGCGGGGCCGCGTAGGTGAGGGCGGCGGGGCCGCGAAGTGAGGGCGGCGGGGCCGCGACGTGAGGGCGGCGGGGCCGCGAAGGTGAGGGCGGCGGGGCCGCGTAGGCAAGGGCGGCGAGGCCGCGACGTGAGGGCGGCGGGGCCGCGACGTGAGGGCGGCGGGGCCGCGTAGGTGAGGGCGGCGGGGCCGCGTAGGCAAGGGCGGTGGGGCCGCGACGTGAGGGCGGCGGGGCCGCGACGTGAGGGCGGCGGGGCCGCGACTTATGGGCGGCGGGGCCGCGTAGGTGAGGGCGGCGGGGCCGCGACGTGAGGGCGGCGGGGCCGCGACGTGAGGGCGGCGGGGCCGCGTAGGCAAGGGCGACGGGGCCGCGACGTGAGGGCGGCGGGGCCTCGACGTGAGGGCGGCGGGGCCGCGACTTAAGGGCGGCGGGGCCGCGTAGGTGAGTGCGGCGCAACGGGCCGCTAGGGGCGACACGGAGGGTCGCTAAAAAAAAGGAAAGCGCGCCTCGGGGCGCGCTTCGGTGGGCCCTAGAAACAGTCCCTAGGAGGGGACCTGCTCTGATTCCATGTGGAAAGGAGAACGCGAATGAATGAACTATGAATGAAGTGAGTACATATAGGAAACCCTAATTGGGTTGTACCCCCTATGGGATACCCCACTATAGCCTACACAACAGCATAAGCTATATAATGTTCTGACAACTTTCACTACAATTCGTAAACACCGGCGCGTGAGGAACTTATACTTTGAATCGTTTGCTATCCTCCAACCAATTACGCAAGTTTAGGGTCCAAGGGGCAATCCCAAAAAAAAAAAAAAAAAACGTACAACACCAGGGTGAATATTCGGACGGCTATGAAGCGTGTTCCGCGTATCCCAACTGCTGAGATCGTCGGGTGTGAAAGGGTTTAGGTGAGGGGCTCACGAGATCCTCACCAAGAACAAACCACGATCCAGCAAGAATGCAGCAAGCAGGCCGTAAACCATGTAGACAAAACAACATCGATAATGGAGTCGAGGACACGCCTGTGTGCCGTATGTACATCTAGACCACCTGGTACACCGTAGGTTTACAACCCACGTGTCACGGGCCTTCAGGAAGTGGGTGCATCGTAAATGTACCGCCACAAACTCACCATACCTACCCACGGTCGATTAGGTGCCCGCCACGTATACTAATGACACGAGTGCGAGCCTAGTAAAGACCAAGTAACAAAACAGTAAATGGAGACTGTAGTCATCGTGGAAACTCTCGCGCTAATCGAACCTTGGCATGACGAGAGTTAAATAGTGGCGGCCTACAAGAGAAACACTTGATCGGGCATCACTGAGTCGTCACAAGCTTGTCACCATCGGATAGTATCCAGCCATTGCGTATTCGCAATAGGCATCACGGGGTATTCGCGGGTCAGCCAGAACCCTAAACATATTCCGATATGATGTCCTTTACCTTACAAAAAAAAAAAAAAAAAAATCAACCTTGACCGATAAGAAAATAATAATCATGCACGTCCGTGTTAAACATGGCAACGTAATTTCGGATGTCGACATTGTACAATCCAAATGTATCGTGCAACATTCAGATGCACACGTCTGAAGGCATATGCTATGAATTCATATGAGAAGGCATTCCTGTATTCTACAGGAGCCGAGGATACCGAGTACGAAGTCGATGAGTCAGAAGAGTCGTAGCGACGCATCAACCGTCTGATCCAGACCGATGCAGGCAGAAACATTTGTAGTGTAAAGACTGTTGGGAGCAGTTTTGAAACGGCTGATGCACGGTACGGCTTGAAAATCGTTGCAATAAGGGAATGTTTCCCTTATAGTACATGGCTAGTCTAGGTCTTTTTGTATTCCCTTGTACTCTTATATAACCCTGTTGTAACCATGCACCTTTCAATCTCAGCCATTTACAATCACTCTGACCTGAGTTCACTTCTTATGCTGCAAAACTACGCTGCGATCAACCCAAAGCGATCCTGGGCTTAGTCCCACTTGGGATTGTAACATCCCTATATATGTTTTGGGAAACGTATTCATGTGCTACGAAAATGTTGGTAAGAAATATTCTGTGGCGCTCGATGGTGGAGTACGATGGGAAGCATACCTAATCATTCCTGAGGGTTCATCAGGTTTTCTGGAGCAACCCGAATTAACCTTAATTCCAACACATTCATATCCTATCCAAGACCCTAACGCCACCACTTACAAAGTATACATGCAATTCAACAGTACGCCTGTCTTGTTTGGCCGGAAACATGCAAAGTCAAAAAGTATAGATAAAGATGAGAATACGATTATACCTAGCTACCCATGTACTCGAAGGGGTATTCAAACTCATCGCCATCCGTGCATTTCCATCATGGTTCACAGTTAAAATTACCTCTTTTCTTTTAGTTGACTTGTCGTTCGGTGTTGGATGAATACGCACGTTGTAGGCTATTAAATCGCAGCACGGTAGATTTCGCAAAGGCCTTGCGCTAATTTAGAACCCATCGAATAAAACATAACTTCTAAACCACATGATTTTGACCTTTGATGTGTGCAACATGATACTTGTTTTATGCCGAACACAGCTAACCACTATTGTCGCGTACTTGACAGGTACAGATTCAGTCTTCTATCGTGTCCGAATGAAGCACCTAGTCAATCCTGCGTGAGGGGGATGACGGCGCATCACGCTTCTCATTGGCTATGGGCGTGACACCGAACATATTAGTGGTCGCCAGGTGGCCGCCTTGACAGGTTGGATCGTATCGCTACTGTACCTGGTATGTTTTTCGCTGTCACATCACAAGCATGTTGTGAACGTCCCGTCATTTGTCACATGAGAGACCACCACTCTTTCACCTCTCACGTCAACACCCCCACTATTTAGTTTGCAAGGCCAAGCACCTTTGAACGCTAGTAGTTGTTGCTCTCGTCAAGGACTTCTCCCTAGTAAGGTCTACTATGGCATCTCGGAAAAGCGGGCGATTAAGTGCGGCGAAACGTGATGCAGTCGCGACAAAGAAATCGTCTTCGCGTGAACTAAAGTTTGAGGTCCCCGTAACCGCTGTCGTGGAGAAGACGCCGCCCGAACCCGACGACATAGTGTCCCTTTTCGCGAAATCCGTGCCTGGGCCGTCTAAGGATGGCTTAGTACTTCCGCCCACGTTGACGAGCGAGCACTTTCCAACGCCATTAATCACGAATCAGATTGGCCAGAGCGCTAACGTGCAGATGGTTGATGCGCTTGGCATTAGAGACGGTTTTGAGATTCCGGCGACCACCATTGACTTCCACAGCGTGTGAGTACTCTACGCGCTTCCGGACGTCGTGGTTTGGATAAAAATGCCGTGCTAATATAGTTACTCTATTACGCGCAGCGTGCTGAGTATCATGCACCCTCAACTACCAACGGGGAGGACGTGGGTTGCACTGGCATCCCCAGCGTACCAGTCGGCAAGTAGCGAGCATCTCGTTTGCGGCATACGAAGCGAGTCCTTGTTCAAATTCGACTACGTATGCGTAGTGGTATTAACCGAGTAAGTAGGGGTTGTTTAGCAGGGCGGGATCATTACAGAATGCATGTATGCTGATGTTTCTAAGGTCGAATCTGTGTAACAGGTCCCCTCGGCCGAAACACGCAAGCCTGATCGTCGTGAAGGACCCTGGATTGCTGTTGAAGTCTGATAAAGAGCTTGGAGTACTAGGCGCAGAGTCCCCTCAGGTTGTGCTCTTCGATTCTACTCGGACCCACGTCGCCATGTCTAGCGATGTCTTCCGACACATAAACTGGTGAGTCCTGGCGCCCTTCCAAAATTGCGTTGTTTGTCATTTACACACATGCTGGGACTCTTAAGACGATGAGTCAACGTATGACCTAGCACGCGACTGCAGGCTTTTGGGAGCGGCGCTGACACAGGCGAGGCCCGGACTCAGTGCGTCCGAGGTGACCAGTCGTCTCCGTCGCATCCGCAGCCGGGCACTGCTTGTAAGTGAACCGGCATGTTGCATACGAATGACCGTGGCCCACACGTTGGCTATCTCAGTACGACCACCCATTCCATATATTTTTGTCGTGTGTCTGGTTGACTTTTGCAGGCCAGCCAAGTACCTCGACAGGACTACAACGTTGACTCAGGCGTAGTCGTGTGCTTGTTCATGTGGGAACTTGTCGCCCGGTCTTTTAGGAACTTAGAGCTGGGCATCCCATCACCCTGTGAAAATGAAGAACGAGAATGTGTGAACTATCAAATGAAGTGAGTACAAATAGGAAACCCTAATTGGGTTGTACCCCCTATGGGATACCCCACTATAGCCTACACAACAGCATAAGCTATATAATGTTCTGACACACCCCCATAGGCAAAGTGGGGGAGAACAAGGGGTCACAAGACCAGTCAAGCAAAGCAGAGCAAGCTCAGGGTGGATCACAAAGTCACCACACAGTCCGAGCACAACGACAAGGCCACAAGGCCAGTTCACATGCAGGAGTACACATATATATATAGAGCTAGACAAGCAAGAGCAGGTATATATATGTAACAGTACAAGCAAGGTCAAGAAGAGAGCAAGTGAGGCAAGACAGGTACAAGACCCAGCTGGGTGCAGAAGCGCTGATGGTCACAAGGCGCAAGTGCCTTGGTGAACACATCAGCAGTGTTGGCCTCAGAGGCCACGTAAGCAAGTCGCAACTGACCACGCTGCTGCAGCTCACGAGCAAGAAAGTAACGGAGAGCAATGTGCTTCGTTCTGTGCTCCAAGCGCTGCTCTCGACACAAGGCCAGCATGGCCTTGTTGTCTACGTACAGCACTGGAGGAGAACGAGGCGGCTCTCCAAGGTCAGTCAGCAGGTAGGTGAGCCAGCGAAGCTCCTGTGCAGCCATGGCCCCGGCGTAGATCTCAGCCTCACAACTGGAGCTGAGAACAGAGGACGAGCGAGTAGCCCGCCACGAGACAGAGCCGGAACCAAGACTGAAGGTGTAACCCTGCGACGACCGCTGTGTAGCCTGGTCGTCTGCCCAAGAGGCGTCCGCGTGCCCAGTGAGGACCACTGGACTCCGCCCTCCAAGCACTAGCCCCATGCCCGACGTACTGCACAAGTAGCGCAACACCCTCTTAGCTGCAGCCATGTGCTCTGGTCGGTGTCTCCCAGGAGCAACATAGCGTGCAAGAATGCTAAGAGGGTATGCAAGGTCAGGTCGTGTGCAGGTCATCAGGTACATGAGGCAGCCAACAAGCTCTGGGTACGGGCCACTCGACTCTACGGACTCATCCGAAGGCAGAGCTGAGAGCGAGTGGCGAGTAGACAGAGGAGTGGCCTGAGGCGAGGAGTACGTGAAGCCGAAGCGCTGAAGGACCTGCTGCACCATGTGTGACTGAGTCAAGGTAATGGTGCGGCGTGCTCTGTCCCGAGTGATCTGCAAGCCAAGGTAGCTGCGCAGTTCACCCAGGTCTGTGCACGTGTGTCTCTTCTGCAGCTCGGACTTCACGTAGGCTAGTCCAGCAGTGTCAGCTGTGGCAAAGACCAAGTCGTCGACGTACACGAGGACGTAGAACGGCGGCAAAGAAGTGTCGGTGCGCAGAAACAACGACGAGTCAGCAGTAGAGGGAGCAAACCCAAGAGCCGCAAGCGTAGTCCTCAGTGTGTCGTGCCACTCACGCGGTGCCTGGCGGAGACCGTAGACTGGCCGTCGGAGGCTCCACTGGGTGCCAGGAGGAAAAGTCCCAGTGAAGCCAGGTGGACGGCGCAGCCAGATCTCCTCGTGCAGGCTACCCTGCAAGAAAGCAGTACTGAAGTCAAGAGAGTGGAGCTCGTAGTCGCGCTGAGCGGCTATGTGCAGCAGCACCCGAAGAGTGGTCATCTTCGGGGTGGGAGAGAAGGTCTGAAAGTAGTCAACTCCCTGCCGCTGACTGAAGCCACGAGCGACGTACCGCGCCTTGAAGACAGGTGGAGAGCCCGGCGGCCGCTTCACCCTGAAGATCCACATGCCACTGACGATGTTCGCCCCAGGAGGGGGAACCGCGTCAACGTAGGTGCCTGTGGACTTCCAGGACGCCATCTCTGCATCCATAGCTGCCTGCCACTGAGAGGAGTAGGGACCCTCTACGGCCTCCGCGTAAGAGCGCGGAGTCGGGATGTCTAGTGCATCCGGGTCTCCCTCAGGGGCAAGTAGTACGGACGCGAGATGAGGTGAAGCAGCAGCCAGACACCGGAACTCCTCCTGCCTGTCCTCAAGGACGTCCGTGCCAAGAGCACACTCACCCCCGACGGACGGAGGACAGACAGACGCAGACTCAGCAACAAGACCGGCAGCGTAGTCTAGACGACAGCGAGCAGCAAAGTCGACGAGCTCAGCAACAAGTGCAGACGCAGCAGTGGACTCAAAAGAGGGGTCAGTGACGACAGTAGCAAGGAGACGTGTGACAGCAGGACTGGCAGCACGAAGAGAGTCCGACTCCGGGTCAGGAAGAGCAGGAAGAGAGGACTCAGGAGGAGAAGGCAAAGGGGCACGCAGAGGAGCAGCGGACGGACGCAGAGACATCCGGTGCGTGCCAGGGACAGGAGGAGGACGCTGACGCGAACCACGACCACTAGTGCGAGCAGCACGGACAGGCGACGCAGGACGAGACGCAGGCTCACGACGCTCAGCAAGACCTCCAGTAGGACCAGTGTAGGGAGAAGGAGCGGGCAGTGGGGAGGCCGGCTGTAACTGTAACTGTGACAGGACAGGCTGTGGACACTCTAAGGGAGGAGGAGGACCAGTAGAAGGCGGGAGACCAAGAACCTGCTGAAGGAGCGGAACGAAGTACGGTCTAGGCCGCGGGGCGACTCCAGACACAGCAGGGACAGCACCAGTACCCCAAGCGGGAGCACCAGCGCCAGCAGCACCTCCAGCTCCAGGACCTCCAGTAGCACCAGTAGCACCCCCAGCAGGACCGCCTCCAGGACCGACAGCAGTAGCCTCAGCGCCAACGCCCTCAGCAGCTCCAGCTCCAGCACCTCCGGGACCCGCGGCACCAGCACCCTCAGCAGCCGAAGAACCTCCAGCTCCAGCAGCACGCCTCCAGCGCCGGGCAAACCACTCGCGCAGCTCCTGTGGAGAGAGGGGCTCCCGCCGAGGCGAAGCACCCGGAGAACCGCCAGGTCCCGCACCGCCAGACGCCACAAGGGGAGGTCCAGTGGCCGCAGGCTCCGCAGCTCCAGGCTCAGCACCTCCAGACGCAGCACCCCCTGGCTCAGCACCCCCAGTAGCAGCACCCCACGGCTCAGCACCCCCAGACTCTGCACCCCCAGGCTCAGCACCCCCAGTCGCAGCACCCCCAGGCTCAGCACTCCCAGACTCCGCACCCCCAGGCTCAGCACCCCCAGTCGCAGTACCCCAAGGCTCAGCACCCCCAGACTCAGCACCCCCAGGCTCAGCACCCGCAGCAGGACCAGAGTCACCAGCAACCTCGACCGGCTCGACTGCGTCTACCTGGGACACACCTGAAGGGGCAGGACCCTGAGGGGGAAGGGGGTCTACCGGGGGGGGACCTGGCACAAGGAAGTGCGGTGGCGGGGGGAGGGAAGGAGTGCGGTAGGGGAAGAGGCGGTAGAAGGGGACTGACTCGTCGAACGTGACGTCCTGGGAGGACAGAACACGACGAGAGGAGGGGTGGTAGAACTGCCACCCTGGAGCGTCAGGGGGGAAGCCGAGGAAGACACAGGGAGCAGCACGAGGGGACAGCTTGTCCGCAGACAAGTCGCGGACAAACGCCCGAGATCCCCAGACACGGAACGCAGACGCATCGCCGACCTTCCCCGTCCACAGCAGAGCTGGAGAGGTCTCCGGCCGGGAGACCCTGGGGTGAAGGTTGATCTGATGCGCCGCGTACCGAACCGCAAACGGCCACAGAAAATGGGGGGCAGCCGCATGCATCATGGACGTACGAGCGACGTCCATGACCATGCCAATGCGGCGCTCAGCAATCCCATTTTGCTGTGGAGAGTCCGGAAGCGTAAAGGTCTGGCGGATGCCTCGTGCACGACAGTAGGCTCGCAGAAGGCCAGAGGAGAACTCTCCACCTCGGTCAGAGTGCAGACGCAGAACAGGAAAGTCCGAGCCGAAGCTCCTCCTGAGCTGGAGACGAGCTGCGCGGATCCAGTCGATCAACACCTCAGTGACATCACCCTTGCTGCGCAAGGGGAAGACTGTGGTGTAACGCGAGTAGTCGTCAACCACCAGCAGGAAGTAGCGCTCGTGACCCTGCCCACGGACGCGGGCGGGGCCCCACACGTCCATGTGAAGCGTCTGCAGAGGAGCCTCTGTCGGGGGAAACTGGGAGGAGTGAGGGGCAGCCCGGAGCCGCCCCTCGACACAGGGGACACAAGAAGGTCCGGGTCCCGAAGGAAGGGGAGGGAGAGACCGGGGAAGACCAGAGACAAGGACACGGGAAGCCATGCCCCGAAGACGAAGCAAGGAGGGGTGGCCAAGACGGTGGTGCCACAGGAGAGTCTCGTGAGACAGGCGGCGACACGAGCAGGGGGCAGACTCAGGACCAGACCTGGACGCAGCAGCAAACACCTGACCCGACGCAGCTACCTGGCCAGACGCAGGGACAGGAGGAGACGCAGTGGTCAATGTGTAGAGACTCGACCCTGGCCGACGCGAGAACGTGGCCAGGTGTCGGCCTGTGCGGGCATCCGAGCAGTGGGTCACCCGCTGACTCGCAGGAGTAAACTGGTGAACCCCCGCATCCTGCAGGTCAGCACCACTCACCAAGTTCGTCGAGAACGAGGGGAGGTACAGACCAGACAAGGTGCCCGAGGGGGCAGCCGGACACGGGAGGACAGTGGAGAAGTGAGAGAGGACATGACCCCCAGAGGGGTCAGCCAGGGAGACTGCAACCGGCCGGCCAAGCGGCGTGAGTGTGGTGCGGTCTCGAAAGAAGGAGCGAGAAGCCCCTGAGTCAAGTGTGAAGGTGAGGGAGGCCGAAGCCGACGCAGTACCTGAGAGCGCAGCCTCACCAGTACCTGAGAGTGCAGACGCACTGGCACCTAGAGCAGCAGCCGCAGAAGTACCTGGCGCAGCAGTACCAATGCCCGGGTCGGGCGGGAAACACTGGTAACAGTCACCCTCCTCACTAATAGTCACAGCATACATGGCAGCAAGGATAGCATCAAAGTCAAGATCAAAGACAGCTACGCCAGCCCTAGACAGCTCTCCCCAACGGGGAATCTCACTGGCCTCGGGGAACTGCTGACGCCAAGCGTCCGTCAGGCGACCAAAGCAGCGCTGAGTGGGGTGCGCACCCCCACACTGCTCACCCGCTCGGTCGCCGGAACGAAGGACGTAGGTGCACGGACCAAAACCCCCACCCCGCTGACGCTGCGTGTACCACTCACGGAGCTGCTGGGGCGGGGGGATGTCCCGCGAACGCTGCTGCTGCTGCTGCTGCTGCTGCTGCTGCTGCTGCTGACGCTGGCCACCACCAGGGCCGCTACGCTGCGGGGCACCACCCCGACCAGCTCCACCCCCTCCGCCACCGCTGCCTCCACCTCCACCACCACCGCTGCCTCCGCTCCCACCGCTGCCGCCACCACCGCCTCCTCCTCCGCTGCTGCCACCGCCACCACCGCCCCCGCCACCACTCCCACCGCCACCCCCACTCCCTCCTCCGCCTCCACCGCCTCCTCCACCGCCCCCGCCAGCTCCACCCGCGCCCTTGCCCCCCTTGCCCCTGCCAGGGCGGCGTCTCCCGCTAGGGGCAGACGCCGCGCAGACCGACTCAAGACCAAGCAGGTCGGCAGCAGCAGCAGAGGCAACAGAAGGCAGCAGGGGGGAAGGAGAACACCCCTCAAAGATGGGGGTGCGAGGGTCACCACGAGAGGCTCCTACAGCGACGATGCTCTTCTCCGCCGCCAGGAGGGACTTCTCGAGGAGGTCGACAGTGAGAGTGGTGGGACAGACCGAGAGGTAGTGGTCCCTGACTACGCGAAGGGAGTCAGGGAGGCGTGTGACTATGTAATAGAGAGTGATGTACATGGGGGGGGGGTTCTTGGCGCAGAACTCAGCAGGAAGGGCGGCGCGGTAGCGAGTGTCACTAGTGCGGAGGTGCGTAATGAGGTCAGCGACAGTGGGAAAGGCAGTAAGGTCAGGAAAGAGGTACGGTAGCATGAGGCGGCTCAGGGCAGCAGTGGCAGGGGAAGAGTAGCGCGCAACTACAGCGTCGTACAAGGTCTGAGCACTCTTGTACTGACTAAAGTGCGCGCGCTCAGTGGTAGGCAGGTGGCGACGCACAGCAAGACGTGCAGCAGCATCGCGGGTGGCCCACTGAGAGCGAACAGTGGGGTCAGCATCAGTAGCAGGGGCAGGAGAGGCGCCAGAGGTGAGGTCAAAGAGGGAAAGACCGTCCGCCCTATCGCACTGTAAGAACAGCTGCAGGTCGTCGACCCAGACCTCAAAGTCAATGGCTCGACCCTCAGCGTCAAAAGCGAGGACACTAGGGGTAGCCATGACGACGACAGACGAGCAGTGCAAGTAGTAGGGGAAGGGCACGCAGTGACAGTGGGGCTGTGCTCACCGGACAGGGCAGGTCGGGCGGCTCGGCAGTAGGGCGGCTCGGCTGCTCAGCGGCTCGGTGGCAGGGCGGCTCGGCTGCTGGGCGGCTCGGCTGTTGGGCGGCTCGGCGGCAGTGCGGCTCGGCTCCCGGGCGGCTCGGCGGCAGGGCGGCTCGGCTCCCGGGCGGCTCGGCGGCAGGGCAGCTCGGCCCCCGGGCGGCTCGGCGGCAGGGCGGCTCGGCTCCCGGCGGTTCTGCTGCTAGGCGGCTCCCGCAGGTAGGGCGGCGGTAGGGCCGCAGGTTGGGCGGCGGTAGGGCCGCAAGTAGGGCGGCGGGCGGGCCGCAGGTAGGGCGGCGGTAGGGCCGCAAGTAGGGCGGCGGGCGGGCCGCAGGTAGGGCGGCGGTAGGGCCGCAAGTAGGGCGGCGGGCGGGCCGCAGGTAAGGCGGCGGGCGGGCCGCAGGTAGGGCGGCGGGCGGGCCGCAGGTGGGGTGGCGGGCGGGCCGCGACGTGAGGGCGGCGGGGCCGCTGTAGTGGGGCGGCGGGGCCGCTTAGCAGAGAGCGGCGGGGCCGCGTGAGCAGGGCGGCGGGGCCGCGAAGCAGAGGGCGGGCGGGCCGCGACGTGAGGGCGGCGGGGCCGCTGTAGCAGGGCGGCGGGGCCGCTTAGCAGAGGGCGGCGGGGCCGCGTGAGCAGGGCGGCGGGGCCGCGAAGCAGAGGGCGGCTGGGCCGCGCAAGCAGGGCGGCGGGGCCGCGAAGGAAGGGCGGCGGGGCCGCGTTAGTAGGGCGGCGGGGCCGCGAAGGGAGGGCGGCGGGGCCGCGAGGGGCGACACGGAGGGTCGCTAAAAAAAAGGAAAACGCGCCTCGGGGCGCGCTTCGGTGGGCCCTAGAAGCAGTCCCTAGGAGGGGACCTGCTCTGATTCCATGTGAAAATGAAGAACGAGAATGTGTGAACTATCAAATGAAGTGAGTACAAATAGGAAACCCTAATTGGGTTGTACCCCCTATGGGATACCCCACTATAGCCTACACAACAGCATAAGCTATATAATGTTCTGACACACCCTCGTACGGCATTGTGACCTATCGGCGCGCCATTAGATCCTTGATGTGTGATGCCAGAGAGAAAACGCTAGCGGAGAAGTTGCACAACAAAATGGTGGCATTTCCGCCTCTTGACCGTCCGCCCCCGGGGAATGAACACACCCACACAGTGAAGCCAATCTTGGACAGCATATCGGCGATGAGAAAGATGGCCGCTGAGTTACGCAGTCAAGAGAGTCGCCTAGCCGACGTAGAAGGCGGCATGGAAGCTGTGAAGCAATTGATTCTGAAAACGCATGACATATGCGACACCATGGCCTTGGCGGTGTCAGCGCTATAGTCGCCGGGCGGCTCTGCACGCTTGCCTGATGCGCCCTTGGTTGTGGAAGACCGTGGTGAGGTCATCGGAGGTGGCTCTCCGCCCCGGCGGAATTCTGCGAAGCAGTCTTCACGAAAGAAGCCCAAGGAGATCAAGGGGAGATTTGTGGGTATTACCCAACGGCCCTGGAATGGGCGATGGGTTGCTAGACTAGTTTGCGAACGGGAGAAAGACGGGCACATCGTTATTGGCAGCCATTTCGGAGATGAGGAAGAAGCAGCGCGATGTCTTGCTGCTGGATCACATGTGCTATTTGGGCCGCACAATGGACCCCGTGGGAGAGTAATAGGATAGTCTGTTGAAGATAAGGACAGGTTGAAGGACTGTCCTAAGGACGCATGCCTGGCTATGATTCGGAACAAGTTCTGGCACCGGTGGGAGAACTGGCGGGAGGCGTGGCAGGAGTGCCTTAGTTTGATGGAGGAACGGAGGGAGGCTGATACAGTGTCGGTAGATCCGGGAGCCTCGTCTCAGTTGCCGTTCCAGCGTAGATCAAAGCGAAAGAGACAGACCCAGCCTTAACCAACGGGTCTTACACGGTCTGATCTGTGTGTTGTTTTATTCGGGTGACGCCATTCCATGGGAAACGGTTGAACTATTATTGCCTAGTGGTGTGTTTGTGCTAGGCATATGGGGGTCTCCTTGGCTTTGTAAGCGCAGGGTGAGCAATGTGGTGTGAAATCGAGCCCCGTTGATATCTAACTATGCGTGTGTGTAACAAAGTGTGATAGCACTTGATGGTAAGCCTCAACACGTACACACTTATTGATGTGGAGGGCAATCTTAGTACTTCTTTTTAAATCATCGGATGATAGCCTTAAATGCGTAATCTGGCAACTGTACTTGTGGATCAATCGGGAAGGTTTCAAGGACTCACTTACGATTCACTAGCTCCTCATTGACGCATATCGCTGACTTGGTTTCCCCACGCACGCGTATCGCTGACCTGGTTTCCACCTGGTCTCTGTTGTGGCTAATTTGATCGGAGCCAACATATTTAGAGTCGGTAGTTTAATGGCAGAGCTCAGTTGCCTCCATGTACTACAGCGTTCGACCATGATGGGACAATTGGTGCGCAGTTGTCAGGGTGTAGACAGGTTTTTGTTTAGTCTTTTTTACTGTAGTGGGTCAACCAAATCAACCCGAAACACTTGGTCTTGTTTCACTGACGATTTACTAGCTTTCCACTATCGGTAAGTCGCCAGCCGTAAAATCGTCTTTGCTTGAGGCAGCACGGGGTATTCGCGGGCTAGCCCTGAGCACACAGGGGGTTGACTACCGGCTGTGCTGGCCAATAGCATGCCCTGACTGGGGGTTCACGGGTTATGGACGGGGTCATACGGGCACTCCAAACCAGACCTACGCGATGTTCTCATTTTTTGCTCACGGGTTGTCCACTATAATTTCACGAGGCCTGTACTGTAACAAAGCATCCGGAAACTGGGCCAACTCAGCTGGCTGCGTAACTTGTGGACCCACTATCAAACTGTACAATGTTCCGACGGATCGTTGACTAGTCCGTCGTGAAGGACTGGTGAAGTTCAGTACTGTGCGGGGCGAAGATGTCCCTCTCCGCTGACGGCGGATTGATTGCCGCCTGTCCATGATCGGGCGTAGTGTCCATTCAATGCCTGGATGTTTACGGGTTAGTGACAATGCTTCTACTGGCACTCCCAAACAGCCACACGCGCAGCTCTCAGTAAGTACACTTTACTTTCATTTCACTGGTGTTCCACTGGCACACATGACTCGGACGATTTAATGACGGCCATTGATTCCTGTTTTTTAGAAATGTGGGAATGATCTGAACAGTCTAGTTATTGGCAAACATTCACGGGGTTTTCACTATTGGATCACTGGCGCGTGGTGATACACCTGAACGCTAGTGGTCTTTAATCTACACATTACTCATGCTAAAACAAAACGTGAGACTATAGACGCAGCGTATTACTACTAAATGTCCTGACCTAACCAAGGTGTCTTGCATCCCCCAACTATAGTGACTACCCTAACCCATGTGGAAAATACTCCAGCCTGATGACTCCCGAAAAATCTCAAATAGTGCCGGCAAAAGGTGCTGACTCGCGATAGGACTTTCGGCACTTTGGGCGCTTACGGTACCTCCTCTTCTCCGGATATGCGCTGCCACCATACTTGCCCATGCAGCGGTTCTTAGTGTGACCGTGCAGATGGCAAACGCTGCACTTGTACGGATGCACAGCCTTCTCCACGCGTGCGTAGCTCGGCGGGCGGCCGGCAGTGGTGCGTCGAAAGGGTGGAGCACCGCACTCGCCTGGTGCGGCCAGCTTCCTCCCACGGACGATGCGGTCCACACAGGAACCCCGCACCGTTGAAGAATACGTCTCCGCCCAGTTCTTCGTGGTGTAGAAGTCGGAGACGAGGGTGAGAGGGTCTAGCTTTTGCTTCAGAGCAAAGGCCACGACATGGGAGCAAGGAAACTGGTACTGGTCCCAGTTTGAGCAGTCGCATGTTTTCGCAGCAATGTTGACGTTGAAGGACCTCCATTCCTTGGGATCGTCGGAGTCCCTCGTCTGGATGGTTCCTTCCTCAAGATCCCCACCCAAGAGCTGGTACCCCTCCGCCCGTGTCTCTTTCTGCACCATCCGCTCCTCTGCCTCTTCCGTCAGTATAGCAGTTCTCTCCCCCGCAGCCATCTTTCGTTCACAATACCTATCCCGATACCAGTCCATGAGACCCCCGAGGAGAGGGGTGACCGGCAAGCGACGAATGGGCACGATAGAGCTGTTAACCTATTCTGCTGCGTTGCTCGTGAAGATCCCGAAGCGGCGGGTTGGGGCCTTAATGCGAGTCCAGTGGACGAGGTTGATGCCCAGCTTCTTCCTCGTACCCCGCTTGTTCTGCCTAAACCCGGTCCGAACGCGTGTAGTATGGTCCCCTTCCGCGACACCGGCCTCTCGCGTGTTTTTGTCGGCGTCCTCGTCAGCGGCGGCCAGGTTCCCCTCTGCTGTGGCTGGGTCATCCGCATCCTCTGCCTCAGCCTCCTCTGCATCTGCCTCCTCCACATCGTCCTCCTCATTGTCGGCTTCAACCCTAACACGGGGGTTGCCACCACCGACATCTGGCCACGGGTGATCCAGAGTGACAACGACCAATGCCTAGCAGGTATTTCCCCCAGCCTGCTCCTCTCCACCCTGGCCCAAGTTTCCGCTTGAGCCTGTTGCACGTGGCGCATCCGTCCGGATGTTTCTCGGGATGTAAGCTGTCCTAACGAGTCGCTGGATGCGTGCATAGTCGAATGGACGAGAAGTTGGAGGAGCCGAGCCAGAGGGACGGCTGGGCGGCTCGTTAGTGGCATGGGACTCGGCCGGCTGAGCCATAGGGCCAGTAGTTCTTTAAGTCGGTGCAGGCCCTGGTGCGGTCGGTGTGGCTCCCGGCCCGCTCGCGTCACCCGCCCCATGCTCACGCGCCCGTGAAGTGGTGTCACGACCCATGGCGGCACGCGCTGCTTCACGACCCTGGCGGCAGTTGTCTACGGCTTGTCGACGTGCTTCAGCTGCTGTTGTGGGAGCGGGACGTTGCGGTTCACTAGCATCTGCCGGTGATGGAACCGAGGGTGGCTTCTCGATCCCGAGGAGATAGTCTGTCATTAGCTTGAAGTCACGGCGGCCAGCTGCGACCAAAGCGTCCCATTTGTCGAGGTCCCTGCACTTCACAAGACGCCAATAGAAAAGAGCAGCAGCCTCACCAAACTTCACAACATTCTGATGGAGATGCCACGCACAAAAGTAGTGAGGTATGCCAACCGGGAGTACATCTCGTGTAGCAGGAATCAGGCCCTTGTCGCGGTCGCTGATAATGTATGCATCTTGTCGGTGTGGCCACTCCGGGAAGCTCTCCAAAAAATGTTGCAGGAACGAGGTCCACGAATCTTTGTTCTCTCCTTCGACCAGAGCCCACGCCAGCATCAGAATCTTCTGGTTACCGTCGAGGACCACGGCAATGAGCAGGGTTGTGCGTTGTGCACTGATTAGGAAGGTCCCGTCTCGAGCAACAACGGGGCGGCAAAAACCAAGCGCACCGCGGGAAGCGGACGGCTGAATGTACATCCGGTTGAAGCATCCGTTAACCGTCTGAATTTTGAACTTTCCAGCCGGATCTATCTCCTGGAACCTTGCAGCCAACATCGGGAGCAACATGAACGACTCCTGCCAGTCCCCGTACATCTCCTTTTGTATTGCCTCACGCAGCCGCTACGCCTGCTTGTAACTGATCTGAAACTTGCTGTGGGACGTGAGAAGCTCCTGCAAGATCTTCGCCGAAATGAACGGTGCGCCACGAACAAGGTTGCCCCATTGCCGCTTCATGACCTTGACGCTGTTGGCGAGGGCGTTTGCTCCCTGCTCTCGCTTGAATTTGCTGCAGATGTGAGCATCAGGGGGGGAAAGCGACGTCACCATCCAAAATCCGCCATGTACAACCTTACTGTAACTGCATTCTCAAGGGCATATGGGCGATTCTCCATGCATGGCGGTTTTGCATTGGATTATCACGTGGGCGTCCGCACCTCTACAGTCCCGAATCCAAAACGGTGCAGCAACACGAAGGCCTGCACCGCCTTTAGTGCCGCATCCCTCGTGGAGTATTGACCACCTAGTCTCAGTGGGGCATTATCTCTAGGAGCTTTTGGTTGTGCTGGCGGTGCGGGTGGAACGTTTCGCATTGCCTCTAAGATACTATTCGCTATACGCTCGGCGCGTTCACGTGGTTCCGACATGGTTGCTGCTGGGTGTTGAGAGTAAATCGTCACATGTAATGCCCGAGCTAGGTACTTGCAGACTTAAGCAACTTAGAAAAGCCCACCGAGTAAGCTGCTCCTGACGATGGTATGGACACAACTGTACGTTGATGAGTACCAGATTGAACAGCAGTTAATACGGGGTGGAAAGGTGGGGCGACTGCAATTTCCTCGGCGGGAAACTGTGTGCGCTCGATAGTGGCAGCGATTAGGACCTCTAGCAGTGCGTCACGGGCCAATAGTGAGACCTCTATTGTGCAACGACATTGGCGGGAGTGTAATTTCTGTCACTGAATTCTCTACGCGCGCGAAAATGAGCGGTTTGAACAGTTAACGGTGTTTCGCGTGTTGTTTACGGGCCACGCATCGAACGTGAGTGGCGGGAAAGTTGAGCGCCCGTTTAAGAAGTACAGTGTTTCCGTGATCGAAGGAAAGAATCTCCTTGTAATCATTGGGCCAGACTCTTACGAAAGCTTCCTGGGCGGCGTAATGATTGGTCGCGAAATTCAGTTGGAGTAGTCGCCACGGGCAGAAACCGTAAGCCATCTGAAAACTCGTAAAAAACCACAAGATGAGTATTGATGCTCAAAACTGACCGCGGGAATCGGGCGCGGTCGCGCGGCAGGGGCAGTGGGAAAACCACTGCCCGAAGGAATTGGAGACGAGAAAGCGCCGCGGTTCGTCATTCCCTCTCGTTCTTCTTATTCCAACTTCTTCCATCCTCATTTTAGGTAACCCCGCTATTCCTTATCGGATTTAGGTCAAGGGCCTAACAGTTATATAAAAGCAACACTATTCGCTTGTGAAAAACCAGCTGTTACGGAGATGCGCTTGCAGACACATCGAACGTGGACATTTAGTCTGGTCGCAATCACTTGTGACGACACTGGACGTGCATTTCGCAGAGCGATTGCGACTGCAACACCTCCCTCGTGACAATTTCGTCAGAACATTGGTGCCTCGTGAGGCATGCCGAAATGTGTGGGGTGTGTTGACGTGCGACATTTTCGCACGACTCACAGAATATCCGCGCACCGCCCCCATACGACTGCTTGAAATGCTGCCTCCCAGTGAGCCTTCAGACTTGACTCCTGCAGCATTATACCCCTCCTTTGAAACATGCAATTGTGCTCATTTCTGCATCAGCTGCTTTAGTACAACAGAAGATAGTCGAGAGGTGAGAAAGCTAGTGATTGAACATCTGAGTGTTATTTGCCGAAGCATCGCTTTGAAATGGCCCGCGTCCATGAGATTACGTTGTCCCGCGTGCGTCTGCTGAGTTTTGCCACCCTCCTTACCCTCCTCGTGGCTTCAACGCAAGCTCGTCCCTTGGCTGTGCCGCATGGCCGTGTGGCGCTGGAGCAGACCGACAGCCAAGCAGCTTTCCCCGGAATAGAGCAAGTGGTCGCGCTCAATGGCGCGGATGAGCCCCGTCGCACGCATCGATCACACAAACGCTGACGCCGTCGCCAAACGCCTCGGCGACCCAGAGATGTCGAAGGTTACGCGATGGGTAATGGATCTGCTTCGCGAAACGTCGCAGGAAATCGCCGCTGGCGCGTACGAAAAGGCGGCGAAGAAACTATTCTCGCCGCGCACGATCGTAATGCCGCCAGAAGGACCCTCGCTCTTCCTCCTCTCCTCCTTCCAAAAAGCCGCCTTCCTCCAAAGCCTCTCCCTGACACTCCCGAACGTCGAGTTTCAGCCTGACGGCATTTCCATATACGACCTCAAGTACAAAACGTACAAGAAGTACGGAATGACTATAACGGGGACGTATGTCACCTCCCCGTCCCCGCTCGTACCGGCTGCCACACCCGACAACGGCAAGTTCATCTTCTACTGGGACCTCCTCAAGGAGAAGCAGGTCGGCGCCGCTGACGTGGCTCAGTTTCCCTTGGAGGGCGACGAGGGAGCGAACGCGCTTCGCGCCGTTGTCGAAGGCGCGTCGACCAATGCCGTTACAAGCAACGGAAAGTACATTTGGGGCATCAGCTAGATGGTCTGGAACTCGGACCTGCCCAAGGACACACCCGACGAACCTTCCAAGAATATCGCCTCCACTTTCCCCGAAGCTGCTGGAGCCGCCACGGCGGTTGGATGGTTCGACCAGCTTCAGGACCAGGGCGCCGCGGAAGCCACCGCAAATGAGGTACTGGCGGCAGTGGGCGATCCGCGGCCGCAGGACATCATCATGCAGATCCAGGCGGCGTGGGAGGGCTTCTCGGCGGCCATCGCGACGGGCGACGCCGTGTCGGCGACGGCCATCTTCGCGCCCGTGGTGAACTTGTCAAGCCCAAACACCCTAGGCTCATCCCTAGGTGGGCCAAGACTTGGTTGCATGGGCGCCATGGCTGAATCACGGGGTTGGCCTTGAGCTTGAGCTTCTCCACTGCCACCAGCACCTCTGCCACCCCTTTCTTCAGGTCCAGACATTGTCGAAACTGCTCCAAGGGGCTCTGATACCACTTGTTATAGTCACAATAGGCTTGAATGTGCCTAAAACGAAAGATAGAGAGCACAGACGGATTTCTGCACAGCGGCTTCAAACGTTCATAGCGTTCTGCTCACAGCTGCAAATGACTTGATTCAAATTGGATCTGGAGCGTCTTCACGTCGTCTACAATTAGCAATTTAGATTGCACGATTTGATAAAGAATTGACGAAACAGCGTTGGTTTGAACGAACGGTACTATGGCAGCCACTATAGTCTTAGAACACAAGATAGGAAGAGTTACGAGTTGGGAATGACTCCCAGCTCCTACAAACCCCAAGAGCCGAGGTACAGTGACGTGGAACAGTGCCACACTGTCCCCAACCACGAAGGGTCTCGAAACTACCCTTCACTAGGGCCTACACCAAGTGAAATGTTACACTACACAAAGTAATGTAACTATCTTCAATATCTTGAGGTGTACCCTTTTGGCAAGCTTCGAAATCACTTGAGGCTTGACACCAAGGCTCGGGCTCTTCATCACAAACTCATCCTTGAGTTCTTGATGGGTCTGCTGCACACACCTGCGACACGCCGAACGTTCGACACAGGACAAAATAGAAACCGCGCACGACAAAATAGAAACCGCGCGCGAGACACAAACGACCGCGTAACACGCGTCTAGCGATAACTCGCTATTGACTCGACACACACACTCGACATCATGACTCAACATTCACACACAATTATAAGCATGAAATATATATTATCCCATGCCCTCATACCATTCCATACACACACACATTCACGCACACGGACAACAAGCCGAGTGCAAACCGTAGGGTTGCACCAACAATTATAGGGTACAACACCTTTCTTGACATTTTGTTCTTGTACCCATTTCCCATTCCGCTACTACTCGGAGATGAGATGGTATCTGTCAGATTTATATGACAGAGCTACTGTAGGCTATTGTGGGGTAGCACATATGGGGTACAGTTTTCTAGGGTTTGTATTTGTACCCAACTTTCCCTTAGTCATTCCCATTCCTGTTTTCTTAATTCACATGGTATAGAGCGGGTTCCTACATGGGACCGTTCCTTCCTAAGGGCCCACCATAACGATTTTTTTTTTTTTTAAGCTGCCCGACGCGCATTGCGCCCCTGCCCTATTTTTTTTTTTAGCGCCCCCCCCCCCCTAGCGGCCCCTACGCGACCCCTACGCGGCCCCTACGCGGCCCCTACGCGGCCCCTACCCGGCCCCTACGTCGCCCCTGACGCGACCCCTACGCGGCCCCTGACGTGGCCCCTACGCGGCCCCTGACGCGGCCCCAACGCGGCCCCTGACGCGGCCCCAACGCGGCCCCTGACGCGGCCCCTACGCAGCCCCTGACGCGGCCCCTGCCGCGGCCCCTGACGCGGCCCCTACGCGGCCCCTACGCTGCCCCTGAGGCGGCCCCTGACGCGGCCCCTGACGCGGCCCCTCCGCCGCCACTACCGCGGCCCCTACGCCGCCCCTGACGCCGCCCCTGACGCGGCCCCTGCCGCGGCCCCTGACGAGGCCCCTGACGCGGCCCCTGACGCGGCCCCTACGCCGCCCCTACGCCGCCCCTGACGCGGCCCCTGCCGCGGCCCCTGCCGCGGCCCCTGCCGCGGCCCCTGACGCGGCCCCTGACGCGGCCCCTGCCGCGGCCCCTGCCGCGGCCCCTGACGCGGCCCCTGACGCGGCCCCTTCGCCGCCCCTGCCGCGGCCCCTACGCCGCCCCTGACGCGGCCCTCCCCTGCACCTGACGCGGCCCCTAGCGGCCGGCCGCTGCCGTCCCTGAGGCAGCAGCCGCCGCCGTCTCTGCAGCAGCAGTCGCAGCCGAACGGCCGAGCCGCCGAGCCGCCCAGCAGCCGAGCCGCCCAGCCGCCGAACCGCCCAGCAGCCGAGCCGCCCAGCAGCCGAGCCACCGAGCCGCCCAGCAGCCGAGCCGCCGAGCCGCCCAGCAACCGAGCCGCCGAGCCGCCGAGCCGCCCTGCAGCCGAGCCACCCGAGCCGCCCTGTCCGGTAAGAGCAGCGCCCCTTTCACAGCACTGCCCTCACCCTACTGTTTGCGCTGCTAGTCTACTACTGTCATGGCTACCTCTAGTGTCCTCGCTTTTGACGCTGAGGGTCGGGCCATTGACTTTGATGTCTGGATAGATGACCTGCAGCTTTTCTTACAGTGCGACAGGACAGACGGCCTCTCCCTCTTTGACCTCACTTCTGGTGCCTCTCCTGCCCCCGCTGCTGATGCTGACGCCACAGTTCGCTCACAGTGGGCCACGCGCGATGCTGCTGCACGTCTTGCTGTGCGTCGCCACCTGCCTACCTCTGAGCGTGCGCACTTTAGCCAGTACAAGAGTGCTCAGACCTTGTACGACGCTGTAGTTGCGCGCTACTCCTCCCCTGCCACTGCTGCACTAAGCCGCCTCATGCTACCGTACCTCTTCCCTGACCTTGCTGCCTTTCCCACAGTCGCTGACCTCATTACGCACCTCCGCACTAGTGACACTCGCTACCGCGCTGCGCTTCCTGCTGAGTTCTGCGCCAAGAACCCCCCCCCCATGTACATCACCCTCTACTATATAGTCACCCTGCTCCCTGACTCCCTTCGCGTAGTCAGGGACCACTTCCTCTCAGTTTGCCCCACCACTCTCACCGTTGACCTCCTCGAGAAGTCCCTCCTAGCAGCAGAGAAGAGCATAGTCGCTGTAGGAGCCTCTCGTGGTGACCCTCGCACCCCCATCTTTGAGGGGTGTTCCCCCTCCCCTCTTTTGCCCTCTGTTGCCTCTGCTGCTGCGGCCGTCCTCGTTGGGCTTGAGTCGGTCGGTGCGGCGTCTACCCCTAGCGGGAGACGTCGCCCTGGCAAGGGCAAGGGGGGCAGGGGCACTGGAGGAGCTAGCGGGGGCGGTGGAGGCGGAGGTGGAGGCGGTGGAGGGGGTGGGGGTGGCGGTGGGGGTGGTGGCGGGGGTGGAGGTGTCGGTGGCGGCAGTGGAGGCGGAGGCGGAGGCGGCGGTGGCGGTGGGAGCGGAGGTGGCGGCGGTGGAGGAGGAGGCGGCGGAGGAGGTGGAGCTGGTCGGGGTGGCGCTGCGCAGAGGGTCGGCTCTGGTGGTGGTCAGCGCCAGCAGCAGCAGCAGCAGCAGCAGCAGCGCACTCGTGACATCCCCTCCCCTCAGCAGCTCCGTGAGTGGTACACTGCACGCCAGAGGGGTTGGGGTACTGGTCCGTGCACCTACGTCCTCCGCACCGGCGACCGCGCGGGTGACCAGTGCGGGGGTGCGCACTCCACCCAGCGCTGCTTTGGCCGCCTGACGGACGCTTGGCGTCACCAGTTCCCTGAGGCCACTGAGATCCCCCGCTGGGGTGAGCTGTCTAGGGCGGGTGTAGCTGTCTTTGACCTTGACTTTGATGCTATTCTTGCTGCCATGTATACTGTGACTATTAGTGATGAGGGTGACTGTTACCGGTGTTTTCCGCCCGACCCGGGCATTGAGACTGCTGCTCTAGGTACTGGTGAGGCTGCTGCTCTAGGTGCTAGCGAGGCTGCTGCTCTAGGTGCGTCTGCTCCCTCAGGTGCTGGTGAGTCTGCTCTCTCAGGTTCTGCGTCGGCCTCGGCCTCCCACACCTTCACCCTTGACTCGGGGGCTTCTCGCTCCTTCTTTCGAGACCGCACCACACTCACGCAGCTTGGCCGACCAGTTGCAGTCTCTCTGGCAGACCCCTCTCGGGGTCCTGTCCTTGCTCACTTCTCCACTGTCCTCCCGTGTCCGGCGGCCCCCTCTGGCACCCTGTCTGGTCTTTACCTCCCCTCGTTCTCTGCGAACTTGGTGAGTGGTGCTGACCTACAGGATGCGGGGGTTCACCAGTTCACTCCTGCGAGTCAGCGGGTGACCCACTGCACGGACGCTCGGACAGGCCGACACCTGGCCACGTTTACACGTCGGCCGGGGTCGAGCCTGTACACACTGACCACTGCGTCTCCTCCGGCCACTGCGTCTGGTCAGGTAGCTGCGTCAGGTCAGGTGTTTGCTGCAGCGTCCAGGTCTGGTCCTGAGTCTGCCCCCTGTTCGTGTCGCCTCCTGTCTCACGAGACTCTCCTCTGGCACCACCGCCTTGGTCACCCCTCCCTGCTTCGTCTCCGAGGCATGGCCTCCCGTGTCCTTGTCTCTGGTCTTCCCCGGTCCCTCCCTCCCCTTCCTCCGGGGCCTGGCCCTACCTGCGTCCCCTGTGTCGAGGGGCGGCAGCGGGCTGCCCCTCACTCCTCCCAGTTTCCTCCGACAGAGGCCCCGCTGCAGACGCTTCACATGGACGTGTGGGGCCCGGCCCGCGTCCGTGGACAGGGTCACGAGCGCTACTTCCTGCTGGTGGTTGACGACTACTCGCGTTACACCACAGTCTTCCCCTTGCGCAGCAAGGGTGATGTCACTGAGGTGTTGATCGACTGGATCCGCGCAGCTCGTCTCCAGCTCAGGCAGAGCTTCGGCTCGGACTTTCCTGTTCTGCGTCTGCACTCTGACAGAGGTGGAGAGTTCTCCTCTGGCCTTCTGCGAGCCTACTGTCGTGCACGAGGCATCCGCCAGACCTTCACGCTTCCGGACTCTCCACAGCAAAATGGGATTGCTGAGCGCCGCATTGGCATGGTCATGGACGTCGCCCGTACGTCCATGATGCATGCGGCTGCCCCCCATTTTCTGTGGCCGTTTGCTGTTCGGTACGCGGCGCATCAGATCAACCTTCACCCCAGGGTCTCCATGCCGGAGACCTCCCCAGCCTTGCTGTGGACGGGGAAGGTTGGCGATGCGTCTGCGTTCCGTGTCTGGGGATCTCGGGCGTTTGTTCGCGACTTGTCTGCGGACAAGCTGTCCCCTCGTGCTGCTCCTTGCGTCTTCCTTGGCTTCCCCCCTGACGCGCTAGGGTGGCAGTTCTACCACCCCACCTCTCGCCGTGTTCTGTCCTCCCAGGACGTCACGTTTGACGAGTCGGTCCCCTACTACCGCCTCTTCCCCTACCGCACTCCGTCCCTCCCCCCGCCACCGCTCTTCCTTGTACCAGGTCCCCCCCCGGTAGACCCCCTCCCCCCTCAGGGTCCTGCCCCTTCAGGTGTGTCCCAGGTAGACGCAGTCGAGCCTGTCGAGGTTACTGGTGACTCTGGTCCTGCTGAGGGTGCTGAGCCTGGGGGTGCTGACTCTGGGGGTGCTGAGCGTGTGGGTGCTACGCCTGGGGGTGCTGAGCGGGAGGGTGCTACTACTGGGGGTCCTGAGCCTGGGGGTGCTGAGCCGGAGGGTGCTACTACTGGGGGTGCTGAGCCTGGGGGTGCTGAGCCTGGGGGTGCGGAGCCTGAGGGAGCTGGGCCTGCTCGTGTGGCGTCTGGCGGTGCTGAGCCTGGAGGTTCTCCGGGTGCTTCGTCTCGGCGGGAGCCACTCTCTCCACAGGAGCTGCGTGAGTGGTTTGCCCGGCGCTAGAGGCGTACTGCTGGAGCTGGAGGTTCTTCGGCTGCTGAGGGTACTGGTGCCGTGGGTCCCGGAGGTGCTCGTACTGGGAGTAATGGAGCTGCTGGGCCTGCGGGTACGACTGGAGCTGGAGCTGCTGAGGGTGTTGGCGCTGAGGCTACTGCTGTCGGTCCTGGAGGCGGTCCTGCTGGGGGTACTACTGGTGCGGCTGGAGGTCCTGGAGCTGGAGGTGCTGCTGGCGCTGTTGCTGCCGCTGGGGGTACTGGTGCTGTCCCTGCTGTGTCTGGAGTCGCCGCGCGGCCTCGGCCGTACTTCGTTCCGCTCCTTCAGCAGGTTCTTGGTCTCCCGCCTTCTACTGGTCCTCCTCCTCCCTTCGAGTGTCCACAGCCTGTCCCGTCACAGTTCGAGTTACAGCCGGCCTCCCCATTGCCCGCTCCCTCTCCCTACACTGGTCCTACTAGAGGTCTTGCTGAGCGTCGTGAGCCTGCGTCCCGCCCTGCGTCGCCTGTCCGTGCTGCTCGCACTAGTGGTCGTGGTTCACGTCAGCGTCCTCCTCCTGTCCCTGGCACGCACCGGATGTCTCTGCGTCCGTCCACTGCTCCTCTGCGTGCCCCTTTGCCTTCTCCTCCTGAGTCCTCTCTTCCTGCTCTTCCTGACCCGGAGTCGGACTCTCTTCGTGCTGCCAGTCCTACTGTCACACGTCTCCTTGCTGCTGTTGTCACTGACCCTTCCTTTGAGTCCACTGCTGCGTCTGCCCTAGTTACTGAGCTCGTCGACTTTGCTGCTCGCTGTCGTCTAGACTACGCTGCTAGTCTTGTTGCTGAGTCTGTCTGTCCTCCGTCCGTCGGGGGTGAGTGTGCCCTTGGCACGGACGTCCTTGAGGACAGGCAGGAGGAGTTCCAGTGTTTGGCTGCGGCTTCACCTCATCTCGTGTCCGTACTGCTTACCCCTGAGGGAGACCCGGATGCACTTGACATCCCGACTCCGCGCTCTTACGCGGAGGCGATAGAGGGTCCCTACTCCTCTCAGTGGCAGGCAGCTATGGACGCAGAGATGGCTTCCTGGAAGTCCACAGGCACCTACATCGACGAGGTTGCGCCGCCTGGGGCGAACATCGTCAGTGGCATGTGGATTTTCAAGGTGAAGCGGCCGCCGGGTTCTCCGCCTGTCTTCAAGGCGCGTTACGTGGCTCGTGGCTTTAGTCAGCGGCAGGGAGTTGACTACTTTCAGACCTTCTCTCCCACCCCGAAGATGACCACTCTTCGGGTACTGCTGCACGTAGCTGCTCACCGCGACTACGAGCTGCACTCTCTTGACTTCAGCACTGCTTTCTTGCAGGGCAGCCTGCACGAGGAGATCTGGCTGCGTCGCCCACCTGGCTTCACTGGGTCTTTTCCTCCTGGCACCCAGTGGAGCCTCCGGCGGCCAGTCTACGGTCTCCGCCAGGCACCGCGTGAGTGGCACAGGACTACACTTGCGGCTCTTGGGTTTGCTCCCTCTACTGCCGACCCGTCGCTGTTTCTGCGCACCGACACTTCTTTGCCGCCGTTCTACATCCTCGTGTACGTCGACGACTTGGTCTTTGCCACAGCTGACACTGCTGGACTCGCCCACGTGAATTCCGAGCTGCAGAAGAGACACACGTGCACAGACCTGGGTGAACTGCGCAGCTACCTTGGCTTGCAGATCACCCGGGACAGAGCACGCCGCACCATTACCCTGACTCAGTCACACATGGTGCAGCAGGTCCTTCAGCGCTTCGGCTTCACGTACTCCTCGCCTCAGGCCACTCCTCTGCCTACTCGCCACTCGCTCTCAGCTCTGCCTTCGGATGAGTCCGTAGAGTCGAGTGGCCCGTACCCAGAGCTTGTTGGCTGCCTCATGTACCTGATGACCTGCACACGACCTGACCTTGCATACCCTCTTAGCATTCTCGCACGCTATGTTGCTCCTGGGAGACACAGACCGGAGCACATGGCTGCAGCGAAGAGGGTGTTGCGCTACTTGTGCAGTACGTCGGGCATGGGGCTTGTGCTTGGAGGGCAGAGTCCAGTGGTCCTCACTGGGCACGCAGACGCTTCTTGGGCTGACGACCAGGCTACGCAGCGGTCGTCACAGGGTTACACCTTCAGCCTTGGTTCCGGTTCTATTTCGTGGCGGGCTACCCGCTCGTCTTCTGTTCTTGGCTCCAGTTGTGAGGCTGAGATCTACGCTGGGGCCATGGCTGCACAGGAGCTTCGCTGGCTCACCTACCCGCTGACTGACCTCGGAGAGACGCCTCGTTCTCCTCCAGTGCTGTACGTAGACAACAAGGCCATGCTGGCCTTGTGTCGAGAGCAGAGACTGGAGCACAGAACGAAGCACATTGCTCTCCGCTACTTCCTTGCTCGTGAGCTACAGCAGCGTGGTCAGCTGCGACTTGCGTACGTGGCCTCTCAGGCCAACACTGCTGATATCTTCACCAAGGCACTTGCGCCTTGTGATCATCAGCGTTTCTGTACTCAGCTGGGCCTTGTGCCTACCTTGCCTCACTTGCTCACCCCTTGACCTTGTTTGTACTGTTGCATATATATATACACGTGCTCTTGCTTGTCTAGCCTTATATATATATGTAATCCTGCATGTGAACTGGCCTTGTGGCCTTGAACTTGTGCTCGAAATGTGTGGTGACTTTGTGATCCACCCTGAGCTTGCTTTGCTTTGCTTGACTGGTCTTGTGACCCCTTGTTCTCCCCCACTTTGCCTATGGGGGTGTGTCAGATTTATATGACAGAGCTACTGTAGGCTATAGTGGGGTAGCACATATGGGGTACAGTTTTCTAGGGTTTGTATTTGTACCCAACTTTCCCTTAGTCATTCCCATTCCTGTTTTCTTAATTCACAGTATCATACCGTAGGCAGTTCCTGGATGCCCCGCGCTTTGCCTTAGGCTGTCGCGCACTGCCTTATGCAGCGTGCCCCGCAGGCAGCGCGCCCCGCAGGCAGCGCGCCCCGTAGGCCGCGCGCCCACCGGGCAGCGCGCCGCAGACAGCGTGCCCCGTGTCAGAATATATTTTATATATATTTTGTAGAAGTGCATGTAGTTCTAGCTGTAGTGTAGTCTCATAGTTGTCCTGTGTGGTGGTGCACCACTCCTTGCATGCTTCTCCTCTATTTATACTTGTCATTCTATAGTTCAACCCCTCTTGCTTAAATATCTCTCTCATGCCTAGGTTAAACCCTAAGCTTCTAGTCCTAACTATGCCTACTATTTCAACATGGTATTAAGAGCTGTTCGTTCCTGGGGACGTTTTTCCCCTCATGGGCCCACCGTTCGCTTCCGCTGCTGTTCTTTCAGTCGCGCGCCCCGGGCGCGTGACGATTTTCCTGCCTGTCGCGCGCCCCGGGCGCGCGTCGTTTTCTGCCCGCCACGTGCCCCGGGCGCGTGGCGGTAATCTGCCCGCTGCGCGCCCCGGGCGCGCGGCGGTTTTCTGCCCGTCGCGCGCCCCGGACGCGCGACGGTTCGTTGCACCCGCTGCACCCGCGCACGACCCGTACAGCCCGCGCCAAGCCCGCGCGCAACCCGTACAGCCTGCGCCAGGCACGCGCGCGGCCCGTACAGCCTGCGCCAGGCCCGCGCGCACCTGCCCTGCCACGCGCGCACCTGCAACTGCTCCTGCTGGCGCCCGCGCAGCTCCTACCCCGCCCCCCCCGCCCCCCCTTCTCCTTCCTCTCCCTGCTGCGTGTGCAGCCGTTGGGGGGAGGGTATGGGGGTGGCGGGTATGGGGTTGGCGGGTGTGAGTAAGCTGCCCCTCCTCCTCCCAGGGCTGATTTTATCAGGGTAATTACCCTGATTTCAGGGTGATTTCAGACTAGTCAGTTGGTGGTCCCTGCAATTTCAGAATTTCCTGTCAAAGGTACTAGCAGTAGGGCCTAGGCTTAGTAGCCTAGGCCAAAGTAGGACTACAAAGGAGGCGCCAAGTACGAGCGAGAGTTGAACAGAAACAGGAATTGAGAAAAGGATGGTTGGACTAGCAAGCAGGTTGGTACAAATAGCAAACCCTAAAGGGCTGTACTCACTATTGAGTACCCCACTGCAGGCTAGACAAATAACATACTCTGACACACCCCCATAGCCAAAGTGGGGTGTAATCAGCACAATGAGCAGACATAGCAGTAGTTCACAATTATAAGTAAAGCTAGAGGTAGTCACAGAGGGCATGTGAGGAGGAGGAGGGACTGTGAGAGGAGAGGAGATGGGAGGCGACGGCGGAAGCTGCAGACACACAGGAGCTGCTGGCTCAGTGGCTACCGAAGCAAAGGCCCGGACTACAGGAGTAACTGGCTCCGCGGAGATTGTAGCCTCCTGACTGGAGCAACTGACCCACAGGCGACTGGCGACTACCGGAGATTGTAGCCTCCAGACTACTGGCGCTGCTGGCGACACGACTGCTACCTCCACTCAACCTCCCCCAACTGTCCCACCCCCCTTTCACACACCCCACTGGTGGACACCCCCGTCCTGGAGCGCACAACCCGCCACCAAGTTCGTAGAGAACGAGGGGAGGTGGAGACCTGAAAGTGTGCCCGACGGACCCACAGTGGCTACCGAAGCAAGGGCGACGGACTACTGGAGTGACTGGCTCCGCGGCTAAGACGAGCGGCAGGAGCAACGGACTCACTGGCGACTGGTGCAACAGCCTCACTGGCTACCGAAGCAAGGGCGACGGACTACAGGCGCTGCAGGCGACACGACAGCTACCTCCACACAACCTCCTCCAACTGACCCACACCCTTGACACACACCCCCTGCTGAAACCCTAGCTTCACTTCCACGTCACCCCCCTTAAACCCTAAACCCTCGGCTCCCACACACCCACCCCCCTCAGCGGCAGCTGCAGCAGTGGGAGACGGAGGAGGAGGAGGAGTAGGGGACGGATCACACACCCGCCACCCCCATACTTGCCACCCCCATACCCCCAAACGCAGGGCAAAAACGGGGGCAGCAGCTGGGGCGATGTGTGAGCAGAAGCGGGGCGGCGCGCGCGCCCCCAGGGCGCCTCGACGAGTGACAGGAGGGGGGGACGCGCGGCCCCCCAGGGCGCCGCGACGGGCGACGGGAGGGGCGACGCGCGGCCCCCCAGGGCACCTTGACGAGTGACGGGAGGGGGGGACGCGCGGCCCCCCAGGGCGCCGCGACGGGCGACGGGAGGGGCGACGCGCGGCCCCCCAGGGCGCCGCGACGGGCGACGGGAGGGGGGGGGTCGACGCGCTAGTCCCCAGGGCGCCGCGACGAGCGACGGGCAGCGCGACGCGCGGCCCCCCTGGGCGCCGCGACGGGCGACGGGATGGCGGGGGGGGGGCGCGCGCGGATCCCCCACGGCAGAAAACCGCCGCGCGCCTCGGGGCGCACGGCGGGCAGAAACTCGCCGCGCGCCCCGAGCGCACGGCAGGAGGAAGACGGCGCGCGCCCGAGGCGCGCGAGAAGCAGAACAGTAGCGGAAGCAGTTAGGTGGTGGGCCCACCCACAGAATCGACCCAAGGGGGTCGACCTGCTCTGAAACCATGTCAGAACTACCAGTGAGAAACAAGAATGAAGAAAGGAGGGGTTTCACTAGCAAGCAGTTGGATACATATAGCAAACCCTAATTGGGCTGTACTCACTATGGAGTACCCCACTGCAGGCTATACAATTATAACATTCTGACAACTGCTGCACCCCTAGCTCCACTCCCACGTCACCCCCCTAGCTCCACTCCCCGCGGCTCCCACACCTCCACCCCCCTTAGCAGCAGCTGCAGCAGTGGGAGACGAAAAAGGAGGAGGGGAAAGGGGAGGGGAGCACCCACACCTCGCACCCCCATGCTCGCCACCCCACACCCCCACCACCGCGGATCGCACGGCGGAATGGGAGCAATGGGCAGCACGGGGGGGGGGGGGGGGGGGGGGGGTGGGACGGGACGGGCTTCTGCAGGGGCGGCTCGCGCGGGTCCTGGGGCGACTGCTGCAGGCACGGGCTGCTCCAGGGGCGGCTGCTGCAGGTGCGGGCTGCTCCAGGGGCGGCTGCTGCAGTGGCTTGCGGCTCCAGGGGCGGCCGCTGCAGGTGAAAGGTAGGAGGGAGGGGGGGGGAGGAGCGCGGCCCCCAGGGCGCCCCGACGGGCGACGAGAAAGGGAGCCGCGCGCCCCCCCAGAGCCGCCGCGACGAGCGACGGGAGGGGACCGCGCGCGGGCCCCCGTGGGCGCCACGACGGGCGACGGGAGGGGAGGCCGCGCGGGGCCCCGAGTGCGCCTCGACGGGCGACGGGAGGGGACCGCGCGCGGGCCCCCGTGGTCGCCACGACGGGCGACGGGAGGGGAGGCCGCGCGGGCCCCCGAGTGCGCCTCGACGGGCGACGGGAGGGGACCGCGCGCGGGCCCCTGTGGTCGCCACGACGGGCGACGGGAGGGGAGGCCGCGCGGGCCCCCGAGTGCGCCTCGACGGGCGACGAGAGGGGACCGCGCGCGGGCCCCCGTGGTCGCCACGACGGGCGACGGGTGGGGAGGCCGCGCGGGCCCCCGAGTGCGCCTCGACGGGCGACGAGAGGGGACCGCGCGCGGGCCCCCGTGGTCGCCACGACGGGCGACGGGTGGGGAGGCCGCACGGGCCCCCGAGAGCGCCACGACGGGCGACGGGAGGGGAGGCCGCGCGGGCCCCCGAGAGCGCCTCGACGGGCGACGGGAGGGGACCGCGCATGCCCCCCAAGGGCACCACGACGGGCGCCACGGAAGGGTAAACCGCCACGCGCCTCGAGCGCGCGGCGGGCAGAAATTAGGGTTTCTGCGCCGCGCACCACGGGGCGCGCGGCGGACAGTGCGGCAGCAGAAGCAGGTGGTGGGCCCATACAGGAAGGCGGCAGTGACACGCCGCCCTCTGATACCATGTCAAAGGTACTAGCAGTAGGGCCTAGGCTTAGTAGCCTAGGCCAAAGTAGGACTACAAAGGAGTCGCCAAGTACGAGCGAGAGTTGAACAGAAACAAGAATTGAGAAAAGGATGGTTGGACTAGCAAGCAGGTTGGTACAAATAGCAAACCCTAAAGGGCTGTACTCACTATTGAGTACCCCACTGCAGGCTAGACAAATAACATACTCTGACATTTCCGACTTGTGAACATTGATCCATTCAAAATAAAGGTTTAGCGGACCCTGAACAATTGTATACAAGCTCAGAGTAGTATTATTATGGACTCTGTCACTACAGAGTACGCGTCATGTGGACACAGAATGCGAGGGTATCGCGACGAAGTTTCCTAGAAACTTCGTCTCGATAACCCCCCATGTGCGTAATCATGATTTCTATTGCACAGGGACCCCTTGCACGCGCAGCATTCTTCCCATCGCTGTTCTGTTCTGAAGCACGAGGGAGCGTCCAAACATCACCACTTGCCACGAGCCTCTGTGCTTGCCGACGGCTCGTCCAACTCATACACTGGACACTCAACGGCATGCGCAACTGACTCACGCGCAACATTCACGTTGACAAAGCGAATTCGTGCCGTACGGAGCAACGAATTTGCCCAATTACAGCGAAATGGGCCTGAGACAACAGATTTTCCCTGAGCAAGAGCACAAAGTTTTGACCAATCACAGTCAAATGTGTCTGACATTGCAGATTTGCCCTTTCACAGAAAATCAGATGCGCCCTGACACACAACAAAAGTACGAACGATAAAATCTAGCGAGATCTGAAGCGTATATACCACGCCATGAAAGGTCAGTTTCGATAATGCAAAGCGCGTTAGTACTCTGATCATGACTTCTCGACCCTGAACAATCAGACTATATAACTTCTCAACACTGAGCAATCAGGGTGATGATTTTCTGGAAAATATGCACCCATAATAGAGGGGGAAAAAATTTCCCGGAATCAGGGAGGCCTAAAACGAAACGCCAGCCCTGCCTCCTCCTCTCTCTCCCACTGCTGCAGCTGCCGCTGGATGGGGGAGACTGTGGGGGGAGCCGAGGGAGTGTGGGGGGAGCCGAGGGAGTGGCGCTAGTGTTGCAGAAGGGGGTGTGGGGCAATGGGGAAGTTGAACGGAGGTAGCCGACTTGAAGCCAGCAACGCCAGTAGTCCGGATGCCTCTAGCTCCGGTAGCACGTGAGCCCGTCGCTCCAGTCGCCCGTGGGTCAGTTGCTCCAGCCGCTCGTCTTAGCCGTGGAGCCAGTTACTCAAGCAGTCCGGATGCCCTTGCCCCGGTAGCCAGTGTGCCAGTTGCCCGTGTGCTAGCAGCTTCAGCCGCCGCCTCCTATCTCCTCTCCTCTCACAGTTCCTCCTCCTCCTCCTCACTTCGCCTCTTCTTCTGCTACGCCCCTGCAGGGTGTACCACTTAAGGGGGTGTACTGCACATCGCTATTCCTGCATGCACTTAGGGGGTGTGTCAGAATATATTACATATATATTTTGTATAAGTGCATGTAGTTCTAGCTGTAATGTAGTCCCGTAGTTGTCCTGTGTGGTGGTGCACCACTCCTTGCATGCTTCTCCTCTATTTGTACTTGTCATTCTGTAGTTCAACCCCTCTTGCTTGGATATCTCTCTCATGCCTAGGTTAAACCCTAAGCTTCTAGTCCTAACTATGCCTACTATTTCAGCGGGCCCCGCAGGCAGCACACCCCGCAGGCAGCACGCCCCGTAGCGCTTTAGCGCCAGAAAATTGTCACAAAGTAACGAACAAGAATGACTAGAATGAGAACAGTACAAGGTTTGTATAGGCAAAACCTAACAGGGCTGTACCCCATAAGGAGTGCCCCACTACAGCCTAGAGTATAGTTCTGACACACCCCCATAGGCAAAGTGGGGGACAAACAAGAGAACAAAGCAACGTCACCACACAGTCTGAGCACAAGCAAAAGGCCACAAGGCCAGTTCACATACACAGTTATATACCAAGGAGAACAAGCAGTACAGTGATCTCAACCTAACAAGTGTAAGCATGCAGGTGCAGGAATATATAGATCACAGTACAAGCAAAGTCAAGAGGTGAGCAAGTGAGGCCAGGTAGGCACAAGACCTAGCATGGTACAAAAACGCTGATGATCACAAGGCTGAAGTGCCTTGGTAAAGATATCTGCAGTGTTGGCCCGAGTGGCCACGTAAGCAAAACGAAGCTGACCACGCTGCTGCAACTGTCGAGCAAGGAAGTAGCGTAGAGCAATGTGCTTCATTCTGTGCTCCAGTCTGTGCTCCTGACACAAGGCAATCATGGCCTTGTTGTCGACGTACAGAACTAGAGGAGAACGAGGCGGCTCTCCCAAGCCGGTCAGCAGGTAGGTGAGCCAGCGTAACTCCTGTGTAGCCATGGCCCCTGCGTAGATCTCAGCCTCACAACTGGAGCTGAGAACAGAAGACGAGCGGGTAGACCGCCACGAAACAGAACCGGAACCAAGGCTGAAAGTGTAACCCTGTGACGACCGCTGCGTAGCCAAGTTGTCAACCCAAGAAGCGTCTGCGTGACCAGTGAGGACAACTCGAGCCCGTCCTCCAAGCACGAGCCCCATGCCCGACGTACTGCACAAGTAGCGCAACACCCTCTTAGCTGCATCCATGTGCTCTGGTCGGTGTCTCCCAGGAGCAACATAGCGTGCCAGGATGCTAAGAGGGTATGCCAGGTCAGGTCGAGTGCAGGTCATCCGGTACATGAAGCAGCCCACAAGCTCTGGGTACGGGCCACTCGGCTCTACGGACTCATCCGAAGGCAGAGCTGAGAGCGAGCGGCGAGTAGACAGAGGAGAGGGCTGTGTCGAGGAGTACGTGAAGCCGAAGCGCTGAAGGACCTGCTGCACCATGTGTGACTGAGTCAAGGTAATGGTGCGCCGTGCTCTGTCCCGGGTGATCCGCAAGCCAAGATAGCTGCGCAGCTCACCCAGGTCTGTGCACGTGTGTCTCTTCTGCAGCTCCGACTTCACGTGGGCCAGTCCAGCAGTGTCAGCAGTAGCAAAGACCAAGTCGTCGACATACACGAGGATGTAGAACGGCGGCAGAGTAGTGTCGGTGCGAAGAAACAGCGACGGGTCAGCAGTGGTAGGAGCAAACCCAAGAGCCGCAAGCGTAGTCCTCAGTGTGTCGTGCCACTCACGAGGCGCCTGGCGGAGACCGTAGACTGGCCGCCGGAGGCTCCACCGGGTGCCAGGAGGAAATGACCCAGTGAAGCCAAGTGGGCGGCGCAGCCAGATCTCCTCGTGCAGACTGCCCTGTAGGAAAGCTGTGCTGAAGTCAAGAGAGCGAAGCTCGTAGTCACGCTGCGCGGCGACGTGCAGCAGCACCCGAAGAGTGGTCATCTTCGGGGTAGGGGAGAAGGTCTGGAAGAAGTCAACTCCCTGTTGCTGACTGAAGCCTCGTGCAACGTAATGCGCCTTGAAGACAGGCGGAGAACCCGGCGGCCGCTTCATCCTGAAAATCCACATGCCATCGACAATGTTCGCACCAGGTGGGGGAACCTCGTCAACGTAAGTGCCTGTGGACTTCCAGGAAGCCATCTCAGCATCCATGGCTGTCTGCCACTGAGAGGAGTAGGGACCCTCTATCGCCTTTGCGTAAGAGCGCGGGGTCGGGATGTCTGGTGCATCCGGGTCTCCCTCAGGGGCAAGCAGCATGGACACGAGATGAGGTAAAGCAGCAGCAAAACACTGGAACTCTTCCTGCCTGTCCTCAAGGACGTCCGTGCTAAGAGCACACTCACCCCCGACGGACGGAGGACAGACAGACTCAGACTCAGCAACAAGACTAGCGGCATAGTCTAGACGTTAGTGAGCAGCAAAGTCGGCAAGCTCAGCAACTAAGGCAGACACAGCAGTGGACTCAAAGGAAGGGTCAGTGACAACAGTGGCCAGGAGACGCGTGACACTAGGACTAGCAGCACGAAGGGAGTCAGACTCCGGGTCCGGACCGACAGGAAGGGAGGACGCATGAGGAGACGGAAGAGGGACACGCTGCGGAGCAGTGGAAGGACGCAGTGCCATCTGGTGCGTGCCGGGGACAGGAGGAGGACGCAGACGCGGAACACAACGACCAGTGCGAGCAGCGGGAACAGGCGACGCAGGGTGAGACGCAGGCTCACGACGCTCAGCAAGACCTCCGGTCGGACCAGTGTAAGGAGTAGGAGCACGAAGTGGGGAGGCGGGCTGTAACTGCGACTACGACTGGACAAGCGGTGGACACTCTAAGGAAGGAGCAGGACCAGTACAAGGCGGGAGACCAAGAACCTGCTGAAGGAGCGGAACAAAGTACGGCCGCGGCCGCGCAGCGCCTCCAGAACCAGCAGAGACAGCACCAGCACCACCAGCGGCAGCTCCAACTCCTGCAGAATCACCAGCTCCAGCAGTACCTCCAGCAGCTCCAGCAGCGCCAACTCCAGCAGCACCGCCAGCTCCAGCACCTCCAGCAGCTCCAGCTCCAGCAGGACCACCAGAAGCCCCAGCAGCTCCAGTAGCGCCAGCGCCAGCACCTCCAGCAGCACCGGCCCCAGCAGCACCGCCAGCCCTAGCACCTCCAGCAGCTCCAGCTCCAGTAGCACCACCAGGCCCAGCAGCTCCAGTACCTCTAGTACGAGCACCTCCGGGACCAGCGGCTCCAATACCCCCAGCAGCTCCAGCAGCAGCAGGACCTCCAGCTCCAGTAGCACCACCAGCTCCAGCAGCACGGCTCCAGCGCCGAGCAAACCACTCGCGCAGCTGCTGTGGAGAGAGTGGCTCCCGCCAGGACGAGGCACCCGAAGGACCTCCAGAGGACAAAGTACCTCCAGGCTCAGCAACCCCAGACTCCACACGCGCAGGCTCAGCACCCTCAGAGTCCGCACCCTCAGACTCAGCAACCCCAGGCTCAGCACCCCCAGGCTCAGCACCCCCAAACTCAGGACCCCCACGCTCCGCACGCTAAGGCTCAGCACCCCCAGACTCAGCACCCCCTAGCTCAGCACCCCCAGACCCGGCAGCCGCAGGCTCAGTATCCCTAGCAGCACCAGAGTCAACGGCTACCTCGACAGGCTCGACTGCGTCTACCTGGGACACACCTGAGGGGGCAGGACCTGGCGCGAGGAAGAGCGGCGGGGGGGGGGAGGGGGGCAGTGCGGTAGGGGAAGAGACGGTTGTAGGGAACCGACTCGTCAAACGTGACGTCCTGAGAGGACAGAACACGGCGCGAGGTGGGGTGGTAAAACTGCCAACCAGGCGCGTCAGGAGGGAAGCCAAGGAAGACGCAGGGAACAGCACAGGAGGACAGATTGTCCGCAGACAAATCGCGGACAAAAGCTCGAGATCCCCAGACACGGAACGCAGACGCATCGCCAACCTTCCCCGTCCACCGCAGAGCAGGTGTGGTCTTCGGCATGGAGACCCGGGGCTGGAGGTTGAGCTGATGCGCAGCGTACTGAACCGCGAACGGCCACAGAAAATGGGGAGCAGCCGCATGGATCAAGGACGTATGAGGGACGTCCATGACCATGCCAATGCGGCGCTCAGCAATCCCATTTTGCTGCGGAGAGGCCGGAAGCGTGAACGTCTGGCGGATGCCCTCCGCACGACAGAAGGCTCGCAGAAGGTCGGAGGAAAACTCTCCACCTCTGTCGGTGTGCAGACGCAGAACAGGAAGGTCCGAGCCGAAACTCTCGCTGAGCTGGCGACGGGCAGCGCGGATCCAGTCGATCAGCACCTCAGTGACCTCACCCTTGCGGCGCAAGGGGAAGACTGTGGTGTAACGCGAGTAGTCGTCAACGACCAGCAGAAAGTAACGCTCGTGACCCTGTCCACGGACGCGGGCTGGGCCCCACACGTCCATGTGAAGAGTCTGCAGGGGAGCCTCCGTCGGAGGGAACTTGGAGGAGTGAGGAGCGGCGCGCTGCCGCCCCTCGACGCAAGGAACGCAGGTAGGGGCAGGCCCCGGCGGAAGGGGAGGGAGAGACCGGGGAAGACCAGTGAGAAGGACACGGGAGGCCATGCCTCGAAGACGAGGCAGGGAGGGGTGACCAAGGCGGTGGTGCCAGAGGAGAGTCTGGTGAGACAAGAGGCGACACGAGCAGGGGGCAGACTTTGGACCAGACCGGGACGCTGCAGCGAACACCTGACCAGACGCAGCTACCTGACCAGACTCAGCAACCGGAGGAGACACGGTAGTCAGAGTGTACAGACTCGACCCAGGCTGACGGGTAAACGCGGCCAGGTGCCGGCCCGTCCGAGTACACGAACAGTGGGTCACCCGCTGACCTCCAGGAGTGAACTGGTCAACCCACGCATCCTGAAGGTCAGCTCCACTCACCAAGTTCGTGGAGAACGAGGGGAGGTGGAGACCTGACAGAGAGCCAGACGGGACCGCCGGACACGGCAGAACCGTGGAGGAGTGCGCAAGGACAGGACCCCCAGAGGGGTCAGCCAGGGAGACTGCCACTGGCCGACTGAGCGGCGTGAGCGTAGTGCAGTCGCGAAAGAAGGAACGGGAAGCACCTGAGTCAAGTGTGCAAGACCTGAGCCGACGCGGTACCTGAGAGAGAAGACTCACCAGCACCTGGAGTAGCAGACTCACTAGCACCTAGAGCAGCACCCTCAATGCCCGGGTCGGGCAGAACACACAGGTAACAGTCACCCTCAGCACTAATATTCACAGCATACATAGCTGCAAGGATAGCATCATAATCAAGATCAAAGATAGCAACCCCCGACCTAAGCAGATCACCCCAGCGAGGAAGCTCAGTGGCGTCAGGAAACTGTGCACGCCAGGCATCAGTCAGGCGACCGAAACAGCGGTGCGTAGCGTGCGGCAGCCCGCACGTCTCCCCACTGCGCTCGCCGGTGCGGAGAACGTAAGCGCAGGGACCAGCACCCCCAGACCTCCCACGCCCAGCGTACCACTCACGAAGCTGCTGGGGCGACGGGGCCTCACGAGAACGCTGCTGCTGCTGGCGCTGGCCACCGCCAAAGCCTCCCCGCTGCACAGCTCCACCCCAACCAGCACCACCGCCGCCGCCACCCCCACTGCCGCTGCCGCCGCCGCCTCCACCTCCACCACCGCCACCGAAGCCCCCACTCCCGCCGCCACCCCCACCTCCACCCCCACCCCCTCCACCTCCTCCACCGCCATCACCGCCGCCCCCGCCGTCCCCTCCACCACCCTTGTCCCCCTTGCCCTTGCCGCTGGGGCGCCTCCCACTAGGAGCAGACGCAGCCCCGACCGACTCGGTGCCAACGAGGTCGACAGCAGCAGCAGAGGCAACAGTGGGCAAAAGGGGGACGGGGGAGCACCCCTCAAAGAAAGGGGCACAAGGGTCACCTCGAGAGGCTCCTACATTGACTATGCTCTTCTCAGCTGCAAGGAGGCGCTCCTCGAGGAGGTCAACGGTGAGCTCGGTGGGGCAAAGGGAGAGGAAGTGGTCCCTGACTGAGCGAAGGGAGTCAGGGAGCCGGGTGACGAGGTAGAAGAGGGTGATGTACATAGGGGGAGGGGTTCTTGGCGCAGAACTCGGAAGGAAGCGCAGCGCGGTAGCGGGTGTCACTAGTGCGAAGGTGGGTAATGAGGTCAGCGACTGTGGCAAAAGCGGCTAGGTCAGGGAACAGATACGGCGGCATGAGACGGCTGAGGGCAGCAGAGGCAGGGGAGGAGTAGCGTGCAACAACAGCGTCATACAGAGTCTTAGCAGTCTTGTATTGGCTAAAGTGCGCGCGCTCAGCAGACGGCAGGTGACTACGAACAGCAAGGCGAGCAGCAGCGTCACACGTAGTCCACTGCGAGCGAACTGCACTGTCAGCATCGGCAGCAGGTGCAACAGAGGCACCGGACGTGTGATCGAACAGGGAAACTCCGTCCCTAGAGTCGCACTGCAGAAAGAGCTGCAGGTCATCGACCTAGACCTCGAAATCGACCGCTCGACCCTCAGCATCGAAGGTAAGGACACTAGGGCTAGCCATGGCAGCAGTGGCAGTAGCAGTAGCAGCAGCAGTAGCAGCAGTAGTAGAGCAGGGCGGCGCGACTCGGCAGGGCGGCGCAGCTCGGCAGGGCGGCGCGGCTTGGCAGGCGCGCGGGTGCAGCGGCGTGCTTGGCGGGGCGGGCGCCTACCAGGGTGGGAGTAGGGCAGGGCCGCGACTGGCAGGGCAGGGCCGCGACGGGCCGGCAGGGCAGGGCCTCGACGAGTCGGCAGGGCAGGGCCGCGACGAGGCGGCAGGGTAGGGCCGGGACGAGGCGGCAGGGCAGAGCCACGACAGGCCGGCAGTGCAGGGCCGCGACGAGGCGGCGGTAGGGCAGGGCCGCAACGCGGTGGCTGCAGGGTAGGGGCCACGTCGAGGCGGCGTAGAGCAGGGCCGCGACTAGCAGCTGCAGGGCAGGGCCGCGTCGGGGCGGCGTCAGGGCTGCGGCAGGGCCGCGTCAGGGCCGCGTCGGGGCGGCGAAGAGCAGGGCCGCGACCAGCTGCGGCAGGGCAGGGCCGCGTCAGGGCTGCTACAAGCGGCGAAGAGCAGGGCCGCGACGAAAGGCGGCAGGGCAGGGCCGCGTCGGCGGCTAGAACAGGGCCGCGACGGCGGCTAGAACAGGGCCGCGACGGGCCGCTAGGGTAAGGCCGCGACAGGCCGCGAGGGTAGGGCCGCTAAGGGCGGCAGCAGGGCAGGGCACGCGACGGCGCCGGTAAGGCAGGCGCGAGGCGCGCTTCGGGCAGGGCAGGAAAAAAAAAAGAAACTAATGCGGTGGGCCCTAAAAAAAAACGTCCCCACTAGGGAACCTGCTCTGAAACCATGTCACAAAGTAACGAACAAGAATGACTAGAATGAGAACAGCACAAGTTTTGTATAGGCAAAACCTAACAGGGCTGTTCCCCATAAGGAGTGCCCCACTACAGCCTAGAGTATAGTTCTGACAAAAATACATTTGGGCGGAGGGTTGCATGCGTTCCTCTCTGCCGCGCGACCTTCACAGCTGCCTACATCCCGCAGCCGTCCGTACTGCAGCCCCTACTGCAACACGTACTTTCCACTGCCAATGGCTCTGCTAGCGGTGGCCGACAGCCGCACTTATGGTACTGTCTCTAGATCCAGCCGTTCCTACCTCCAGCCGGTCCTAGCTTGCCGTTCCTAGCTCAAGCCACTCGTGCCCCAGTCGCTTCTAGCTCCAGCCACTCGTGCTCCAGCCGTTTCTAGCTCCTGCCGTTTCTAGCTCCAGTCGTTTCTAGCTCCAGCTGTTGCTAGCTCCAGCTGTTGCTAGCTCCAGCTGTTTCTAGCTCCAGCTGTTTCTAGCTCTAGCCTGGCGTCCCTTGTCACGCCTAGCTAGAAATGACTACATCAGGCACCTAGCAACTCTACAGCTAGCCTGGTCGACTGCCAGCACAGCATGGTCGACCGCCTGCCAGCGTTGCGTAGAGGAGCCGCGCCAGCACTGCAGAAAGGCGACCTGCCAACACTGCCAACGCTGCAGCAGAGTGGCTGTCCAGCGTTGCCCCGTAGAAGACAGCAGTGCGCACGCTTGCAGGTGCGCACAGACGATTGGCCCGACTTGCTTCGTTGTAGATCCGTCGGCCCTTGTCTGCGCCCGATGAGCCACATCGACTTCGGGATACCAGCCTGAAGTCGCCTTCGCCACCGCGACCTCGACGACGTTCGCGTGCCTCCGTAGAACTCGCCGAGCAGGTTACCTGGTCGACCTGTTCGACCACCCAGTGCTCTGGTCGACGCCTCCCACGTCGACCACAACTCGCGTCGAGGAACACCTGGTCAACGGACCCCTCCGTCGACCAGCACTGCAGCTGCTGTCGCCGAGCTCCCCTCGTCGACTGCTGCTCACATGTCCTACGCAGGTCGACGGACTGCTCCGTAGACCTCCCCGTCGAACTTCTCGCCCTGGTCGACGGCCCACCCGTCGACCAGCCCAGTCAGCTGCAGGTGTCGAACTCCCTGGTCGACTGCTCCAGCCCCGTGACAGGCCTGTGCAGGTCGACGACCACTTTGTCGTCCTGCCCCGCAGATGAAGGGCCGTCGAGCTCCCTGGTCGACGGCAACACCACAGTGATTCCCTGCAGCTCGACGAAGCCCGTCGAGCAGCTTCCTCACTGTGAATGGTCGGCTGCTTCTCCCGTTCATCCGACCAAGTCGTCAGTGTTAACCAAGCGAGGGCGGGGCCAACACTCCATTCCCGTTAACACTCCCTTGCCTCGCTCATGCATGGGCCCCCAGCCCACACGGTAGTACTCCACAGAGAAAACTCGTCCTCGGCGTGCACCCCATTCACAGCACGCCGTCACCACACCAGCCGTGCAGAAGGGCACGGCACCTACTGCTGCACATCGTCGTCACCGTCGCCCACGTCGGTCAGGCGCACTTGGCCGATCGCGACGGAGCACCGGCTGAAGGCCGGAAAATGCAGCGCCTTTGTCAGGAAGTCGGCCGGCTGCTCTGTGGTCGGAATGTAGGTCAACACGAACTTCCCGTGCCTCACCATGTGCTGCAGCCAGACGTATCGTCGCTCCATGTGCTTGAGGTTGCCTGTCAACCCCAAACCCTCCGCGACAGTGATGGCCGACTTGTTGTCCACTCTGAGGATAGTCGACTTCCCAGCGTCGAGCTGCTGGAACTCCGCAAGAAGGAAACGGAGTCGGCGTCCCTCCTTGCCAGCATCCGTGGCCGCCACGTATTCCGACTCGGTCGACGATAAAGTTGCACACTTGATGCGCGAGCTCGACTAGGAGACCGCGACCCCTCTGTAGACGAACACGTAGCCATCCGTGCTAGTCCGGTTCTGCTTGTCGCCCGCGTCGTCGGCATCCACGTAGCCGATCAGCTCCAGCGACTCTGGTCAACCTACGAACTCAAGGGCGATGTCGCGGGTGTCAACGAGGTAGGCGAGGAAGCGGTCGACCTCGCGCCAATGCTGGTCGCTCCTCACCGTGAGGCCGCTCCCCAACTTGCTGCAGGCGAACGCGATGTCCGGTCTCGTCGTCGTCGCCGCGAACTGCAGCGAGCCAAAGTTCTGCCGGTACTCCTTCTCCTCACGCTCCTGCACCTCCTCGTCGTCGAATGTCAGCTCGGCATAGGCGTCGACCGAGACCGGCGTCTTCGGGATGCGCCCGCCTTGCTCCTCGTTGGTGAAGCGCCTACGGCGTGGTTCTGCTGGTGCAGCCATAGCTTCCTCGCCGGCCTGTCGTGCATGATCTCCAGCACGAGGTACTTCACGATCGGCAAGATCTCGCGCAGCTCGAAGGCAGCCTCCAGCAGCTCCTTCAGCTCCTTTAGCATCGCGGTGCTGCTGCTGGCGGCGAGCAGGTCGTCGACGTAGACCAGCACCCAGCAGGTCACTCCGCCGTCGCCGACCTTGAAGTAGAGGGCTGTGTCGACCTGGCTCTTCTTCCAGCCCGCACCCAGCAGCACGCCGTCGAGAGCCCTGTACCATAGCAGCGACGACTGCTTCAGCCCGTAGAGGCTCTTCAGCAGCTTGAACACCCGGCCGGTCCCGTCGTCGAAGTAGTCCGGCTGGTACATGTACAGCACCCGGTCGAGCTTACTCCGCAGGAAAACGTTCTTCATCTCGAGCTGTATCAGGTTGAGGTCGAGGACGTCGACAATGCTGAGGAAGATTCTCAGCGTGACGTAACTGCTAACCGACGAGTATGTCTCGTCGTAGTCGGCGCCGTACATCTGGGTGAAGCCCTTCACGACCAACCTCGCCTTCTCGCGCTCGACGGTATCGTTTGATGCGGTACTTGGTCGTCAGCACCCACCAGTTCTTCATGATGTTCACCCCGCGTGGGCGTTCGAACAGCTCCCATGTGCCCATGCCGATAAGGCTGCGGATCTCCTCTTTCACGGCGGCCTTCACTACCTCGCCCTTCCAGCTCGCCAATGCCTCCTTCACCGTCATCGTCGCGATGTCCAAGCGGTGTTCGGGGTCGGCATGCACGCCGGGGTCGAGCTCCAGCAGGTCAACATCTGCCTCTGCATCATCGAGCAGTGTGGTGAATGTTATAGTCACAATAGGCCTCAATGTGCCTAAAACGAAAGATATAGTGCACAGTCGGATTTCTGCACATCGGCTTTAAACGTTCATAGCGATCTGTTCACAGCTCCAAATGACCTGATTCAACTTGGATCTGGAGCGTCTTAACGTCTCTTACAATAGGCAATTTAGATCGCACGTTTTCACCAAGTATTGACGATACAGCGTCGGTTTGAACGAACGGCACTATCGGCAGCAACATAGTCTTAGAACACACAATAGGAAGAGCTAGGAAGAGTTACGAGTTGGGAAGGACCCCCAGCTCCTACAAACCCCAAGAGCCGAGGCACAGTGATGTGGAACAGTGCCACACTGTCCCCAACCAAGAAGGGTCTCGAAACTACCCACCACGAGGGCCTACACCAACTAAGATGTTAGTTGGCACTAATCACACTATCTTGAAATGTACCCTTTTTTGGCGAGCTTCGAAATCACTTGGAGCTTGAGACCAAGGCTCGGGTTCTTCATCACAAACTCATCCTTGAGTTCTTGATGGGTCTGCTGCACACACCTGCGATGCGCCGAACGTTCGACACACGACAAAATAGAAACAGCGCGAGACACACAAACGACGAAATAGAAACCGCGCGGGACACACAAAATGGCCGCGTAACACGTGACTAGCGATAACTCGCTATTGACTCGACACACACACACTCGACATCATGACCCATCATATACACACTACCATAAGCATGAAACATATATTTATTTCATGCACTCATACCATTCCATGCACACACGCATGCACGCACACGGACAACAAGCCGAGTGCAAACCGTAGGGTTGCAACACTTCCAATGCTGCTACTCCACCAGCCTCTTGGTCATCATGTCAGCTGGCTGCCCTGTCGTCTTCACGTAGCGCAATTTAACTTCACCCGCGTCCACCATGCTCCTCGTCCAGTGCCACTTCACCCTCATGTTCTTTGTCAGGCCATGCAACACGGGGTTCTTAGCTAGAGCAATGGCACCCTGTCTCTCACAGTAGAGTGGGGTAGGTCCTTGCTGCTCCTCCCCCAATTCAGCCAACAAACGCCGCTGCCACACAATCTCTCGTACGGCACGGAAGAGTGCCATGTACTCGTACTACACCGAGCTCAATGCTTGGTCCACCTGCTTCTTGCTCTCCCAAGCAGTTGGGCCTCCACCAACACAGCATATGAAGCCTCCCACACTTGTCATATCTTCTGGTTCCGATGCATAAGTGGCATCGGAGAAGGCTATGAGGAACAAACGCCCGGGTTCAATGCCATCCGCGCCCTTTTGGCGCCTTTGTGCCGCCGCCGAGTATTGCAGCCCAACGGTCGGTGTTTGGCCAAGATACTTGGCCACCCTCATTCCAGCTGCTACCTGCTCCTCATTAGGGCATTGAACAACCCTAGCCAGCTGCCCAGTAGCAAACGCGATGTCCGGTCGTGTGTTGACCGCCGCGTACCACCAATGAGTGAAAACGCCGCCTCTCCTCTTCTCCAACGCTCTCCTCCTCTGGTCCCTTCACACACTTGATTCCAGAGGGGAATGGAGTAGCCACATGGCCTTCATTCTGCCCAAAGTTGGCAGCCAAGGCCTCTAGGTACTTCCGTTGGTGCACCCGCATGCACCGCTTCTCCACATCGCGTTCAATGTGAAGCCCGAGGTAGAAGTTGATATCGCCAAGTGCCTTGCACTTGAACTTGTCCTTAAGCTTCAGCATCACCTCCTTCACAATGTCAGAAGAGGGTGAGAAGATGAGGATGTCATCCACATAAACCACCATAAAGCTCCTCTGCTCCCCCTCGCTAAGCATGAACAAGGAGTGATCGGCCGTTGAGGGAGTGAAGCCGATCTCCTCCAACACTTCACGCAGCTTCAGGTACCACTGCCTAGGAGCGTTCTTGAGCCCTTAGAGGGCCTTCTTCAGCTTCCACACTCTGCCACTACCATCATCAAACCCCTCCGATTGCGCCATTAAAATATCCTCCTCAAGAATGCCGTTGAGGAATGCCGTTGTGATATCCATCTACTTCACCACCCATCCTTTGATTGCGGCTCCCGCGAGTAGGGTCCGCAGCGTTGTCGGCTTCAGCACGGGAGCAAACAGCTCCTTGAAGTCCACCTTCTCCTTCTGCTGGTACCCCTTGGCCACAAGCCTAGACTTGTAGCGCTCGATCATGCCGCCGGCATCGGACTTTATCTTGAAGAGCCACTTGGCCGTTATCGCCTTACGCCCCTCCGGTAGCTCTACCAATTCAAACGTGTCGTTCTCCTCAATGCTTTTAAGCTCACTCTCCATTCCCTTCTTCCACTCCTCAGCATTACTACTCTCCAAGGCCTCCTTGAGAGTTGCTGGTTCTCCTGGCATCTCCACCGGAGAGAAGAACGCGAAAGCACACTCCTCGTAGTCACTCTCCTCGTCATCTCCAACCATCATTGCCGCTCCGGCCAGGGCTGACTTGCCCTGCTTTCCCGGTGCATCATAGGTCAGCCTATGAGGGGGTTGAACTCTCCTCTTGCCCCTTCCTCCTCAGCTGCAGGGACTTGAAGGCCTTGGCGTTGCTGCGGTGTGGCTCGGATTCGTGGAGCACTAGTAGTGCGGGAAGGGAGTGTCGGTGCACGCTCGCTCACTTGCTGCACCTCCTCCTCTTCTTCCTTTGCATCCTTGGCCTTCTCTCCCCCATTTACAAGGGAAATTTGCCTAGTGGTGGTGATGCCACTGCTCAGCTCCAAAGGCAGCTCCACATGCTCCAAGCCGGAACTCTTCACCTCCCCAAACCGCACGCCTATCTTCGCCTCATTCTCCGCCTTCCAATCCTTATACATCAGATTCTCCATGAACTTGCAGTCACTGCTCACCAAGAACTTCTTGGTGAATGGGTCCCAAAGAAGCCACCCCTTGCTGTTTTGAGCCATGCCCAAGTGCACGGCCCATATCGCCTTGGCACCAAGCTTGTTGTGCCGAAGATGCTTAGGTACGAGCGCCATGCACATGCACCCGAACACCCGAAGCATATCCACCTTTGGCTTCCTTCCGATCCACTCCACATAGGACACCCATTTTTCTGCTCCCATATGAGTCAAAGCTCTGTTCTTGGCCACACACGCACTTCGCACCGCATCAGTCCAGAAATAGTCGGGTAGCCCGGCTTCTATGAGCAACCCTCGTGCCGTCTTCGTGATTGTGCGGTTCGCTCGCTCGGCGATGCCGTTCATTGCAGGGGAGTAGGGCATGGTAAGGGAGTGCCTTATCCCATTCTTCTTCAGCCACAATCCGAACTCCTTGCTCAGGAACTCTCCCCCTTGATCGGTGCGGATCGATTTTACTTGCCGGTCTTGTTGCCGCTCCACTATCGGCAACCAATCGGTCTTCACCGTTTCAGCCACGTCGCTCTTCTTGGACAGCACGTACACCCAAGTCATGCGGGTGTAGACATCCACTTTGGTGAGGAAATACTCTGCTCCAGCAGCTCCAAGCTTCAAGGGGCCCACCACGTCCATCACCACCTCATCGAGCGGTGCCTTAGCCGTCGCCTCCGAACTAGAGAACGGGAAACAGGTGAACTTGGCTTGCATGCACGTCGGGCAGCCAAGCACCTCATCAGGCTCCCCCTTCACACGTATGCCAGCAGCCATCTCATTCTTCACTAGCTGCTGCAAGATTGACAGGGCCACGTGCCCCATTCGCCGATGAAAGGTGAGCGAATCAGACTCCCCCGTAGCCGAAGTCGGATTGGAGAATGCCGCGCTCGCAATAGCGCCCCACATGCTCTCTCCGTAGTCCTCCTCCGCTGCTGCCTCGGGGTTCTCCTCACCCTTATGCTGCTCCTTGGCTGCTGCATCACTCTTCTTATGATCATCGGACTTGCTGGTCCCTCCAAGATTGCTCTTTTTGAGCTCGTTCTCCTTGGCACGATCGTTCGCGCCATAGCCGCTACCAACTGCTTCGCCCTTGGTGCTGATGCTTGCTGCCACTTGTCTCTCCTTAGGCATAGGGATCACAGGGATCTGCCACATCTCATTGTAGACATCCCGATCCTCATGAAGGTCCCAAAGAATCCGGTCGCCAATCCTTGCGGTGTAGGTCTTGGCTCCCATCGAGTTCGTGTCCATGCCGGCCTTTGCCAACCGCCGCACGGAGTTCAGGTTCGCAGCAAGGCTGGGCACCCAAAGCACGTTCTTGAGGCCCACCATCTTCCCATCAGCACCCTTGAACATGGCCTTGCCCATGCCTTTCACGTCTGCTCGCTGCCCCAAAGCCGATGTGACATGCTTCACCGGTGACGGTTCAAGTTCGGTGAGCAAGTCCGCGCGAGGTGTCATGGTATAGGTAGCGCCACAATCGATCACCCAATAATCCAGGGGGCGTAGGGTCACCTTTCCCACAGCTGCAGGCTCTTTAAAGTCTTCACCATTCTCTGGTGCAGCCGGTGCTTGCGTCGAGACGAAGAAGAATTGGCCCGGGAACCGATCGTCGCTCGAGTCCTTGTCGTTATCTCCGCTCTTCATGTTTGCAGCACCGCCTCCACGACCGCCACGGCCTCCACGGCCTCTTCCTCTCCCTCCTCCTGCTCCTCTACCCTCTTGGCCTTGAGCAGAGGTCCATCCACCAGGAAGCTTGTAGCAATCGCGCCACATGTGTCCGCTCTTGTGACAATAGTGGCACTCGCCGTCGAATCGACCGCGACCGTGTCCGTAGCTCTTGTCGTCGTTGCCGTAAGCGCCATTTCCGCGGCCTCCACTGAAGTTGCTGCCACCAAAACTTCCTCCCCCTCGTCCTCTGCCTCTTCCTCGACCATATCCACGGCCGATGCTCGCTGCCCCAGCGCCATCCGCACTCGCCAACTCACGGCGGCGAAAATCCTCTTGGAGAATCGCGCGCTTCCCGTCTTCAAGCGAGAGACGGGAAAAATCACGGTTCAGGTTGATGATGAGCGAGGACCACGATTCGGGGAGTAGTGCCAGCAACTTGGTCTTCTTCTGGAGCTCACTAAAGTTCAAATCAGCTCTCTCAAGCCGCGCCAACAAGTCGAAGAATTTCTGCACTCCTTCAACCGCTTCATCTTCTTCGATTCGTAGTGTCGCCATTTGTCGTTCCAACACCACCGCTACTGCCGCTGTTGCAGGAGCGTATACACCCTTGAAAGCAACCCATGCCTTTGGTCCCTTCTTTGGTTCACGCTGGAATGGCTTGATGTGACGGATCTGGCTGCTCCCCAACAAGTGCCCAAGTAGGAGGTAGCCTTGTGCGCTCTTCCGCACTCACGGGCTCTTCTCCGGGTCGTTCGCGGGGCGCTTCTCCGTTCCTTCCATCACCTCCAGCAGGTCATAATGGTCAATCACGTTCTCCATTCTGAAGGACCATTCAGCAAAGTTGTCACCGTTGAATTTGTCAAGCCCGAACACTCTTGGTTCATCCCTTGAAGGCCCAAGAGTAGGTTGCACGTGCGCCACGGCTGAATCACGGGCTTGGCCTTGTGCTTGGGCTTCTCCACTGCCACCAGCACCTCTGCCACCCCTTTCTTCAGGTCCAGCCATCACCGAAGCTGCTCCGAGGCGCTCTGATACCACTTGTTATAGTCACAATAGGCTTCAATGTGCCTAAAACAAAAGATAGAGTGCATAGTCGGATTTCTGCACAGCGGCTTTAAACGTTCATAGCGATCTGGTCACAGCTCCACATGACCTGATTCAACTTGGATCTGGAGCGTCTTAACGTCGCCTACAATAGGCAATATAGATCGCACGTTTTCACCAAGTATTGACGATACAGCGTCGGTTTGAACGAACGGCACCATCGGGAGCAACATAGTCTTAGAACACACAATAGGAAGAGCTAGGAAGAGTTACGAGTTGGGAAGGACTCCCAGCTCCTAAAAACCCCAAGGGCCGAGGTACAGTGATGTGGAACAGTGCCAGACTGTCCCCAACCAAGAAGGGTCTCGAAACTACCCACCACAAGGGCCTACACCAACTGAAATGTTACACTACACAAAGTAATGTAACTATTGACACTATCTTGAAATGTACCCTTTTTTGGCGAGCTTCGAAATCACTTGAAGCTTGAGACCAAGGCTCGAATTCTTCATCGCAAACTCATCCTTGAGTTCTTGATGGGTCTGCTGCACACACCTGCGATGCGCCGAACGTTCGACACACGACAAAATAGAAACCGCGCGAGACACACAAACGACGAAATAGAAACCGCGCGGGACACACAAAATGACCGCGTAACACGCGACTAGCGAAAACTCGCTATTGACTCGACACACACACACTCGACATCATGAACCATCATACACACACTATTATAATCATTAAATATAAATTATTTCATGCCCTCATTCCATTCCATACACACACACATGCACGCATACGGACAACAAGCCGAGTGCAAACCCTAGGGTTGCACCAACAGTGAAGGCAGCTGGTGGCAGACAGGCATGGAAGCTCAGCCACTGTGGTGGCCTCCGAGGTCGTCCGGAGCGTCGTAGCTCAGGCTCTAAGCGTTGCAGCTCAAGCGTCTCGATCGGCACTTCCACCACGTCGGTGTCAGTGGACTCCTCCCCCGTCGACAGCTCCCCTTCCTCGTCGACGTCCTCGTCGTCGACCCGCTGCTTCGCCAGCTTTGGACCTTCGATCGGCTGCTCCCCTCTCGACTATTCCGTCTGCTGCTCCCCTGTCGACTGCGCGTCTGCTGCTGCCACCTGTTCGACCGGCTCCCCTGTCTGCTGCTCCCCTCTCGTCGACAGCTTCACAAGCTTGGCGCCTTGTCGGGCCGCTGGCGATGCCATTGGCCGACGCCACAGGCAACGTCGCAAGGCTCCCCTCATCGCCAGTGGCTGACACAGGTGTCGACGCAGGCCGAACTGCGATGTGGGTGGGAGAAGCAAGAACAGGGGGAGGAGGAAAGACTTCCTCGACGTCCTCATCAGCAGGCTCGTCGACCTCAGCGAGCAGTGGGACCGTCGCCGTCGAGGTGTCCGTCGGCGGGTGGGCCTGAGTCCGCCCCGACGCCGGCCCATACGTCGCCTTCCACATCTCCAGCGACAGCGTATCGTAGAAAATCACCTCGACCGACGTGACCACCTTGTGGTCGGTCATGTCGAGCACCTCCCACCCTTACTCTCCGGCGACACGCCCAGGTGAAGCCCCAAGAGAGCCTTCGGCGCCAGCTTCCCACCGCGCTGCTGCTCGGGGACCATGAACTGCACCATGCAGCCCCACACTCGTGCCAACGTGAGATCGGGCTTCTTCCCGGTCAGCAGCTAGTACGGAATCGTCCCCGGCGGCGTCATCGTCCGCTCCAAGCAGTTGCGCACCCAGACAGCTTGTCATAGGGCGAGGTGCCACCAATGGTGCTGCACGCCCATGTGCAGCAGCATCGTCCGCACGGATTCGACGACAGTGCACATCTCCCGCTCAGCCATGCCATTCTGGTGCGGAGTGTAGGGGTACGTCAGCTCGTGGACGATGCCCTTCCCGTTGACGAAGTTGGTGAGCTCCTTCCCAAGGAACTCCCCTCCTCAGTCTGAGTGGAGCATGAGCACCGACTTCTTTGTCAGCCGCTCTACCAGCACCAGCCACTGCTAAAACTCCCGCAGCACGTCGCTCTTTTAGCGACCGGCATCACCCATACGAACAAAATGTGGCGATCCTTCAGCAACAGGAAGTACAAGCTGCCATCCTTGGCAGCAACCCGAAATGGCCCGCACAAGTCAATGTGCACGACAGCCAGTGCCTCCTCGGCGTCCGAGCCTTTGTCGGGGAAGGTGTGCCACGCCAGCTTTCCTCCGACGTACGAGACACACGGCGGGTCCGCTCCGGTCGACGGCTTGATGTTAAGCCCAGTAGCAACCTCATGCTTCGCTGAGCTCTTGATCGTGTCGACGCCGACGTGCGCGAGCCTCGCGTGCCACCGGTCAGGAGTCGACTTCGTCGCCGAGATGATCGTCCGCAGAGCCACCACCTCGGTCGGCGGCGACCGCGTCAAGCAGAAGCGAAGATCGGTGAAGAGGACTCGTCAGGTGTAGCGTGCTCAACCGAGCACTTCCCCGGTCGAGGCGATGAGCAGCATCTCGTCGCCGTCGCCTTGCAGCTGCACTCCGCTCTCCTTCAGTTGGCCAGCTGACAGCAGGTTCGCCTGTACGCCCGGAACGTAGAGCACGTCGGGGATGAGGACCCACTTCCCAGCCTCCCCTTGTAGAGGAACGGTTCCGCGGCCCTCGACAGGCTGCAACGCCCCATTGAATCCACGCACGTGTTTCAAACTGCTCGGCACCATGTCGATGAAGACCGCCTTCGTCCCCATCAGGTGGTGGGAGCAACTGCTATCGAGCAGCACCGCCATCAGGTTTGCCCGCACAGCTGCTGCCACCGCCTGGAAGTCCTCGCCAGCCTCCAGCGCCAGCGAGGCTGTCGGCTCCACCACGCCGACCATCGAGCACGACACCTCCCCGTCGCCTCGGCCCTTGCCGTTGGAGTTGTCGACGTTCTTCGTCGACGGCGTCTTCTTCGACGTCTGCTTCTCCTTGCGCAGCTTTGCATCTCGACGTGGGCGACGGCTGGTCGACCGTCCGCAGCCTCCCTTGTTGTCGTCCTCGTCGCTGTCATCGCGTTTGGGGCATTCGTAGGAGAGCTGATCAGGGTCGTGGCAGATCCAGCACTCCCGCCGTCGACCACCACCTCCTCGGCCCTTGTCCTACGTCGACCTCTTTTCGTCGACGTCCTTCGTCGACCGCCGACCTCCGCTACCACCTCCGCCCCGCTTCCCGCGCTGCCCCTGCTGACGATTCTGCTTTGTCGGTGCAGCATAACTCGCCTGCGGAAGGAGCTACGTGGGCTGCTCTGCCTCCTGCATAGCCTCGTCTTGAAGGACGTAGCTAGTGATGGAGTCCTCGTCGAGGGACTCACGCGTGTTGGGCACCATCATTATCCTCTTCATGAGGTTGTAGCTGCGCGGCAGGCCCTTGACGACGTGGGTGATGTAGGACGCCGTAGAGTATTCGACGCCTGCCATCCACAGCTCAGCCAGTATCTGTCGAGCACGGTTGTGGTAGTCCGTCGCCGACTCTTGCTCTCCTATTCAAAGGTGTGTCTTCTGCTCCTCCGGCTGTCCGATGTACAGGTCGTCCTCTAGTTGAGGTTCTATCAACTCCTTCCAGGTGTTGAGGTCCCGTCGACCTTGCAGCGGCGTGACGGAGAGATCCTGTCCGGTGAAAATTGAAGTAGCCATACGCCGGTGCGATCCCGCCCGCCGTCACGTGCGTCGTCGCCGAGAGCCCTCCACCGCTTCGTAGAGGAGAGCGACGTCGACCATCGACGTCTGCACGCGAGCTGCCTGCAGCCGCCGTTGACCGCTGCACTTGCGCCTGACTCTTGTCGACTCCACCGTCGACCTTTATTACCCCTCGCTGCTTCGTGCCACCGCTCCGCTGACTCGTGCACCGCCGTCGACCTCGTCGTCGACGCCACCTTTGTTTCGCACCGGTCGAGGAGAAGTAGGACGGGAAGGGTGCTTCGTCGCCCACTGCGCCCGGATACCCAACTCAGCGATCGTCAAGGGGATCGTCCCGTACTCGCCATCCGCGTGGCTTTTCTTCGCATCAGCCAATCGTGCCTCCAAGGTGTCCGCTACGTCCGCTTCTACAACGGGGTCGACCATGGCGATTAACGCGGCTGTCGGCCTATGAACGGCTTAGTAGGTGCAAAAGTCGGCTCCTATCTGAAGGTCACGTGTTCGTTCCACGCTCACCGCACCATGCGGAGAGTCACTCTACAAGGTAGTGAGCTAGACTACAGGGGGGGTTGGCACGAACTACTAGGAGTGATTGTTGCTTTGCTTAGTTCCTTAACGCTTGCACATTCATGGGAGAAATCGGCAAGAGTTTTCACTAGGCAAAGATTGTATTACAGAATGATTGGAATGCCAACACAGCAGGTCGACGGCGTGCCAACGCTGCAGCAGAGTGGCTGTCCAGCGTTGCCCCGTAGAAGACAGCAGTGCGCACGCTTGCAGGTGCGCACAGACGATTGGCCCGACTCGCATCGTTGTAGATCCGCCGGCCCTTTTCTGCGCCTAATAAGCCACATCGACTTCGGGATACCAGCCCGAAGTCGCCTTCGTCACCGCGACCTCGATGACATTCGCGTGCATCCGCAAAAATCGCCGAGCAGGTTATCTGGTCGACCACCCAGTGCTCTGGTCGACGCCTCCCTCGTCGACCACAACTCCCGTCGAGGAATCCATTGACCAGCACTGCAGCTGCTGTCGCCGAGCTCCCCTCGTTGACTGCTGCTCACATGTCCTATGCAGGTCGACGGACTGCTCCGTCGACCTCCTCGTTGAACTTCTCCTCCTGGTTGACGGCCCATCGACCAGCCCAGTCAGCTGCAGCTGTCGAACTCCCTGGTCGATGGCTCCAGCCGCGTGACAGGCGTGTGCAGGTCGACGACCACTTCGTCGTCCTGCCCCGCAGATGGAGGGTCGTCGAGCTCCCTGGTCGACGGCAACACCACAGTGATTCCCTGCAGATCGACAAAGCCCGTCGAGCAGCTCCCTCACTGTGAATGGTCGGCTGCTTCTCCCGTTAATCCGACCAAGTCGTCAGCGTTAACCAAGCGAGGGCGGGGCCAACACTCCATTCCCGTTAACACTCTCAGCAGTAGTGGTGCCCTTAGCAAAAATGGCGCCCTCAGCAGCAGTGGGGCCTGGTGGTCTGGGGAGCGTCTGCCTAAATAGCTGGAGGGGTAGTCGTGGTGGCCGCGAGGTCGGACCCTGACAATATCGGATCCTGATTGGCCCTAATGCTAGCATTACTTGCTGGTGTCCTCACCACTATGCACTGCGCTGCTTTAGCTGTCTCGACGACCCTTACAGGAAGCGTTTTGGGCCTGACTTGGCTTCTCCGATTTGGCCCGGTCTGTCTCGTAGTGGTTACCGTGTGTTTGATATGTCTATGGATGCTGTTTATTGTGTCTCGTATGGACCTTTTAGGTGCTTGTGTTTCTAGTGAAGGTTCTTGTGTAGTTACTAGTTCAGCTTCGACGACTGCTGACGCGTCACTCTCCTTCACGCTGGATTCTGGCGCGTCTCAGTGCTTCTTCACACCACTTTCTGCTCCAGCACCAACTGACGCTCGCAGTTCTACCACCCTCTCATGCCCGGCTGTCCCCTCTGGTTCCCTCACTGATCTCTATATCCCCTCGTTCTCTCGGAACTTGGTGCGTGTTGGATACCTTCACGACCATGGGATCACACTCACTTTTCCTGCACATGGGAGGACTACGATCTGCACGGAAGCTTCCACCGGGGTAGTTCTTGCCACATGCATTGGCGTGTCGTCATGTAGCTGCGTCTGGTCACATTTCTACGTCTTGTCAGGTTGCTGCGTCGTGCTCCTGTCGGTCGCTCTCCCACCCGACCGTCATGTGGCACCACCGTATTGGTCACCTGTCCCTCCAACGCCTCTGTCACATGTCTAGCCTCCATCTTGTCACAGGTCTTCCGTCCGTGTTTAGGTCGCTCCCTCCGTCACTAGCATGACCGTGCTCTCCTTGGGTTATTGACGGTAAGTGACCCCGCCCTCGCTTGGGCGAAGCCAACTTCGTAGTCGGATGCGCAGGAGGTGCAGCCGACTGCCCGCAGAAGTCGACGTCGATCGTGCGTAGAAGACGACGTTGACTGCGCGTAGAAGACGACGTCGACCATACACAGAAGACCGCGTCGACCTGTCCGCAAAACTTGACATCGACCTGCCCGCAAAAGTCGACGCCGACTGTCCGCAAAACTTGACGTTGACCTGGTCGAGCAGACCTTGCTCGAGGGGATGCGGTCAACATTGCCGCAGAAGATGCTGGTCGACAAGCCTGCAGAGGACGCTAGTCGAGAAAGCCCGTCAAGGAGCGTAGGTCGACGGGCTCTGATCGACGAGCTTGTCTCGGCGAACGCTGTTCGATGGAGCGCCATTGAGCTGGTCGACGCAAGTCGCTCGACTGCGAAATCTGACGCGTGGGCGAATGTCGCCCAGAAGGTTTTCGCGAAGTCGACCTGCGGAACAGCATTACGTGCTCGACGGTGCACGGCTATCAAAACCATCGACTGTGTTCTACCTGGCACCTGCGCAATGTGCCTGGCGGCGCAACCGTCTACCTGCACATACTTGGTAGGTGCGCACATGCGCAGAAGTTCACATGCCTCTGCAACGCTGGAGACTGCTTTGATGCTGCGTTGGCAAGCCGCTCTTCTGCTACGCTGGCAGAGTTCGCCCTGGAGTGTCAGAATGTTATAATTGTCTAGCCTGCAGTGGGATACTCTATAGCGAGTACAGCCCAATTAGGGTTTCCTATATGTGTGCCAACTGCTGCTAGTGAACCCTCTCCTTTCTGCTTCTAAACTTTCTGCTCGTACTTTTGACATGGTTTCAGAGAAGGTCGACTCCCTTGGGTCGATCCTGTGGGTGGGCCCGCCACCTAACTGCTTCCGCTGCTGTTCTGCTTCTCGCGCGCCTCGGGCGTGCGCCGTCTTCTTCCTGCCGTGCGCTCGGGGCGCGCGGCGAGTTTCTGCCCGCCGTGCGCCCCGAGGCGCGCGGCGGTTTCCTACCGTGGGGGACCCGCGCGCGCCCCCGCCCACCCCGTTGCGCCGCCCTAGGGAGCCGCGCGCGACCCCCTGCTGCCCCATCAACGGTCGCGTCGCCCTGGGGAGCCGCGCGCGACATCCCGTCGACCCTCGCGTCGCCCCCCCGGGACCCGCGAGCCGCCCCTGGAGCCGTGCGCGACCCCCCCCCCCGCTGCCCCGTCGCGGCGCCCTGGGGGGCTGCGCGCGGCCCCTCGCTGCCCCATGGTGGCGCCCTGGGGGCCGCGCGCCTTCCCCCCTGCTCCTAACCCGTGCCACCCGTTTTAGGGTTTGGGGGTGGGGAGTGTGGGGGTGGCGGTTGAGGGGGTGCCGGTTGTGTGCCCCGTCCCCTACTCCTCCTCCTCCTCCGTCTCCCGCTGCTGCAGCTGCCGCTCAGGGGGGTGGGTGTGTGGGAGCCGAAGGAGTGGGGCTAGGGGGGTGACGTGGGAGTGGAGCTAGTGGTGCAGCAAGGGGTGTGTGAAAGGGGGTGGGACAGTTGGGGGAAGTTGAGCGGAGGCAGCAGTCGTGTCGCCAGCAGCGCCAGTAGTCCGGAGGCTACAATCTCCGGTAGTCGCCAGTCGCCTGTGGGTCAGTTGCTCCAGTCAGGAGGCTACAATCTCCGCGGAGCCAGTTACTCCTGTAGTCCGGGCCATTGCTTCGGTAGCCACTGAGCCAGCCACTCGTGTGTGTCTGCAGCTTCCACCGTCGCCTCCCATCTCCTCTCCTCTCACAGTCACTCCTCCTCCTCACTTGCCCTCTGCGACTACCTCTAGCTTTACTTGTGCATGTGAACCTGCTCTATGACTGCTTGCTCTGCTGATTACACCCCACTTTGGCTATGGGGGTGTGTCAGAATGTTATAATTGTCTAGCCTGCAGTGGGGTACTCTATAGCGAGTACAACCCAATTAGGGTTTCCTATATGTGTGCCAACTGCTGCTAGTGAACCCTCTCCTTTCTGCTTCTAAACTTTCTGCTCATACTTTTGACATGGAGGTGGCTTGCTAGGTGTTGCAATGCCATTCTAGTCATTTCGACTTGCATGCCTCATTTTTGTATAATCTATTTTTCTCAATGTTCTTCTCGATTTCTAGTGAAACTCTTGCCAAATATCCTTGTGAACACAGCAAGTAGTCAGAACGCTAGTAGAACGCGATGATCAATCGCCCAACCTCGTGCCTTCCTCCGTAGTCTACTCCCGTTGTGTAGTGACTCTTCGCATGGTGCGGTGAGCGTGGATCGAACACGCGACCTTCAGATTAGCCGACTCTTGCGTTCATTACCTAAGTTGTTGTAGGCCGGCATCATCTAAACCACCATGGTCGACCAGGAAGTCGCAGCGGGCATAGAGGATACCCTGCAGGTGCAGTTGGATGATGTTCGGGCACGCCACGCAGCTGGCGAGTACGGCGGAGAGAACGTGAACGTTTTGCTCCTTGGAACCCATGTACAGTGGACGCGCGATCATCCAATGACCCGTACTGAGGCGGGTGGTCTGCCTGCCACTCCCCAACCGGCACACAACGAAGGCGGCGTCGACTAGAGAGTCGACCAAGATGACCAAGTCTACAGCGACGAGGGCACGAGGAGGACGAGTGGAGTGATCAGGGCCACCGACAACGGGCTTGGCGAGTGCAACGATCGACCGCAGCCGCCGGCAGCTCGCACGGCAACGTCGACGGTCGACGTCGCTCCCCGTAGAGTAGAGTCAGGCCATGCTCCTCGACGCATGTGACGGCTGGCGGAATTGCGCCGGCCTACGGCTATTTTAAACGTTTGCCGGACAAGATCGCCGTGCCTATGCTGCTGGAAGGTCGACAAGACCTCATCACGTAAAGGGAGTCGATCGAGCCCCAGCTGGAAATCGCCGGGCTGAAGTGTTTTGCCGACGGCGAAGTGGTGACGCCGGACGAGGACGACGTCGAGCTGCGGGCAGAATTCCGCGCGTCCCATCTGCTAACCTTCATGGTTATCTCGCGCTGCTGCTCGCCGATGGTGCAGATCACTCTAAAGCCGTGTCGACTTCGACTAGACCCTAGCCACCAGGCGTGGCGGTTCATCATGTCGACGTACCAGGTGACCGACGACCTATACATCGGCCAGCTGGAGGAGCGCCTCCAACTCCAGCACACCCGGATCTAGCACCTCCAGTGCCAGTACTTTAGGCTTTAGCACCCTCGATACCAGCTCCCTCAAAACGAGCACCTCTAGCACCAGCACCTCGAGCGTCAGCACCTCTGGAGTCCTCTGCGACCTGCTGTGGCAGTACCGAAGGCTGCTGCGGGTGACTGTGAAGACGATGTGGTGGACAGTGGTGAGGGGGACGACACCCGACGTGCTACCGAGGGAGGAGGGGTAGCGTGAGACACACTTGACGGGGCAGGACCTGGGTAAGGTGGGCGTATTGGAAGAGCGGGAGTAGGTGGTGTGGGAGCAAGGACAGGGGGAGAGTGAGGAACCGGGAGACCTCGGTGGGGGTAGCGGGCGTAGTAGGATACGATGGAAACGTCACAGGAGTCCAAGAACCGGTGGAAAGTGGGTGGTAAAGGACAAAGTCAGGGGCGTCGACTGGGAAGCCAAGGAAGACACAGGGGAGGGTGCAAGCCAAGAGCTTGTCCATAGAGGTATTACGGATATGTGCAAGGCAGCCCCAGACACGAAACTCCGATGCAACACCAGGGGACCCAGTCCAAAGACAGGTCGGTGAAACCTCTGGGCGAGAGACACGCGACCAGAGGTTCAGCTGGAGGGCGGCGTAGCGAACCGTGTAGGGCTACAGAAAATGGGGCGCACGGGCATGGACCATGGAGGTGCAGGCGATCTCCATGACCAAGCCTATGCAGTGCTCAGCAACCCCAATCTTCTGAGGTGATCTTGAAAGCATCTTCTGAAGTTCAATATTATACTCGGCAAGCATGCCGGAGCATAACTCACCCCCATGGTGAGAGTGAAGACTAAGGACACGACGACTATGCTGGGCACTAGTGGCCAGCAGCCACGGGATCAGGGTAGAAGTCACATCAGACTTCTGCCGCACGCGGAACACCATGGTTTAGCGAGTGTAGTCGTCAACCACGACTAGGAAGAAGCGCTCCCCCTCAGACCCAGTGTAGAGTATGGAGGGGCTCGGTGGCAGGCAGAAGGGAGGAGGAGTGAGGGGTGGCGCACAGCCTGCGCTCGACGTAAGGAGTGCATGGCGGCGCAGGTGAAGGAGGGAGCGACCGAAACACGGACGGAAGACATGACTCAAGATGGATGCTAGACATGTGACGGAGGCATGGGAGGGACGGGTGACCAAGACAGTGGTGCCATAGTACTGTCGGATGGGTGAGCGCCCGACAGGAGCACGACAACTTGACCAGACGCAGCTATCTGGGGGGACGCATCGTGCGGTGTGAAGAGACTTGAGCGGGGCTCTTGGGAGAACTTAGCAAGAATTGCGCCGGTGGAAGTGCAAACCTTTCGTGTGCAGAAAAAGGGACCGTGACCTTGCGGTCCTAAAGGTGTCCAGCACCCACCAAGTTTAGCAGCAGCACCCACAACAGCCTCAGCAGGGGGTCCCTCAGCAGAAGTGGGGTCTTGCCTGACCTTGTCCGTACGTGCTACTGGCCAGTTCGCGCCTCGGTCAGGCCTACGGGCATGCCCACTCCGCTGACCATTGCTTTGGCCGTCTCACCGACGTCTACTACCAGCATTTCGGCTTCAACACACTTGCCCCGTACTTGGCTTTGATGACTCTATTACTGCTTTCTTCATATTTCTGTTTGTGAGAATATGAGAAAGATTAGAATAAATGCTTACAAGGGGAAACCCCTAACATAATGTAGAACAAGTTAGGAACACCTAATTTAGCAGAATTGCATATATACATGTATATATGTTTATGTTTATACGTACATCAGTGTGTACTTTTGGACAGGCCTTGTTGTCTTGGTTGTCTCAGAGGTTGGACTAGTAGTGCTGCCCTGAGTTTGCATGTTCTTCTTGCTAAAAAACTATCCAGCACCTAGCCTAGCGGGTGTGAAGTTATATTTGTTATATGTTTTGTAGGCTAGGTTGCTTAGACTGAGGTACTCTTTAGGGAGTACAATCATGGCTGACATCTCTGCTATATGCCCTTGTACCACATCTCCTTCCACATCCTTGTTTACGTCGACGACCTCGTGTTTCTTATTCGCGAGAGAGCTGCACTGGCCTTAGTGAAGGCCGAGTTGCTTTGGAGACACATCTCACTAACTTTCACTTCTCTTCTCCATAGGCCACCTTACTTGCTATTTACCACGAACTTACAGCTCCTGCTCATGACAAGCCTCCCAAGCCTAGTACGATGAGCTGGTGTACTTCCTTATGTACCTGATGAGCTGTACTCGTTCATATATCGCATACCGTCTCAGAATCCTAGCTCGCTTTGTTGCGCCCGAGAGACATAGACATGCCTCACTGGTCGCCCGCTAAGAGGGTTGTGCGGTATCTGGCGATCACATCAGGCATGGGGCTTGTGCTTGGAGGGAAGAAGGCCGGCCTCACCGGGCACACTGACGCATCGTAAGAACACGAGGTTGAGTCGCGGAGGTCTTCACAGGCTAATGTTTCAGTCTCGGATCCGGAGCTGTTTCGTGGAGGTCGACACATGCATCGTCTGTTGCTCTTTCTAGTTGTAAGACAGCGATCTAGAGCTCCGCTTGCTGACCTTTCTGCTCATTGACTTGGGTGAGTCCCCTCGAGCCGCCCCGGCTCTGTTTGCTACAATAGGGGGTCATGATTCTGCAGTGTCACGAGCCTCGACTCGTGGGCAACACGAAGCACGTTGAGCTGCGGTACTCGTGGTACATGTGACCTTAGAGGCCAACATTGCGGATATCTTTGCCAAGGCGTTTTTGCGCTCAGCTTGGCCTAGTTACCTGAGGACATCACTTGCTAGTTTCGTCTGTGACATTGCATATATACATATATATATCTCTTTCCGAGCTTATTGTGTAAGGATTTACAAGTCCTTACAGTAGCACTCGTTAGCGAGTACATCCTGAGGGCCACACATCCCCCATGTTCGGCCTATGTTCGCGCACCTAAACCATTCTCGATTCGCATCTGTGCCAATTGCAACCTTTTTAAGCCAGCCTCGCCCGACCACCCTACCTAGCTAGGTTTTCCCCTATTTAGTCCCGCTGTTTTCATTGTCTCATCATTTAGTAATTTCAGTCTCGTTATTTGTCATTCTGCGCACTATGCAAGATCATTCATAACACCTATTACCAGAGCTCATTTACTAGCCTACCTCGCTTTTTAGAGTGTATTACCCCTCGGGGGGGGGGGGGGAGGGTAAACGAGGAGAGATGTCCTTGGGTCCAGGAGTTGCGCGTAGGCCGGCCAGGAGAACGAGTTAGTTGTTCCTCGCGGCCATAATTTTACGGGGCACTCCTTGTCACCGCCGGATCCTTGCCTTGAACGGTCGTGATCGACCGTGACCTCCCTCCACCGGGCAATGGACAGATGTAGCTGTGGCGATATCACGACATGAGTTTTATTCCGCTGCGTTTCCCGAAAATTTCGTAACTTTTGTGTGGCAACTGGCATCAGCAGACCTGCGTCCGCACCTGCACGAAATTCGTGGAGTCGTCACCATGAGTGGCTGATAACGCCGTCCGACTTGGGTCAACGGCTGCGCGACAATTCCGGAGTTGTGCCATGTGGCAAGTAACGACGGTGGCTCGTCGTCATCTTGCACGCGTGACTCGCGGAGTGTGGCTTGGCAGCTAGCGACAATGGACCTGCGTCAGCACGGTCGACATTTTCGGAGCGACTGTTGAGAGAAAATGGACAATCGCAGTTGGAGGAACTTGCCAGGCGCAAATTGATTTTTGTTTCCGAAAAAATCGGCTGCGAAGAGAGGCGACATGAAGAGTGCCCGATTTACACGGGGGGGGGGGGGGGGGGCAAATTGCCAGACCTGTTAAGTGCAGCGGCTTTTACTGCATGGCGGGCACGTCATCGATCATTTCGACAGGAGTGCACGTGGACAGACGGGAACTTTGGACCCACTGTCACTTACGGGCTGCAACATACAACGGAGAGGTTATATCGTACTTTCATAAGTGGGGCGCAGGCGGCGAGGGCAAGTCACGATTGAACACCTCGAAACTACTCGCTCGACACTGCGTGCCTGTTCGACAATTTCGATAAGGGTTTCCCCGTTCAGCGAAGCTGAGCTGATTTCGGGGACAGCCACAGCAGCCCACGAGTTAACGGCGTTCAAGGTACCACCCCGACAATTACGAGGAGTGTGGTACAGGCCCCAGGACACACGAGAAGAAACTACCCGATGGCAAAGCGGGGGTTGAAGAACGGCGTGAGGGGTAGGTTAAAAGCGGTGTGAAAGATCTGTGACCCTCCGTCACCTGAACCTCACCATCCGCACCAAGTCCTGGTTCTGACCCATGCAGTCAACCTACTTGGTTGAATAACGGGGGTGAAAAAGCACGCGAAAATTGGGGCACCCCAAGGACTACAATGGTGCACTTTACTGGTTTCTTCTGACCCGGGTGTCTACACGAGTTGACGGCGCAGTGGCGAAGCGGGGACCCGGAAGCTGTGGAGTGCGGGCAACACCAACAATACCTTATCCGACAAAAGCAGACGCTGGGTGAACCGGGGGAAGCGAAGTTGTTGGGGGGTGAAACGGCAAAAACAATTGGTGAAGTTGAGGGTGTTTCCTCGATCCTTGGAGTGCGGTTGAGCCGTTGGGGGACTTCGCCTGAAGGGTCACTTTTCAAAAGGGGCCTAGCAAGAAACACAGCGGCAGGAATACCTAGGACCCACTGGCGTTTAAACTACACGTCGGGATATTAAAATAGGAGCGTGGGAGCAGCTGAAGCTTCGGAACTTAACTACCAACGAGAGAAAAGGCGGGTTTTTATTAAACAACATCGGCGGGAGCAGTTTCAACGACGGGGTCAACGGCGTTGATGCCACTAGGTTCCGGAAAGATTGGCGGAAAGTCGTGTCACATGTATAAAGATTGGCCCGACAAGATACAAGGAAGGAGGAACGACATAAAAAAAAATGGGAAGGGTTAGTAGCAAACATGCCTCTTACTCACTATGCTTTGTCGGCCAAACACGTGTCAGATATATATGACTTAGTCTTTGTAGGCTCTAGTGGGGTAGTCACTAAGGGGTACAGGTTTCTAGGGTTTCATATTTGTATCCAACATTTTCCTAGTTCAACCATTCCTCATTCTTCACATGGTATTGTCAGAGTTATTTGACATAGCTACTGTAGGCTATAGTGGGGTAGCACATATGGGGTACAGTTTCCTAGGGTTTGCCTTTTGTACCCAACTTTCACTTAGTCATTTCATTCCTGTTTTTCTTGATTCACATGGTATAGAGCGGGTTCCTACATGGGACCGTTCCTTCCTAAGGGCCCACCATAAGAATTTTTTTTTTAGCTGCCCGCGCACATTGCGCCCTGCCCTAAATTTTTTTTTTAGCGGCCCCTAGGCTGCCCCTACGCGGCCCCTACGCCGCCTCCCACGCGCCCCCTATGCGGCCCCTGGCGGCGCCCTGACGAGGCCCCTGCCGGCGCCCTATCGCGGCCCCTGACGCGCCCCCTGGTGGCGCCCTGACGCGGCCCCTGACGGCGCCTGACGCGGCCCTGACGCGGCCTGACGCGGCCCCTGTCGGCGCCCTGACGCGGCCCCTGCCGCGGCCCTGACGCGGCCCTGCCGCGGCCCCTGACGCGGCCCTGACGCGGCCTGCCGCGGCCCCTGCCGCGGCCCTGAAGCGGCCCCTGACGCGGCCCTGATGCGGCTCTGCCGCGGCCCTGACGCGGCCCTGACGCGGCCCTGCCGCGGCCCCTGGCGGCGCCCTGACGCGGCCCCTGACGCGGCGCCCTGACGCGGCCCCTGCCGCGGCCCTGACGCGGCCCTGCCGCGGCCCCTGACGCGGTCCTGACGCGGCCTGCTGCGGCCCCTGCCGCGGCCCTGCAACGGCCCCTGACGCGGCCCTGACGCGGCTCTGCCGCGGCCCTGACGCGGCCCTGACGCGGCCCCTGACGCGGCCCCTGCCGCGGCCCCTTACGCGGCCCTGACGCGGCCCCTGGCGGCGCCCTGACGCGGCCCCTGACGCGGCGCCCTGACGCGGCCCTGCCGCGGCCCCTGACGCGGCCCCTGCCGCGGCCCCTGACGCGGCCCCTGACGCGGCCCCTGTCGCGGCCCCTGACGCGGCCCCGCCACCTACCTTTCCGGCCCCGCCGCCTCCTCTCAGCGGCCCCGCCGCCTCCTCTCAGCGGCCCCGCCGCCTCCTCCCAGCGGCCCCGGACGCCGCCCTCTCAGCGGCCCCGCCGAGCCGCCCAGCAGCCTAGCCGCCCAGCAGCTGAGCCACCGAGCCGCCCAGCAGCCGAGCCGCCGAGCCGCCCAGCAGCCGAGCCGCCCAGCAGCAGAGCCGCCGAGCCGCCCAGCAGCCGAGCCGCTGAGCCGCCCAGCAGCCGAGCCGCCGAGCCGCCCAGCAGCCGAGCCGCCCAGCAGCCGAGTCGCCGAGCCGCCCTGCAGCCGAGCCGCCCGAGCCGCCCTGTCCGGTAAGAGCAGCGCCTCTCTCACAGCACTGCCCTCACCCCACTGTTTGCGCTGCTAGTCTACTGCTGTCATGGCTACCCCTAGTGTCCTCGCTTTTGACGCTGAGGGTCGGGCCATTGACTTTGACGTCTGGATAGATGACCTGCAGCTTTTCTTACAGTGCGATAGGGCAGACGGCCTCTCCCTCTTTGACCTCACTTCTGGTGCCTCTCCTGCCCCCGCCACTGATGCTGACGCAACTGTTCGCTCCCAGTGGGCCACGCGCGATGCTGCTGCACGTCTTGCTGTGCGTCGCCACCTGCCTACCTCTGAGCGTGCGCACTTTAGCCAGTACAAGAGTGCTCAGACCTTGTACGACGCTGTAGTTGCACGCTACTCCTCCCCTGCCACTGCTGCACTGAGTCGCCTCATGCTACCGTACCTCTTCCCTGACCTTGCTGCCTTTCCCACAGTCGCTGACCTCATTACGCACCTACGCACTAGTGACACTCGCTACCGCGCTGCGCTTCCTGCTGAGTTCTGCGCCAAGAACCCCCCCCCCATGTACATCACCCTCTACTACATAGTCACCCGGCTCCCTGACTCCCTTCGCGTAGTCAGGGACCACTTCCTCTCAGTTTGCCCCACCACTCTCACCGTTGACCTCCTCGAGAAGTCCCTCCTAGCAGCAGAGAAGAGCATAGTAGCTGTAGGAGCCTCTCGTGGTGACCCTCGCACCCCCATCTTTGAGGGGTGTTCCCCCTCCCCCCTTTTGCCCTCTGTTGCCTCTGCTGCTGCGGCCGACCTCGTTGGGCTTGAGTCGGTCGGTGCGGCGTCTACCCCTAGCGGGAGACGCCGCCCTGGCAAGGGCAAGGGGGGCAGGGGCGCTGGAGGAGCTAGCGGGGGCGGTGGAGGCGGCAGTGGAGGAGGTGGAGGAGGTGGCGGTGGCGGTGGGGGTGGTGGCGGGGGTGGAGGTGTCGGTGGCGGCAGTGGAGGCGGAGGCGGCAGCGGCAGTGGCGGAGGGAGCGGAGGTGGCGGCGGTGGAGGAGGAGGCAGCGGAGGAGGTGGAGCTGGTCGGGGTGGGGCTGCGCAGAGGGTCGGCTCCGGTGGTGGTCAGCGCCAGCAGCAGCAGCAGCAGCAGCAGCGCACTCGTGACATCCCCTCCCCTCAGCAGCTCCGTGAGTGGTACACTGCACGCCAGAGGGGTGGGGGTACTGGTCCGTGCACCTACGTCCTCCGCACCGGCGACCGCGCGGGTGAGCAGTGCGGGGGTGCGCACTCCACCCAGCGCTGCTTTGGCCGCCTGACGGACGCTTGGCGTCACCAGTTCCCTGAGGCCACTGAGATCCCCCGCTGGGGTGAGCTGTCTAGGGCGGGTGTGGCTGTCTTTGACCTTGACTTTGATGCTATTCTTGCTGCCATGTATACTGTGACTATTAGTGATGAGGGTGACTGTTACAGGTGTTTTCCGCCCGACCCGGGCATCGAGACTGCTGCTCTAGGTACTGGTGAGGCTGCTGCTCTAGGTGCTAGCGAGGCTGCTGCTCTAGGTGCGTCTGCTCCCTCAGGTGCTGGTGAGTCTGCTCTCTCAGGTTCTGCGTCGGCTTCGGCCTCCCACACCTTCACCCTTGACTCGGGGGCTTCTCGCTCCTTCTTTCGAGACCGCACCACACTCACGCCGCTTAGCCGGCCAGTTGCAGTCTCTCTGGCAGACCCCTCTGGGGGTCCTGTCCTTGCTCACTTCTCCACTGTCCTCCCGTGTCCGGCGGCCCCCTCTGGCACCCTGTCTGGTCTTTACCTTCCCTCGTTCTCTACGAACTTGGTGAGTGGTGCTGACCTACAGGATGCGGGGGTTCACCAGTTCACTCCTGCGAGTCAGCGGGTGACCCACTGCACGGACGCTCGGACAGGCCGACACCTGGCCACGTTTACCCGTCGGCCGGGGTCGAGCCTGTACACCCTGACCACTGCGTCTCCTCCAGTCACTACGTCTGGTCAGGTAGCTGCGTCGGGTCAGGTGTTTGCTGCAGCGTCCAGGTCTGGTCCTGAGTCTGCCCCCTGTTCGTGTCGCCTCCTGTCTCACGAGACTCTCCTCTGGCACCACCGCCTTGGTCACCCCTCCCTGCTTCGTCTCCGAAGCATGGCCTCCCGTGTCCTTGTCTCTGGTCTTCCCCGGTCCCTCCCTCCCCTTCCTCCGGGGCCTGGCCCTACCTGCGTCCCCTGTGTCGAGGGGCGGCAGCGGGCTGCCCCTCACTCCTCCCAGTTTCCTCCGACAGAGGCCCCGCTGCAGACACTTCACATGGACGTGTGGGGCCCGGCCCGCGTCCGTGGACAGGGTCACGAGCGCTACTTCCTGCTGGTGGTTGACGACTACTCGCGTTACACCACAGTCTTCCCCTTGCGCAGCAAGGGTGATGTCACTGAGGTGTTGATCGACTGGATCCGCGCAGCTCGTCTCCAGCTCAGGCAGAGCTTCGGCTCGGACTTTCCTGTTCAGCGTCTGCACTCTGACAGAGGTGGAGAGTTCTCCTCTGGCCTTCTGCGAGCCTACTGTCGTGCACGAGGCATCCGCCAGACCTTCACGCTTCCGGACTCTCCACAGCAAAATGGGATTGCTGAGCGCCGCATTGGCATGGTCATGGACGTCGCCCGTACGTCCATGATGCATGCGGCTGCCCCCCATTTTCTGTGGCCGTTTGCGGTTCGGTACGCGGCGCATCAGATCAACCTTCACCCCAGGGTCTCCATGCCGGAGACCTCCCCAGCTTTGCTGTGGACGGGGAAGGTTGGCGATGCGTCTGCGTTCCGTGTCTGGGGATCTCGGGCGTTTGTCCGCGACTTGTCTGCGGACAAGCTGTCCCCTCGTGCTGCTCCTTGCGTCTTCCTTGGCTTCCCCCCTGACGCGCCAGGGTGGCAGTTCTACCACCCCACCTCTCGCCGTGTTCTGTCCTCCCAGGACGTCACGTTTGACGAGTCGGTCCCCTACTACCGCCTCTTCCCCTACCGCACTCCGTCCCTCCCCCCGCCACCGCTCTTCCTTGTCCCAGGTCCCCCCCCGGTAGACCCCCTCCCCCCTCAGGGTCCTGCCCCTTCAGGTGTGTCCCAGGTAGACGCAGTCGAGCCTGTCGAGGTTACTGGTGACTCTGGTGCTGCTGAGGGTGCTGAGCCTGGGGGTGCTGACTCTGGGGGTGCTGAGCGTGTGGGTGCTACGCCTGGGGGTGCTGAGCCTGAGGGTGCTACTACTGGGGGTGCTGAGCCTGAGGGTGCTGAGCCTGGGGGTGCTACTACTGGGGGTGCTGAGCCTGGGGGTGCTGAGCCTGGGAGTGCTACGCCTGGGGGTGCTACGCCTGGAGGTGCTGAGCCTGGGGGTGCGGAGCCTGAGGGAGCTGGGCCTGCTCGTGTGGCGTCTGGCGGTGCTGAGCCTGGAGGTTCTCCAGGTGCTTCGTCTCGACGGGAGGCACTCTCTCCACAGGAGCTGCGCGAGTGGTTTGCCCGGCGCTGGAGGCGTGCTGCTGGAGCTGGAGGTTCTTCGGCTGCTGAGGGTGCTGGTGCCGCGGGTCCCGGAGGTGCTCGTACTGGGAGTACTGGAGCTGCTGGGCCTGCGGGTACGACTGGAGCTGGAGCTGCTGAGGGTGTTGGCGCTGAGGCTACTGCTGTCGGTCCTGGAGGCGGTCCTGCTGGGGGTGCTGGAGCTGGAGGTACTGCTGGCGCTGGTGCTGCCGCTGGGGGTACTGGTGCTGTCCCTGCTGTGTCTGGAGTCGCCACACGGCCTAGGCCGTACTTCGTTCCGCTCCTTCAGCAGGTTCTTGGTCTCCCGCGTTCTACTGGTCCTCCTCCTCCCTTAGAGTGTCCACAGCCTGTCCCGTCACAGTTACAGTTACAGCCGGCCTCCCCACTGCCCGCTCCTTCTCCCTACACTGGTCCTACTGGAGGTCTTGCTGAGCGTCGTGAGCCTGCGTCTCGCCCTGCGTCGCCTGTCCGTGGTTCTCGCACTAGTGGTCGTGGTTCGCGTCAGCGTCCTCCTCCTGTCCCTGGCACGCACCGGATGTCTCTGCGTCCGTCCACTGCTCCTCTGCGTGCCCCTTTGCCTTCTCCCCCTGAGTCCTCTCTTCCTGCTCTTCCTGACCCGGAGTCGGACTCTCTTCGTGCTGCCAGTCCTACTGTCACGCGTCTCCTTGCTACTGTTGTCACTGACCCTTCCTTTGAGTCCACTGCTGCGTCTGCCCTAGTTACTGAGCTCGTCGACTTTGCTGCTCGCTGTCGTCTAGACTACGCTGCTAGTCTTGTTGCTGAGTCTGAGTCTGTCTGTCCTCCGTCCGTCGGGGGTGAGTGTGCCCTTGGCACGGACGTCCTTGAGGACAGGCAGGAGGAGTTCCAGTGTTTGGCTGCTGCTTCAACTCATCTCGTGTCCGTACTGCTTACCCCTGAGGGAGACCCGGATGCACTTGACATCCCGACTCCGCGCTCTTACGCGGAGGCGATAGAGGGTCCCTACTCCTCTCAGTGGCAGGCAGCTATGGACGCAGAGATGGCTTCCTGGAAGTCCACAGGCACCTACGTTGACGAGGTTCCCCCGCCTGGGGCGAACATCGTCAGTGGCATGTGGATTTTCAGGGTGAAGCGGCCGCCGGGTTCTCCGCCTGTCTTCAAGGCGCGTTACGTGGCTCGTGGCTTCAGTCAGCGGCAGGGAGTTGACTACTTTCAGACCTTCTCTCCCACCCCGAAGATGACCACTCTTCGGGTACTGCTGCACATAGCTGCTCACCGCGACTACGAGCTGCACTCTCTTGACTTCAGCACTGCTTTCTTGCAGGGCAGCCTGCACGAGGAGATCTGGCTGCGTCGCCCACCTGGCTTCACTGGGTCTTTTCCTCCTGGCACCCAGTGGAGCCTCCGGCGGCCAGTCTACGGTCTCCGCCAGGCACCGCGTGAGTGGCACGACACACTGAGGACTACACTTGCGGCTCTTGGGTTTGCTCCCTCTACTGCCGACCCGTCGCTGTTTCTGCGCACCGACACTTCTTTGCAGCCGTTCTACATCCTCGTGTACGTCGACGACTTGGTCTTTGCCACAGCTGACACTGCTGGACTCGCCCACGTGAAGTCCGAGCTGCAGAAGAGACACACGTGCACAGACCTGGGTGAACTGCGCAGCTACCTTGGCTTGCAGATCACCCGGGACAGAGCACGCCGCACCATTACCCTGACTCAGTCACACATGGTGCAGCAGGTCCTTCAGCGCTTCGGCTTCACGTACTCCTCGCCTCAGGCCACTCCTCTGCCTACTCGCCACTCGCTCTCAGCTCTGCCTTCGGATGAGTCCGTAGAGTCGAGTGGCCCGTATCCAGAGCTTGTTGGCTGCCTCATGTACCTGATGACCTGCACACGACCTGACCTTGCATACTCTCTTAGCATTCTTGCACGCTATGTTGCTCCTGGGAGACACAGACCGGAGCACATGGCTGCAGCGAAGAGGGTGTTGCGCTACTTGTGCAGTACATCGGGCATGGGGCTTGTGCTTGGAGGGCAGAGTCCAGTGGTCCTCACTGGACACGCAGACGCTTCTTGGGCTGACGACCAGGCTACGCAGCGGTCGTCACAGGGTTACACCTTCAGCCTTGGTTCCGGCTCTGTTTCGTGGCGGGCTACTCGCTCGTCTTCTGTTCTCGGCTCCAGTTGCGAGGCTGAGATCTACGCCGGGGCCATGGCTGCACAGGAGCTTCGCTGGCTCACCTACCTGCTGACTGACCTCGGAGAGCCGCCTCGTTCTCCTCCAGTGCTCTACGTAGACAACAAGGCCATGCTGGCCTTGTGTCGAGAGCAGAGACTGGAGCACAGAACGAAGCACATTGCTCTTCGTTATTCCTTGCTCGTGAGCTACAGTAACGCGGTCAGCTGCGACTTGCATACGTGGCCTCTGAGGCCAACACTGCTGATATCTTCACCAAGGCACTTGCGCCTTGTGATCATCAGCGCTTCTGTACTCAGCTGGGTCTTGTGCCTACCTTGCCTCACTTGCTCACCTCTTGACCTTGTTTGTACTGTTGCATATATATATACTCCTGCTCTTGCTTGTTTAGCCTTATATATACATGTAATCCTGCATGTGAACTGGCCTTGTGGCCTTGAACTTGTGCTCGGAATGTGTGGTGACTTTGTGATCCACCCTGAGCTTGCTTTGCTTTGCTTGACTGGTCTTGTGACCCCTTGTTCTCCCCCACTTTGCCTATGGGGGTGTGTCAGAGTTATTTGACATAGCTACTGTAGGCTATAGTGGGGTAGCACATATGGGGTACAGTTTCCTAGGGTTTGCCTTTTGTACCCAACTTTCACTTAGTCATTTCATTCCTGTTTTTCTTGATTCACAGGTATAGAGCGGGTTCCCTAGTGGGACCGTTTCTTCCTAAGGGCCCACCTTCGAAAAAACATTTTTCAGCCTGCCCGAAGCGCGCTTCGCGTCCTGCCCTAAAATTTCACGGCCCCCCTTCGTGGCCTGCCCCTTAACGGCCCCTTAGTGGCCCCTTCGCGGCCCCCCTTAGCGGCCCCCTTCGCGGCCCTTCACGGCCACTGTCGCGACCCCTTAGCGGCCCCCTCGTGGCCCCTCCTAAGGCCCTTCGCGCCCCCCCCCTTCGCGGCCCTTCGCGGCCCCCTCACGGCCCTTCGCGGCCCCCTCACGGCCCTTGCGGCCTCGTCGCGACCCTTCGCGGCCCCTCCTCCCGGCCCTCCGCGGCCCTTCGCGGCCCCTTCACGGCCCCTCCGCGGCCCCTTCGCGGCTCTTCGCGGCCCCTCCGCGGCTCTTCGCGGCCCTGCCGCCCCGTCGTCGCCGCCCCAGCAGCAGCTGCCGTCGCGCCTGCTGCCGCTGTTGCTTCCGCCACGGCCGTTCGCCGCTGCCGCTGCTGCCGTGACAGCCGCCGCCGCTGCTGCCGTGACAGCCGCCGCCGCTCCTGCCGTGACAGCTGCCGCCGCTGCTGCTAAGACAACCGCTGCTGCCGCTGCCGTGACAGCCGCCGCCGCCGTTCGTCGCGGCCGCCGCCGTTCCTCGCAGCCGCCGCCGCCGTCCCGGCTCTACCCTGCAGCCGAGTCGCGGCCCTGCTCTGCCGCCCTGTCGCGGCCCTGATCCTGCCGGCGCACCTCGACCCTGCCCCACCACTTGCGGGCTTCTACCCACCCGCCCCTGGTAAGCGCACCGCCGAGCCGCGCCCCTCCTACTGCTGCTACTGCTAACCTGCTTCAGCTGCTGCTGCTACTGTCATGGCTAGTCCCAACGTTCTTACCTTTGATGCTGAGGGTCGAGCGGTAGACTTTGAGGTCTGGATAGATGATCTGCAGCTTTTCCTGCAGTGCGATAGCAAACACGACCTCTCACTGTTCGATCTCACGTCTGGTGCCTCTACTGCCCCTGCTGCCGATGCTGACAGTACTGTTCGCTCACAATGGACCACGCGCGATGCTGCTGCCCGTCTTGCTGTGCGTAGTCACCTGCCGTCCACTGAGCGCGCGCACTTTAGCCAGTACAAGACTGCTAAGACCTTGTACGACGCTGTAGTGGCACGCTACTCCTCCCCTGCCACTGCTGCCCTTAGTCGCCTCATGCTGCCGTACCTGTTCCCTGACCTCGCCGCCTTTGCCACAGTCGCTGACCTCATTACGCACCTCCGCACTAGTGACACCCGCTACCGCGCTGCGCTTCCTGCTGAGTTCTGCGCAAAGAACCCCCCCCCTATGTACATCATGTCAGATTTATATGACATAGCTACTGTAGGCTATAGTGGGGTAGCACATATGGGGTACAGTTTTCTAGGGTTTGCTTTTGTACCCAACTTTCCCTTAGTCAATTCATTCCTCATTTCTTCACATGGTATAGAGCAGGTTCCCTAGTGGGAACGCTTCCTTGGGCCCACCACTGAAACCTTTTTTTTCTGACCGGAGCGACAGTCGCTCCTGCCCGAGGCGCGCCTTGTGGGCCGCCCTTCTGTCGAGCTCTCATAGAGGCCCCTCTCACGGCCCCTCGCGCCACCCTTAGCGGCCCCGTCGCCGCCCCTAGCGGCCCCGTTGCCGCCCTTCCAGGCCCCTTGCGGCCCCTAGCGGCCCCATTGCCGCCCCTACGCGGCCCCGTAGCCGCCCCTAGCGGCCCTGTCGCCGCCCTTAGCGGCCCCGTTGCCGCCTCCCTCCCTACGCGGCCCCGTCGCCGCCCCTACGCGGCCCCGTCGCCGCCCCTACGCGGCCCCGTCGCCGCCCCTAGCGGCCCCGTCGCCGCCCCTACGCGGCCCCGTCGCCGCCCCTAGCGGCCCCGTAGCCGCTCCCCTCCCTACGCGGCCCCGTCGCCGCCCCTACGCGGCCCCGTCGCCGCCCCTACGCGGCCCCGTTGCCGCCCCTAGCGGCCCCGTCGCCGCCCCTAGCGGCCCCGTCGCCGCTCCCCTCCCTACGCGGCCCCGTAGCCGCCCCTACGCGGCCCCGTCGCCGCCCTTACGCGGCCCCGTCGCCGCCCCTAGCGGCCCCGTCGCCGCTCCCCTCCCTACGCGGCCCCGTCGCCGCCCCTACGCGGCCCCGTCGCCGCCCCTACGCGGCCCCGTCGCCGCCCCTAACGGCCCCGTCGCCTCCTCCCTCCCTACGCGGCCCTGTCGCCGCCCCTACGCGGCCCCGTCGCCGCCCCTAGCGGCCCCGTCGCCGCCTCCCTCCCTACGCGGCCCCGTCGCCGCCCCTACGCGGCCTCGTAGCCGCCCCTACGCGGCCCCGTCGCCGCCCCTAGCGGCCCCGTCGCCGCTTCCCTCCCTACGCGGCCCCGTCGCCGCCCCTACGCGGCCTCGTAGCCGCCCCTACGCGGCCCCGTCGCCGCCCCTAGCGGCCGCGTCGCCGCTCCCCGCCCCTATCGGCCCCGTCGCCGCCCCTAGCGAGCAGCCGAGCCGCCGAGTCGCCCAGCAGCCGAGCCGCCCCTGGAGCAGCCGCCACTGCAGCAGCCGCCCCTGGAGCAGCCGCCACTGCAGCAGCCGCCCCTGGAGCAGCCGCCACTGCAGCAGCCGCCCCTGGAGCAGCCGCCACTGCAGCAGCCGCCCCTGGAGCAGCCGCCACTGCAGCAGCCGCCCCCGGAGCAGCCGCCACTGCAGCAGCCGCCCCTGGAGCAGCCGCCTCTGGAGCAGTCGCCCCTACAACTGCCGCCCCTGGAGCAGCCACCCCTGCAGCTGCCGCGGAGCTCTCGCTCTACAGTGGTAGCGGCCTCGCCGTTGCCGCCGTCGTACGCCTGCCCTTCTCGCCACTGGTGAGCACTGCCCTGCCCGTACTGCTGTTACTGCTGCTCTTACTGCTGCTGCTCTTTCTACTGCTACTGCTGTTCCTGGCGTGGCCAGATGCAGCTCCAGCGTCGCCCGCGTGAGTCCCTCACCCCCCAACAGCTTCGTGCGTGGTACGCTAGTTGGGGTTGTCGGGGTAGCCGTAGTGGGAGTCGTCCTGGAGTGAGTAGTTCCACAGCTGCTTGTAGTGGCCAGGTGCAGCTGCAGCGTCGCCCGCGTGAGTCCCTCACCCCCCAACAGCTTCGTGCGTGGTACGCTAGTTGGGGTTGTCGGGGTAGCCGTAGTGGGAGTCGTCCTGGAGTGAGTAGTTCCACAGCTGCTTGTAGTGGCCAGGTGCAGCTGCAGCGTCGCCCGCGTGAGTCCCTCACCCCCCAACAGCTTCGTGAGTGGTACGCTAGTTGGGGTTGTCGGGGTGGCCGTAGTGGGAGTCGTCCTGGAGTGAGTAGTTCGGCAGCTGCTTGTAGTGGCCAGGTGCAGCTTCAGCGTCGTCCGCGAGCAGTCCTTTCGCCCCAGCAGCTTCGTGAGTGGTACGCTCAGCGTGACGGGTCACGGGGTACTGCTCGCTGTCCGTACGTCATTCGCACTGGTGCTCGGACTGGTCAGCCTTGCGGGACGTTGGGTCACGCAGAGTCCCGCTGCTTCGCCCGTCTGAGCGACGCCTGGCGTACGGAGTTTGGCGACGCGGCTGAGCTCCCCGACTGGGTGGAGCTGCATCGGCTGCGGGTAGATATCTATACTCTTGACTATGATGCTATCCTCACTGCCATGTATGCATTGCCTACTAGTGATGAGGGTGACTGTTACCTGTGTGTTCCGCCTGACCCGGGCATTGAGGCTACTGCTCTAGGTGCTGGTGAGGCTGCTGCTCTAGGTGCTAGTGCGTCTCCTGCCCCAGGTGCTGGTGAGTCTGCTCTCTCAGGTACCACGTCGTCTCAGGCCTTACACACCTTCACTCTTGACTCGGGTGCTTCCCGCTCCTTCTTTCGAGACCGCACCACGCTTACGCCGCTCAGTCGGCCGGTTGCGGTCTCCCTGGCAGACCCCTCTGGGGGTCCTGTCCTCTCTCACTTCTCCACTGTCCTCCCGTGTCCGGCGGCCCCCTCTGGCACCCTGTCTGGTCTTTACCTCCCCTCGTTCTCTACGAACTTGGTGAGTGGTGCTGACCTACAGGATGCGGGGGTTCACCAGTTCACTCCTGCGAGTCAGCGGGTGACCCACTGCACGGACGCTCGGACAGGCCGACACCTGGCCACGTTTACACGTCGGCCGGGGTCGAGCCTGTACACACTGACCACTGCGTCTCCTCCAGTCACTGCGTCTGGTCAGGTAGCTGCGTCGGGTCAGGTGTTTGCTGCAGCGTCCAGGTCTGGTCCTGAGTCTGCCCCCTGTTCGTGTCGCCTCCTGTCTCACGAGACTCTCCTCTGGCACCACCGCCTTGGTCACCCCTCCCTGCTTCGTCTCCGAGGCATGGCCTCCCGTGTCCTTGTCTCTGGTCTTCCCCGGTCCCTCCCTCCCCTTCCTCCGGGGCCTGGCCCTACCTGCGTCCCCTGTGTCGAGGGGCGGTAGCGGGCTGCCCCTCACTCCTCCCAGTTTCCTCCGACAGAGGCCCCGCTGCATACGCTTCACATGGACGTGTGGGGCCCGGCCCGCGTCCGTGGACAGGGTCACGAGCGCTACTTCCTGCTGGTGGTTGACGACTACTCGCGTTACACCACAGTCTTCCCCTTGCGCAGCAAGGGTGATGTCACTGAGGTGTTGATCGACTGGATCCGCGCAGCTCGTCTCCAGCTCAGGCAGAGCTTCGGCTCGGACTTTCCTGTTCTGCGTCTGCACTCTGACAGAGGTGGAGAGTTCTCCTCTGGCCTTCTGCGAGCCTACTGTCGTGCACGAGGCATCCGCCAGACCTTCACGCTTCCGGACTCTCCACAGCAAAATGGGATTGCTGAGCGCCGCATTGGCATGGTCATGGACGTCGCCCGTACGTCCATGATGCATGCGGCTGCCCCCCATTTTCTGTGGCCGTTTGCGGTTCGGTACGCGGCGCATCAGATCAACCTTCACCCCAGGGTCTCCATGCCGGAGACCTCCCCAGCCTTGCTGTGGACGGGGAAGGTTGGCGATGCGTCTGCGTTCCGTGTCTGGGGATCTCGGGCGTTTGTCCGCGACTTGTCTGCGGACAAGCTGTCCCCTCGTGCTGCTCCTTGCGTCTTCCTTGGCTTCCCCCCTGACGCGCCAGGGTGGCAGTTCTACCACCCCACCTCTCGCCGTGTTCTGTCCTCCCAGGACGTCACGTTTGACGAGTCGGTCCCCTACTACCGCCTCTTCCCCTACCGCACTCCGTCCCTCCCCCCGCCACCGCTCTTCCTTGTACCAGGTCCCCCCCCGGTAGACCCCCTCCCCCCTCAGGGTCCTGCCCCTTCAGGTGTGTCCCAGGTAGACGCAGTCGAGCCTGTCGAGGTTACTGGTGACTCTGGTGCTGCTGAGGGTGCTGAGCCTGGGGGTGCTGACTCTGGGGGTGCTGAGCGTGTGGGTGCTACGCCTGGGGGTGCTGAGCCTGAGGGTGCTACTACTGGGGGTGCTGAGCCTGAGGGTGCTGAGCCTGGGGGTGCTACTACTGGGGGTGCTGAGCCTGGGGGTGCTGAGCCTGGGAGTGCTACGCCTGGGGGTGCTACGCCTGGAGGTGCTGAGCCTGGGGGTGCGGAGCCTGAGGGAGCTGGGCCTGCTCGTGTGGCGTCTGGCGGTGCTGAGCCTGGAGGTTCTCCAGGTGCTTCGTCTCGACGGGAGGCACTCTCTCCACAGGAGCTGCGCGAGTGGTTTGCCCGGCGCTGGAGGCGTGCTGCTGGAGCTGGAGGTTCTTCGGCTGCTGAGGGTGCTGAGCCTGGGGGTGCTGACTCTGGGGGTGCTGAGCGTGTGGGTGCTATGCCTGGGGGTGCTGAGCCTGAGGGTGCTACTACTGGGGGTCCTGAGCCTGAGGGTGCTGAGCCTGGGGGTGCTACTACTGGGGGTGCTGAGCCTGGGGGTGCTGAGCCTGGGGGTGCTACGCCTGGGGGTGCTGAGCCTGGGGGTGCCACGCCTGGAGGTGCTGAGCTTGGGGGTGCGGAGCCTGAGGGAGCTGGGCCTGCTCGTGTGGCGTCTGGCGGTGCTGAGCCTGGAGGTTCTCCGGGTGCTTCGTCTCGGCGGGAGCCACTCTCTCCACAGGAGCTGCGCGAGTGGTTTGCCCGGCGCTGGAGGCGTGCTGCTGGAGCTGGAGGTTCTTCGGCTGCTGAGGGTGCTGGTGCCGCGGGTCCCGGAGGTGCTCGTACTGGGAGTACTGGAGCTGCTGGGCCTGCGGGTACGACTGGAGCTGGAGCTGCTGAGGGTGTTGGCGCTGAGGCTACTGCTGTCGGTCCTGGAGGCGGTCCTGCTGGGGGTGCTACTGGTGCTGCTGGAGGTACTGGAGCTGGAGGTGCTGCTGGCGCTGGTGCTGCCGCTGGGGGTACTGGTGCTGTCCCTGCTGTGTCTGGAGTCGCCGCGCGGCCTAGGCCGTACTTCGTTCCGCTCCTTCAGCAGGTTCTTGGTCTCGCGCCTTCTACTGGTCCTCCTCCTCCCTTCGAGTGTCCACAGCGTGTCCCGTCACAGTTACAGTTACAGCCGGCCTCCCCACTGCCCGCTCCTTCTCCCTACACTGGTCCTACTGGAGGTCTTGCTGAGCGTCGTGAGCCTGCGTCTCGCCCTGCGTCGCCTGTCCGTGCTGCTCGCCCTAGTGGTCGTGGTTCGCGTCAGCGTCCTCCTCCTGTCCCTGGCACGCACCGGATGTCTCTGCGTCCGTCCACTGCTCCTCTGCGTGCCCCTTTGCCTTCTCCTCCTGAGTCCTCTCTTCCTGCTCTTCCTGACCCGGAGTCGGACTCTCTTCGTGCTGCCAGTCCTACTGTCACGCGTCTCCTTGCTACTGTTGTCACTGACCCTTCCTTTGAGTCCACTGCTGCGTCTGCCCTAGTTACTGAGCTCGTCGACTTTGCTGCTCGCTGTCGTCTAGACTACGCTGCTAGTCTTGTTGCTGAGTCTGTCTGTCCTCCGTCCGTCGGGGGTGAGTGTGCCCTTGGCACGGACGTCCTTGAGGACAGGCAGGAGGAGTTCCAGTGTTTGGCTGCTGCTTCACCTCATCTCGTGTCCGTACTGCGTACCCCTGAGGGAGACCCGGATGCACTTGACATCCCGACTCCGCGCTCTTACGCGGAGGCGATAGAGGGTCCCTACTCCTCTCAGTGGCAGGCAGCTATGGACGCAGAGATGGCTTCCTGGAAGTCCACAGGCACCTACGTTGACGAGGTTCCCCCGCCTGGGGCGAACATCGTCAATGGCATGTGGATTTTCAGGGTGAAGCGGCCGCCGGGTTCTCCGCCTGTCTTCAAGGCGCGTTACGTGGCTCGTGGCTTCAGTCAGCGGCAGGGAGTTGACTACTTTCAGACCTTCTCTCCCACCCCAAAGATGACCACTCTTCGGGTACTGCTGCACATAGCTGCTCACCGCGACTACGAGCTGCACTCTCTTGACTTCAGCACTGCTTTTTTGCAGGGCAGCCTGCACGAGGAGATCTGGCTGCGTCGCCCACCTGGCTTCACTGGGTCTTTTCCTCCTGGCACCCAGTGGAGCCTCCGGCGGCCAGTCTACGGTCTCCGCCAAGCACCGCGTGAGTGGCACGACACACTGAGGACTACACTTGCGGCTCTTGGGTTTGCTCCCTCTACTGCCGACCCGTCGCTGTTTCTGCGCACCGACACTTCTTTGCCGCCGTTCTACATCCTCGTGTACGTCGACGACTTGGTCTTCGCCACAGCTGACACTGCTGGACTCGCCCACGTGAAGTCCGAGCTGCAGAAGAGACACACGTGCACAGACCTGGGTGAACTGCGCAGCTACCTTGGCTTGCAGATCACCCGGGACAGAGCACGCCGCACCATTACCCTGACTCAGTCACACATGGTGCAGCAGGTCCTTCAGCGCTTCGGCTTCACGTACTCCTCGCCTCAGGCCACTCCTCTGCCTACTCGCCACTCGCTCTCAGCTCTGCCTTCGGATGAGTCCGTAGAGTCGAGTGGCCCGTACCCAGAGCTTGTTGGCTGCCTCATGTACCTGATGACCTGCACACGACCTGACCTTGCATACCCTCTTAGCATTCTTGCACGCTATGTTGCTCCTGGGAGACACAGACCGGAGCACATGGCTGCAGCGAAGAGGGTGTTGCGCTACTTGTGCAGTACGTCGGGCATGGGGCTTGTGCTTGGAGGGCAGAGTCCAGTGGTCCTCACTGGGCACGCAGACGCTTCTTGGGCTGACGACCAGGCTACGCAGCGGTCGTCACAGGGTTACACCTTCAGTCTTGGTTCCGGCTCTGTTTCGTGGCGGGCTACCCGCTCGTCTTCTGTTCTCGGCTCCAGTTGTGAGGCTGAGATCTACGCCGGGGCCATGGCTGCACAGGAGCTTCGCTGGCTCACCTACCTGCTGACTGACCTCGGAGAGCCGCCTCGTTCTCCTCCAGTGCTGTACGTAGACAACAAGGCCATGCCGGCCTTGTGTCGAGAGCAGAGACTGGAGCACAGAACGAAGCACATTGCTCTCCGCTACTTCCTTGCTCGTGAGCTACAGCAGCGTGGTCAGCTACGGCTTGCGTACGTGGCCTCTGAGGCCAACACTGCTGATATCTTCACCAAGGCACTTGCGCCTTGTGATCATCAGCGCTTCTGTACTCAGCTGGGTCTTGTGCCTACCTTGCCTCACTTGCTCACCCCTTGACCTTGTTTGTACTGTTGCATATATATATACACCTGCTCTTGCTTGTCTAGCCTTATTTATATATGTAATCCTGCATGTGAACTGGCCTTGTGGCCTTGAACTTGTGCTCGGAATGTGTGGTGACTTTGTGATCCACCCTGAGCTTGCTTTGCTTTGCTTGACTGGTCTTGTGACCCCTTGTTCTCCCCCACTTTGCCTATGGGGGTGTGTCAGATTTATATGACATAGCTACTGTAGGCTATAGTGGGGTAGCACATATGGGGTACAGTTTTCTAGGGTTTGCTTTTGTACCCAACTTTCCCTTAGTCAATTCATTCCTCATTTCTTCACACATCACCCTCTACTACCTAGTCACCCGACTCCATGACTCCCTTCGCTCGGTCAGGGACCACTTCCTCTCTGTTTGCCCCACCACACTCACCGTTGACCTCCTCGAGGAGCGCCTCCTTGCAGCTGAGAAGAGTATAGTCGCTGTAGGAGCCTCTCGTGGTGACCCTCGTGCCCCTTTCTTTGAGGGGTGCTCCCCCGTCCCCCTTTTGCCCTCTGTTGCCTCTGCTGCTGCTGTCGACCTCGTTGGCACTGAGTCGGTCGGCGCTGCGTCTGCCCCTAGCGGGAGGCGCCGCAACGGCAAGGGCAGGGGGGGCAAGGGTGCTGGGGGAGCGCGCGGGGGCGGTGGTGGTGGCGGTGGGGGCGGCGGAGGGGGTGGGGGTGGCGGTGGGAGTGGTGGAGGGGGTGGGGGCTCTGGTGGCAGCGGCGGAGGCGGCGGCGGCGGTGGCGGTGGGAGTGGAGGAGGCGGCGGTGGCGGCGGTGGCGGCGGCGGCGGTGGAGCTGGTCGGGGTGGCCCTGTGCAGCGGGGAGGCTTCGGTGGTGGTCAGCGCCAGCAGCAGCAGCGCACTCGTGAGACCCCTCCCCCCCAGCAGCTTCGTGAGTGGTACGCTGCGCGTCAGCGAGGTGGGGGTTCTGGTCCCTGTGCCTACGTCCTGCGTACCGGCGACCGCACTGGCGAGCCGTGCGGCGGCCCGCACACCACCCAGCGCTGCTTTGGCCGCCTGACTGACGCCTGGCGTCTCCAGTTCCCTGACGCCTCTGAGATCCCTCGCTGGGGTGATTTGCTCAAGTCGGGTGTAGCTATCTTTGATCTTGAATATGATGCTATTCTTGCTGCCATGTATGTTGTGTCTACTAGTGATGAGGGTGACTGTTACCTGTGTGTTCCGCCTAACCCGGGCATTGCCGCTGCTGCTCTAGGTGCTCGCGAGTCCGCTGCTCCAGGTACTAGTGAGTCTGCTGCTCCAGGTGCTAGTGAGTCTGCTCTCTCAGGTACCACGTCTGGTCAGGCTTTGCACACCTTCACCCTTGACTCGGGTGCTTCTCGCTCCTTCTTTCGAGACCGCACCACCCTCACGCCGCTCAGTCGGCCGGTTGCGGTCTCCCTGGCAGACCCCTCTAGGGGTCCTGTCCTTGCCCACTTCTCCACTGTACTACCGTGTCCAGCGGCCCCGTCTGGCTCCCTGTCCGGTCTTTACCTCCCCTCGTTCTCTACGAACTTGGTGAGTGGTGCTGACCTGCAGGATGGGGGAGTTGACCAGTTCACTCCTGCGAGTCAGCGGGTGACCCACTGCACGTGTGCTCGGACGGGCCGACACTTGGCCACGTTTACCCGTCAGCCGGGGTCGAGCCTGTACACACTGACTACCGAGTCTCCTCCGGTTACTGCGTCTGGTCAAGTAGCTGCGTCGGGTCAGGTGTTTGCTGCAGCGTCCAGGTCTGGTCCTGAGTCTGCCCCCTGCTCGTGTCGCCTCCTGTCCCACCAGACCCTCCTCTGGCACCACCGCCTTGGTCACCCCTCCCTGCCTCGTCTCCGAGGCATCGCCTCCCGTGTCCTTGTCTCTGGTCTCCCCAGGTCCCTCCCTCCCCTTCCTCCGGGGCCTGCCCCTACCTGCGTTCCCTACGTCGAGGGGCGGCAGCGCGCCGCTCCTCACTCCTCCGAGTTTCCGCCGACAGATGCTCCGCTGCAGACTCTTCACATGGACGTGTGGGGCCCAGCCCGCGTCCGTGGACATGGTCACGAGCGTTACTTCCTCTTGGTGGTTGACGACTACTCGCGTTACACCACAGTATTCCCCTTGCGCACCAAGGGTGAGGTCACTGGGGTGTTGATCGACTGGATCCGCGCTGCTCGTCTCCAGCTCAGAGAGAGTTTCGGCTCGGACTTTCCTGTTCTGCGTCTGCACTCCGACAGAGGTGGAGAGTTTTCCTCCGACCTTCTGCGAGCCTTCTGCCGTGCGAGGGGCATCCGCCAGACGTTCACGCTTCCGGCCTCTCCACAGCAAAATGGGATTGCTGAGCGCCGCATTGGCATGGTCATGGACGTCGCTCGTACGTCCATGATCCATGCGGCTGCCCCCCATTTTCTGTGGCCGTTCGCGGTTCAGTACGCGGCGCAGCAGATCAACCTTCAGCCCCGGGTCTCCTTGCCGAAGACCTCCCCCACCCTGCGGTGGACGGGGAAGGTTGGCGATGCGTCTGCGTTCCGTGTCTGGGGATCTCGGGCTTTCGTCCGAGACTTGTCTGCGGACAAGCTGTCCTCTCGTGCTGTTCCCTGCGTCTTCCTTGGCTTCCCCCCTGACGCGCCTGGTTGGCAGTTTTACCACCCCACCTCGCGCCGTGTTCTGTCCTCCCAGGACGTCACGTTTGATGAGTCGGTTCCGTACTACCGTCTCTTCCCCTACCGCGCTGCCCCCCTCCCCCCCCCGCCGCTCTTCCTCGCGCCAGGTCCCCCCCCGGTAGACCCCCTCCCCCCTCAGGGTCCTGCCCCCTCAGGTGTGTCCCAGGTAGACGCAGTCGAGCCTGTCGAGGTAGCTGTTGAATCTGGTGCTGCTAGGGGTGCTGAGCCTGAGCGTGCGGAGCCTGGGGGTGCTGAGCCTGGGGGTGCTGAGCCTGGGGGTGCGGAGCCTGGGGGTGCTGAGTCTGGGGGTGCTGAGTCTCGGGGTGCTAAGCCTGGGGTTGCTGAGTCTGGGGGTGCGGAGACTGAGGGTGCTGGGCCTGCTCGAGTGGAGCCTGGTGGTGCTGGGCCTGGAGGTCCTTCGGGTGCTTCGTCCCGGCGGGAGCTGCCCTCTCCCCAGGAGCTACGTGAGTGGTTTGCTCGCCGCTGGAGTCGTGCTGCTGGAGCTGGTGGTGCTACCGGTGCTGGAGGTTCTGCGGCTGCTGGAGGTTCTGGAGCCACGGGTCCCGGAGGTGCTCGTACCGGCGGTACTGGAGCTGCTGGGCCTGGTGGAGCTGCTGGTGCTGGAGCTGGAGGTGCTGCTGGCGTAGGTGCTGCTGCGTCTTCCGGTGGTCCTGCTGGAGCTGGCGCTGATGGAGGTCTTGGCGCTGGAGGTGCTGCTGGAGCTGGTACTTCTGGGGGTGCTGGAGTTGGTGCTGCTGGAGCTGGTGGTGCTGCTGGCGTTGGTGCTGACGCTGGGGGTGCTGGTGCTGTCCCTGCTGGTTCTGGAGGCGCTGCGCGGCCGCGGCCGTACTTCGTTCCACTCCTTCAGCAGGTTCTTGGTCTCCCGCCTTCTACTGGTCCTGCTCCTTCCGTAGAGTGTCCACAGCCTGTCCGGTCCGAGTCACAGTTACAGCTCGCCTCCCCACTGCCTGCTCCTCCTCCATACACTGGTCCTACTGGAGGTCTTGCTGAGCGTCGTGAGCCTGAGTCTCGTCCTGCGTCGCCTATTCGTGCTGGTCGCACTAGTCGTCGTTTTCCACGCCAGCGTCCTCCTGCGGTCCCAGGCACGCACCAGATGGCACTGCGTCCTTCCACTGCTCCACTGCGTGTCCCTTTGCCGTCTCCTCCTGCGTCCTCTCTTCCTGCTCTTGCTGACCCGGAGTCTGACTCCCTTCGTGCTGCCAGTCCTACTGTCACGCGTCTCATGGCTACTGTTGTCACTGACCCTTCCTTTGAGTCCACTGCTACGTCTGCCTTAGTTGTTCAGCTTGTCGACTTCGCTGCTCTCTGTCGTCTAGACTACGCCGCGAGTCTTGTTGCTGAGTCTGAGTCTGTCTGTCCTCCGTCCGTCGGGGGTGAGTGTGCTCTTGGCACGGACGTCCTTGAGGACACGCACAAGGAGTTCCAGTGTTTTGCTGCTGCTTTACCTCATCTCGTGTTCATGCTGATTGCCCCTGAGGGAGACCCGGATGCACCAGACATCCCGACTCCGCGCTCTTACGCAGAGGCGATAGAGGGTCCCTACTCCTCTCAGTGGCAGTCAGCCATGGACGCAAAGATGGCTTCCTGGAAGTTGACGAGGTTCCCCCACCTGGGGCGAACATCGTCAGTGGCATGTGGATTTTCAGGGTGAAGTGGCCGCCGGGTTCTCCGCCTGTCTTCAAGGCACGTTACGTGGCTCGAGGCTTCAGTCAGCGGCAGGGAGTTGACTACTTTCAGACCTTCTCCCCCACCCCGAAGATGACCACTCTTCGGGTGCTGCTGCACATAGCCGCTCAGCGCGACTACGATCTTCACTCTCTTGACTTCAGCACTGCTTTCCTACGGGCAGCCTGCACGAGGAGATCTGGCTGCGCCGCCCTCCTGGCTTCACTGGGTCGTTTCCTCCTGGTACCCAGTGGAGCCTCCGGCGGCCAGTCTACGGTCTCCGCCAGGCTCCCCGCGAGTGGCACGACACACTGAGGACTACGCTAGCGGCTCTTGGGTTTGCTCTTTCTACTGCTGACCCGTCGCTGTTTCTACACACCGACACCTCGCTGCCGCCGTTCTACATCCTCGTGTACGTCGACGACTTGGTCTTTGCTACTGCTGACACTGCAGGACTCGCCCACGTGAAGTCGGAGCTGCAGAAGAGACACACGTGCACAGACCTGGGTGAACTGCGCAGCTATCTTGGCTTGCAGATCACCCGGGACAGAGCACGGCGCACCATTACCCTGACTCAGTCACACATGGTGCAGCAGGTCCTTCAGCGCTTCGACTTCACGTACTCCTCGCCTCAGGCCACTCCTCTGTCTACTCGCCACTCGCTCTCAGCTCTGCCTTCGGATGAGTCTGTAGAGCCGAGTGGCCCGTACCCAGAGCTTGTTGGCTGCCTCATGTACCTGATGACCTGCACTCGTCCTGACCTAGCATACCCTCTTAGCATCTTAGCACGCTATGTTGCTCCTGGGAGACACCGAGCAGAGCACATGGCTGCTGCCAAGAGGGTGTTGCGCTACTTGTGCAGTACGTCGGGCATGGGGCTCGTGCTTGGAGGGCGGAGTTCAGTGGTCCTCACTGGTCACGCAGACGCTTCTTGGGTTGACGACTTGGCTACGCAGCGGTCGTCACAGGGTTACAACTTCAGTCTTGGTTCCGGCTCTGTTTCGTGGTGGTCTACCCACTCGTCTTCTGTTCTCGGCTCCAGCTGTGAGGCCGAGATCTACACAGGGGCCATGGCTGCATAGGAGTTACGCTGGCTCACCTACCTGCTGACCGACCTGGGAGAGCCGCCTCGTTCTCCTCCAGTTCTTTACGTAGACAACAAGGCCATGCTGGCCTTGTGTCGGGAGCACAGACTGGAGCACAGAACGAAGCACATTGCTCTTCGCTACTTCCTTGCTCGTGAGCTGCAGCAGCGTGGTCAGCTGCGCCTTGCTTACGTGGCCTCTCAGGCCAACACTGCTGATATCTTTACCAAGGCACTTCAGCCTTGTGATCATCAGCGCTTTTGTATGATGCTAGGTCTTGTGCCTACTTGGCCTCACTTGCTTACTTCTTGACCTTCCTTGTACTGTGATCTATATATGCTTGCTCTTGCTTGTTTACCTTTATATATCTGATCCTGCATGTGAACTGGCCTTATGGCCTTTGAACCGGTGCTCGGAATGTGTGGTGACGTTGTGATCCACCCTGAGCTTGCTTTGCTTGACTGGTCTTGTGACCCCTAGTTCTCCCCCACTTTGCCTATGGGGGTGTGTCAGATATATATAACTTAGTCTTTGTAGGCTCTAGTGGGGTAGTCACTAAGGGGTACAGGTTTCTAGGGTTTCATATTTGTATCCAACATTTTCCTAGTTCAACCATTCCTTATTCTTCATAACACGACCATCCCCGTGGTTCCGATCCATGCAATAGATCGCCCTCGGACGTATAACGGGGGTGAACATGTGCATCACTTTGTGCTGGTTGTTGGCACGGTTATAAAGAAAAAAATACAGATATTCGTTCTTGGCGGGGATAACCTTGTGACAAAAGATAATTTACTGCTATCTCTTGACAGGTGTCTGCCCGAATCGTCAATCACCTAGTGGATGGGACGCCTCTTGCAATGAAGGAAGAAACAAGGATGGTGCGGAGTGAATACCGCAACGATTTTGACTTCAGCATGAAGTTTCTCGCGACGACGTTGGGCGAAAGCGACGTGCTCCTCGGACACGATTGGCTGCGATGGCACAGCCCCATAGTCGACTGGACGGCGTGACCGTGCAGCATCAACAAAAAATAGGGGCTGATTATTCTGTCAGCGTGGACACAGGACCACATGGGTCTACATGCGCCAAAGCTATCACTATTACGCAGCTATACCACCCGAGCTGGCACAGCTGATTTGACAGTACCCCAATATCTTCCCTGACGATCTGCCAAGACCAACATTCAAGGCTACGGCGCGCACCATGGCATGCTCAGTTGTTCCTCGAATCCTGTGTCCAAAAGTGTTGTAGGACTCTGGACCCGGTTATTGTAGCAGATCCAGATTCTCCACCATCAACATGTTGTAGTTAAAGTTGGACACGCTGTAGTGCAAGATTTCTTGTGAGAGTTTACGCTTGACATAACATGTAGCCCACTATGTTCGTCTGATCCTGGACCTATCCAAGCTATCGCCAAATATGCAGTATCTTGTGTGCAAATATTGAAGCCACGATCAGCTCGAAACTCTCGTATAGACCTGCGCACCGATACTGGGTCACTTCACAATACAATGGCGCATAAGGGGCCGTATTTCGGAAACGTCCCTCAATATGCGATAGTGGCTCGTACTTGCTCGGGCGTAGTGACAATGATATGCCACCAATCCATGTGATTTCTCGCTAGAATGACATGCGTATCGAATCTTCGTCACATGGGACGTATCGTAATTCGTTTTTAATAAGAATTCATCATAAAAATCCACGATTGAACAGCCGGAACACCACGTTGTCTCGAGTAAAAGAATGGAGACAGCTGTGGCTTAGGTAGCATGGGTACCGCAACGGCATAGTCGTCGGGTTTGGTCGTTGTAATGTTGACGCGATGGTGATCCCCACGCAACGACTCAGCCGAAGTCCCTCGGGGTGTGTCGTGCAATGCACGTCACGTTGTCCCATGCTCTCATATCGGGACGGTGTTGGTTGCTGTTGCCGTTGGTGTTGCCGGTAGTGCAGATGTAGGTACAGCATTCAAAGCGCGCTAAAGGAACTCGCACTTCACCATGAGAGTGGCAATTTCAGCGAGCTGTTGTGTTGTTGCTGGAGCTATTCATTGAGGGGCTCGTGCATGAGTTTCTCGAGATTGATATAATCTACCATTACGAAGGGCGACGGCTTTGCCTAGCGAACAGACGTAGTCGTGACTGTGTGTGCATATAAGAGAGAGCACGTGGACAGCGGCTCTAGTAAGTTGAGAGGTGTGTGCTCTTTCGAGCAAAAATTCAATTGTTCAAAAGGGACCCGAAGCGGAACAACGTGCGGCCCGAAAAAAAAAAGGCTTTAATGCCTATTACAAGTTTAAATACGATTTAGCCAGGGATCGGGTCAGGGTTGTTCGCAAGTAGATTTGCAGCGAAAGTTGTGACCTCAGTGTCAGAAGACTAAGCGAGAATGGATGAACTATGAGGAAGTTGGGTACAAGTTGTCAGAATATGTTGTTTGTGTAGCCTGCAGTGGGGTACTCTATAGTGAGTACAGCCCCTTAGGGTTTGCTATTTGTATCCTGCTGCTTGCTTGTTCAATCATTCCCTTCTCAATTCTGTTCCTACACACATTCCTAGCTCGTACTTGGCTCCTCGTTACTAGTACTACTGTGGCCTAGGCTACTAAGCCTAGGCCGTACTCCTACTACTTCTGACATGGTATCAGAGCGTGGCATGTCTGCCGCCTTCCTGTGTATGGGCCCACCACCCGCTTCCGCTGCCGTACTGTCCGCCGCGCGCCCCGTGGTGCGCGGCGGCGAAACCCTAATTTCTGCCCGCCGCGCGCTCGGGGCGCCTGGCAGTTTTCCCTTCCGTGGCGCCCGTCGTGGTGCCCTTGGGGGGGCCTCCGCGGTCCCCTCCCGTCGAAGCGCCCGTCGAGGCGCTCTCGGGGACCCGCGCGGCCTCCCCTCCCAACGCCCGTCGAGGCGACCTCGGGGACCCGCGCGGCCTCCCCTCCCGTCGCCCGTCGAGGCGACCTTGGGGGCCCGCGCGGCCTCCCCACCAGTCGCCCGTCGTGGCGACCACGGGGGCCGCGCGCGGTCCCCTCCCGTCGCCCGTCGAGGCGACTTCGGGGGCCGTGCGCGGCCCTCCCCGTCGCCCGTCGAGGCGACTTCGGGGGGCCCGCGCGGCGCCCTCCCCGTCGCCCGTCGAGGCGACTTCGGGGGGCCCGCGCGGCACCCTCCCCGTCGCCCGTCGAGGCGGCTCTGGGGGCTCGTCGCGGCGCCCTCCCTGGTGCCCGTCGCGGCGCCCCGGGGGGGGGGGCCGCGCGGCTCCCTTCTCGTCGCCCCTCGGGGCGCCCTGGGGGCCGTGCGTTTTCCCCCCCCCCCCTTCTGCCTTTCAACTGCGGCGGCCGCCCCTGGAGCCGCCCGCCACTGCAGCAGCAGCCCCTGGAGCCGCCCGCCACTGCAGCAGCAGCCCCTGGAGCCGCCCGCCACTGCAGCAGCCGCCCCTGGAGCAGCCCGCACCTGCAGCAGCCGCCCCTGGAGCAGCCCGCACCTGCAGCAGCCGCCCCTGGAGCAGCCCGCACCTGCAGCAGCCGCCCCTGGAGCAGCCCGCACCTGCAGCAGCCGCCCCTGGAGCAGCCCGCACCTGCAGCAGCCGCCCCTGGAGCAGCCCGCACCTGCAGCAGCCGCCCCAGGACCCGCGCGAGCCGCCTGTGCAGAAGCCCGCCCCGTCCCCCCCCCCCCCCTCCCCCCCCCCCCCCCCCCCCTTTTTCGTCTCCCACTGCTGCAGCTGCCGCTGAGGGGGGTGGAGGTGTGGGAGTCGTGGGGAGTGGCACTAGGGGGGTGATGTGGGAGTGGAGCTAGGGGTGAAGCAGGGGGTGTGTGAGAGGGGTGTGGGACTGTTAGGGGAGGTTGAGTGGAGGCTGCTGTCTTGTCGTCCGCAGCACCTGTAGTCCGGGGCGCACTGTCCTAGTAGCTCAGAGAGCCTGCTGCACCTGTTGCCCGTGGGTCCGTTGCTCCTGCCGCTCGTCGCAGCCGCAGAGCCTATTACTCCTGTATTCCGGGACGCACTGTCTCGGTAGCCACTGAGAGCCTGCTGCACCAGTCGCCCGTGGGTCCGTTGCTTCTGCCGCTCGTCGTAGCCGCAGAGCCAGTTACTCCAGTATTCCGGGGCGCTCTGTCTCGGTAGCCACTGTGTTAGCCGCCACTGTGTCAACCGCTTCTGTTGCCCGTGTGTCTGCAGCTTCAGTCGTCGCCTCCCATCTTCTCTCCTTTCATAGTCCCTCCTCCTCCTCACTTGCCCTCTGTGATAGCCTCTAGCTTTGCTGATAATTATGAACTATTGCTATGACTGCTCATTGTGCTGATTACACCCCACTTTGGCTATGGGGGTGTGTCAGAATATGTTGTTTGTGTAGCCTGCAGTGGGGTACTCTATAGTGAGTACAGCCCCTTAGGGTTTGCTATTTGTATCCTGCTGCTTGCTTGTTCAATCATTCCCTTCTCAATTCTGTTCCTACATACATTCCTAGCTCGTACTTGGCTCCTCGTTACTAGTACTACTGTGGCCTAGGCTACTAAGCCTAGGCCGTACTCCTACTACTTCTGACACAAGTGCTAACCCTAATTGGGTTGTACCCCACAAGGACTACCCCACTACAGCCTACACAATATAAGCATTATAACAGTTTGACACACCAACATAGGGAAAGTGGGGGAGAACAAGGGGTCACGAGACCAGTCAAGAAAAGCAAAGCAAGCTCAAGGTGGATCACGAAGTCACCACACACTCTGAGCACAAGCAATCGCCCACAAGGCCAGTTCACATGCAGAGTTGTATAAATGAGAACAAGCAGTACAGCGAAAACAACCTAGCAAGTGTAAGCATGCAGGTAAATATATAAAGATCACAAAGATCACAGTACAAGCAAGGTCACGCAGTGAGCAAGTGAGACAAAGTAGGCAGAAGGCCTAAAGCAGTATAGAAACGCTGATGATCACCAGGCTGAAGTGCCTAGGTGAATATATCAGCAGTGTTGGACCGAGTGGCCACGTAAGCAAGACGAAGCTGACCATGCTGCTGCAGCTCTCGAGAAAGGAAGTAACGCAAAGCAATGTGCTTCGTCCTGTGCTCCAGTCTGTTCTCCTTACACAAGGCAATCATGGCCTTGTTGTCCACGTACATAATTGGAGGAGAACGAGGCCGCTCTCCCAGGTCGGTCAGCAGGTAGGTGAGCCAGCGTAACTCCTGTGCAGCCATGGCCCCCGCGTAGATCTCAGCCTCACAACTGGAACTGAGAACAGAAGACGAGCGGGTAGACCGCCAAGAAACAGAGCAGGAGCCAAGGCTGAAGGTGTAACTCTGTGACGACCGCTGAGTAGCCAAGTCGTCAACTCAAGAAGCGTCTGCGTGACCAGTGAGGACAACTGGACCCTGTCCTCCAAGCACGAGCCCCATGCCCGATGTACTGCACAAGTAGCGCAACACCCTCTTAGCGGCCTCCTAGTGCTCTGGTCGGTGTCTCCCGGGCGCAACATAGCGTGCCATGATGATGAGTGGGTATGCAAGGTCAGGTCGAGTGCAGGTCATCAGGTATATAAGGCAGCCCACAAGCTCTGGATACGGGCCACTCGGCTCTACAGACTCGTCCAAAGGTGGAGCTGAGAGCGAGTGACGAGTAGGCAGAGGAGTGGACTGTGGCGAGAAGAACCGGAAGTCGAAGCGCTGAAGGACCTGGTGCACCATGTGTGACTGGGTCAGGGTGATGGTGCGCCGTGCTCTGTCCTGGGTGATCTGCAAGCCAAGATAGCTGCGCAGCTCACCCAGGTCAGTGCAGGTGTGTCTCTTCTGCAGCTCCGACTTCACAAGGGCCAGTGCCTCAGTGTCAGCAGTGGCAAAGACCAAGTCGTCGACGTACACGAGGATGTAGAACGGCGGCAGCGAAGTCTCGGTGCGTAGAAACAGTGACGAGTCAGTAGTGGAAGGAGCAAACCCAACAGCTGCAAGTGTAGTCCTCAGTGTGTCGTGCCATTCACGAGGCGCCTGGAGACCGTAGACTGGCCGCCGGAGGCTCCACTGGGTACCTGCAGGAAACGACTCAGTGAAGCCAGGTGGGCGGCGCAACCGGATCTCCTCGTGCAGGCTGCCCTGTAAGAAAGTTGTGCTGAAGTCAAGAAAGTGAAGCTTGTAGTCACGCTGAGCAGCGACGTGCAGCAGTACCCGAAGAATGGTCATCTTCGAGGTAGGGAAGAAGGTCTAGAAGAAGTCAACTCCCTGTCGCTAACTGAAGCCTTGTGCAACGTAACGAGCCTTGAAGACAGGCAGAGAACCCGGCGGCCGCTTCACCCTGAAAATTCACATGTCATCGACCATGTTCGCTCCAGGAGAGGGAACAGCGTCGACGTAAGTGCCTGTGGACTTCCAAGATGCCATCTCTGCGTCCATGGCTGCATGCCACTGAGAGGAGTAGGGACTTTCTATCGCCTCTGCGTAAGAGCGCCGGGTCGGGATGTCCAGTGCATCCGGGTCTCCCTCAGGTGCGATGGCCACGATGGCCACGATGTCAAACATTGTATGTTTACATTGTGTAGGCTATAGTGGGTTTAGCCTAAGGGGGTACACAAACTTAGGGTTTCCTACTTGTACCCAACTTTGTGCTAGTTCATTCATTCCTGTTTCTTTCACTCTGACATGGTATCAGAGCAGGTCCTCCGCTAGGACCGAATTTTTTTTTAGGGCCCACCACTACTGACTGCCTACTAGCGCCCTCGTGCGCCCTACTGTCGGAGCGCCCTCGAGCGCCTCCCCCCAGCGCCCTCGTGCGCTCCTCCTTAGGGGCCCTGTAAGGCCCCGCGACCCGCGACCCGCCCCTTAGCGGCCCCGTCGGCCCCGCGAGCTGCCCCTTAGCGGCCCCTTACGGCCCCGTCGACCCCGCGCGCCGCCCCTTAGCGGCCCCTCACGGCCCCGTCGACCTCGCGCGCCCCCCTTAGCGGCCCCTTACGGCCCCGTCGACCCCGCGCGCCGCCCCTTAGCGGCCCCTCACGGCCCCGTTGACCCCGCGCGCAGCCCCTTAGCGGCCCCTTACGGCCCCGTCGACCCCGCGCGCCGCCCCTTAGCGGCCCCTTATGGCCCCGTCGACCCCGCGCGCCACCCCTTAGCGGCCCCTCTCGGCCCCGTCGACCCCGCACGCGCCCCACCTAGAGGCCCCGTCGGCCCCGTCGACCCCGCGCGCGCCCCACCCAGCAGCCCCGGCAGCCCCGCACGCGACAGCCACGGCCCCGCCAGAACCGAGCCGCCCGAACCGAGCCGCCCGAACCGAGCCGCCCGAACCGAGCCGCCCAGCCCGAGCCGAGCCGCGCCGCCCGAACCGAGCCGCACCGCCCTCCCGTACTGAGCAGCCCTCTCTGGACCGAGCCGCCCTACCTGAGTCGCGCTGCCTGCTGCTTTTAGGGTTTCAACTGCTCCTACTGCTACTCCTGCTCCTGCTCCTACTGCTACTATGGCTAGCCCTCCTGTGCTAGCTTTCGATGCTGAGGGCCGCCCAGTGAAGTTTGACACCTGGCTAGATGACCTGCACCTCTTCCTACAGCTCACTGCCAAGGAGGACATCTCACTGTACGATCACGCCCTAGGCCATGCCACTGCCCCTGCTGCTACTGCTGACAGCACTACCCGCTCACAGTGGCAGACTCGTGACGCCCACGCTCGCTTTGCTATTCGCAACTCTCTGCCGATAGATGAGCGCGAGCACTTTGGCCAGCACAAGACTGCACAGGCACTGTACACTGCTGTCGTTGCCCGCTACTCCTCACCAGCCTCTGCCGCGCTAGGCCGTCTCTCACTCCCCTACCTGTTCCCCGACCTGTCCTCTTTCCACACAGTCGCTGACCTCATCACGCACCTCCGTACTAGTGAGGCCCGCTTCCGTGCCGCTATGCCCGATGAGTTTCTTGCCACGAACCCCCCCCCCGCTCTGGCTCACTCTCTACCACCTAGTCACCCGCCTCCCTAACACTCTGCGTGCAGTCAGGGATCACTTCCTAGCTCGCTGCCCCACTGAGCTCACCATTGCCCTCCTCGAGAAGGAACTACTTGCAGCTGAGGCTAGCATAGTCGCTGTAGGTGCCTCTCGTGGCGACCCCCGCACCCCGTTCTTTGAGGGGTGTTCCCCTTCCCCCCTTCTTCCCTCTGTAGCCTCTGCTTCTGCTGTCGACCTCCTTGGTGCTGAGAAGGTCGGGACTGCGTCTGCTTTGAGCTGGCGCCGCAGCGGCAAGGGCAAAGGGGGCAAGGGAGGCGGAGGTGACGGCGAGGGAGGCGGTGGTGGGGGCGGTGGCGGCGGTGGGGGTGGTGGTGGGGCTGGAGGGACTAGTGGCAGCGGTGGGGGTGGTGGCGGCAGCGGCGGGGGAGGTGGCAGGGGCGGGGGCGGTGATGGGGGCGGCGGTGGACGCGGCGGCGGCAGGGGAGGGGGTGGTCGAGGAAGTGGCGGCGGCGGTGGTGGTCGTGGAGGAGCTGGCAGTGGCCAGAGCCAGCAGCACACTCCGTCGCCCCAGGAGCTCCGTGAGTGGTACTCTCAGCACGGGGGGGGGGGGGGTGGCCTTAGCTGCACGTACGTCATCCGCACTGGTGACCGCACTGGTCAGACGTGTGGGAGGGCGCACACCACGCAGCGCTGCTTCTCCCGCCTCGACGTCGCTTGGCGTACTCAGTTCCCTGATGCCACTGAGATGCCCCGCTGGGCTGACCTGATGAAGAAAAACATTGATATCTGTGCTCTAGACTTTGATGCTATTCTCACTGCCATGTATGTGTTGTCTACTAGTGGAGAGGGTGCTCAGTACCTGCGTGTTCCGCCCGACCCAGGCATTCGGACCAGTGAGGCTGCCGCTCTAGGTGCTAGCGTGTGTGCTGCCCCAGGTGCTGGAGGTGCTGCTGCTGCTGGCGGTGCTGCTGGTGCTACTGGAGGTGCTGCTGGTGCTGGTGCTGCTGACGCTGCTGGAGGTGCGGCTGGTGCTGCTGGAGCTGCTGGAGGTACTTCTGGTGCTGGGGCTGCTGGAGCTGCTGGAGGTACTGCTACTTCTGGAGGTGGTGCTGGTGCTGAGGACCCGGGCGTTGGAGCTGCTGCTGGTGCTGCGGACCAGGGCGTTGGAGCTGCTGCTGGTGCTGCGGACCCGGGCGTTGGAGCTGCTGCTGGTGCTGCCGACCCTGGAGTTGGAGCTGCTGCTGGAGCTGAGGACCCTGGAGTTGGAGCTGCTGCTGGTGCTGCGGACCCGGGAGCTGGTGCTGCCGGTGCAGCTGGAGACCCTGGAGCTGAGGGTACTGGTGGTGCCTCTGCTGGTTCTGGAGGCGCTGCGCGGCCGCGGCCGTACTTTGTTCCGCTCCTTCAGCAGGTTCTTGGTCAGCCGCCTCCCCCTAGTCCTTCTCCCTCCTTAGAGTGTCCTCCGCCTGTCCAGTCGCAGTCACAGTTACCGCCTGCCTCGCCACTCCCTGGTCCTTCTCCTTACACTGGTCCGACAGGCGGTCTCACTGAGCGTCGTGAGCCTGAGTCTCGTCCTGTGTCGCCAGAGTCTCGGTCAGCGTCGCCTGTTCGTGCAGCTCGCACTGGTCGTCGTGTCCCGCGTCAGCGTCCACCTGCTGTCCCAGGCACTCACCAGATGGCGCTTCGTCCTTCCACTGCTCCTCAGCGCGTCCTTCTGCCGTCTCCTCCTGCTTCCTCTCTTCCTGCTCTTGCTGACCCGGAATCTGACTCCCTTCGTGCTGCCAGTCCTACTGTCACGCGTCTCCTCGCCACTGTTGTCACTGACCCTACCTTTGAGTCCTCTGCTGCGTCTCCTCTAGTCGCTGAGTTAGTTGCCTTTGCTGCCGCCTGTCGTCTAGACTACGCCGCTAGCCTTGTTGCTGAGTCTGAGTCTGTCTGTCCTCCGTCCGTCGGGGGTGAGTGTGCTCTTGGCACGGACGTCCTTGAGGACAGGCAAGAGGAGTTTGAGTGCTTTGCCGCTGCTTTACCTCATCTCGTGTCCATGCTGGTTGCCCCTGAGGGAGACCCGGATGCTCCAGACATCCCGACCCCGCGCTCTTACGCTGAGGCGATCGCGGGTGAGTACTCCTCTCAGTGGCAGACAGCCATGGACGCAGAGATGGCTTCTTGGAAGTCCACAGGCACCTACGTTGACGAGGTTCCCCCACCTGGGGCGAACATCGTCAGTGGCATGTGGATTTTCAGGGTGAAGCGACCGCCGGGTTCTCCGCCTGTCTTCAATGCGCGTTACGTTGCACGAGGCTTCAGTTAGCGCGAGGGAGTTGACTTCTTCCAGACCTTCTCCCCGACCCCGAAGATGACCACTCTTCGGGTTCTGCTGCACGTCGCCGCTCAGCGTGACTACGAGCTCCACTCTCTTGACTTCAGCACTGCTTTCCTACAGGGCAGCCTGCACGAGGAGATCTGGCTGCGCCGCAGACCTGGCTTCACTGGGTCGTTCCCTCCTGGTACCCAGTGGAGCCTCCGGCGGCCAGTCTACGGTCTCCGACAGGCGCCGCGTGAGTGGCACGACACACTGAGGACTACGCTTGCGGCTCTTGGGTTCGCTCCTTCTACTGCTGACCCGTCGCTGTTTCTACGCACCGACACTTCGCTGCCGCCGTTCTACATCCTCGTGTACGTCGACGACTTGGTCTTTGCCACTGCTGACACTGCGGCACTCGCCCACGTGAAGTCGGAGCTACAAAAGAGACACACGTGCACAGACCTGGGGGAACTGACAAGCTATCTTGGCTTGCGGATCACCCGGGACGGAGCACGGCGCACCATCACCTTGACTCAGTCACACATGGTGCAGCAGGTCCTTCAGCGCTTCCGCTTCACGTACTCCTCGCCTCAGCCCACTCCTCTGCCTACCGGTCACTCGCTCTCAGCTCTGCCTTCGGATGAGTCCGTAGAGCCGAGTGGCCCGTATCCAGAGCTTGTGGGCTGCCTCATGTACCTGATGACCTGCACTCGACCTGACCTTGCATACCCTCTTAGCATCCTTGCACGCTATGTCGCTCCTGGCCGACACAGGAAGGAGCACATGGATGCTGCTAAGAGGGTGTTGCGCTACTTGTGCAGTACGTCGGGCATGGGGCTAGTGCTTGGAGGACGAGACCGAGTTGTACTCACTGGGCACTCAGACGCTTCTTGGGCTGACGACCAGGCTACTCAGCGGTCGTCTCAGGGCTACACCTTCAGCCTTGGCTCTGGCTCTGTTTCTTGGCGTTCTACACGCTCTTCTTCTGTTCTCAGCTCCAGTTGTGAGGCTGAGATCTACGCCACAGCCATGGCGGCCCAGGAGCTACGCTGGCTCACCTACCTGCTGACCGACCTCGGAGAGCGGCCTCGTTGTCCTCCAGTGCTGTACGTCGACAACAAGGCAGCCATTGCCTTGTGTGAGGAGCACAGAGTGGAGCACAGAACGAAGCACATCGCTCTGCGCTACTTGTCAGAATATGTTGTTTGTGTAGCCTGCAGTGGGGTACTCAATAGTGAGTACAGCCCCTTAGGGTTTGCTATTTGTATCCTGCTGCTTGCTAGTTCAATCACCTCCTTCTCAATTCTGTTCCTGCACACAATCCTAGCTCGTACTTGGCGCCTCCTTTCGTAGTCCTACTGTGGCCTAGGCTACTAAGCCTAGGCCGTACTCCTACTATATCTGACATGGTATCAGAGGGCGGCATGTCTGCCGCCTTCCTGTGTATGGGCCCACCACCCGCTTCCGCTGCCGTACTGTCCGCCACGCGCCCCGTGGTGCGCGGCGCCGAAATTAGGGTTTCTGCCCGCCGCGCGCTCGGGACGCGTGGCGGCTTACCCCTCCGTGGCGCCCGTCGTGGCGCCCGTCGTTTCTACTGCTACCGGGGGCCCGCGCGGCCTCACCTCCCGTCGCCCGTCGTGGCGACCACGGGGGGCTCGCGCGCGGTCCCCTCCCGTCGTCCGTCGTGGCGACCACGGGGGCCCGCGCGGCCTCCCCTCCCGTCGTCCGTCGTGGCGACCACGGGGGCCCGCGCGGCCTCCCCTCCCGTCGTCTGTCGTGGCGACCACGGGGGCCCGCGCGGCCTCCCCTCCCGTCGTCCGTCGTGGCGACCAAGGGGGCCCGCGCGCGGTCCCCTCTCGTCGCCCGTCGTGGCGACCACGGGGGCCACGCGGCCTCCCCTTCCCGTCGCCCGTCGTGGCGCTCCGGGGGGGCCCGCGCGGCGCCCTTTTCGTCGCCCGTCGTGGCGACCACGGGGGCCGCGCAGCCTCCCCTTCCCGTCGCCCGTCGTGGCGCTCCGGGGGGGCCCGCGCGGCGCCCTTCCCGTCGCCCGTCGCGGCGGCTCTGGGGGCCCGCGCGGCGCCCTTCCCGTCGCCCGTCGCGGCGGCCCTGGGGGGGCCGCGCGGCTCCCTTTCTCGTCGGCCGTCGGGGCGCCCTGGGGGCCGCGTTCTTCCCCCCCCGTCCTCCTACCTTCACCTGCAGCGGCCGCCCCTGGAGCCGCCCCTGGAGCAGCCCGCACCTGCAGCAGCCGCCCCTGGAGCAGCCCGTGCCTGCAGCAGCCGCCCCTGGAGCAGCCCGCACCTGCAGCAGCCGCCCCTGGAGCAGCCCGCACCTGCAGCAGCCCGCGGCCCGTCCCTGCAGCCCCCCCCCCCCCCCCCCCCCCCCCCCCCCCCCCCGTGCTGCCCATTGCTCCCAATCCGCCGTACGTTCCGCGGTGGTGGGGGTGTGGGGTGGCGAGCATGGGGGTGACCGGTGTGGGTAACCTGAAGCTCCTCCTCCTCCTCCGTCTCCCACTGCTGCAGCTGCCGCTGAGGGGGGTGGGTGTGTGGGAGCCGAGGGTTTAGGGTTTAAGGGGGGTGCCGTGGGAGTGGAGCTAGGGTTTCAGCAGGGGGTGTGTGAGAGGGGTGTGGGACGGTCGGGGGAGGTTGAGTGGAGGCTGCTGTCTTGTCGTCCGCAGCATCTGTAGTCCGGGGCGCACTGTCCTGGTAGCTCAGAGAGCCTGCTGCACCTGTTGCCCGTGGGTCCGTTGCTCCTGCCGCTCGTCGCAGCCGCAGAGCCTGTTACTCCTGTATTCCGGGACGCACTGTCTCGGTAGCCATTGAGAGCCTGCTGCACCAGTCGCCCGTGGGTCCGTTGCTTCTGCCGCTCGTCGTAGCCGCAGAGCCAGTTACTCCAGTATTCCGGGGCGCTCTGTCTCGGTAGCCACTGTGTCAGCCGCCACTGTGTCAACCGCTTCTGTTGCCCGTGTGTCTGCAGCTTCAGTCGTCGCCTCCCATCTTCTCTCCTTTCATAGTCCCTCCTCCTCCTCACTTGCCCTCTGTGATAGCCTCTAGCTTTGCTGATAATTATGAACTATTGCTATGACTGCTCATTGTGCTGATTACACCCCACTTTGGCTATGGGGGTGTGTCAGAATATGTTGTTTGTGTAGCCTGCAGTGGGGTACTCAATAGTGAGTACAGCCCCTTAGGGTTTGCTATTTGTATCCTGCTGCTTGCTAGTTCAATCACCTCCTTCTCAATTCTGTTCCTGCACACAATCCTAGCTCGTACTTGGCGCCTCCTTTCGTAGTCCTACTGTGGCCTTGGCTACTAAGCCTAGGCCGTACTCCTACTATATCTGACACTACTTCCTTGCTCGAGAGCTGCAGCAGCGTGGTCAGCTTCGTCTTACCTACGTGGCCACTCGGGCCAACACTGCTGATGTGTTCACCAAGGCGCTTCAGCCTTGTGACCATCAGTGTTTCTGTACTGTTCTAGGCCTTGTGCCTACTCTCCCTCACTTGCTCACTTCTTGACTCTGTTTGTACTGTGATCTCTATATATATACGTGCATGCTTACACTTGCTAGGTTGTGATCACTGTACCTCTTGTTATATTATCAAACTGCATGTGAACTGGTCTTGTGACCGCTTGCTTGTGCTCGGAATTTGTGTGGTATCCTTGAGATCCACCCTGAGCTTTGCTTTGCTTTGCTTTGCTTTGACTGGTCTTGTGACCCTCTGGTTGTCTCCCACTTCGCCTATGGGGGTGTGTCAAACATTGTATGTTTACATTGTGTAGGCTATAGTGGGTTTAGCCTAAGGGGGTACACAAACTTAGGGTTTCCTACTTGTACCCAACTTTGTGCTAGTTCATTCATTCCTGTTTCTTTCACTCTGACACACGAGATGAGGTACAGCTGCTGCAAGACACTCAAAGTCCTCCTGCCTGTCCTCAAGGACGTCCGTGCCAAGAGCACACTCAGCCCCGACGGACAGACTCAGACTCAGCAACAAGACTAGCGGCGTTGTCGAGACGACAGGCAGCAGCAAAGTCGAAAAGCTCAGCAACAAGGGCAGACGCATCAGTGGACTCAAACGAAGAGTCAACAGTGGCTAGGAGATGTGTGACAGAAGGACTGGCAGCATGAACTAAGTCAGACTCAGGGTCCGGACCGTCAGGAAGAGAGGACGCAGGAGGAGATGGCAAGGGAACTCGTAGTGGAACAGAGGAAGGACGATGTGTCATACTGTGAGTGCGGGGAACAGGAGGAGGAAGCGGACGCGGAATACGACTACCAGTGCGACCAGCGCAAACAGGCGAGACAGGGCGAAACGTAGGCTCACGACGCTCTGTAAGAGAGTCTGTCTGCTCAGTATAAGGAGAAGGAGCACGCAGTGGGGAGGCTGGCTGTAACTGTGGCTGCGACTGGTCTGGCGGTGGACACGGTAGAGGCGGAGTAAGGTCAGTAGAAGACGGGAGACCAAGAACCTGGCGAAGCAGTGGAACGAAGTACGGTCGCGGCCGCACAGCGCCTCCAGCACCAGAACCGACAGCTCCAGCACCCCCAGGGCCAGCACCTCCAGCTCCAGGGTCTTCAGCTCCAGAACCTACAGCACCACCAGCTCCAGCACCTCCAGCACCTCCACCACCTCCAGCAGAGCAGCACCACCAGCTCCAGCAGCTCCAGTACCTCCAGCACGAGCACCTCCAGGACAGCAGCTCCAGCGGTAGGCCCCCCAGCTCCAGCAGTGCCACTCCGAAGGCGGGTGCGCCGAGCAAACCACTCGCGCAGCTGCAGTGGAAAGAGAGGCTCCCGTCGTGACGAGGCACCCGAAGAAGTGTTATGTGATGCTATCATTTGCATTCACGTCTGTGTGCCTCCCATCATACGTTCGTGCGTTGCATGCGTGGTGTGAGCGTGCGCAAATATTTGTGTTTGGTGTGGTTTGGATTCTTTGAGTGTGTGTGAATGATATTGTGCTTAAGCAGATCTCTGAAATGACTTTTCTGCTCGAGAGCTTTCCGACGAACCAAGAATCGCCGCGATCGGAGCAAGAACAAGAAAGTTATGGTCACTCGAAGTTATGGTTGTGGTGCGGCGACTATGGGAATTTGTGGAGAGACTCAATATGGGGTACTGACTTTTGGGGGTTGGAAAATTCGTCCCCATCACAGTAGTTGATGCCAAGTGGTTGGGAGAAGCCAAACCAGGTTGGCAAGTGTGGCCAAGTTGGGTGAGGTGGATGACGTGGGTTGGGAAAGTGACAAATGTCAAAGTTGGGGTGCCTAGAGAGAGGGGAATTGTGTGGTATGGGATTTCCGTGGTTGGGACTCTCTTGGGACCTTCCATCTCGTCCTCCTCATCCCCTCCCACCTGGTTTGTTGCTACTCTAACTTTCTTGTGTTGTACTTGTGAGAACAATTCTGATTGAGTTAAGTTTCTGTGGCAGCATACCCCCTAGTGCGCCAGAATTCATACATCGAGACATCCTTCACCATTTCGTGCGATTCAAATTGGGAACTGTAGCCACGGTCTAGGGCTAGAACATATCTGAGTTTCGTGCAGTTTCAATGGTGACGTTTTCGTCGACGGCGTTTCTTGTGGAGTCGAGTTTTCTGTCCATAGAATTAGTCCAACGATTTTGAGATATTTCGGCCCATAAACGTTTCAGACTCCGTCCTTAGTCACTAACAAGTGGTATCAGAGCTGATTAAGGACCTTGTGGGGAGTCTACTAAAGTGTGAAGACCCTCCTAGACCCACCATGGCCTGTGGGCGTGCCTAAGTGGAGTTCCGGTGGTTGGATGTGACTTCCGCTAAGGAGAAACTCTGCCGAAATCACGTTGGTGCCTACACTTGTCGAAATTGTGTGGGACTTCGGTGTCGACAGCAAGGGGAAGCTTAAATTTTTTATTAGGAGAAGAGGAGATGAATCAAGAGAGTGGAGATGCAGCTGAGAAGAGGAGTGAACCGCCACCATCCAAGATCGAAGCTTTGGATGGCTCCAATTATGACGAATGGAGCGGGCGGATGAGGAGCGCTTTCAAGCGCTACAAGCTACTGGATTGAGAGAAGAGCGCGGTGCTGTACGATCTAATCCTACAATCGGTCAACAACGACATGTTCCAGCACATCAAGGATTTGGTGGAGCTCGATGACTCGGGACCGAAGGCGTGGAAGCTGCTACGAGACGTGATTCAGCCCAACACGCTGCCGATGGTGATTGTGTTGGAGAAAGAGCTCGCTGCCCTCTCTATGCGATCGGGAGATGATGTGAAGCTGGTCCTTGACAAGATCAAGGATACCTATGCGAGGATGGCAGCGGCGGGCAGCAAGGACCAAAGGACGCCTGAGTGGCTACGGCAGCAGATTCTGCAGGAGGACTTCCGCATGGTTCAAGTGTTTCAGCCGGCCTGAGGGATGGGCACCCCCAGGCATGAAGCCGCCAAGTGGTGAACGTGCACGAGGTGGCGCTGTGCAAGGTTCAGGTGCACAAGGTGATGGTGCACAAGTTAAAACCGACCCTGGTATGTTCCTTATGGTTGAGGATGTGAATGGGAGTGAGGGTGATGTGGGTTCGGTCGGGAAGGTTGTGATGCACCCCCTCACTCACTGGGTGATCGATTCAGGTTGCACGAGTCACATGACCCCACGGGCAGATTTTCTTGACGAGGTAAAGGTCCCTGGGAAGATCAAATTTGTGGCTGCCTCTTCTGGTACTTTGCTCCCTGTGATGGGTGTAGGGAATGCCAAGGTGATGGGAGCCAATGGGGAACTTGTGGGACTTGGGAATGTGCTGTTGGTTGAAGGTTTGTCCGCTAACCTTCTTTCTGTGCGCCGGCTGCAGAAAAGCAAGGCCAAAGTCATGTTTGGCCCAACCAGCTGCCGTGCGAAGCTTGGGAAGTTGCTGCTATGGGATTTGGAGGAGAAGAGCAGTTGCATCAAGGACCTATGGCAGCTGCCCATCATCCCTTGGAATGGGAAACCACCAGCAACGGCAACGGCGGCAGCAACGACTAAAGCAACTACGGGAGGAGACGAGACTGCACCAACTGATGGGGCCCTGGATGCGGTAAAGAAGGTGCAGCAACCACAGCAGCCACATGGTGAGGTGCTTGCTGGTGTGGATGCAATCTCTGCATAGGCAAAAACTTCATCTGGGAGTGGTGAGGCCGATTGGGAGACATGGCACGAGAGGTTGTGTCACGTCAACATTCCGATGCTGCAGAAGTTGGTGAAGGATGTGTTATGTGATGCTATCATATGCATTCAAGTCTGTCTGCCTCCCATCATATGTTTGTGCGTTGCATGCGTGGTATGAGCGTGTGCAAGAATTTTTGTTTGGTGTGGTTTGGATTGTCTGAGTGTGTGTGAATGTTATTCTGCTTGAGCAGTTATCTGAAATGACTCCTCTGCTCAAGAGCTTTCCGACGAACCAAGAATCGCCGCGATCGGAGCAAGAACAAGAAATATATGACCGTTCGAAGTTTTGGTTGTGGTGCCGCAACTATGGAAATTTGCGGGTTGACTCAATATAGGGTCCTTTGGGGGTTGGGAAATTCATCCCCATCACTGTAGATGCTACCAAGTGGTTTGGAGAAACCAATTTGGGTTGGCAAGTGTGGCCAACTGGGGTGAGGTGGATTGTGGAGGTTGGGAAAGTGACAAAAGTAACAGTGGGGTTGCTATAGGGAGGGGATTTGATGTGCTTATGGGGTTTCCTTGGTTGGGGACTCCTTGGGGCCCTTCCCTCTCGTCCTCCTCTTTCCTCCTATCTGGTTTCTAGCCACTCCAACATTCTTGTGTAAACCTTGTGAGACTCTTTTGATTGAGTTAAGTTTTTATGGCAGCATACCCCCCTGTGCGCCGAAATTGATAAGTCGAGTTATACTTCACCTCTTGATACGACTCAACTTGGGAATTGTAGCTACGCTCTAGAGCTACAACATATTAAACATTGGTGAAGTTTTAACAGTGCTTTTTTCGTCGACGGCGTTTCTTGTGAGCACGACTTTTCTGTCCAGAATTCAAAGCCAACGATTTTGAGAAATTTAGGCACCTAATCTTCGTAGACTCCGTCCTTAGTTTATAACAGGATGGGATTTTGAAGGGGCTGGAGGTGAAGGGGGCAGCAAAGGAGATTGGGAGTTGCCCTACATGCCTTGAAACGAAGTTCACCAAGTTCCCCTTCAGCAGCAGCACGGGACCAGCCAAGGCTCCACTTGCACGACTGCACATGGATGTGGTGGGCTCCACGAGGGCCCTTTCTCTCTCGAACAGCCGCTACTTCTTAACCATTGTGGACCACCACACGCGTGCGGTGTAGGTCTAACCTCTCAAGACCAAGGGGGAGGTGGCAGCGGCTGTTCTCAAGGAGTGGATGCCAAGAGCTCAAAGGGAGAGCGGACACAAGGTGAAGGTGATCCGCACTTACAATGGGGAGAGTTCATTGGTGCTGATTTTGAGACACTGCTGAAGCGGAAGGGTATCCAGCATCAGCTCACGGTGCCCTACAACACTCAGCAGAACGGCATGGCTGAGCGGCTCAACCGTACCCTGCAGGGAGGGTGCTCTCACTCTCCTTGGGCGTGCAGGGCTGCCGGATCCATTTTGGGTGACTGCACTGCGGCAGGTCGCCCTCGTGAAGAACAGGATGCTGGCGACTGTAGGGGACAACCATTGGGTCCCCTATACCAAGTGGTAAGGGAGTGCACCAGCAGTCAACATACTGATAGCATTTGGGTGCATGGTGGTGTTTTATGTGCCTAAGGAGAAGAGGGGAAAGTTGGAGGCTTCTGGGAGATGGGGTATGCACTTGGGGCTTGCTAAGGACCATAAGGGCTGGTTGATATAGGACTTGACCAGCTAGCAGCTGACTGTGTCAAGGGATGTCAAGTTCCTTCAGTCCTTGTACTACAAGGAGTGGAAGCAGCAGCAGAAGAAGCTTCCTACTACACCGCTGATCATTGAGGCTGATGAGGCGCAGCGGCCTTCGAGACAAGTGCAGGTCACTGTCTTAGAGGAGGAGACCTCTGGAGTGACTAAGATGGGGGAGAACCTGAGGTGGAGGAGCAGCAGCAGCAGCAGAAGTAACAGCAAGATGCTCCTGTGGGGAAAGGGACTACACTGAGGGTGAAGTTGGGAACGGCTGCAAACCGCAGATGGAAGATCAAGCAGATGGATATCACGACCGCTTTCCTCAATGGGATCATCCTGGAGGAGCTGTGCATGCTGCAGCCTGAGGGGTTGGATGATGGGAGCGGCAGGGTGTGCAAACTGAAGAAGGACATCTATGGCCTTAAGCAGGCTCCTCGTGCATGGTACCACGAGCTAGAGGAGACACTGCTGGCTGGGGGATTCAAGACGAGCGAGTGTGATCCCAGCTTGTTCCTGCTGCAAGAGAATGAGCAGTTCCTCATGCTCCTGGTGTATGTGGACGACATCCTGCTCTTCTCTGAGTCGTCTGCAGTTCAAGTGCTCTAAGATGGGAGATGTGAAGTACTACCTTGGGATGCATGTGGAGAGGGACCTTGACAAGGGAGTGTTGAGGTTGCACCAGAGGAAGTACTGTGAGGGGCTGGCGGAGAAGTATGGGCTACAAGATGGAGGAAATCCAGCAACCCCACTGCCTTTAGGGTTCACTGTGGAGCCCTGTGCTGATGAGGAGGTGGTGGGTGAGAGTGACAGAAAGCTGTTTCATTCCATGGTTGGGGCACTCAACTATGCGGCAAACCATACACGACCTGACATTGCCTTAGCCACATCCAGACTTGCCAGTGTGGTTTCACGCCCCAGTCATGAGCAGCTGGAAGCGGCCAAGAGGTTGGTCCGCTATGTGAGCGCTACGTCATCAGTGGGCTTGGAGTACAGTACTGTACGATAGAGGCTGCAGAGGGGTGCAGCTGACTTGAGCAAGGGGGAGATGCTCTTGACCTGCTACACCGACGCTAGCTTCAAATCTGTGAAGACGGATGGCACCAGCATTGGAGGCTATGTGTGCCTGTTTGGAGGTGGTGCAGTGAGCTGGCGCAGCAAGAAGTAGCACGAGGTGGGGCTGACCTCGTGTAAGACCGAGTACATGGCCCTGCATCATGGGGCCAAGGAGGTGGTGTGGCTGAGGCGTTTGTTGGAGGAGATCGGTGTTGGTCAGAAGGAGCCGACTGTAATGTTCTACGACAATGAGTCGGCAATGAAGTTAGCCAAGAATACTTGTCTTCATGGGCTGACAAAGCACATCAGGCCAAAGTGACATTGGGTGAGGTGACTCCTGGACAAGGAGGTGTGGCTGGAGATTGTGAAGACCCATCAGCAGGCGGCTGACATTCTCACCAAGCGCCTAGCTGAACCTGAGCACTGGAAGGGCATGAAACTTTTTGGGATGAGTGTGCATTGAGGGTGCATGCTTGAGCTATGGCATGTGGGATGATGGTAGGCAGCCCGGGAGGGAATTTGTTTTGTGATGCTATCATTTGCGTTCACGTCTATCTGCCTCCCATCATATGTTCGTGCGTTGCATGCGTGGTGTGAGCGTGTGCAAGAATTTGTGTTTGGTGTGGTTTGGATTCTCTGAGTGTGTTAATGATATTTTGCTTGAGCAGATATCTGAAATGACTTATCTACTCGAGAGCTTGCCGAAGAACCAAGAATCGCCGCGATCGGAGCAAGAACGAGAAAGTTATGATCGTTCGAAGTTATGGTTGTGGTGCGGCGACTATGGGAGTTTGTGGAGTGATTCAATATGTTTACTGACTTTTGGGGGTTGGGAAATTCGTCCCCATCACAGTAGTTGATGCCAAGTGGTTGTGAGAAGCCAAACCAGGTTGGCAAGTGTGGCCAAGTTGGGTGAGGTGGATGGCATGGGTTGGGAAAGTGACAAATGTAAAAGTTGGGGTGCCTAGAGAGAGGGGAATTGTGTGGTATAAGTTCCTTGGATGGGGACACTCTTGGGACCTTCCCTCTTGTCCTCCTCATCCCCTTCCACCTGGTTTATTGCTACTCTAACTTTCTTGTGTGGTACTTGTGAGAACATTTCTGATTGAGTTAAGTTTTTGTGGCAGCATACTCCCTAGTGCGCCAAAATTCATAATTCGAGACATCCTTATCTTTTTTTGCGATTCGAATTGGGAATTGTAGCCACGGTCTAGAGCTACAACATATCTGAGTTTCGTGCAGTTTCAACGGTGACGTTTTCGTCGACAGCGTTTCTTGTGGAGTCGAGTTTTCTGTCCTGAGAATTAGTCCAACGATTTTGAGATATTTCGGCCCAAAAACGTTTTAGACTCCGTCCTTCGTCTCTAACAAGAACCTCCAGCAGACACAGTACCTCCAGGCTCAGGACCCCCAAACTCAGTAGCCCCAGGCTCAGCACCCCCAGGCTCAGCACCCCCAGGCTCCGCACCCTCAAGCACAGCACCCCCAGGCTCCGCACGCCCAGGCTCAGCACCCCTAGGCTCCGCACCCTCAGACTCAGCAACCCCAGGCTCAGCACCCCCAGGCTCCGCACACTCAGGCTCAGCACCCCCAGACGCAGCACCCCTAGCAGCACCTCCCCCAACAGCACCAGAGCCGACAGCTACCTCGACAGGCTCAGCTAAGGGTAGTGGGTCTACCTGAGACACACCTGAGGGAGCAGGACCCTGAGGGGGGAGGGGGTTTACCAGAGGGGGACCGGGAGCGAGGAAGAGCAGCCGGGGGGGGAAGAGGGGCAGTGCGGTAAGGAAAGAGACGGTAAAAGGGAACCGACTCGTCAAACGTGACGTCCTGAGAGGGCAGGACACGGCGCGAGGTGGGGTGGTAAAACTGGCAGCCAGGCGCGTCAGGGGGAAAGCCAAGGAAGACGCAGGGAATGGCATGGAGGAGAGCTTGTCCGTGGAGGTATCGCGGACAAAGGCACGACAGCCCCAAACCCCGAACACCGACGCATCGCCAACCTCCCCCGTCCAACGCAGTGTAGGCGAGGTCTCCGGCAAGGAGACACGGGGCCAGAGGTTGAGCTGATGCGCGGCGTACCGGACCGCAAACGGCCACAGAAAATGGGGAGCAGCCACATGGATCATGGAGGTACGAGCGACCTCCATGAGTAAGCCAATGCGGCGCTCAGCAACCCCATTTTGCTGCGGGGAGGCTGGAAGCGTGAACGACTGGAGGATGCCCTCCCCACGACAAAAGTCCCGCAAGAGGTCGGAGGAGAACTCACCACCGGTAGGTCCTCACGGAACCGCTCGCGGAGCTGGAGACGGACTGCGCGGATCCAAGGGATCAAGACATCAGGGACCTCATCCTTGCTGCGCAAGGGGAAGACCGTGGTGTAACGCGTATAGTTGTCAACAACCAGCAGAAATTAGCGCTCGCGGCCCTATCCACGGACGCGGTCTGGGCCCCACACGTCCATGTGGAGAGTCTGCAGGGGAGCAGTCGTTGGGGGACACGAGGAGGAGTGAGGAGCGGCGCGCTGCCGCACCTTGACGCAGGGAAGGCAGGGAGGGGCAAGCGAGGGTGGGAGGGGAGGCAGAGACCCGGGAAGACCAGAGACAAGGAGGCGGGAGTGCATGCCACGGAGGCATGGCAGGTAGGGGTGACGAAGGCGGTGGTGCCAAAGGAGAGTCTGGTGCGACAGGTGGCGACACGAACAGGGGGCTGCGAGCTGACCTGACACGGACGCAGACGCAGCTACCTGAGGAGGCTCAGTAGTCAGTGCGTACAGACTCGACCCTGGCCGACGGGTGAACGTGGCCAGGTGACGGCCAGTCCGGGAGCACATACAGATCGCCACACACTGTCCTCCAGGGGTAAAGGTATCAACCCATGCATCCTGAAGGACGGCGTTGCTCGCCAAGTTCGTAGAGAACGAGGGGAGGTGAAGACCTGCGAGTGAGCCAGAAGGAACCGCCGGACACGGGAGAACAGTGGAGGAACGTTCAAGAACTGGGCCCCGTGAGGGGTCAGCCAGACTGACTGCAACAGGTGCAGGGAGTGGTGTGACTGGGGTACTGTCGCGAAATAAGCAGCGGGAAGCACCTGAGTCAAGCGTGAAAGTGTGCAAGGCCTCAGCATGCGCAGTACTAGGGAGAGCAGACTCACCAGCACCTAGAGCAGCAGCCTCTATACCTGGGTCGGGCGGAACACACAGGTAACAGTCACCCTCAGCACTACCAGCAGCGCCACTCCGAAGGCAAGTGCGTCGAGCGTACCACTCACGAAGCTGCTGGGGGCGGGGTCGCGCGGGTCCTAGGGCGACGCGACGGGCAGGGCAGGGCGTCGCGCGGCTAGCAAGGCGACGCGACGGGCAGGGCAGGGCAGCACGCGACCAGCAGGGCGGCGAAACAGGCAGGGCAGGCAGGCGCGACGGGCAGGGCAGGGCGGCGCGGCAGCCAGCAGGGTGGTGCGCGGGCAGGGCAGGACGGCGCGGCAGCCAGCAGGGCGGCGCGCAAGCAGGGCAGGACGGTGCGGCAGCCAGCAGGGCGGCACGCGGGCAGGGCAGGGCAGCGTGACTGGTGGGGCAGCGCTACGGGCAGGGTAGGGCGCTACGAACTGGGTACATGCACAGAACTATTCGGTGGGCCCTAAAAAAAGCGGTCCTGGAACAGGACCTGCTCTGAAACCATGTCAAAAGACTAAGCGAGAATGGATGAACTATGAGGAAGTTGGGTACAAGTGCTAACCCTAATTAGGTTGTACCCCATATGGGCTACCCCACTACAGCCTACACAAAAAAAGCATTATAACAGTTTGACACTCAGGTCAGAGTGAATGTAAATGACTGACATGATAAATGCATGCATACATCAAGTTTATATAGGAAATACAAAGAAATGAACGATCTAGACTAGCCATGTACTCTAAGGAATTCATTCCCTTGTCACAGCAAAATTCAAACCGTGTAACGCGGGAACCCGAACCTGTCGCCTATTCCACCTCAAAATATTATGCCTGCATCGGTTTCGATCTTACGGTTGCTGATGTCGCTTCGATTCTTCTGGCTCCTCGTCTTCGTACTCTGTAAAGTCTGCTCCTGTAGCGTGTTGGAATCTCTTCTCATAAAAGGTCTATATCTCAACAATACCCAATGGAACGAGTGATGTTAGGATTGCATCAAAAGGTCGAAATATACTAGAAACAATGCGAGCACAGGCATAGCGAACATGATATAGTGAAACATGCAAACGGTAACGCACGGGTGCGAGCTTGACCGTGCAAATGAGGTTTGCATTAGTCCTGAGGTGTGACCTGGCCTTGTACCGAAGTAGCGCACGCTGGGGCGAACATTGTTAACGGACAACGGGCAGCGTACGGTCAAGCCTGTGAAAAGTGTTGTATGAAGTGCAACATAAGGGGTTTGAGAATTTCCTTACACCACTATTCAATTCTCAACCAGGTTATTATTTGCCTACTTTGTAAGGAAAAACCCTTTTCCTTACTGGGGTTTACTCAACCGCGTACAACCTTGACTTTCGGAAGTGCACGTTTGGCCGGTTTACTTGCTGCCGAAGCAGCCCCGCGTCGCCTTCGGCTTTTCCTTTGCCCAACCTGCACCGAACCTCGTGTTCCCGAGGTTCCCGCCTAGCTAGGTCGACCCGCTATATGGCCGCGTGCCTTTCATTGTATTGACAATTCATTGAGTCACATCTTTGTTATTCGTTATTCCGCGCACTCTCTTGTACAACTCATAGCACCTGGTATCAGAGCTACTTTCCTAGTTCACCTGGCTTTTCAAGGGTAGTTTGGAGGCACGGGTTGGCTGGTACAGGAGACCGCAAAACTGTTGGCTGCAAGGTTCGTTAATTCTAACCTGCCCGACTCCGATAGTTTTTGCTTTCTTCTTGCGTGAAAGGCCACGGACACCCCTCTGCCCTCCAGACGAAGCGTGCGACTCATGGACCAGGAGAAGTTGAATGAAAAGTTGGCGCAAATGGCAGCACTACAGGCAACAGTGAAAACACGGTCAACGGAGGTCACAACACTACGTGAAGAAATCACCGAGCTACGCCGGACGCGAAGTGAAGCGCATCAGGAGTCGCCCGATGAAGAAGGTGACACCGCCAGCCATGGAGCAAGTGGAGCCGTCACAAGTGGAGAGTTCGCACGACGAAAGCGAACGGCCGGCACCGTCGGTGCCAGCGACACTTGCAGTTACTACAATTAGGATTAAGCCCGCGAGCGCGCCTCCGTTCAACCCTAGCGACAAGACGACAAAAGTGAAGGGGTGGCTGTTCGGCGTGGAAGTCTTCTTCACTGCAGCGCGCATTGACGATGACGCCACATCTATTAATTACGCGGTTTTGCTTCTCCGAGGAGCAGCTCTGGAGTGGTGGCGACGTACCTTGGACACGGGGACCCTGACAGGTGTGACACATGCGGCAGACGGGACTTCAACGTCCGTTAATCAAGTGGCAGCACCAATACGCATGTGGAAGGAGTGGGGCGCAGCCTTACGAGATCGCTTCGAGCACATATCCAGCTCGGAGTAAGCTCGCATGAAGCTGCGTGCCTGGTCGCAGTTGGCATCTGTCAAAGACTACACAACGCCATTCATGGCACTCGCCGACCAAGTTGCCGACATGTCGGAAGCGGAGCGGTTAGATGGGTACGTCAGTGGCCTTAAATATGAGATACAGTTCGAGGTGCGCCGATGCCGCCCAACATTGTTTTTGGAAGCATCACGGTTGGCAGAATCCACTGATGCACTGATGCAGTACGCGAGAATAGGTTCTCGGGACGGAAACCTGTTTCGCGTCAGGACCCAACGGGCCACGATCAACGGAGTCCATGCACCAACCCGATCTTACACAGGGTTGTGTTTTAAGTGCGGGAAGCCGAGTCACAAAGATTCAGACTGCCCCAAGAGAACGCCGGCAAAGAAGAACGACAGCAAAGAGCCGGGAAATGGGAAGAGTCAGTAACAAACGGGCACCTTATTGACTCTGCTCTGTCGCCCAAACACCATCATCCCCACCGACTCGTGGTTCCGATTCATGCAATCGGTCGCACTCGGCCGAATAACAGGGATAACCATGTGGATCACCCACTGCTGGTCGTTGGCAGAGTGCTATAAAATAATTGGAAAATGTTCGTCGGCGGAGGGGCCAGCCATAGCCTCTTCAACTTGGCGACAACAAAAAAATGCAAGCTGCAATTTGAGTGTCTGCCCGAAATCGACGCTCACCTCGTGGATGGGACGACTCTGGCGATTTTGGAAGAAAAGCGGACGGTGCGGATCGAATGCGGCGACGATTTCGGCTTCAGCATGAAGGTTCTCGCGACAACGTTGGACGGCTGCAACGTGATGCTAAGACGTGATTGTCTGCGATGGCACAACCCCATCATCGATTGGACGATAGGATCGTGCAGCATCAGCAAGCACGAGGGGCTAATTAAGTTGCCTGCGTGGACACCGGACTACATCCAAGCCCCGTGTGTCAAAGCTATCACTATAGCTCGCCACTTCAACCGAGGGGCGCAACTGTTCGCCGTATGTTTTGTCAGAACATTATATAGCTTATGCTGTTGTGTAGGCTATAGTGGGGTATCCCATAGGGGGTACAACCCAATTAGGGTTTCCTATATGTACTCACTTCATTCATAGTTCATTCATTCGCGTTCTCCTTTCCACATGGAATCAGAGCAGGTCCCCTCCTAGGGACTGTTTCTAGGGCCCACCGAAGCGCGCCCCGAGGCGCGCTTTCCTTTTTTTTAGCGACCCTCCGTGTCGCCCCTAGCGGCCCGTTGCGCCGCACTCACCTACGCGGCCCCGCCGCCCTTACGTCGCGGCCCCGCCGCCCTCACGTCGAGGCCCCGCCGCCCTCACGTCGCGGCCCCGTCGCCCTTGCCTACGCGGCCCCGCCGCCCTCACGTCGCGGCCCCGCCGCCCTCACGTCGCGGCCCCGCCGCCCTCACCTACGCGGCCCCGACGCCCATAAGTCGCGGCCCCGCCGCCCTCACGTCGCGGCCCCGCCGCCCTCACGTCGCGGCCCCACCGCCCTTGCCTACGCGGCCCCGCCGCCCTCACCTACGCGGCCCCGCCGCCCTCACGTCGCGGCCCCGCCGCCCTCACGTCGCGGCCTCGCCGCCCTTGCCTACGCGGCCCCGCCGCCCTCACCTTCGCGGCCCCGCCGCCCTCACGTCGCGGCCCCGCCGCCCTCACTTCGCGGCCCCGCCGCCCTCACCTACGCGGCCCCGCCGCCCCACTTCGCGGCCCCGCCGCCTACGGTACCGGCCCCGCCGCCTATCCTCACCGGCCCCGCCGCCTACGACCGCCGAGCCGCCCTGCCGCCGAGCCGCCCAGCAGCCGAGCCGCCCGGGAGCCGAGCCGCCCTGCCGCCGAGCCGCCCTGCCGCCGAGCCGCCCGGGAGCCGAGCCGCCCTGCCGCCGAGCCGCCCTGCCGCCGAGCCGCCCTGCCGCCGAGCCGCCCGGGAGCCGAGCCGCCCAGCAGCCGAGCCGCCGGGCCGCCCAGTCGCCGGGCCGCCCTACTGCCGAGCCGCCCGACCTGCCCTGCCTGGTGAGCACAGCACCACTGTTACAGCGTGCCCTTCCCCTACTGCTTGCACTACTACACTGTCATCGTCATGGCTACCCCTAGTGTCCTCGCTTTTGACGCTGAGGGTCGAGCCATTGACTTTGAGGTCTGGGTCGACGACCTGCAGCTGTTCTTACAGTGCGATAGGGCGGACGGTCTTTCCCTCTTTGACCTCACCTCTGGCGCCTCTCCTGCCCCTGCTGCTGATGCTGACCCCACTGTTCGCTCTCAGTGGGCCACCCGCGATGCTGCTGCAAGTCTTGCTGTGCGTCGCCACCTGCCTACCACTGAGCGCGCGCACTTTAGTCAGTACAAGAGTGCTCAGACCTTGTACGACGCTGTAGTTGCGCGCTACTCTTCCCCTGCCACTGCTGCCCTGAGCCGCCTCATGCTACCGTACCTCTTTCCTGACCTTGCTGCCTTTCCCACTGTCGCTGACCTCATTACGCACCTCCGCACTAGTGACACTCGCTACCGCGCCGCCCTTCCTGCTGAGTTCTGCGCCAAGAACCCCCCCCCCATGTACATCACTCTCTATTACATAGTCACACGCCTCCCTGACTCCCTTCGCGTAGTCAGGGACCACTTCCTCTCAGTCTGTCCCACCACTCTCACTGTCGACCTCCTCGAGAAGTCCCTCCTGGCGGCGGAGAAGAGCATCGTCGCTGTAGGAGCCTCTCGTGGTGACCCTCGCACCCCCATCTTTGAGGGGTGTTCTCCTTCCCCCCTGCTGCCCTCTGTTGCCTCTGCTGCTGCTGCCGACCTGCTTGGTCTTGAGTCGGTCTGCGCGGCGTCTGCCCCTAGCGGGAGACGCCGCCCTGGCAGGGGCAAGGGGGGCAAGGGCGCGGGTGGAACTGGCGGGGGCGGTGGAGGTGGCGGTGGAGGCGGCGAAGGGAGTGGGGGTGGCGGTGGGAGTGGTGGCGGGGGCGGTGGTGGCGGTGGCAGCAGCGGAGGAGGAGGCGGTGGTGGCGGCAGCGGTGGGAGCGGAGGCAGCGGTGGTGGTGGAGGTGGAGGCGGCGGTGGCGGAGGGGGTGGAGCTGGTCGGGGTGGTGCCCCGCAGCGTAGCGGCTCTGGTGGTGGCCAGCGTCAGCAGCAGCAGCAGCAGCAGCGTTCGCGGGACATCCCCCCGCCCCAGCAGCTCCGTGAGTGGTACACGCAGCGTCAGCGGGGTGGGGGTTTTGGTCCGTGCACCTACGTCCTTCGTTCCGGCGACCGCGCGGGTCAGCAGTGTGGGGGTGCCCACCCCACCCAGCGCTGCTTTGGCCGCCTGACGGACGCTTGGCGTCAGCAGTTCCCCGAGGCTAGTGAGATTCCCCGTTGGGGAGAGCTGTCTAGGGCTGGCGTAGCTATCTTTGATCTTGACTTTGATGCTATCCTTGCTGCCATGTATGCTGTGACTATTAGTGAGGAGGGTGACTGTTACCGGTGTTTCCCGCCCGACCCGGGCATTGGTACTGCTGCGCTAGGTACTTCTGCGGCTGCTGCTCTAGGTGCCAGTGCGTCTGCACTCTCAGGTACTGGTGAGGCTGCGCTCTCAGGTACTGCGTCGGCTTCGGCCTCCCTCACCTTCACGCTTGACTCAGGGGCTTCTCGCTCCTTCTTTCGAGACCGCACCACACTCACGCCGCTTGGCCGGCCGGTTGCAGTCTCCCTGGCTGACCCCTCTGGGGGTCCTGTCCTCTCTCACTTCTCCACTGTCCTCCCGTGTCCGGCTGCCCCCTCGGGCACCTTGTCTGGTCTGTACCTCCCCTCGTTCTCGACGAACTTGGTGAGTGGTGCTGACCTGCAGGATGCGGGGGTTCACCAGTTTACTCCTGCGAGTCAGCGGGTGACCCACTGCTCGGACGCCCGCACAGGCCGACACCTGGCCACGTTTTCGCGTCGGCCGGGGTCGAGTCTCTACACCCTGACCACTGAGTCTCCTCCTGTCCCTGCGTCTGGCCAGGTAGCTGCGTCGGGTCAGGTGTTTGCTGCTGCGTCCAGGTCTGGTCCTGAGTCTGCCCCCTGCTCGTGTCGCCGCCTGTCTCAGGAGACTCTCCTGTGGCACCACCGTCTTGGCCACCCCTCCTTGCCTCGTCTTCGGGGCATGGCTTCCCGTGTCCTTGTCTCTGGTCTTCCCCGGTCTCTCCCTCCCCTTCCTTCGGGACCCGGACCTTCCTGTGTCCCCTGTGTCGAGGGGCGGCTCCGGGCTGCCCCTCACTCCTCCCAGTTTCCCCCGACAGAGGCTCCTCTGCAGACGCTTCACATGGACGTGTGGGGCCCGGCCCGCGTCCGTGGGCAGGGTCACGAGCGCTACTTCCTGCTGGTGGTTGACGACTACTCGCGTTACACCACAGTCTTCCCCTTGCGCAGCAAGGGTGATGTCACTGAGGTGTTGATCGACTGGATCCGCGCAGCTCGTCTCCAGCTCAGGAGGAGCTTCGGCTCGGACTTTCCTGTTCTGCGTCTGCACTCTGACCGAGGTGGAGAGTTCTCCTCTGGCCTTCTGCGAGCCTACTGTCGTGCACGAGGCATCCGCCAGACCTTTACGCTTCCGGACTCTCCACAGCAAAATGGGATTGCTGAGCGCCGCATTGGCATGGTCATGGACGTCGCTCGTACGTCCATGATGCATGCGGCTGCCCCCCATTTTCTGTGGCCGTTTGCGGTTCGGTACGCGGCGCATCAGATCAACCTTCACCCCAGGGTCTCCCGGCCGGAGACCTCCCCAGCTCTGCTGTGGACGGGGAAGGTCGGCGATGCGTCTGCGTTCCGTGTCTGGGGATCTCGGGCGTTTGTCCGCGACTTGTCTGCGGACAAGCTGTCCCCTCGTGCTGCTCCCTGTGTCTTCCTCGGCTTCCCCCCTGACGCCCCAGGGTGGCAGTTCTACCACCCCTCCTCTCGTCGTATTCTGTCCTCCCAGGACGTCACGTTCGACGAGTCAGTCCCCTTCTACCGCCTCTTCCCCTACCGCACTCCTTCCCTCCCCCCGCCACCGCACTTCCTTGTGCCAGGTCCCCCCGCGGTAGACCCCCTTCCCCCTCAGGGTCCTGCCCCTTCAGGTGTGTCCCAGGTAGACGCAGTCGAGCCGGTTGAGGTTGCTGGTGACTCTGGTCCTGCTGCGGGTGCTGAGCCTGGGGGTGCTGACTCTGGGGGTGCTACGCGCGTGGGTGCTGAGCCTGGGGGTGCTGAGCCTGGGGGTGCTGAGTCTGGGGGTGCTGAGCCTGGGGGTACTGCGACTGGGGGTGCTGAGCCTGGGGGTGCGGAGTCTGGGGGTGCTGAGCCTGGGGGTGCTGCGACTGGGGGTGCTGAGCCAGGGGGTGCTGCGTCTGGAGCTGCTGAGCCTGGAGCTGCGGAGCCTGCGGCCACTGGACCTCCCCTTGTGGCGTCTGGCGGTGCGGGACCTGGCGGTTCTCCGGGTGCTTCGCCTCGGCGGGAGCCCCTCTCTCCACAGGAGCTGCGCGAGTGGTTTGCTCGCCGCTGGAGACGTACTGCTGGAGCTGGAGCTCCTTCGGCTGCTGAGGGTACTTGTGCCGCTGGTCCCGGAGCTGCTGGGCCCTCGGGTCCGCCTGGAGCTGGAGCTGCTGCGGGTGTTGGTGCTGAGACTGCTGCTGTCCTTCCTGGCGGTGGTCCTGCTGCGGGTGCTGCTGGTGCTGCTGGAGGTCCTGCCGCTGGAGGTGCTGTTGGCGCTGGTGCTGCTGCTGAGGGTGCTGTCCCTGCTGTGTCTGGAGTCGCCGCGCGGCCTCGGCCGTACTTCGTTCCACTCCTACAGCAGGTTCTTGGTCTTTCTCCTCCTGCAGCGTGTCCACCGCCTGTTCAGTCACAGTCCCAGTTAGAGCCCGCCTCCCCACTTCCTGCTCCCTCTCCTTACACTGGTCCCACTGGAGGTCTTGCTGAGCGTCGTGAGCCTGCGTCTCGTCCTGCGTCGCCTGTTCGTGCTGCTCGCGCTAGTGGTCGCGGTTCGCGTCAGCGTCCTCCTCCTGTCCCTGGCACGCACCGGATGTCTTTGCGTCCGTCCACTGCTCCTCTGCGTGCCCCTTTGCCTTCTCCTCCTGAGTCCTCCCTTCCTGCACTTACCGACCCAGAGTCCGACTCTCTTCGTGCTGCTAGTCCTACTGTCACACGTCTCCTTGCTACTGTCGTCACTGACCCCTCTTTTGAGTCCACTGCTGCGTCTGCACTTGTTGCTGAGCTAGTCGACTTTGCTGCTCGCTGTCGTCTAGACTACGCTGCCGGTCTTGTTGCTGAGTCTGCGTCTGTCTGTCCTCCGTCCGTCGGGGGTGAGTGTGCTCTTGGCACGGACGTCCTTGAGGACAGGCAGGAGGAGTTCCAGTGTCTGGCTGTTGCTTCACCTCATCTCGCGTCCGTACTACTTGCCCCTGAGGGAGACCCGGATGCACTAGACATCCCGACTCCGCGCTCTTACGCGGAGGCCGTAGAGGGTCCCTACTCCTCTCAGTGGCAGGCAGCTATGGATGCAGAGATGGCGTCCTGGAAGTCCACAGGCACCTACGTTGACGCGGTGCCCCCTCCTGGGGCGAACATCGTCAGTGGCATGTGGATCTTCAGGGTGAAGCGGCCGCCGGGCTCTCCACCTGTCTTCAAGGCGCGGTACGTCGCTCGTGGCTTCAGTCAGCGGCAGGGAGTTGACTACTTTCAGACCTTCTCTCCCACCCCGAAGATGACCACTCTTCGGGTGCTGCTGCACATAGCCGCTCAGCGCGACTACGAGCTCCACTCTCTTGACTTCAGCACTGCTTTCTTGCAGGGTAGCCTGCACGAGGAGATCTAGCTGCGCCGCCCACCTGGCTTCACTGGGACTTTCCCTCCTGGCTTCAGTGGCACGCACTTAACCCTGGTACAAATCATGTGGGTAAGTAACACACTTACTCTTGATACCAGCCATATGGGTAACCAGTGCGCTTAGTCTTACTCTTGGTACCAACCATGTGGGTAAGTTACACACATACTCTTTATACCAACCACATGGATAAGTAACGTACTTACTCTTGCTACCAACCATATGGATAAGTAATGCACTTACTCTTGGTTCCAACCATACGGGTAAGTAACGCACTTAACTCTTGAAACCAGCCATTTGGGTAAGTAACGCACTTACTGTTGTTACAAACCACATGGATAAGTAACGCTCATACGCTTGGTACTATCCATATGGTTGAGTAACGCACTTACTATTGGTACCAACCATATGGATAAATAGCGCGCTTACTCTTAGCACCAACCATATGGGCAAGTAACGCACTTAACCCTGGTACAAATCATGTGGGTAAGTAACACACTTACTCTTGATACCAGCCATATGGGTAACCAGTGCGCTTAGTCTTACTCTTGGTACCAACCATGTGGGTAAGTTACACACATACTCTTTATACCAACCACATGGATAAGTAACGTACTTACTCTTGCTACCAACCATATGGATAAGTAATGCACTTACTCTTGGTTCCAACCATACGGGTAAGTAACGCACTTAACTCTTGAAACCAGCCATTTGGGTAAGTAACGCACTTACTGTTGTTACAAACCACATGGATAAGTAACGCTCATACGCTTGGTACTATCCATATGGTTGAGTAACGCACTTACTATTGGTACCAACCATATGGATAAATAGCGCGCTTACTCTTAGCACCAACCATATGGGCAAGTAACGCACTTAACCCTGGTACAAATCATGTGGGTAAGTAACACACTTACTCTTGATACCAGCCATATGGGTAACCATTGCGCTTAGTCTTACTCTTGGTACCAACCATGTGGGTAAGTTACACACATACTCTTTATACCAACCACATGGATAAGTAACGCACTTACTCTTGCTACCAACCATATGGATAAGTAATGCACTTACTCTTGGTTCCAACCATACGGGTAAGTAACGCACTTAACTCTTGAAACCAGCCATTTGGGTAAGTAACGCACTTACTGTTGTTACAAACCACATGGATAAGTAACGCTCATACGCTTGGTACCATCCATATGGTTGAGTAACGCACTTACTATTGGTACCAACCATATGGATAAATAGCGCGCTTACTCTTAGCACCAACCATATGGGCAAGTAAGGCACTTAACCCTGGTACAAATCATGTGGGTAACCAGTGCGCTTAGCCTTACTCTTGGTACCAATCATGTGGGTAAGTTACACACATACTCTTTATACCAACCACATGGATAAGTAACGCACTTACTCTTGCTACCAACCACGTGTGTAAGTAACCCACTTATTCTTTATACCAACCATAGTGGTTGGTAACGTAGTTACTCGAGGTACCAACCATATGGATAAGTAACGCACATACTTTTGGTACCAACCGTATGGTTAAGTAACGCACTTATTTTTGGTTCCATGCAGCCCATAACGCTTCCTGCGCGTGCAGAGACTCACCATAGTTCTGGAGCTCCATCTTTGCTTGATCACTACCCGCCATTACGTGGGGTCGTCAATGGCCATCGCCTCCTTTCTTTGCAAGCAAAGCTCGTCGCCTCCTTTCCTTTGCAAGAAAAGCTTGGAGCTACAGAGAAACTGGGATAGCAACGAGTTTTACATCTTTGGCCCGCGCCGCCCTTCAGAAACAAATTGAAAATAATGATTTAGTTAGCATTTCAGTTATACAAATATTTGCATAGCAATTAAAGTGCACTGACGGATAGAGGGTTTGCCACCAATGAGGATATGGCATTTATTACACTATAAGGTCGGAGCTTACCGATGGCACTCTCTAAGAATTCCGACCAATAACCGGCGGATCGCACTACAGAGATGGTTCATGAGAAGAAGATTGAGAGATGGAAAAAAATATGAATCTTAACAGCGCTTCCAGCGCGCGCAGAGACTCACCTTTTTGGAGCTCCATCTTCGCTTGATCACTACCCGCCATGAGGTGGCGCAGTCAATGGCCGTCGCCTCCTTTCTTTGAAAGCAAAGCTCGTCGCCTCCTATCCTTTGCAAGCAACTAGGATCGGCAACGAGTTTTGCATCTTTGCCCAGCGCCGTCCTTCAAACTTTCAAAATCGTGGTTGAATTGAGATTCGTTAGTACGGTACTTTCCAAGTTGACGGCTGCTTCCACCTGGTGGTGACTTGGAAAGACCTGGTGGTGGGGGGGAAATGAGGTGGTGGGGCGAGTAGAGTGCCCCCGTGGGGTTCACCACCGGCGCTGACAGCACCAGCCACGGCCGCGTCACTCCTGCGAGTGCTGCCTCCAGCTGCCTGGCGGGTGGGGGGGGGGGAGGGAAATAAGGTGGTGGGGCGAGTAGAGTGCCTCCGTGGGGTTCACCAGCAGCACACATATGCTGTTACAGACCCCCCGCCCCGCCCTTGCGCCCGCGCCCCGCGCGCCCGCCCTGCTTCCCGCCCAGCGCAACCGTGTACACCACTCCATATGCAGGCGTGTTGCGTGGCGTGTTGAGTGTTGCGTGTTGCAGGAAGACGGGCGGCCATACCACCATCGCATTTTCCTCCTCTGCTCTCCGCCCCTCCACGTCGCGCCACTTTCCGTGCAACACCCCCTCCTCCCCCTCCTCCCCGCCCCCACCTCCCTCCAGCATTACCCCTCTCTCCCTCAGATGCCCACGCCAAAATACGATGCCCGCCCCTTGTGATTGTTTGGTGGTGTCGGCGTGGACGGGCGGGTGAGTGACAAGGGGGGGGGAGAGTAGGTCGGAGTCAGGCAATTCGTTTCAAAAGATTCAGAAAAAAGGATTTGAGTCAACATCACTTTGCTGACTACAAGTACATCGTGAAGGCCAAGCACGTCTATGGGCCTCAGGTGACCATTAGCACGCGCCGGAAGGGGCGACGCCCGCCCGCCGGGGAAAGGTCCCCTGCGCCGGGCTGCTAACCCCAGGGGCATCGTATTTTTGCGTGGGGACGGGCTATTGCGGTAAGTGAGAAGCGCTGCTGAGGTGAGTGGGAGGGGCTGCTGAGGTGAGTGGGAGGGGCTGCTAAGGTGAGCACAGGCACTCCTTTTTTTTTTAAACAATAATCAGATGTGCATCCCACACATGTGCATCCCTGTTGTGCGTACGTGCAGGTGCAGGTGCGGTGTGAAGAAGCAGAGGCGAAAGTGGGCGAGCTGCTGCAGGAACTAGCGGCCTGCCAGCAAGCAGAGTCTGTGCGCATACGGGAGCTGGGGAAGCAGCTCAACTGCGTGTTGAATTGGAAATAATGCGGAAGCATGTGGAGGGGCTAAAGGAGGCGAAGGTGTCTGTTGAGGGACAGGCAGCAACTGGGAGGGAGAAGGAGAGAGCACCGGAAGTGCAGACGAGGGCTTTGGAGAAGGTGCATTGCGTGTTGCGTGTGCGGTCCGTTCCCGCCCATCTGCCCCTTCGTCTGCCCTCCCACCCGTCCTTGCACCCGCGCACCCGCCCGCCTTTCCCCGCGCCCGTCCACTTGCCCGCCCCTCCCCCTGCCCGTCCTCCAGCTGCAGCAGCAGTCGTAATGAGGTCGAGGTGCTTGCAGGAACGACCTAAGCCTAAGCCCGCGCATGTGCGCCCGCCTGAAGAGGGGTGGAAATGGGACCCTTCCCCGCGCCCGTGCACTTGCCCGCCCGTCCCCGCGCCCGTCCTCCAGCTGCAGCAGCAGTCGCAACGAGGTCGGGGCGCTTGCTGGAACGACCTAAGCCTAAGCCCGCACATGTGTGCCCGCCTGGGGAGGGGTGGAAATGGGGGCTGCTGCTGCTACTGGAGGTTAAACTTGAGCATTGGGGCAGCAGGGACGCCGCCACGCCGCCTCCCCGGTGCCGCAGGGGGAGTTGTCTTTGTTCGCCAAGCGATCCGTTTTTTTGTTCGCCTCTCACCTCACAAGGTCGGTGTCTCGGCCTGCAGCATATCCTGCACCATGTGCCAGTACTCATGCGTGCTTGCAATTTGCAGATCTTCCACCTTTCCGCGGCGGTGTCTATCTGCTATGGTGTGGCCGTATTTGGTGTAGCGAGGGGGCGGCCCCGCGAGCGCGAGGGCGCGGTGGTGGGCTCTCATTGAGTGCTATACAACAATCGAGGCTCTCCTTGAGAGTAGCCTTAGGATCTTGTAGAGTTACTCTTGGTTGGGTCCTGTTGACTGGTTACCTGGTTTCAAGCATGTTACTCTTGGTTGGGACGGGGGCAATATGAGACGCGGGCTTTAAGGACCTTACTGAGCTGGTCCGCGATGGATGCCGCCTGAACTAGTACACGGTTCTTTTGAAACGATCCACGAGCTCCACGCAAGGCCTTACTCACGACTAGCGCGCCAAATTCGAAAGCAATCGCGCGAGTCCACCCCGCATTGTCCATGGACCATTAGATCGGCCCCTCATTGCACCAGTACACGATGATCGACGCGCCGCTCTCCGCACCGCCGCCCGTGGCCCACGCCCACGCCCCGCGTGGGGCGCAGCCGCGGCGGCTTGAGTACAACGTCTTAGAAAGGAACAAGGCTTGACGAGGTGGAACATGCGAGACGAAACATGGGAGGCAAAACATTGGCATTGCCCGTCTCTTCCTAGCACGCTTGGATTATCGAAGGCGGGATGTGGATTGTTCCACCTCGAACAATTTTGCTGCCAAAATTGTCTGTGCGAGTTCGTCATACCGCCATCTCATCTAACCTAGCTTCGAGTGCCATAGGTTTGTCTGTCCTTGCTCTGCGTCGTTGTCGCTTGCACTAGGTCGCATTAGGCGATCGCATTAGGTTGCACGAAATCGCTTTAGGTCGAACTTGGTCGATCTAGGCGAAGCCACCGGCAACACACGAGTGCGTGGTGCATCGTCTTGCTGGAAGAGGCACGCTCGAGCATTGCACAGAGCATGTCATCGCACAGACCGTGCGGGGTCTTCTTAACGTTCGTCGCCACCACTCCTACGCATAACCCCTTAACAGTGATACCGCAAAATTAATGCGGGTAGCATCGTCGTTAATCATTGCAGCGTTAAAAAACACCTCCATACTAGACCACCATCGTCGTCAAGAGTTCCGCAAATGCGGGATAGTCAGAAGACGTCGGGATCAGCGCATGAAGTTGCGCGTGCAGCAGCGCAGCGCAGTTCTCCAAGAACAAAAGCTCAGCGAACGTAGGACATCAGCAGCGCGCGGGTAGGCGCGGGGCGGGGGCGCGCGAGGCGTGAGCGGGCGCGGGGCAGGGGTACGCAGGGCGCGAGTGGGCACAGGGCGGGGGCGTTGCCGCTACCAATCAAGAATCAATGAATCAAGCTTTCACATTTAAAAATCAAGCTTCTGTTGCCGTTGCTCCTAGCGTCCCTTAGCTCTTAGCGCCCGCACCCCGCGCCCCTGCCCACCCCCCGCCCCGCGCCCCCGTCTCGCCCGCCTGCCCCGCGCGCCCGCCCCGCCCTGCCACTGCCACTACCACCACCCCCGCCACCGCTAGCGCCCCCTTGCGACTGAAGCGACAGCGACGACTGCAGTATAAGAGCTGTGGTGGTCTCTATAAGGTGCAACGACCTTCTGGTTGGCCCCCCCCCCCCCGTGCCACATCCGTGCCGATGCCTGAGCGACGCGCTAGTTGCGCTCCGCATGCGCGCTTGCTTGCCCGACCCACGCCCGCACGCCCTCTCGCGCGCCCGCGCCCGCCTGCCTTTCCCCGCTCTCGCGCCCTCGTAATTTCAGCCCAACTCACATGAAAACCCCAGACAACTACAATCTCACCAACTTTCCGCGCATGTGCAGGTTTGGTGGGATTCCCGGAGTTGAGACAGCAGAATCCTCCTACCACGTAGCAGCTGCCTGGCAGGCGCGCACCACGGATGACGACAAGCACTCGCCTGATGTCGCACGCATCCTCAAGCATCTCTCAATGATGGGGAAGGAGCAGATCTGCACACATGATAGTCAATAGAAGTGCCCGGCGTGCAGGTTCGGGAAGGTCGAGATCCGTGGTGGTTGGGTATACACTCGCTGCTGCAGAACGCAGAGACTACCCGGTTCAGACGGAGTAGTGAGCATCGCGCGTTTGCTGCCGCCGTGCATGTCCATCTGAGGGAGAGAGGGGTGGTGCTGGAGGGAGGGGGGGCTCGGGAGGAGGGGGGGGAGGGGGTGTTGCAGGGGCAGTGGCGCGATGTGGAGGGGCGAAGAGCGGCGGGATGGTAGGGCTGCACAGGCAAGGGGGCCCTGCGCCGGGCTGGGTTCCGAGCATAGCATTGCTGCCCTTCCATTAAATCCAAACCATGCGCGCTCTCAATGAGTGCTATACAATAAAGGAGGCTCGCTGTATGATGGATAATCTCTAGGTCTAACTTCAAGGCTCGCCGATTTGTGACCCTGATGCTCCACCAACAGAGGTTCGCTGTATAAGGGATAATCTCCATTCGTATGTGAAAGGCAGACCCACCTTGTTGCTGTGGATAGAAAATTGTCGAATTTGTCAGGGCAGTCAACATCGACGTCGTTATAGAAAAGTGCTCATAATAGCCCATAGCGTTAGTGTTCGTAGCACCGTACTCCCGCCCCCGCGTCCGCGCGCCCACCTGCTCGCCCGCGCTCCCGCTCCCGCGGCCGCGCGCACGCTCGCTCGCTCGCTCTAGGTTCTTCTTGTTCTGTTGACAGAGCATTTTCTTGCAAGTTCAGAGCTCTCATACCTTTATTTCGTTCCTCATATTGTGCTTGCGAAACCTTTGCGCAGTCAACGTTTAGATTCTCCTCTTCTTCCCAGTCTCACTTCGGTTGTCTGATGGATTGTTCTGACTTTCTTACTTTCGCTAAACTTGTGGCCCTCTGGGAGAAGCGCAGTGTTTTGATCCAGGTGAAGCGTTATGCTCCTAGCTTTGCAGAACATATGAGCCTCTGGAAAATACGGGACGCATTGCTGCAGGCTGCGCATCATGCTATGCTGAGGGCGCAATATGATGCTTATATGGCTTGCTCAGCTCGTTATCCGGCTGCTGAGGAGGAGGATCGTGGGTTATTTCTTCGGAGGACAAGGAAGTGCCACGAGTTGAACTAGGGGCTGCAAAAGAGGTTTTCTCACGGTTTACGACCGCAGAGGGGGATGGCTCTGAGAACAATTCCGATCCAAGTAGCACATGCAGCAGCAACGACTTCAGTGACAGCGGCAGATGCGGCTTCAGTGACAGCGGCAGCAGCGGCTTCAGTGACAGCGGCAGCAGCGGCTTCAGTGAGAGCGGCAGCAGCGGCTTCAGGGACATCGGCAGCAGCGGCTTCAGTGAGAGCGGTAGCAGCAGAGCTCCCAGGAGGAGCCTTCCTCTGCCATTACTGTCAGCAGCCTCTGCTGCAGTGACTACTACAGGCTCAGCTGCTACAACTATCAGGTCTATGACTACAGTGACATTGCGCTGCTGCTTGATCAGGTGCTACCCCTGATTTCAACTTCAATGAGCAGGAACATGGTCGCTGTTGTGAGTCTTGCTCCTCGGATGCGATGCTAGTTGCAGCCCAGGGCGTGGTCACTGGGACACCTGCTGCCAGATTGGAACTGCTCCCTACTCAGCGACGCAAGTCTGGCAGCACGCGACCAACAGAATTGAAGTGGGTTCCTGTAAAGGAGATGTTGATTGGTTCTGGTGGAGGCTACAAGGGTGTTGAGGAAGGGTCAGAAGCACAAAGCACGATGCAGGAGGATCTTGTTGGATGTGTGATGTTGGTTTTTTGTGAAGGTTCGTGAGCCTATACAAAAAACGCATAGAAGGTGAGTGCTGAATGAACCATTTTACAGCGTATGCACACACATTGGGGACGTGGCGAATGGGCATCACCCCACCGGCGCAGCCCGACGCAGGGCCCCCTTGCCCGGCGGGCGGGGCGGCGGGTGGGCATTGCCCCTCGACCCCCCCCTCCCTGGGCGCAGCCCGACGCAAGGGCATCTTTCTCTTCCTCCTCGCATTCCTCTCCTCTCACTTCCTCCATTTCCTTTTCAACTTGCATGCCGCCACTTTCCATAGCAGGCACGCTGATGTCGCCACCAAAGAGTTTGATGTTAGCTATAACATCTGCTCCTTCCGCTTCTACCACAACAGCGGTGACTGCTGTTGAGAGAGAGTTGTTTGATGATATTGAATCGCACCGCGCGTCGCAAACTCGCCCGCTGTAAGAGTCCAGGGAAGATGCGGAAACAGCAGATAGTGAAAATCAAAATCAGCCTGGCAAGTGAAGCTTTGAAAATACATCTTCTTCATAAGCATACTTCCACAAACTTCGACCCTAGTTCAAACAGTGTCTTGCTTTGTTCACCCAGATTACAAAGGGTGTCTCAAAACAAGAGTTGGGCCCTGACGACTTGGTTCCAAAACTTTGAGGTTGCCATAAAATATTCCGTTTGCTGTATTTCTTCTTGGACAAGCTGAGAAAGGAACCTGAAGGCAACAAAAAAGGAGAATCTGAGGCAGGAAGAGACGCTGGCGTCCTCGAGAATACCGTTCCCGCCCCCGGCTGCCTCTGCGGTGCTACGCGCAACGGCTTTCGCCTTGTTTAGCGAAGTCAAGTAGAGTGAGGAGGAGTGGATGTAGTGGAGTGCGGTGAATGCTCTCTCTGAATGATCAGATACAATCTGCTGTAAATCGAGCGCAACCGTCTTGGCGGTCGGTGGCAGGAGCGGGCGCAAGCGCGGGCATGCAGGCGCGGAGAAGTGGAAGGGGGGAAGAGGGAGAGGGGGGGGAGGGAGAGGGGGGAGCGAAAGAGGGTGCACCGCCCTGCCGGCGGGTAACACACCTTTTCTGTAGAGTGATAGTCCACGAAACAAGCCTTAGTGCAAGATGTGCAAGCGCGCGGACACGAGGGCAAGCGAAAGGACTGTTGAGAGGACTGCGTCGGCGACATCCACCGCCAATGCACGGCGTCACTGCGGGGCAACAGTGCGTACACGAGGGATGGCACTCTCACGAACGCCTTCTTGAGGACGGTGGAGATGGAGGTGGAGCAGGGCGAGGAGGCGGAGAGGAGGGGTCATGCCGGTGTACCGCAGTTCGTCCAGGCGTAGGCAGGAGAGCTGCGGGCAGGCGGAGGGCAACGTTTTGAGAATCTCGTTGTTGAGAAAACGCTCTTGTAGGTTAGCGCGAGCGAGGTCACGTTGGGGAATCTCGCCAAGCCGCGCAGCAGCTCGCCTGAATGGAGGTGTCGCGCCCGCGCTGACGTGGACAGCCTACTGCAAGTGATGCGCCAGGCGTAGCCACCAGCTTAAATAGCGTGGTAGTGTGTTTAGAGAGTGTGGCTTGCTCCGCCGAGGGATGTCTCCTCTACAGCCTCGGTTGCCTCCTCGAAAGGCGGGGGCGGGGAGGGGGCGTGCGGGGGCAGGGTTTGGTTTCACGGGCGCGGACCGGGCTCGAGCTCAAACCCGACTTTTGAGGCGATCCAACATGGAGGCGGTCCAAAACTGCAATGGCGGGCGCGGGTGGCGAGCGCAGGGCGCGGGCGCAGGCCGATTTGTGGGATCAGAGCTCGACGTTACGCCTGCACCAATGCACTCCTTTTGCAGTACTCGAGTGATCAGCCCGACACACCTGAAAACCCAGACTACTGCAATCCCACCAACTTCCCGCGTTGTGCGGGTTTTGGTAGGATTTTCGGAGCCGAGTCGTACAGTCAAAACGCTGCTGACGTAACCAACCTCGAGGGCGTGTTCATATACGTGGAGAACAAAAAGAGTGCAGTGTGTGCTCAAATGTCGGAAATGCTGTTCTTGCTCCCTAATGCGTCAAGCCACAACACTTTGAGAGAGTAAAGATATGCCCCTCTCGCAACCGGCCGCCCGCCCCTGCCCACGCGCTGGTGCCCGGCCCCACACCCCCGCGGAAATGGCTCTAGCGCTCATTGGGGGTGAAGCATTAAGATGATTAAACCGTGTGGTTCTGCTATGAAAGGGGCGCGGGCGGGCGGTCGCGCGGACGGGGATCGCGTGGGCGTGGGCGTGGGAACGGGTGCGCAGGTATGTAGGTGGGCAGGCGCACAGGCGCGGGGGTGGGCGGGCACGCGGGTGCGGGGGCGGGCAGGCGGGAGTGCGCGAGGGTGTGAGGGCGGGCGGACCCAATCTATGTCTTGGTCCCGTTTCCGTCGCATATTGAGGTACTCTCTCCCCCGTCGTTTTTGCAGAGGAAGGCGACGCGATGCAGCGGGGCCAGGCGGGACCACCTCTTACTCCTTCACACTCACCCGCCTTCTAACCCCTTCTAAGCAAGACAGGCGATGGACAGGCTTTGGATTGATGTTATCGTCAAGGAAGGTGAACCCAACAAGAGCGTGAACGGCGCAAGCAGCATTGTTTTTGTTGGTGTCTGCACCTCCAGCGTTAATTCGAAGTCACCAATACCCTCGAGTCCAAAACAAATAGGTGTTGCTGCCAACGGTGTGCTCCTGATACTCCCCAAAATCAACGAGTTGACCGGCATAGTGTGACATTTGACGGCCCATAGCGCAATATACGATGAGTCTAGGCAGATGGACCGCGAGATAAGTAAGTCCCGCGCACGCGATTTTTGCCCCCCTTTCGCACGAATGGCCCATTTTAGAGTCGGCCGACCGAATTCGTCGAACGTTGTGATTCGCTTCAACTGCTGCCGGTTCATCTGCTGCTGCTGTTTCAACTGCTGGCGGGCGAGAGTTGGCGGGCGCGGGGAAGCAAGGAGGGCAAAGGGGCCCGCCTGCCCGCCTTCCCGAGCCCGCCCACCGCACACTGGCACCGGAGCATCCTGCAGCAACACGCGAGCTCAGTGCAGCAGCGCGCGAGCTCAGCTCACGGTACCAAGGGTAAGTGCGTCACTTACCAATATGGTACGAAGAGTAAGTGCGTTACTTACCCACATGGTTGGTACCAAGAGTAAGTATGTGACTTACCTATATTGTTGGTGAAGTGAATTACTTAACCATATATATGCTACCAAGAGTAAGTGCGTTACTTGCCCATATGGTTGGTATCAAGAGTAAGTGCGTTACATACCAATATGGTTGGTATGAAGAGTAAGTGTGTTACTTACCCATACGAATGGTACCAAGATTAAGTACATTACATAACCATATGGTTGGTACTAAGATTAAGTACGCTACTTACCCAAATGGTTGGTACCTGGAGTAATTGCGTTACCTACCCACATGGTTGGTACCAAGAGTAACTGCGTTACTTACACATATGGTTGGTACAAAGAGTAAGTGCGTTACTTACCCATATGGTTGGAACCAAGAGTCAGTGCGTTACTTTATCAGATGGTTGGTACCAAGAGTAAGTGCGTTACTTACCCCTATGGTTGGTACCAAAAGTAAGTGCGTTACTTACCCATATGGTTGGTACCAAAAGTCAGTGCGGAGATAACTCTAGCAACGGGAGCTAGCCTACGGGCTAGGCACGGGGTAGGAGTGATCGTAGCGTTCGTTCCATAGTCGTTTCCTTGTGTTCTCACTACTTGCTAGTTCACGGGGAGATTTGGCAAGAGTTTCACTCGGAAAAGTTGACAACAAATGATTCCGAATAATCGCAACAACAGTGGCAAGGTTGACTACATCAGAGGTAGCAGGCATGCAGGTCGACTGCAACGCAGCACGATCGACCGCGTTCCAACACGACTTGGTCGACCGGGCTCCAACAGTGCAAAGTCGCGGCCCGCCAACAATGCAAGTCGACGGCGTGCCAACGTTGCAGCAAGTTGGCTAGACAGGATGCACCCGCAGGACACACCCGCTTCGCAGCAGATGATTGGCGGGCTGTGTCTTGTCACCTGCACAGCGCACACACCAACTCGTCCTCGTGCTGATAACCGCATCTGATCAGCCACGTCGGCCTCGGGATACTACCACCGAGGTGGGTCTCACCACTACCACCTGGGCGACCGTCGCACTCCACCGCAGAACCTCGTCACCTAGGTAACCTGGTCGACTGGGCAACGACGTCGACCAGCTGCTTCTTTACGTGCCGGTCGACCACCCAAGTCGACAACCACCTCCAGTCGACCTCACCAGGTCGACCTCTCCCTTGGACGACCACCTCCAGATCGACCAGCACACCTGTCAGCCGACCGCACCCAGTCGGCTTCCCCTGGTCGGCGTCACCCAAGTCGACGCCCTCCCGGTCGACTTCCCAAGTCGACCACCCGAAGTTGGCAACCTCCCAAAGTCGGCGGCCATTCAGTGGCCCCTGTGCAGGTCAACCAGACCCGTCGACCAGCTCGCCCATTGTTACAGGTCGGCTGCACTCCGTACACCCAACCACAAAGTCGGCTGTGCCCAAGCGAGGACGGGGCCTTCTACAACACCCGTTGACACTCCCCTGCCGCGTTCACGCTTGGGCCCCCAGCCCACACGGCAGCACAACTCGCAGAATAGCTCGTCGGCGTATACCCAACACACAGCACGCCAGTTACCGCACCAGCCATGCTAGAGGGCATGGCACCTACTGCTGCACGTCGTTTTTGCCGTCGCCCACGTCGGCCAAGCGCACTTGGCCATTGCGACGGAGCACCGGTTAAAGGCCAGATAGTGCAGCGCCTTCGTCAGGAAGTCAGTCGCCTGCTCCGCGGTCGGGATGTACTTCAGCGAAAACTTCCCGCACTTCACCATGTGCTGCAGCAAGGCGTGTCGCTGCTCCAGGTGCTGAGGATGCCTGTCAACCCCATGCCTTCGGCGACCGTGATAGCCGACTTGTTGCCCACCCGAGGGACGGTCAGCTTCCCGGCGTCCAACTGCCGGAACTCTGCAAGAAGGAAGCGAAGGCGGCGTCCCTCCTTGCCGGCTTCGGTCGCCGCCACGTACTCTGACTCGGTCGACGACAACGTCGCGCACTTGATGCGCTGGCTCGACCAAGGGACTGCGGCCCCTCCATAAACGAACGCGTAGCCGCTCGTGCTCATCCGGTTCTGCTTGTCGCCGGCGTCGTCGGCGTCCACGTAGCTGACTAGCTCCAGCGACTCTGGTCCAGCGCCGAACTCTAGGGCGGTGTCACGCGTGTTGGCAAGGTAGGCGAGGCAGCGGTCGACCTCGCGCCAGTGCTGGTCGCTCCTCACCGTGAGGCCGCTCCCCAGCTTGCTGCAGGCGAAGGCGATGTCTGGCCTTGTCGTTGTCGCCGCGAACTGCATCGAGCCGACCTTCTGCCGGTACTCCTCCTCCTGGGCTCCTGTGCCTCCTCGTCGTCGAAGGTGAGCTCAGGGTAGGCATCGACCGAGACCGGCATCTTTGGGGTCCGACCACCAAGCTCCTCGTCGATGAAACGCCTATGCAGCTTGTCGGCGTAGCCCTGCTGGTGCAGCCACAGCTTCCTCGCCGACCTGTCGCGCACAATCTCCAGCCCGAGGTACTTCACCACCGGCGAGATTTCGCGCAGCTCGAAGGCGGCCTCCAGCAGTTCCTTCAGCTCTCTCAACATCGCGGTGTTGTTGCAGGCGGCGAGCAGGTCGTTGACATAGACCAGCACCCAGCATGCCACTTTATCGTTGCCGACCTTGAAGTAGAGAGCCTCGTCGACCCGGCTCTTCTTCCAGCCAGCGCCGACCAGCACGTCGTTGAGAGCCTTGTACCACAGCAGCGGCGACTGCTTCAGCCTGTAAAGGCTCTTCAGCAGCTTGCACACCCGGCCAGTTCCGTCGTTGAAGTAGTCCGGCTGGTACATGTACAGCACCCTGTCGAGCTTGCTCTGCAGGAAGGCGTTCTTCATGTCGAGCTGCATCAGGTTGAGGTCGAGGACGGCGACGATGCTGAGGAAGATCCTCAGCGTAGCGTAGCTGCTCACCGGCGCATACATCTCGTCGTAGTCGGCGCCATACACCTGCGTGAAGCCCTTCACGACCAGCCTCGCCGTCTCGCGCTCGACAATGTCGTCGATGTGGTACTTCGTCGTCAGCACCCACCGGTTCTTCATAATGTTCACCCCAAGTGGGCGCTCGACCAGCTACCAAGTTCCCATGCCAATGATGCTTCGGATCTCCTCCTCCATGGCGGCCTTCACCGCCTTGCCCTTCCAGCTCGCCAACGCCTCCTTCACGGTCATCGTCAAGATGTCCCAACGGTGCTCAGTGTCAGCGTGCATGTCGGGGTCGAGCTTCGACAGGTCTTCATCCTCCTCGGCGTCGTCGTACAGCAGGTCGTCGTCGATCTCGTCGTACACCGTGGTGAAAGCGGCCAGTACAAAGAAATCGGGCGGCCTTCGAAGTTGGCCTGTACGTCGTGGTCCAGGCTGGACCTCCACCTCGTCGCTGTCGGTGGACTCCTCGTTGTCCCCTCCATCGTCACCGACGTCGCTGCCCGCAGTCGGCGTCCCTGCCGACTTTCTCCCCTGTAGTCGGCTCCCTTGCCAACTGCTTGGTCACCGACTGCTCCGTGGTCGGCTTCACTGTTGGCTGCTCCTCTGTCGGCGTCTTCCCTGTTGTCTGCTGCACCTCCTTGGCCTGCTCCTCCCCTGTCGTCGTCGACTTCACTCCCACACCGACTTGCTGGACGTCACGTCGGCCACCGGCAATGTTTCTTGGTCGGCGCCACAGGAAACGCCCCACTTCTCCCCTCATCGCCGCTAGCCGACGTCGAGGTCAGCAGGTCGGCGACAAGGGGTAGGGCAGGAGGGGCAGGGGAAGGAGAAGAAGGTCGGATGACCTCAGCGTCCTCATCAGCAAGCTCACCGACCTCGGCGAGCACGGGGAGAGTCGCCGTCGAGGTGTCCGTCGGCAGGTTGACTGGCGTCCGCCCAGTCGACGGCCCGTGCTCCGACTTCCACACTCCAGCGACATCGTCTCGTAGAACACCACGTCCGACGTGGTGACCACCCGGTTGTTGGCGATGTCGAGGAGCTCCCAGCCCTTGCTATCCTCCGACACGTCGAGATGAAGACCCCACCTGGACTTCGGCTTCAGGTTCCCACCATGCTGCTGCTCGGGGACCAGGAACTGTGCCATGCAGCCCCACACATGTGCCAGCGACAAGTCGGGCTTCTTCCCGATCAGCAGCTGGTACGGCGTCGTCCCCGGCGGCAGCGTCGACCTCTCAAGGCAGTTGTGGACCCAGACGGCTTGCCGCAGAGCGAGGTGCCACCAGTGGTGCTGCACTCCCATGTGCAGCAGCATCGTCCGCACAGACTCCACCACCGTCCTCATCTCTCGCTCTACCATGCCGTGCCGCTGCGGTGTGTAAGGGCAGGTGAGGTCGTGGACAATCCCCTTGCCATCCACGAAAGCGGTGAAGTCCTTCCTGAGGAACTCCCTTCCCCGGTCAGAGCGCAGCATCAGCACCGACTTCTTCGTTTGTCGCTCAGCCACCGCCAGCCACTACACGAACTCCTGCAGCACATCCAATTTGTTGGTGACCGGCCTCACCCACACGTAGCAGGTCTTGCGGTCCTTCGGCAGCAAGAAGTAAAGGTGTGCCACGCCAGCTTTCCGCCGACGCACAAGACGCACGGCGAGTCGGCGTCAGGTCCAGTCCAGTGCCGACCTCGTGCTTCGCCGAGCTCCGGATGGTGTCCATGGCGACGTGTGCGAGCCTCTCATGTAGCCTGTCCGGAGTCGACTTCGTCGACGAGACTATCGCCTACAGGGCCACCACCTCCGTCGTGGGCGTTGTCGACTTCGTCGAGCAAGGACGCAGGTCGGTGCAGAGGACCCTGCTGGTGTAGGACGCCCGACCAAGGACGTCTCCAGTCGCCGAGATGAGCAGCATCTAATCGCAGTCGTCCTGCAGCTTCACGCCGTTCTCCTTCAGCTGGCCGGCCGACAGCAGGTTAGTCGCCACGCTCGGGACGTACAGCACGTCGGGGATGAGCACCCGCGTCCCGGCCTCCCCCTGCAACGCAACCGTGCCACGGCCGTGGGCGTCCTGCAGCGCCCCATTGAAGCCGCGCACGTGCTTGACGTTGCCACTCAGCTTTAAGTCGACGAATGCCTCGTTCGTCCCCATCAGGTGGTGGGAGCAGCCACTGTCGAGTAGGACCACCGCCGGGTTCGCCTGCACGGCTGCTGCCACCACCTGAAAGTCCTCGCCGGCTTCCGGCGCCAGCGAGATGGTCAGCTCCACGACGCCGACCAGCGAGCACGATTCCTTGTCGTCTTGCCCCTTGCCGCCAGCAGAGGAGTCGTCGTCATTCGCCGAGGTCGACTTGGTTGACTGCTTCTCCTTGCGCGGTTTGCCTCCTCGACATGGACGATGGCTGGCCGACCTCCCGCGGCCTCCCTTGGTGTCGTCGTTGTCGGAATCACTGCGGTCGGGGCACTCGAAGGAGAGGTGGTGAGGGCTGTGGCAGATCTAGCATTCCCGACGTCGACTTCCTCCTCCTCGACCGCCGTCCTTGGCCGACTTCTGCTTGTCGGCGTCCTTCGCCGGCCTACTACCACTGCTTCCACCGCCACCAGACTGCCCGCGCTGTCCCCGTCGACCTTGCTTCACCGGGGCGGCGTAGTTCACCTTCGGCAAGAGCTCCATGGACCGCTCGGCCTCCTGCATCGCCTCGTCCTGCAAGATGTACGAGGTAAGGGAGTCCTCGTTGAGTGTCGCCCGTATGCTCGGCACCTCCGACAGCCGCTTCAGCGGGTTGTAGCTGCTCGAGAGCCCCATCAGGACGTGCGTGATGTACGGCGCCGCGGAGTACTGCACGCCGGACATCCTCATGGTGGTGAGAAGTCGCCGTGCCCGGTTGTAGCCGTCTCCTGGTCACCCAACCGCAGATGCGTCATCTGGTCCTCGAGCTGGCCGATGTACAGGTCGTCGGTGACCTGGTACGTCGTCTCAATGAAGTGCCACGCCTGGTGGCCGGCGTCCAGGTAGTCCCGACATGGCTTCAAGGCGATCTACACGCCCGGCGAGCAGCACCGCGAAATGACCGTAATGGTAAGCAGCTGGACGGCACGAAACTAAGCACGCAGGTCAGGGTAATTCTCTGACGGCGTTGCCACGGTGCCTCTGGCGAAGCCGATCAGCCCGGCCATCTCTTGCCTCCTTCCACGTGAGTATGTTAGGGCGGCCGACCAGCAAGGGGGTGACCGAGATCCTGTCTGGCGTAAACTTGAAGTAGCCGTAGCTCTGCGCTATTCCTCCCGTTGTCACGTGAGTCGCCGACGACGGCGTCAATCCGCTTCGCCGACCTCCGACGTCGCCTTGCGAGGAGCCTGCAGTCGCCGACGATCGCATCCCTCGCGCCTGAACGCCGCCGACTTCATCGGCGTGTATCACACCTCGCTGAGTCGACGTGCCTCTCGCACTGCTGCCGACTTGGTGTTGACGCCCACGTCGACGCCACCTTCGTCGTTCACCGATCGGGGAGAAGCAGGTCGAGAAGGGTGCGGATGCCTGCCTCAACGACCGCCCAGGGGATTGCTCCGTACTCCTGGGCCTTATGGCGTCTCCTCGCATCCTCCAGCTGTGCTTCCAGGGTGTCCATCACCTCTGTGTCACCTACGTTCACGATAGTGACTGCACGGCTGACGGCCTCCGAGCAACTTAGGTAAGTGACAACTATGTCGACTAGACTGAAAGTTAAGTCGTGTGCAGTCAACGCTCACCGCACCATGCGGAGATAACTTTAGCAACGGGAGCTAGCCTACGGGCTAGGCACCGAGTAGGAGTGATCGTAGCGTTCGTTCCTTAGTCGTTTCCTTGTGTCCTCACTACTTGCTATTTCACGGGGAGAATTGGCAAGAGTTTCACTAGGAAAAGTTGACAACAATTGATTCAGAATAATCGCAACAACAGAGGCAAGGTTGACTACATCAGAGCTAGCAGGCATGCAGGTTGACTGCCAGCGCAGCACGGTCGACCGCATTCCAGCACGACTTGGTCGACTGTGCTCCAGCAGTGCAAAGTCGCGGCCCACCAACAATGCAAGTCGACAGCATGCCAACGCTACAGCAAGTCGGCTAGACAGCGTTGCACCCACAGGACAGCAGCGCACCTGCTTCGCAAGTGCTAGCAGATGATATGCGGGCTGTGTCTTGTCACCTGCACAGCGCACACACCAAATCGTCCTCGTGCTGGCAACTGCATCTGATCAGCCACGTCGACCTCGGGATACCACCACCGAGATCTGTCTCGCCACTACCACCCGGGCGACCGTCGCACTCCTCCGCAGAACCTCGTCACCTAGGTAACCTGGTCGACCGAGCAACCACGTCAACCATCTGCTTTTTTACGTGCCCGTCGACCACCCAAGTCGACGACCTCCACCAGTCGACCTCACCAGGTCGACCTCTCCCTTGGTCGACCAGCTCCAGGTCGACGACACTTCTGGTCAACCACCTCCACGTCGACCAGCACACCTGTCAGCCGTCCGCACCCAGCCGGCTTCCCCTGGTCGGCATCACCCAAGTCGACGCCCTCCCGGTCGACTTCCCAAGTCGACCACCCGAAGTTGGCGCCCTCCCAAAGTCGGCGCCCTTGCAGTGGCCCCCGTGCAGGTCGACCAGACCCGTCGACCAGCTCGCCCACTGCTACAGGTCAGCTGCACTCCGCACACCCGACCACGAAGTCGGCTCTGCCCAAACGAGGACGGGGCCTTCCACAATTCCCGTTGACAGTAAGTGCGTTACTTTATCATATGGTTGGTACCAAGAGTAAGTGCGTTACTTACCCTTATGGTTGGTACCAAGAGTAATTGCGTTACTTACCCATATGGTTGGTACAAAGAGAAAGTGCGTTACTTATCCATATGTGTGGTACCAAAAGTAAGTGCGTTACTCACCAGAATGGTTGGTACGAAAAGTAAGTGCGTTACTTTCCCATATGGTTGGTACCAAGAGAAAGTGCATTACTCACCCATATGGTTGGTACCAAGAGTATGCGTTACTTGTCCATATGGTTGGTACTAAGAGTAAGTGCGTTACTTATCAATGTGGTTGGTACGAAGAGTAAGTGTGTTACGCATATGGTTGGAACCAAGATTAAGTTGGTTACTTAACCATAAGCCTTGTACCAAGATTATGTGCGTTATGTAACCATATGGTTGGTACTAAGATTAAGTACGCTATTTATCGATATGGTTAGTACTAAGAGTAACTGCGTTACTTAACCATATGGTTGGCACCAAGAGTAAGTGCGTTACGTAACATATGGTTGGTACTAAGAGTATGTGCGCTACTTACCCATATGGTTGGTACTAAGAGTAAGTACATTATTTACCCATATGGTTGGTACCAAGTGTAAGTGCGTTACTTAACCATATGGTTGGTACCAAGTGTAAGTGCGTTACTTAACCATATGGTTGGTACCAAGAGTAAGTGTGTTACTTATCCATATGGTTGGTACCAAGACTAATTGCGTTACTTACCCATATGGTTAGTACTAATAGTAAGTGCGTTATTTAACCATGTGGTTAGTACCAAGATGAAGTACGTTACTTAACCATATAGTTGGTACCAAGAGTAAGTGCGTTACTTAACCATACGGTTGGTACCAAGAGTAAGCGCGTTACGTGACTAAATTATTGTTACTAAGTGTATGTGCGCTACTTTCCCATATGGTTTGTACTAAGAGTATGTGCGTTACTTACCCACATGGTTGGTACCACGAGTAAGTGCGTTACCTACCCATCTGGTTGGTACCAAGAGTAAGTGTTTTATTTACCCATATCCTTGGTACCGAAAGTAGGTGCGTTACTTAACGATATGGTTGGTACCAAGAGTATGTGCGTTTCTTATCCATATGGTTGGTACCAAGAGTAAGCGAGTTACTTAACCATATGGTTGGTACCAAGAATATGCGCGTTACTTATTCATATGTTTCGTACCAAGATAAAGTTTGTTACTTACCCATATGGTTGGTACCACGAGTAAATGCGTTACCTAACAATATAGTTGGTACCGTAAGTGCGTTACGTAACCATATGGTTGGTGCTAAGAGTAAGTGCGCTTCTTACCCATATGGGTTGTACTAAGAGTAAGTGCATTACTAACTCATATGGATGGTACCAAGAGTAAGTGTGTTACTTAACCATATGTTTGGTACTGTAAGGAATTGTAATTCCTTACTGTACTCGCACTTTAGCGAGTACATCGCGAAGGTCACGCGACGAACCTGTTCGGCCTAATTCGTCGGCCGAACCACTCCCGAGTCGGCCTCCGCTCCAATCGCAACATCACCGAGCCATCCTTCGCCCTACCTCTTCGCCTAGCTAGGATTCCCCTTATAAATTCCCGTCACCTTCCTTGTATCGTCATTCGGTAATCCTGATTCTCATCATTCGTTTTTACTGCGCACTCTGCAAGTTCATTCATAACAGGTACCAAGAATATGCGCGTTACTTATTCATATGGTTCGTACCAAGATAAAGTTTGTTACTTACCCATATGGTTGGTACCACGAGTAAATGCGTTACCTAACAATATAGTTGGTACCGTAAGTGCGTTACGTAACCATATGGTTGGTGCTAAGAGTAAGTGCGTTACTTACCCACATGGTTGGTACCAAGAGTAAGTGCGTCTCTTACTCATATGGTTGCTACCCAGAGTAAGTGCGTTACTTAACCATATGGTTGGTATCAAGAGTATGCGCATTACTTATCCATATCGTTGGTACCAAGATTAAGTTTGTTACTTACCCATATGTTTGGTAGCAAAAATAAGTGCATTACTCAACCTATACCTGGTACCAAGAGTAAGGGCGTTACTTACCAATATGCTTGGTTCTATGAGTAATTGCGTTACTTAACCATGCGGTTAGTACCCAGAGTAAGCGCGTTACTTAACCATATGGTTGGTACCAAGAGTATGCGCGTTATTTATCCATATGGTTGGTACCAAAAGTAAGTCCATTACTTAACCATATGGTTGGTCCCAAGAGTAAGGGCGTTACTTACCTATATGCTTGGTTCTATGAGTAATTGCATTACTTAACCATATGGTTGGTACCACGAGTAAGTGCGTTACTTACCCATATGGTTGGTACCAAGAGAAAGTGCGTTACTTAACCATATAGTTGTTGCCAAGTGTAAGTGTGTTACTTACCCATATGGTTGGTATCAAGAGTATGCGCTTTACTTAACCATGTGGTTGATGCCAAGAGTAATTGCGTTACTTAACCATATGGATGGTACCAACAGTAAGTGCGTTACGAAGCCGTATGGTTGGTACTAAAAGTATGTGCGCTACTTACCCATATGGTTGGTACTAACAGTAATTGCGTTACTTACGCACATGGTTGGTACGAAGAACAAGTGCGTTACTTTCCCATATGGTTGTTACTTAGAGTAAGTGTGTTACCTAACCATGTGGTTGGTACAAAGATTGAGTCCGTTACTCACCCATATGGTTGGTACGAAGATTATGTGTTTTGCTTACCCATTTGGTTGGTTCTAAGAAGTGCGTTACTTACCCGAATGGTTGGTACCAAGAGTAATGCGTTACTTAACCATATGGTTGGTACGAAAAAAAATGCGATACTTACCCATATGGTTGGTTCCAAGAGTAAGTGCGCTACTTAACCATGTGGTTGGTACCAAGAGTAAGTGCGTTACTTAACCATATGGTTGGTACCAAGAGTAATTTTGTTACGTAACCATATGGTTGGTACTAAGAGTAAATACGCTACTTAATCATTTGCTTGGTACAAGAGTATGCGCGTTACTTCCATATGGTTGGTGTCAAGAGTAAGTTCTTTACTTACACATATGGTTGGTACCAACAGTAAGTGCTTTATTTGCCCATATGGTTGGTACCAAGAGTAAGTGCGTTACTTACCAATATGGTTGGTACGAAGAGTAAGTGTGTTACTTACCCATATGATGTCAACGGGAGTAGTGTTTGGCCCCGTCCTCACTTGGGCGGAGCCGACCGCGGAGACCGCGAAACCGCAGGAGGATCGTGGGGACCGCGAAACCGCGGGAGGACCGCGGGAGCCACGAAATCGCGGGAGGACCGCGGGAGCCGCGAAATCGCGGGAGCCGCGAAACCGCGGGAGAACCGCGAAACCGCGGGAGAACCGCGGGACCGTGGGAGAACCGCGGGAGACGCGGATGGATGACCGGGGGCCACGGGGGCCGCGGGATACCCGGTCGACCAGGATACCCGGGAGACGTGGGCGAAAGTCGCCGGGGCTGGTTTCTGCGAGGACGACCTCGGGGGTGGTATCCCAAGGTCGACGTGGCTGGTGGGCGCCGTCGCGGGTGGAGTGTCTGCGCTGGGCATGTGACGGGGAGTTGGGCGCCAACCAGCTGCACGCACCTGCGAAGCAGGTGCACCGTTGTCCCGCGGATACAACGCTGTGCAGCCGACTTACTGCTGCGTTGGCACACCGCGGACTGGCAACATTGGCAAGCCGCGACTCTGCTCTGCTGGAGTGTGGTCGACCAAGTCGTGCTGGCACGCGGTCGACCGTGCTGCGCTGGCAGTCGACCAGCAGCCTTGCTAGGTCTGATGTAGTCTGTGTTGCCAATGTTGATGCAATCATTTTGAACTTTTGTTGTCAGGTTTTCCTAGTGAAACTCTTGCCAATTTTCCCCGTGAACTAGCAAGCAGTGTTAGCACTTGGAAACGACTAAGGAACGAACGAACGCTACAATCACTCTTGCCCCGTGCCTAGCCCGTAGTCTAGCTCCCGTTGCACTAGTTATCTCCGCATGGTGCGGTGAGCGTGGAGGACACCGCGAAGAAACCTTCGGTTTAGCTGACTTCTCACTCACCTAGTTTGTTCGTAGACCGGCGGCTGTGTTGGACGCAATGGTGGACCCCGTAGTAGAGGCGGGTGTCGTGGACACCTTGGAGCACGGCTGGAGGACGCGAGGAGACGTCATGCGGCGAACAAGTACGGAACTCTCCCGCTGACGGTGGTCGAGGCTGGCATCCGCGCCTTGTGGGCGGCGCAGCACCCCCCTTCTCAGCCTGCATCTCCTCGACCGATGAACAACGCAGGCGGCGTCGACGCGGGAATCAACGCCGCGGGTGACCAAGTCGGTAGCAGCGCGGGAGGCATATCGAGGCAGCGAGGTGTGATTCGCGCCGATGAAGTCGGCGGCGTTCAGGCGCGAGGGATGCAGTCATCGACAGCTGCAGGGGCCCCGCGAAACTACGTCGGAGGTAGACGAAGTGAATTGGCGCCGATGTCGGCGACACACGTGACCGCTGGAGGAATAGCGCCGAGCTACGGCTACTTCAAGTTTACGCCGGACAGGATCTCGGTCACCCCTCTGCTGGTCGGTCGTCCCGACATCCTCACGTGGAAGGAAGCCATCGAGCCCCAGGTGGAGATGGCCGGGCTGATGGGCTTCGCCCGCGGGACCGTGGCGACGCCGGAGGAGCACTACCCCGACTTGCGAGCGGAATTTCGCGCCGTGCAGTTGCTGACCTTTACGGTCATTTCGCGGTGCTGCTCGCCGGGCGTACAGATCGTCCTGAAGTCGTGCAGGGAGTACCTCGACGCCGGCCACCGGGCGTGGCATTTCATCGAGTCAACTTACCAGGTCACCGACGACTTGTTCATCGCCCAGCTTGAGGGGCAGTTGACGCACCTGCGTATGGGCGACGAGGAGACCGCGACTGACTACTGCAACCGAGCTCGGCGAATTCTCGCCACCATACGGATGGCTGGCGCGCAATACTCGACGGCTTCGTACGTCACGCACGTCATGCAAGGACTTACGAGTAGCTACAACCTGCTGAAGCGGCTGTCGATGGCGCCGAGCACGCGGGCGACGCTCAACGAGGACACATTGACCTCGTACATCCTGCAGGACGAGGCGATGCAGGAGGCTGGGCGGTCCCAGGAGCTCTTGGCGTAGGCGAACTTCGTCGCCCCGGCGAAGCAAGGAGGTCGACCGGGGCACCGCGGACAGTCTAGAGGCGGTGGTAGCAGTGGCTGGAAGCCGGCCAAGGAAGTCGACAAGAAGAAGTCGACCAAGGACAGCGGTCGAGGAGGAGGAGGTCGACGTCGGGAGTGCTGGCTGTGCGGCGCAAGTGAATTACGTCGCCCCCGCGAAGCAAGGTGGTCGACCGGGACAGCGCGGGCAGTCTGGTGGCAGTCACCGCGGTGGCGGGAAGCCGGCGAAGGACGCTGACAAGCAGAAGTCGGCCAAGGATGGCGGTCGTGGAGGAGGAGGTCGACGTCGGGAATGCTGGCTGTGCGGCGATCCCGATCACCTCTCCTTCGAGTGTCCCGACCGCAGTGACTCGGACGACGACGAAACCAAGGGAGGCCACGGGAGGTCTGGCAGCCGTCGTCCGCGTCGAGGAAACCAGCCACGAAAGGAGAAGCAGTCGACGAAGTCGACCTCGGCGAAGGACGCCGACTCTTCCGCGGGTGGCAAAGGGCGAGGCGACAAGGAGGCGTCGTGCTCGCTGGTCGGTATCGTGGAGCCGACCGTCTCGCTGGCACCGGAAGCTGGCGAGGATTTCCAGGCGTTGGCGGCAGCCGTGCAAGCGAACCCCGCGGTGGTCCTGCTCGACAGCGGCTGCTCGCACCACCTGATGGGAACGAAGGAGGCCTTCGTCGACTTGGGGCCGAGCGGCGACGTGAAGCACGTGCGCGGCTTCAATGGGGCGCTGCAGGACGTTCGCGGCCGTGGCACGGTTGCTCTGCAAGGGAAGGCCGGAAAGCGGGTGCTCGTCTCCGACGTTCTCTACGTCCCGGGCGTCCAGGCGAATCTGCTTTCGGCTGGCCAGCTGAAGGAGAGTGGGGTGACGCTGAAGGACGACGGCGACCGGATGTTGCTCGTCTTCGTGGCGAGGGACGTGCTCGGTCGCGCGACGTACACTGACCGTGTCCTCTGCACTGACCTGCGCCCATGCGCGGTCAAATCGGCGACGCCCGCGAAAGAGGAGGTGGCTCTGCGGGCGATAGTCTCGGCGACGAAGGCAACCCCGAACAGGCTGCACGCGAGGCTTGCGCATGTTGGCATGGACACCATACGGAGCTCGGCGAAGCACGGGGTCGCCACCGGGCTGGACCTCCAGTCGGCGTCTGGCGCCGACTCACCGTGTGTTTCGTGCGTCGGCGGGAAGCTGGCGCGGCACACCTTCCCCGACCACGGCTCCGAAGCCGACGACGTCCTGGCCGTCGTGCACATCGATTTGTGCGGGCTATTTCGCGTGGCTGCCAAGGACGGCAGCCTGTACTTCTTGCTACTGAAGGACCGCAAGACTCGCTATATGTGGGTGAGGCCGGTCGCCAAGAAGTCGGACGTGCTGCTGGAGTTCCAGAAGTGGCTGGTGCTGGTGGAGCGGCAGGCGAAGCGTTCGGTGCTGCAACTGCGTTCTGACCGGGGAGGGGAGTTCCTCAGAAAGGACTTCACCGCCTTCGTGGACAGCAAGGGAATCGTTCACGACTTGACCTGCCCTTACACCCCGCAACAGAATGGCATGGCGGAGCGGAAGATGAGGACGGTGGTGGAGTCAGTGCGGACGATGCTGCTGCACATGGGCGTACAGCACCACTGGTGGCATCTCGCTCTGCGGCAGGCCGTCTGGGTTCGCAACTGCCTGGAGCGGTCGTCGCTGCCCGCGGGGACGACGCCGTACCAGCTCCTCACCGGGCAGAAGCCCGACTTGTCGATGGCGCGGGTGTGGGGCTGCATGGCGCAATTCCTCGTCCCTGAGCAGCAGCGCAATGGGAAGCTGAAGCCGAAGGCCCGGTGGGGCCTTCACCTCGGCGTGTCGGAGGAGAGCAAAGGCTGGGAGCTCCTCGACATCACCGCCAACCGGGTGGTCGCGACGTCGGATGTGGTGTTCTACGAAACTCTGTCGATGGAGGTGTGGAAGTCGGACCTCGGGCCTGCGTCGGGGCGGACGCGGGACAACCCGCCAACGGACACCTCGACGGCGACGCTTCCTCTGCTCGCCGAGGTCGGTGAGCGGGCTGATGAGGATGTCGCGGTCGCCCCTGCCTCGCCACCTCCTGCGCCTTCTTCCCAATCCCTTCCCGTCGACCTGCGTGGCTTGACTCCGGTGTCGGCCTCCGGCGATGAGGGGAGCCGTGGGGCGTCGCCTGTGGCGCCGGCCAAGAGCATCGCCGGTGGCCGACGTGATGCCCAGCCAGTCGCGGAGAAGCGGACCGCGGAGGTGCAGCCAACTTTGGACACCGCGAAGGAAACCGCGAAGGACACCACGGAGGAAACCGCGACGGAAACCGCGAAGGACACCGCGAAGGAGACCACGGACGAGACCGCGGAGGAAACCGTGGAGGAGACCGCGGAGGAGCCCGCGGCTAGCAGGCAGCTGACAGGGGAACAGGCAGCAGCTAAGCCGACCGCGGAGCAGTTGGCAGGGGAGCTTTCGAACTGGAAGCGCGTTTCAGAGAAGCCGTCGATAGGGGAGCCGTCGAACGCGGAGCTCGCGTCAGAGGAGCGGACGACAGGGGAGCAGTTCGATGAAGGCACATCGAGCGACGTGGTGGAGGTGCAGCCCGGACCTCGGAAGTCGGGCCGAATTCGGAGGCCACCCGACTTCTTCGTCCCCGCTGCCTTCACCACGGTGTACGATGTGGACGACGACGACCTGGCGTACGATGACGTCGAGGACGATGAGGAGTTTTCGGAGCTCGACCCCGACATGCACGCCGATCCCGAGCACCGTTGGGACATTTCGACCATGACGGAGAAGGAGGCGTTGGCGAGCTGGAAGGGCCCGGCGGTGAAGGCCGCCATGGAGGAGGAGATTCGTAGCCTCATCAGCATGGGCACTTGGGAGCTGGTCGAACGCCCGCCGGGGGTGAACATAATGAAGATCCGGTGGGTGCTGACAACGAAGTACCGCATCGACGACACCGTCGAGCGCGAAAAGGCGAGGCTGGTCGTGAAAGGCTTCACGCAGGTGTATGGCGCTGACTACGACGAGACGTACGTGCCGGTGAGCAGCTACGTCACGCTGAGGATTTTCCTCAGCATAGTAGCCGTCCTCGACCTCAACCTGATGCAGCTGGACATGAAGAACGCCTTTTTGCAGAGCAAGCTCGACCGCGTGCTGTACATGTACCAGCCGGACTACTTCAGCGACGGGACCGGCCGGGTGTGCAAGCTGCTGAAGAGCCTCTATGGGCTAAAGCAGTCGCCGCTGCTGTGGTACACGGCTCTCAACGACGTGTTGGTTGGCGCCGGGTGGAAGAAGAGCCAAGTCGACGAGGCTCTGTACTTCAAGGTCGCCGACGACAAGGTGACCTGCTGGGTGCTGGTCTACGTCGACGACCTTCTCGCCGCGAGCAGCAGCACTGCGATGCTGAAGGAGCTGAAGTTGCTGCTGGAGGCCGCCTTCGAGCTGCGCGAGATTTCGCCGGTGCAGAAGTATCTCGGCCTGGAGATCGTGCGCGACAGGCCGGCGCGAAAACTGTGGCTGCACCAGCAGGGCTACGCCGACAAGCTGTGCAGGCGCTTCATCGACGAGGAGCAGACCGGCCACACTCCGAAAACGCCGGTCTCCGTCGCCGCCTACGCGGAGCAGACATTCGACGACGAGGAGGCGCAGGAGCGCGAGGAGGAGGAGTACCGGCAGAAGGTCGGCTCGCTGCAGTTCGCGGCGAGGACGACGAGGCCGGACATCGCATTCGCGTGCAGCAAGCTGGGGAGTGGCCTCACGGTGAGGAGCGACCAGCACTGGCGCGAGGTCGACCGCTGCCTCGCCTACCTCGCCAATACGCGAGACACCGCCCTGGAGTTCGGCGGTGGTCCGAAGTCACTGGAGTTGGTTGGCTACGTGGACGCCGACGACGCCGGCGACAAGCAGAACCGGATGATCACAGGCGGCTATGTGTTCGTCTACGGAGGGGCCGCGGTCTCCTAGTCGAGCCAGCGCATCAAGTGCGCGACGCTGTCATCGACCGAGTCCGAGTACGTAGCGGCCGTCGAAGCCGGCAAGGAGGGACCTCGCCTTCGCTTCCTCCTCGCGGAGTTCCAGTGGCTGGACGCCGGAAAGCCGACTGTCCTCAAGGTGGACAACAAGTCGGCCATCACGGTCGCCGAGGGCATGGGGTTGACGGGCAACCTCAAGCACATGGAGCGGCGACAGGCCTGGCTGCAGCACGTGGTGAAGCGCGGGAAGTTTTCGCTGAAATACATCCCGACCGCTGAGCAGCCGGACGACTTCCTGACGAAGGCGCTGCACTACCCGGCCTTCAACCGGTGCTCCGTTGCAATCGGCCAAGTACGCCTGGCCGATGTGGGCGATGGTAACAACGACGTGCAGCAGTAGGTGCCATGCCCTTTTGCATGGCTGGTGCGGTGACCGGCGTGCTGTGCGTTGTGTGCACGCCGACGGGCTATTCTCCGAGCAGTACTGCCGTGTGGGCCGGGGGGGCGGGCCCAAGCGTGAACGCAGTAGGGGAGTGTCAACGGGAGTGGTGTTTGGCCCCGTCCTCGCTTGGGCGGAGCCGACCGCGGATACCGCGAAACCGCGGGAGGATCGTGGGGACCGCGAAACCGCGGGAGGACCGCGGGAGCCACGAAATCGCGGGAGGACCGCGGGAGCCGCGAAATCGCGGGAGCCGTGAAACCGCGGGAGAACCGCGAAACCGCGGGAGAACCGCGGGACCGTGGGAGAACCGCGGGAGACGCGGATGGATGACCGGGGGCCACGGGGGCCGCGGGATACCCGGTCGACCAGGATACCCGGGAGACGTGGGCGAAATTCGCCGGGGCTGGTTTCTGCGAGGACGACCTCGGGGGTGGTATCCCGAGGTCGACGTGGCTGGTGGGCGCCGTCGCGGGTGGAGTGTCTGCACTGGGCATGTGACGGGGAGTTGGGCGCCAACCAGCTGCACGCACCTACAAAGCAGGTGCACCGTTGTCCCGCGGATGCAACGCTATGCAGCCGACTTACTGCAGCGTTGGCACACCGCGGACTGGCAACATTGGCAAGCCGCGACTCTGCTCTGCTGGAGCGCGGTCGACCAAGTCGTGCTGGCACGCGGTCGACCGTGCTGCGCTGGCAGTCGACCAGCAGCCTTGCTAGGTCTGATGTAGTCTGTGTTGCCAATGTTGATGCAATCATTTTGAACTTTTGTTGTCAGGTTTTCCTAGTGAAACTCTTGCCAATTTTCCCCGTGAACTAGCAAGCAGTGTTAGCACTTGGAAACGACTAAGGAACGAACGAACGCTACGATCACTCTTGCCCCGTGCCTAGCCCGTAGTTTAGCTCCCGTTGCACTAGTTATCTCCGCATATGATTGGTACCAAGATTAAGCGAATTACTTAACCATACGGTCGTTACCAAGAGTAAGTACGTTACTTAAACATATGGTTGGTACCAAGAGTATATGCGCTACTTACCCATATGGTTGGGACTAAGAGTAAGTGCGTTACTTACCCGCATGGTTGGTATGAAGAGTAAGTGCGTTACTTACCAATATGGTTGCGGAGAATTCTATTCTACGGGAGAGCTGAATTGCGTGGGACGCACGGTCAGAGTTCTGGTGGTGATTCTTGACAGAGTGGTAGAATGCCTTGATAGAATTCAAGCATATATTCACTAGAAAAGGTTGATAGAACAAGATTATGGTACAAGCAATGAGTTCCAAAATAGCAAGCACAATGAATCCTGGAGAAACGTTCCTCGGCAATCGCTTGACCTTTCCGAGTCAGCAACGGCAAGCACATGTGTCTTTCACCTAAGATGGCAGTTCTCGGGTTTACAACTTTCGGAGTTCTTTACGTTTTTACCGTTCGTAAAAACGTGTTAGACGTTCAGTTTCTTTATTGATTCGAAATCTTGTGGGGAGTACAATTTCCGAGATGATTTGATTGGTCGAAATTTTCTGCTTTGCGATTGGTCGAAATTTGCGCACATTGCGAATTTCGGAGAGAAGTAATTTCGGTCGACCAGAAACGCTCTCCTTAGCGATGCCTCGTTCGAGCTTAATTATGTCGACCAGCGTTTCGTCAAAACTCTGTTTTCTACAGTTTCGTCGACCCGCAAGGCTCGATTTCGACGCCGTGCTCCCGTCGCCAAGTGCCTCGTCGATGGGCAGTTGCGTAGAGCAGAAACAACACTTCAATTTTGACAAATTAATCTCGTCGAAAATCGACCCGTCCAACAGAGATAAAAGTCCCTGAAGTCGCCGATGACCACGAAACGAACACCGTTGTGCTCCGAAAAGCATGGCCGACTTTGCCCAAGCACGGGCGGGGCCTTTTCTCCTCGACACTCCCCTGCCTAGCTCAGGCTTGGGCCCCCAGATACAATGTCCACCTAGTACCTACTTAATAGAATACAAATGGATATTTCTCTGGCATGCACATCCCCGCACGCCGATCACCGCACCAGCCATGTTAGAGGACATGGCACCTACTGCTGCACGTTATCATCATCGTCACCGATTTTGGCAAGGCGATCCTAGCCGACCGCGTTAGAGCACCAGTTGAAACCCGGAAAGTGCAGCGCTTTCGTGAGGAAGTCCGCCGGCTGCTCGGATGTCGGGATGTGTTACAGCGCAATATTCTTGCGCTTCACTATCTGCTGCAGCCAAGCGTAACGTCGCTCCATATGCTTGAGGTTGCCCTTTAGCCCCAAGCCCTCGCGACCGCGATTACGGATTGCTTGTCCACGTTCAGAGCAGATGGCGTCCCAGCGTCGAGGAGCTGGAACTCGGCGAATAGGAATCGAAGTCAACGAGCCTCCTTACCAGATTCAATGGCCGCGATGTACTCCGACTCCGTAGAGGACAGAGTCACACACTTGATGCGTTGGCTCGTCCATGAGAAAGCTGCACCACCGAAGGTGAAAACGTAGCCATTTGTGCAACTGCACGTCTGCTTGTTACCGCCGTCGTCCGCGTCTGCGTAGCCCACCAGTTTCAGAGTCTCGGGTCCACCGCCAAACTCTAGAGCGAAATCGCGCGTGTCGGCGAGGTAGGTGAGGCAGCGTTCGACCTCGCGCCAGTGCTGGTCGCTCCTCACCGTCAGACCAGACCCCAGCTTGCTGCACGCAAAGGCCATGTCGGGCCGAGTTGTCGTGGCGAACTGCAGAGAACTGACCTTCTGACGGTACTCCTCTTCTTCGCGCGACTGGAAGTCCTTATCGTTGAAAGTCAGCTTCGCGTAAGCGTCGACAGAAACAGGCATCTTCGGATGCTGACCAGTCTGCTCCTCGTCGATGGAGCGCCTACGCAACTTGTCAACGTAGGACTGCTCGTGCAGCCACAGCTTCCGCGCCGGACGGTCGCGCACAATTTCGAGCCCCAAATACTTCTCGACCGGGCTGATCTCGCGCAGCTCAAAGGCGGCCTCCAACAGCTCCTTCAGCTCCTTCAGCATCGCGGTGCTGCTGCTAGCGGCGAGCAGGTCGTCGACGTAGACGAGCACCCAGCATGCCACTCCGTTGCAGCCAACTCTGAAATACAGAGCCTCATCGACCTGGCTCTTGCTCCAGCCACCACCCGTCAGCACAGCGTCGAGCACCGAGTACCACAACAGAGGGCTCTGCTTCAGCCCGTACAAGCTCTTCAGCAGCTTGCATACGCGGCTGGTGCCGTCGTTGTAGTAGGCCGGCTGTTCCATGTAGAGCACACGGTCGAGTTTGCTCTGCAGGAAGGAAATCTTCATGTCTAACTGCATGAGGTGCAGGTCGAGGACGGTGACGATGCTGAGGAAAATCTACAGCGTGACGTAGCTTCTGACCGGTGCATACGTCTCATCGTAGTCGGCTCCGTAGACCTGCGTGCTTTTCGCGGGCAACCGTGTCGTCGACATAGTACTTCATCGTCAGAACCCAGCTGTTCTTCATGACATTGACGTCGCGCGGGCGCTCCACCAGCTCCCATGTGCCGTTGGTGATGAGACTTGGAATCTCCTCGTTCATCGCCGCTTTCACTGCCTTGCCCTTCCAGCTCACTAACGCCTCCTTCACTGTCATGTTTGCGATGCCCCGGCGATGCTCCGGGTCGGCGTGCATATCAGGGTCGAGCTCGGGCACGTTGACGTCGAACTGCGCATCGTCGAGCAGAGTGCTGTAAGAGGTCGGCGGCAGTCAAGCATGGTAGCTCAGCTTCTCGCGAGGCTTGCCAAAGTTGGAGCAGGTGGAACGTCGAACTGCAGGCTTGTCGGCCGAGGCTTCCACCACTTCGCTGTCGCTGGACTGCTCCTCGGTCGACAGCTCCCCATCATCACCGCCGATGATTTCAACAACGTCGCTCGATGTGCCATCGTAGAACCGCTCCTCAGAAGCGAGCTCCTCATTCGACGGCTCTTCTGACGATAGCTCCTCTGAAACGCGTTTCCAGTGCGACGGCTCCCCTTTCGACGGCTCCTTTGAAACGTGCTCCCTGTTCGACGACTCCCCTGTCGACAGCTCATATGAAACGCGCTCCCTGTTCGACGGCTCCCCTATCAGCGGAGACTTCACTCTGTCGCCGACTTGCTCGCTGACCAGATCACGTCGACCGCCAGCGATGCCGATGGGCGGAGCCGAAGGCGACGCACCAATGATCCCCTCATCGCTGGCGGCCGACGTCGATGCCGACTTAGGCAGGCCGGGGGCGAGCGATGGGAGGGAGGGAGGTGGGAAGAGGAGGAGTAGGTTTCGACGAGGGCGGAATGGAGGGAGAGGGATCGTCAGAAGAACCATCGTCCTTGGCTTCGAGCAACGAAATTGCCGCCGGCGATGGACCCGTCGGCGAAGAAATCTTCGTACGCTCCGACGCCGGCCCATGCTCCGCCTTCCACTCCTCCAGAGACATCGTCTCGTAGGAGACTGCTTCCACGGTTGTTACAATGCGGTTGTCAGTGAGGTCTAGCACCTCCCAGCCCTTGCTCTCTCGCGAAACACCGAGGTGAACTCCCCAGCGCGCCTTCGGCGCCAGCTTTCTGCCGCGCTGCTGCTCCGGGACCAAGAACTGCACCATGCAGCCCCACACGCGCGCCAACGTGAGATCCGGCTTCTTTTTTAACAGCAGCTCATACGGCGTCGTCCTCGGAGGAAGCGAAGCCCGTTCAAGACAATTGCGCACCCAGACAGCGTGGCGAAGTGCGAGGTGCCACCACTGATGCTTCACCCTCATGTGAAGGAGCATCGTCCGCACACCTTCGACGACCGTGCGCATCTCCCGCTCCGCCACGCCATTCTGCTGCGGGTGTAGGGGCACGTGAGGTTATGGAGGATACCCTTGTCCTCGACGAGATCGGTGAAGGCTCGACCAAAGAACTCCCCTCCGCGGTCAGAGCGCAGCCTTTTCACCGACTTCGAGGTCTGCCGCTCCACTTCCTTCAGCCATTTCTCGAAAACGGCCAGCATCTTCTTCGCAATCGGACGGACCCACATAAAGCGAGCCTTGCGGTCCTTGAGGAGGAGGAAGTAGAGGCTGTCATCTGCGGCGGCCACACGGAAGGGGCCGCAGAGGTCAATGTGGACGAAGTCGAGGGCGTTTTCAGCATCCGAGCCCTTCTCAAAGAAAGTATGCCGTGCCAACTTGCCGCCGACACAGGAGGCACACGGCAGATCGGATCCGGTCGATTGCTTGATGTCCAAGCTGACGGCAACTTCATGCTTCGCCGATCTCTTAATCATGTCGATGCCGATGTGCGCGAGCCTCGCGTGCCACCTATCCGGCGTTGACTTCGTCGCCGAGGCAATCGTCCGCAGAGCAGCTGCTTCCGTCGAAGATCTCGTCGATCTTAAGGAGCAGGGGCGGAGGTCAGTGCAAAGGACTCGGTCGATGTAGCGTGCTCGACCGAGCACATCTCCTGCAGCGGAAACGAGCAGCATCTTGTCACCCTCATCCTAAAGCTTCACGCCGTCGTCCTTCAGCTGACCAGCAGACAGCAGGTTCGCGTGCACGCCCGGAACGTATAACACGTCGGAGATGAGAATCGGCTTCCCGGTCTCCCCTTTCAGAGCAACTGTGCCACGACCTTCGACGGATTTCGCCTCTTGGCTTCATGTTGACGAAGGCCTCTCACGTTCCCATCAGATGATGAGAGCAGACGCTGTCGAGGAGCGCCATGGTCGGATTCGCCTGCACGGCTGCAGCGACCGCCTCAAAGTCTTCTCCAGCCTCCGGCGCCAGCAAAAAAGTTGGCTTGACCACTCCAATTATACAACAAGAGGCTTCTTTGCCACTCGAGGACGTCGACTTCTCCTTTCGCGGCTGGGTGTCTCGACGACGACGGTCGCTGTCAGACTTCCCGTCCTCTGATCGACGTGCATTTTCAGACTTTCTGCGGCTTCCTCTCTGATCGTCATCAGACTCGTCGCGATCAGGGCAGTCATATGAGAGATGATCACGGTCTCCGCAAATATAGCAGCGGCGTCCTCCTCGACGCGAACCACTACTACCGCGATCATTGCCGTTCGTCGACTTCCCGCGGTCGGCGCTCTCCGTAGACTTGGTGTTTGACGACTTTCCGCCACCGCCTCCGCCTCCTCCCGTCTTCCCATGCTGCCCCGATTGACGTCCGTGTTTCGTCGGAGCAACGTAGTTGGCCTGCGGAAGGAGCTCTGAAGATTGCTCAAACTCCTGCATGAACTCGTCCTGGATGATGTGACTCGAAAGCGAGTCCTCGTTCAGAGTCTCACACGTGCGGGAATTGTCAGCATCCGGCGCATCAGATTGTAGCTCGAGGGGAGGCCACTGATGACATGCGTGACTTGCGACGCCACCGAGTACTCGACGCCCGCCATTCGCAGGTCGGTCGCCGCACTCGATTGCAGTACTCGGTCGGCGATTCCTGCTCGCCCATCCGAATGTTGGTCAACCTCTTCTCCAGTTGGGCGATGCAGAGGTCGTCGGTCGCCTAGGTGCACATGATGTACTGCCACGCTTTGTAGCTAGCATCTACCTGAAATCTGCGAGACTTCGATGCGACTTGCACCAGAGGCAAGCAGCACCTTGAAATGACATTAAAGTCAGAAGGTGAGCAGCGTGAAATTCCAAAGCTCGACCTCCTCCTCGTCCGGCGCCAACACCTCTCCGTCGACGAACTTCTTCAATCCGGCGATCTCCAATTGTGGTTAGATAGACTCCATCTACGTGATCAAGCCGTGTCGACCTTCGAGCGGCTTCGGCAGAGCGATCTTGTCCTGCGAATATTTAAGGTAGCCATACGCCGACGCAATGCCTCCGTCTCGACCAGCTGACGCATGAGTCGCCGAGGTCGGCCTGACTCCACTCCGAGTTTGACGTCGACCATCGACGTTGCCGTTCGAGCGGCCTCCAGTCGGAGAAGATCGCAGCACTTGCGCTTGCACTCCGCCAACGCCGACGTCGGCGGCCCGAATCACTCCGCGAACCCTCGTGCTTCCACCGCCGACGACATTGCCGCCGTCACCTTCGTTGTGCACGGGTCGGGGAGAGGCGGATGCACCGTCCGCTTCAGCACGGGGAGGGGGATGCTCACGCGCCCACTGCGCACGAGTTCCAAGGAGCAGAAATCTCCAAGACCGCCTCGCCGTACCCGCCAGCCTCGTGGCGTGCCCGAACACCATCCAACCGTGCCTGCAGAGTATCCTCTACTCCTGCATAGACTCCTTGGTCGTCCATGGCGGTTTAGACGGTTGCCGGCCTACAACGACCAAGGTATAGAGCGCAAAAGTCAGCTAATCTGAAGGTTCTAACACGGGGCCGTTCAACGCTCACCGCACCATGCGGTGAGCTGAATTGCGTGGAACGCACGGTCAAAGTTCTGGCAGTGGTTCTTGACATGGCGTCAGAATGCCTTGATAGAATTCAAGCATAGATTCACTAGAAAAAAAGTTGATAGAACAAGATTATGGAACAAGCAAGGAGATCCCTAAAAGCAAGCAAAATGAACCCTGGAGAAACGTTCCTCGACAAACGCTTGACCTTTCCGAGTCAACAACGGCAGGTGAAATGACAAGCACATGTGCCTTTTACCTTAGTTAACAGTTTCTCAGGTTTACAACTTTGAGAGTTGTTTACGCTTTTACTGTGAGTAAAAACATGTTTCATGTTCAGTTTCCTTACTGATTCAAAATCTCCTGGGGAGTACAATTTCCGAGATGATCTGATTGGTCTAAATTTTCTGCTTCGCAATTGGTCGAAATTCGCGCATATTGCGAATTTCGGAGACAAGTAATTTCGGTCGACCAGAAACGCTCTGCTCGGCGACGCCTCGCTTGAGCACAATTGTCAACCAGCGTTTCGTCGACACGCCATTTTCTACAATTTCGTCGACCCGCAAAGCTCGATTTCGACGTCGATTTGCCCCCATCGCCAGGTGCCTCGTCGACGGGCAGTTGCATAGAGAAGAAACAACGCTTCAATTTCGACGAATTAATCTCGTCGAAAATTAACCCGTCGAACAGAGATGAAAGTCCCTGAAGTCGCGGATGACCACGAAACGAACACTGTTGTGCTCCGAAAAGGATGGCCGACGTTGCCCCAGCGCGGGCGGGGCCTTTTCTCTTCGACAATGGTTGGTACCAAGAGTAAGTGCGTTACTTAACCATATGGTGGGTACCACGAGTAAATGCGTTACTTAACCATGTGGTTAGTACCAAGAGAAAGTGCGTTATGTAACCATGTGGTTGGTACTAAGAGTATGTCCGCTACATAACCAATTTGGTTGGTACAAAGAGTAAGGGCGTTACTTACCCACATAGTTGGTACCGAGAGTACGTGTGTTACTTACCCATATGGTTGGTACCAAGAGTAAGTACGTTACTTAACCATGAGGTTGGTACCAAGAGTAAGTGCGTTACTTAACCATATGGTTGGTACCAAGAGTAAGTGCGTTACATAACTGTTTGGTACTAAGAGTAAGTGCGCTACTTACCCATATGGTTGGTACTAAGAGCAAGTGCGCTAGTTACCCATGTAGTTGGTACCAAGAATAAGTGCGTTACTTATCCATATCGTTGGTACCAATACTAGGTTCGTTACTTACCCATATGGTTGGTGCGAAGAGTAAGTGCGTTACTTACCCATATGGTTGGTACCAAGAGAAACTGCGTTACTTGACCATGTGGTTGGTACCAAGATTAAGTACTTTTTCTTAACCATATGGTTGGTACGAAGAACAAGTGCGTTACTGAACCATATGGTTGGTACCAAGAGTAAGTGCGTTATGTTACCATATGGTTGATACTAAGAGTATGTGCGCTACTTACCCATATGGTTGGTACTCAGAGTAAGTGCGTTACTTACCCACATAGTTGGTACCAAAAGTAAGTGCGTTACTTACCCATATGGTTGGTACCAAGAGTAAGTGTGTTACTAAACCATATGGTTGGTACCAAGAGTAAGTACGTTACGTAACCATATGGTTGGTTCTAAGAGTAAATACGCTACTTACCTATATGGTTGTACTAAGAGTAAGAGCATTACTTACCCACATCATTGGTACCAAGTGTAAGTTCGTTACTTAACGCACTCATAGCCCCAGAGTATATTTCAGCCTTATAGCTGGAGCTAAGCACAGAAGACGGACGAGTGGATAGAGCCAGTGCCGAGACTAAAAATGTAGCCCTTTGGAGACCACTAAGGCGCCTAGTCATCGGCCCACGAAGCGTCTGAGTGCCCACTGAACACAACTGAGCCCCGTCCCCCAAGCACAAGCCCCATGCCTGATGTACTGGCCATTAGCGTAGTACCCTCGTACCAGCCCGCCAGTGCTCAGGGCGGTGTCTCTCGGGCGTAACATAGCGCGCCAAGATGATGAGAAGGTACATGGGGCAACCCACAAGCTCTGGATACGGAGCCCTCGGCTTGACCACTAAGTACCTACATTAGCAGCCTCTATTCTACCAGATCTAGGCACACAAGAATAACAGCCACCCTCAGCACTAGCACCATCAGCATACATAACATACATGCAAGCAAAGACCTGGCCCCAATCAAGAGAAAATACATCCACACTATTCTTGAGCAAGCCTAACCAGACATGAATCTTGGCGTGTTCACCAAACTCCGCTCGAAAAGCGTTGTCGAGGCTGTAGAAGCAGCGAGCCTCAATGTGCCCCAGCCTGCTGCAGACCACTTCAGGGCCGCCCGTGTGTCGGCAGTGTTGGCAGCGACCTCCGCCTCCAGGCGAGAGAGCCCCGTGCCGACGTGACTGCTGCTGCTGCTGTCCATCCCCATAACATCCGCCTCCACCAGCTGCACCACCAGACGCAGCTCCTCGTCTAGCTGTACTCGAGCTTCCACCCCCGTCAGCTCCACCGCAACCGCCACCTGCCCCCCCCCCCCCCCCCCCCAACTCCCGCAACCTCCACCGCCACCGCCACCTCCACCTCCACCACCCCCACCACCGCCACCGCCGCCACCCCCGCCACTGCCATTGCTAGTGCCCCCTCCACCTCCCCCACGGCCCCCTCCACCTCCCCCACGGCCCCCTCCCCTAGGACGCGCACCCCTGCCGCGGCGTCTCCCGCTAGGGTCAGACGCAGTACCGACCTCCTCAACTCCAAGGAAGTCAGCAACAGCAGCAGAGGCAATAACAGGCGTGAGAAGGGAGGGGGAGCACCCCTCAAAGATGGAGGGGCGTGGAGTACCATGGGAGGCAGTTCCAACGTAGGCACTGGTCTCGGCCTCGAAGAGACGGGACTAAATAATTTGACAGTGTGCGCTAACGTACAAACCTTGCGTTGGTTTAAACTGCGTTTCTTCACCCGTTTTGGGGCGGGGAATAGATGCACAATTTCGGTCAGCCTAGAGTGCGACACTAAGATGTGACTAGGTCCTAAATTTCGCCAATACACTTTGCATTTTGCGATTTTGTTGTGCAACATTTCATGCTAATATTATTAGAAGTTTCGCTCAACATTCCGGTAATTTTACGTTAGTGTAGTTACAACAATCTAGACACCTACCTAAACTGCGTGATATTTACAAATAATTAGTGTACTCCGGTGCCATACCTGGTATCGCGTGCTTGAGCTGGCACTGTACTACCACCCTCTCGAAGGCGTGTGTATTGAAAGGAAGTTTTCTAGAAGCTTCTTCTTAATAAATTCTCATTCAGGGACCACGAATTTGGTATTCTGCTACACTACAATATCACTCCAAATCAATCAGTGTTAAAAAAATCACAAGTTTTGAAAAATTCAGTAACGGGAGGTTGAGATGTCTGAAATCACAGAGTAATCAGTGTCAGAATATGTTCCGCATATTTTATATAATTGTTTGTGATTATGCTGTAATTATTTCAAACCCTGTTGGTGGTGCACTGCTTATTTCTTATCTATATGTACTTTGTTTTCCATCGTGCAATCCCCCATTTAGCCCATTTTTCCTTCTCTATGCTCCTAGGCTAGGGTTTCTCCTAGCTTATATAGCTCCGAAGTTTGACATGTTATCAGAGCCTACCGATCCTATGGACCGACCCTGTTTCCGCCATAACACCCCTTGTGCTCTCGTCCGTCACGCTGTTGCCCATCACGAAATTTTCACTCCATGCGCATTCCGTAACAACCCCTGCCGGTCCCTCGTATCGCGCCCTGAACGCCCCTCATTTCTCAACCGGGTGCAACAGCCCGCGCCTCGTGCCAGCTCGCGACCAGGTGCAGCGACGCGCGCCCCGTGCCAGCGCACGACTAGGTGCAGCGAAGCGCGCCCCACGCCACCGCGCGACCAAGAGCAGCGGCGCGTGCCGCACGCCAACGTGCGACAGGCGCAGCGTCACGCGCACCATGCTAGCGCGCGACCAGGCATAGCGGCGCGCGTGCCCCCCGCCAGCGCTCTACTGACAGCAGCACCATGCGGCGCCCCCCCTCCACCCTCCCTGCCTCGGCTTCCGCCGTGGGGGGGGGGGGGGGTGGGGGTGGCGGGTGTGATGTGCCAGCACACCCTGCCACGCCTCACCCGCAGCTGCTGCTGCTGTAGAGGGGAGGTGGCAGGGACAGGGGGAGTGTGAGCTGGTGGCAGTAGGGACTCTGCAGGGAATACAGTAGGAGGGGTGGCTGAAAAAGGGGGGTGAGGTTAAGGGAACGGTTGAATTGGGGTGGAGATTTGGGGGTTTAAGTGGCTTCGACAGCATTGGAGCTATGACGCCCCCACCTCCTCTCCTCATCCCTCTCTTGCCTCCCCCTTCGTGAAAGGGGGTTTGAAAGCGGGTTCGCTAGCATTGGAGGTGTCACGCCCATGCCTGCCCCCCACCTCCTCTCCTCACCTCTCCTCTCCTCTCCACCTCCCCTCCTTTCTTGGACCCTCCCCTTCTTCCGCTGCCTGTTGTACCCCATCAGGGGGCGTTACTACATTTTTTCATATAAGCAAATATAGGGGCATGTCAAAATATGTTCTCCATGTTTTAAATAATTGTTTGTGGTTATAATATAGTTAATTGAAACCCTGTTGGTGGTGCACCATTGGCCTGCATGTTTCTTATCTATACGTTCTTTGTTTTCTATAGTGCAATCCCCATTTTGGCCAATTCTCCTCTCAGAATTCGAGCCACTAGACCACTGGGATAAAAGGGCTTGTTTGTGTAGCGGGTCCATACGCTCATAACCCCCCAGGCGCACCCGCCCGTAACCCTCCCAAGGATCAATCGGGGATCTCACAGTGCAGATCTACTGACATCTCCTTCTTTATGCTCCTAAGCTAGGGTTTATCCTAGCTTAGGTAGCTCCGAAGTTTGACTTTCAGAGTAATTAGAGTAATTACTCTGATAAAATCAGCCCTGGTCGAACATTGGCGAGGACTATAAACTTCACGAAGATTGGAGTGGTTTAGGGATGTTCAGCGCCCTACGAACAATATAGATCTTAGGGAGGGTCATACTGTCAAAACATATTTGTATGTTCTTAGTTCTGCAAGGCTACAGTGAGATGCTCAGTATAGAGTACAACCCCAGTTAGGGTTTCATACTTGTATCCCCCTGTTGCTAGTCACTCATCATTCCTGCATAGTTAAGTATCAACATGGTTTCAGAGCAGGTCCATCCGTAGGACTACCCGTTTAGGGCCCACCGTTAGTTCCGTTCTGCCCGTTTTACTGCCCGAATCGCGCCCTTAGGCTGGCCATTTTTTCCGCCCAAATCGCGCCCCTAGGCGAGCCGTTTTTCCTGCCCGAATCGCGCCCCTAGAAGGGCCATTTTTCCTGCCCGAATCGCGCCCCTAGGCGACCAGCTTTTCCTGCCCAAATCGCGCCCCTAGAAGAGCCGTTTTTCCTGCCCGGATCACGTCCATAGAAAGGTCGTTTTTCCTGCCCGAATTGCGCCCCTATAAGGGCCGATTTTCCTGCCCGAATCGTTGCCCCTAGGCGAGAAGCTTTTCCTGCCTGAATCGCGCCCCTAGAAGGGCCATTTTTTCTGCCCGAATAGCGCACCTAGGCGACGTTTTTTCCGGTGCGCCCTGCAGCCCGCGCGCCCGTGCGCATTGCAGCTCTGCAGCCCGCGTGCCGCCCTGCCTTGCAGCTCGCGCGCTGCCCTGCCCTGCAGCTCGCGCGCTGCCCTGCCGTGCTGCCCGCACGCCTTGCAGCCAGCGCGCTGCCCTTCCCGTGTAGCCCTGCAGCCCGCGCGCTGCCCTGCCCTGCAGCCCGCGCGCCGCCCTGCCCTGCAGCTCGCGTTCTGCCCTGCCCTGCAGCCCGCGTGCCGCCCTGCCCTGTAGCTCGCGCGCTGCCCTGCCCTGCAGCCCGCACGCTGCCCTGCCTGCGCAGCCCTACAGCCCGCGCGCCGCCCTGCCCTAGCAGCCCGCGCGCCGCCCTACCCTGTAGCCCGCGCGCTGCCCTGCCCTGCAGGCCGCGCGCTGCGCTGCCCTGCAGCTCGCGCGCCGCCTTGCCCTGCGGCCAGAGCGCTGCCCTGCCCTGCAGCCCGTGCGCTGCCCTGCCCTGCAGCCCGCACGCTGCCCTGCCCTGCAGCCCGAGCACTACACTGCCCTGCCCTGCCCTCTGCCTGCGCAGCCCTGCAGCCCGTGCGCTGGCCTGCCCTACAGCCCGCGTGCTGCCCTGCCCTGCAACCAGTCTGCGCCTTGCTGCCCGTGTACCCTGCTGTTAGCTCGTGCCCAGCTGCCCACACAACCTACTGGCCTCCACACCCACTCCAACAGTCGCTCCTGCTGTTGCAGCCACAGCGACTACCGCTACTGCTACAGCTGCAGCTACATCACCTGCTACTGACGCATTTGCGCCGTTGCTCCTGACTGCCTCTGCCTGTCATGGCCGCTATCACGATCGTAGCAGCGTCTGGGGGAGGACAGCAGCAGCAGCATCAGCCGGAGACTCTATCGCCGCAGCAGCTTCGCGAGTGGGTTATTCGGCGAGGCTACTCTGGTCCTGGAGCTTGGGATTACCTGCGTGCTAGAGGTACTAGACAGCAGCGGCAGCAGTGTAAGCGACGCGTCTCTAGTGTCGGTGCTGCTGCTCTAGGTGCTAGTGAGTCCGCTGCCGCTCTAGGTGCCAGTGAGACTGCTGCCACAGGTGCTAGTGAGTCGGCCACTAGTGAGTTTGCTGCCCTTAGCTGAGGCCCTGCACACTTTCACACTTGACTCTGGCGCGTTTCGTTGCTTCTTTCGTGACTGCACCACAGTTACACCACTCGCTGCACCGGTCCCAGTCTCACTGGCTGACCCCTCTGGGGGCCCCGTCATTGCACGAGCCTCCACTGTCCTCCCGTGTCCGGGAGTCCCCTCCGGCTCTCTTTCAGGCCTCCACCTCCCCTCGTTCTCGACGAACTTGGTGAGCAATGCAGTCCTTCAGGATGTTTGGGTTGATACCTTTATCCCTGGAGGGAAGCGTGTGGCAATCTGTACGTGCTCCCGGACTAGACGTCACCTTGCTACGTTCACTCGGCAGCCAGGGTCCAGTCTGTTCACCCTGACCACTGCGTCTGCACAGGTGGCTGCGCCAGGTCAGGTGGCTGCGTCGAGTCAGGTGTCTGCGTCTGGTCAGTTCGCTGCATCGTGCTCGTGTCTGGTACTCTCCCACCAGACTCTTCTCTGGCACCATCGACTCGGTCAACCCTCTCTGCCGTGTCTCCGCAGCATGCACTCACGTCTCCTTGTCTCTGGCCTTCCCAGGTCCCTGCCCCCCTTCCCGCGCTCGCCTACCCCGCCGTGTCTTCCCTGCGTCGAGGGGCGGCAGCGCGCCGCTCCTCACTCCTCGTTTCCTCCAACCACTGCTCCTCTGTAGACTCTCCACATGGACGTGTGGGGCCCGGCCCCTGTCAGTGGGACGGACCAGGAGCGCTACTTCCTGCTGGTCGTTGACAACTACACGCGCAACACCATGGTCTTCCCCTTGCGCAGCAAGGTGGCCGTCAGCAGTGTTTTGATCCCCTGAATCTGCGCTACTCGTCGCCAGCTGCGCAAGCGGTTTCGGCGGGACCTTCCAGTCCTGCGTCTGCACTCTGATAGGGTCGGTGAGTTCTCTTCCGACCTCCTTGCGGAGTTCTGTCGAGACGAGGGCATCATCCAGTCGTTCACGCTTCCGGCCTCTCCGTAGCAAAATGGGATTGCTGAGCATCGCATTGGCTTGATCATTGAGGTTGCTCGTACCTCCATGATCCATGCGGCAGCTCCCCATTTTCTGTGGCCGTTTGCGGTCCGATACGCCGCGCATCAGCTCAACCTCTGGCCTCGGGTCTCTTTGCCAGAGACCTCGCCCACACTCCGTTGGACGGGAAAAGTTGGTGATGCGTCGGCGTTTCGGGTCTGGGGCGCGCTCTCCCTTGTTCGCGATACCACCGCGAGCAAGCTCTCTCCTCGCACTCTCCGCTACGCCTTCCTAGGCTTCCCCACCGACTCCTCGCCGTGGCAGTTTTAGCACCCTCGCGAGCGTCGCGTGTTCTCCTCCTAGGACGTCACCTTTGACGAGTCGGTCTGTTTCTACAGGCCCCACCCGCACGCGTCCCTCCCGGTCCCCCCGGCGCCTCTCTTCCTGGTACCAGTTCCCCCATCGGTCGACCCCCTCCCCCCACAGGGTCCTGCTCCCTCAGGTGTGTCTCAGGTAGACCCACCCCCCTTGGTTGAGCCTTTGGAGATCTCCTCTGACTCCTCTGGCCCGGCTGAGGGGGGTGACTTGCGGCTGACGACACGGCGGCCACTCGTCGCTCTCCACGCTTGGAGACCCCTCCTGGTTTTCCGCCTCGACCGTCTTCACCACCTTTGCAGCCTGTAGCTGTGGCTACTGGTGCTGCTGGGGGTGGTGACACTGGGGGTGAGGACGCAGGAGGTGCTGGTCCTGGGGTTGCTGAGACTGGGCGTGCTGAGACTGGGGGTGCTGGTCCTGGGGGTGAGGGTTCTGGGGGTGCTGAGACTGGGGGTGCTGCGAGTCCTAGCTGTGGAGGGGCCGTGGGTGCTCCTGCTGCAGGTCCTGGTGTTGGATAGCAGCAGCCACCTAGTCGAGTCGAGACACCCTCACCGCAGCAGCTTCGTAAGTGGGTCGTTCGGCGAGGCCGCTCTGGTGATAGAACTTGGAGTTACCTAGACGCTGGAGCTACTGGTGCTGGAGGTACTACTGGAGCTGCTCGTGCTGGAGCTGGTGGTACTAGAGGTACTGGAGGTGCTGGAGCTGCTGGTCCTAGAGGTGCTCGTACTAGAGGTGCTGGAGCTGCCGGAGCTGGTGGTACTGCTGGTGCTGGAGGTACTAGAGCTGGTGGTACTGGAGGTACTGGAGGTGCTGAAACTGGTGGTACTGGAGGTACTAGAAGTGCTGGAGCTGCTGGTTCTGGAGGTACTGGAGCTGGTGGTACTGGAGGTACTAGAGGTGCTGGAGCTGTCGGGGCTGGTGGTGCTGCTGGTGCTGGAGGTACTGGAGTTGGTGGTACTAGAGGTACTGGAGGTGCTGGAGCTGGTGGTACTGGAGGTACTGGAGGTGCTGGAGCTGCTGGTCCTGGAAGTGCTCGTACTAGAGGTGCTGGAGCTGCCAGAGCTGGTGGTGCTGCTGGTGCTGGAGGTGCTGGAGGTGCTACTAAAGGTGCTGGAGCTGGAGGTACTGGAGGTGCTGGAGCTGCTGACGGTACGGGTACTGCACCGAGCCGACCGTTTTTCTCCCCGCAGCTGCAGTCGTCCCTGCCACCGACTGGCCCGGCCCTTTGCCACGTTCTTAGTCTCCCGTCTTCCACTGGCCTCACTCCACCTCTCCTGTGTCTACCGACAGACCAGTCTCAGCCACGGCTACTGCCTGGCTCCTCGCTGCCCGCTCCTTCTCCTCACACTAAGGTGATTGAGTCCCTGACTGAGCGTCGTGAGCCTGAGACTCGTGCTTCTACTCGTCGTGTCGCCCGTCCTCGTCCTCCTGCTGTCCCAGGCACTCACGGTATGGCACTTCGTCCTTCCTCTGTTCCACAGTGTGTTGTCCTGCCTAAGCCTCCCGCGTCCTCTCTTCCTGCCATGCCTGACCCTGAGTCCGACCTTGCTCGTGGTGCCAGTCTTACTGTCACTCGTCTCCTCGCTACTGTCGTCACTGACCCTGACTTTGAGTATACTGCTGCATTTGCCCTAGTCACTAAGCTAGTCGACTTTGCTGCTAGGAGTCGTCTTGACTACATCGGGAGTCTTCCTGGGTCTGAGTCTGTCTGTCCTCCGTCCGTGGGGGGTGAGCCCGCCCTTAGCAGTGACGTCCTTGAGGACAGGCAGTTTGAGCTTGAGTGTCTTGCGGCCGTTTTACCTCGTTTCGCATCCATGCTGCTTTGCCCTGAGGGAGACCCGGAACTTGACATCCCTACCCCGCGCTCTTACGCTGATGTGATCGCGGGTGAGTACTCCTCTTAGTGGCAAAGAGCCATGGACGCGGAGATGGCTTCCTGGAAGTCCACAGGCACCTACGTCGACGAGGTTCCCCCTCCTGGGGCGAACATAGTCGATGGCATGTGGATTTTCAGGGTGAAGCGGCCGCCGGGTTCTCCGCCTGCGTTCAAGGCGCGTTACGTTGCTCGAGGCTTCAGTCAGCGACAGGGGGTCGACTCTTCCAGACCTTCTCCCCCACCCCGAAGATGACTACTCTTCAGGTGTTGCTGCACGTTGCGGCACAGCGTGACTACTAGCTGCACCCCCTCGAATTCTCCACAGCTTTCTTGCACGAGGAGATCTGGCTGCGCCGCCCACTTGGCTTCACTGGGTCATTTCCTGCGGGTACCCAGTGGAGCCTCGGGCGGCCAGTTTACGGTCTCCGCCAGGCGCCCTGCGAGTGGCATGACACACTGAGGACGACACTTGCGACTCTTGGTTTTGCTCCTTCCTCTGCTGACCCGTCGCTGTTTCTATGCACTGACACTTCTATGCCGCCTTTCTACGTTCTCTTGTACGTCGACAACTTGGTTATTGCTACTGTTGACACTAAGGCGTTGGCCCTAGTGAAGGCGGAGCTGCAAGAGAGACACACTACACTGACCTGGGTGAGCTGCGGAGCTATCTTGGCTTGCAGATCCTTCAGAGCACGGCGCACTATCACCCTGACTCAGTCACACACGGTGCACCAGGTCCTTCAGCGCTTCGGCTTCCAGTTCTCCTCGCCACAGCCCACTCCTCTGCCTACAGGCCACTCGCTCTCAGCTCCACCTTCGAACGAGTCCGTAGAGCCGAGTGGTCCGTATCCAGAGCTTGTGGGTTGCCTCATGTACCTGATGACGTGCACACGACCTGACCTTGCGTACCCTCTCAGCCTCCTGGCTCGCTACGTGGCTCCCGGTAGACACCGAAAGGTGCACTGGGATGTTGCGAAGAGGGTACTGCGTTACTTGTGCAGTACGTCGGGCATGGGGCTCGTGCTTGGAGGACAGGGTTCAATGGTACTCACAGGTCACTCAGACGCTTCTTGGGCCGATGACCAGGCGACTCGTCGTTCGTCACAGGGTTACACCTTCCGTCTTGGCTCTGGTTCTCTCTCGAGGAGGTCCAGTCGTTCTTCTTCTGTGCTTGGCTCCAGCTGTGAGGCTGAGATCTACGCTGGGGCTATGGCTGCACAGGAGCTACGCTGGCTGACCTACCTGCTGACCGACTTGGGGGATCGGCCTCGTTCTCCTCCAGTTCTGTACGTCGACAACAAGGCCTTGTGTCATGAGCAGAGACTGGAGCACAGAACGAAGCACATTGCTCTTCGCTACTTTCTTGCTCCAGAGCTGCAGCAGCGTGGTCAGCTTCGCCTTTCCTACGTTGCCTCTCGGGCCAACACTGCTGATGTCTTCACCAAGGCCCTCGGGTCTGGTGATCAGCAGCGTTTTTGCGCTACTCTTGGGCTTCTGCCCACTATGCCTCACCTGCTTGTCTCTTGATCTTGCACTTGTTGTACACTGATATCTATATTTATACCTACATGTTTACTCTTGCTAGGTTATGATTAGTGTACTGCCTTGTTATTATAACTCTGCATGTGAACTAGCCTTGTGGCTGCTTGCTTGTGCTTAGAATGCGTGGTGATCTTGAGATCCACCATGGGCTTTGCATAGCTTTGTTCCCTTGCCTGACTGGTCTTGTAACTGTTTGTTGTATTGGCTATCCCTCACTTTGCCTAGGGGGTATGTTCTTAGTTTTACTAGGCTACAGTGAGATGTTAAGTATAGAGTATAACCCTAGTTAGGGTTTCATACTTGTATCCCCCTGTTGCTAGTCACTCATCATTCCTGCATGGTTAAGTCTCAACACAAACTTGTTTGATCAAAGAACTCCTTGATACAACACAATATCATTTTACTAGATTGTTAACTATATATTACAAATAGTAGTGGAAAAAAATGTAGCAAGTAAATGAATACTCAATAGCAGAAATATACTAATCGATTGGGAAGTCATTTATCATATATGCACACGCACACCCGCACGCGCACGCGCACGCACACTATTGTGAGTTGTATGAAAGAAGAGTGCGCAGAATGCAATATCGCGGAAGTGATTACAACTCTTGAGCAAATAATGAGGCCCACGACCAGGGCCTATGTTATTAGAAGAGCTCGGGATTGGTTCTAGACTTTCACCTTTATAGGACGCGGTAAAAGTGCTCGATCGAGGGGAGATCGATCCGGTCACCGTACTGAAACACCGCGTTTTACATACGAAAAGTACAAAACCGTTTAAAACCGCGCGAAAAAACAACCCTGAGGCGATCGATTCTCCACTTTTACCGCGTCCTTAGACCATTGCGCACCAAAATGAGATTGATCCGCCCTCGCTAAGAAACAGTTCTTTCCGCGATTTGCGACGTTGTTTACTAGGGTCGTCGGCACATGCTGCACACGCAAAATATGTAGCGACGAATAAGTGTGCGAGCATTGCGGCGAAAATAACAGGTGAGGGAGTGTTTCACACTTGTTTGGAGTGCGTGCGCGCACACGTTAAAGCTCGCCCAGCTAGCTCAGCCGTGGCCCCGTTGCGGGCGCTTCTCTCACCCGCCTCACATGGACGAGCAGAGCAGGACGGGCGGTGAAGCGCGGGTGCGGTACGGAGTGGTGGGGAGCGGCATGATGGGCGTGGAGCACATCCACAACCTCGCCGCCATGGCGGCCCGCCCCGACCTGACGGGCGGCGTGGCGGTGCAGCTCGTGGCGCTCGCCGACCCCCACCCGCCCTCGCAGGCCGCCGGGCTCGCCGCCGCTGCCCGCGCCGGCTGGACCGACGTGCAGGTGCGCGCTGGTGGGGGGTGGGAGAGGAGGAGGGGGTGTCGGGGGGAGGACTTTGATTAGCACGGGTGACGGCGACAAATGCGTTGAAGGTAAGCACGTGTGTGCCGACGGGGCATGGCGTGTGAGTAGATGGCAGTGGGGCGGTGGCATGGCGTGTGAGTAGATGGCAGTGGGGCGGGGGCATGGCGGATGAGTGCAGCGCAGCACGCAGTGAGCGCTCCTCCATCTCCTCATGCGCGCCCCTCTCGCCCTCCCCTGCGCGGCCTCGCAGGTGTTTGCCGACGTGCACAGCCTGCTGGCGAGCGGCGCATGCGAGGTGGACGTGGTGGTGGTGGCGGCGCCCAACATGACGCACGCCGCGCTGCTGCAAGCCATCCTGCGCCACCCGCGCCGCGTGCACGTGCTCGTGGAGAAGCCCCTCGCCACGTCCGTGCGCGGCTGTGACCTCGTGCGTGCACTGGGAGGGAGGGGGCGAGGGACCTACAGAGACCTACAGGAACAAAGGCACTATCACCAGTGCCAGTGTGAGCAAAAGCCACGCCACAAGCTCATGACTTCACCCAAATACCTGTCTCAACATGACCCCAGGTCACAAGCACAATAATCTACCCAAAATAGTCCGGCTCGTTTCCTGGTGCCCACTTGATGTTACAGCCGATGCTGCACAACGGAGATTGACGAGGAGACGGGAAAGGGGCGAGATGGACAGATTCGTGCGCGGCTGCGACCTCGTCCCTGCCGCTCACTACGTTGATCCCGCACATGCCATGCTGTCTGCCCACCTGCCCTCCTGCTCGACTGTACGCCTCTCTGCCTGCCCACCCGCCGGCAGGTGTTGGCGCTGGCAGCGGCAAGGGAGAGGGCAGCGGCGAGGGAGAGGGCAGCGGCGGGGGTGGTGCAGGTGGGGCTGGAGTACCGCTTCATGCCGCCCGTCGCCGCGCTGCTAGAGGAGGTGCGGGGGGGCGCCGTGGGGCGAGTGCACATGGTGGCCATCAGGGAGCACCGCTTCCCCTTCCTCCACAAGGCACGCCCTCCCTGCCCTCCGAGCCCTCCCTGCCCTCCGAGCCCTCCCTGCCCTCCGAGCCCTCCCTGCCCTCCGAGCCCTCGCTGCCTTCGCCTCGCCTTGCCTTCGTTTGCCATACCATGGCGCTGTGTATGGTGCATCCCTTTCACTCTCACAGCACATGAGCAGTGCGAAGTGGCACTGTGCATGGCAGGTGGGAGCGTGGAACCGGTTCAGCGGCAACAGCGGGGGCACGCTGGTGGAGAAGTGCTGCCACTTCTTCGACCTCATGAACCTCATCCTCCTCGACACCCCCACACGCGTCATGGCGTCGGGCAGCCAGAGCGTCAACCACCTCTCTGAGGAGTACGATGGCAAGGTGGGCGGCACGGTGGGCGGCAAGGTGGGCGGCAGGTAGCCATGCACATGCACTGGTTGCTTCCCTCATTCGGGCTGCCCTGCTGCGTGTTCCATAGCTTCGTTTTCCCTCCCCCCATGCTGTGCCTTGGCATGGCATGGCATGGCATGGCGTGGCGTGGTGCGGCCTGGCCTGGCCTGGAATGTCACAGCATGGCATGGAATGGAATGGAATGGAATGGCATGGCATGGCATGGCATGGAATGGAATGGAATGGAATGGCATGGCATGGCATGGAATGGAATGGAATGGCATGGAATGGAATGGAATGGCATGGCATGGCATGGCATGGCATGGAATGGCATGGAATGGAATGGCATGGAATGGAATGGCATGGAATGGAATGGCATGGAATGGAATGGCATGGAATGGAATGGCATGGAATGGAATGGCATGGAATGGAATGGCATGGAATGGAATGGCATGGAATGGAATGGCATGGAATGGAATGGCATGGAATGGAATGGAATGGCATGGCATGGCGGCATGGCATGGCATGGCATGGCATGGCATGGCATGGCATGGCATGGCATGGCATGGCAGGTGTCGGACATCTTAGACAACGCTTACGTGATCGTGGAGTACCAGGGGGGCGGCAGGGCTTGTCTTGACCTCTGCATGTTCGCCGAGGGGTCGCGCAATGAGCAGGAGATATGCGTGGTGGGGGACAAGGGCAAGGTGAGATATGCGTGGTGGGGGACAAGGGCAAGGTGAGATACGGGAGGGGGATGTGGCACGCTGTGTTGGTGGAGTGGTTGGAGATGCTCTCGGCTTGCCGTGGGTGAGCGCGGTCCGGTCCATAGCAGCTGCTTCTGCGTGTTTGGTCCTTGCACGTGTCCCACTGCCTGCCACTGTACTTGCTTGCATGGCGCATGTGGTGGGTGCATGGCGCGGTGGGTGCATGGCATGTGCGTGCAGGTGGAGGCGCTGGTCCCCGAAGGCATCGTGCGGGTGGGCAGGCGTGACGGGGGCAGGCAGGGCGTGGTGACTCGCACATGCAGCGATGAGCGCATACAGTGAGACCACTGGCCTTGGATGCTCCACACTCTACCACAGTACACCCACATCACATGCTCACCACATGCAGACCACATGCACATCTCATGCACACCACATGCACATCACATGCACATCACATGCACATCACATGCACATCACATGCACATCACATGCACATCACATGCACATCACATGCAGTCCACGCACACGCACTTCACAATCTGTTTTTTCTTTAACACCGTTCTGCACCACCACCACCACCACCACCACCACCACCACCACCACCACCACCACCACCACCACCACCACCACCACCACCACCACCACCACCACAGACAGTCAGTTTCCCCCACATGTGCCATCACCCCTTCGTGCCCCCCTGGCGGTGGCAGGTACGAGGGGCTGCACCACGGGGCGAGCTTCATCGAGCACCTCGAGTTCCTGCGCGTTGTCACGCAGGGCGGGGAGGGGGCATCGCAGCAGCTGGTGGGGCTGGAGGAGGGGCGCCTGGCCGTGGCCATGGGGGTGGCGGCGCATGTGTCCATCGACACGGGTCGCCCCGTGCTGCTGGCCGACGTTCTCTCGCAAGCCGCCGTGTGGATGCCTGGCGTGGCGGGCGAGGCAGAGGCCCTTGCCCGCGACGCATCTGGTTGATTTATATTGTTGGGAGCATGAGAGTGGAAGGCATGTCGCAAACAGATACACCTGTCTGCTTATATCGAATGTGACAATACTCACCCCCGTTTTTAAATTGAGGCCTGCCGAAATAATCTTGAAAATATGAAGCCCGCCAAAATTAAGTCTCCATAGAAGGTGGGCTGAGAAAAGCCCTTAGGACCTTATTGATGTATTGCAGCGGAAGTCGGAATTCATGAGCTGGTATAATGAGAACAATAATTGAGTGAGTAATACCATGATACGGTACTGTTTAAGTTAGGACAGTAGAATGAGAATGACTAGCAGGAATAATAAGATACGGTACAAGTACGGTAGTAAACCCCCCATTGGGTTGCTCCCTCTAGAGAGTACCTCATTAGAGCCTATAACCTAACAAATATACGGTATTGTTTGACGCACCCCCATAAGCGAAGTGGGGGACAACAAGAAGCGAAGTGGATCACGAAGTCACCACACAGTCCAAGCAAGTGGCCACAATGCTCATTCACATGCAGTACAATGATCACAACCTAGCAAGGGTAAGCATGGAGGCATATATATATATAGATCACAGTACAAGGCAAAGTCAAGAGGTAAGCAAGTGAGAAAGAGTAGGCACAAGGCCTAGAGCAGTGCAGAAACGCCGATGATCACCAGTCCTTACGTCGAGAGTAAAGGGAAAGGATGGTTGCACAATCGAGAAAGTTGGGTACAAGTAACAAAACCTATACCCTACATTAGCTACCCCACTAAAGCCTACATTTTATTATGACACAGGCATATAATTTGACACACCCCCATAGGCAAAGTGGGGGAGAGCAAGGGGTCACGGGACCAGTCAAGAGAAGCAAAGCAAGCTCAGGGTGGATCACAACGTCACCACACACACTGAGCACAAGCAAAGGGCCACAAGGCCAGTTCACATGCAGAGGTATATATGCAACAACAACAGTACAGTGATCTCTACCTAGCAGAGCAAGCATGCAGGTATATATATAGATCATAGTACAAGCAAAGTCTACAGCAAGTGAGGAAAAGTGGGCACAAGGCCTAACAAAGTGCAGAAACGCTGATGATCACCAGACAGAAGTGCCTTGGTGAATATATCAGCAGTGTTGGCCCGAGTGGCCACGTGAGCAAAACGAAGCTGACCACGCTGCTGCAACTCTCGAGCCAAGAAGTAACGCAGAGCGATGTGTTTCGTTCTGTGCTCCAGTCTGTGCTCCTGACACAAGGCAATGGCGGCCTTGTTGTCGACGTACAGCACTGGAGTAGAACGAGGTCGCTCTCCCAAGTCGGTCAGCAGATAGGTGAGCCAGCGTAACTCCTGTGCAGCCATGGCTGTGGCGTAGATCTCAGCCTCACAACTGGAGCTGAGAACTAAAGACGAGCGTGTAGAACGCCAAGAAACTGAACCAGAGCCAAGACTGAAGGTGTAACCCTGTGACGACCGCTGCGTAGCTTGGTCGTCAACCCAAGAAGCGTCTGAGTGCCCGGTGAGGACAACATCGCTCCGTCATCCAAGCACGAGCCCCATGCCCGATGTACTGCACAAGTAGCGTAGTACCCTCTTAGCAGCATCCACGTGCACCTTTCGGTGCCGACCAGGAGCCACGTAACGAGCCAGAAGGCCAAGAGGGTACGCAAGGTCAGGACGAGTGCAGGTCATCAGGTACATGAGGCAGCCCACTAGGTCTGGGTAAGGACCACTCGGCTCTACGGACTCGTCCGAAGGTGGAGCTGAGAGCGAGTGACCTGTAGCCAGAGGAGTTGGGCTGTGCCGAGGACCAGGTGAAGCCGAAGCGCTGAAGGACCTGCTGCACCATGTGTGACTGAGTCAGTGTGATGGTGCGGCGTGCTCTGTCCCGGGTGATCTGCAAGCCAAGGTAACTGCGCAACTCACCCAGGTCTGTGCACGTGTGTCTCTTCTGCAGCTCCGACTTCACCAGGGCGAGAGCCTCAGTGTCAGCAGTGGCAAAGACCAAGTCGTCGACGTACACGAGGATGTAGAACGGCGGCAGCAAAGTGTCGGTGCGCAAAAACAGCGACGGGTCAGCAGTCGACGGAGCAAACCCAAGAGCTGCAAGTGTCGTCCTCAGTGTGTCGTGCCACTCACGTGGCGCCTGGCGGGGACCGTAGACCGGCCGCCGGAGGCTCCACTGGGTACCAGGAGGGAACGACCCAGTGAAGCCAGGCGGGCGGCGCAGCCAGATCTCCTCGTGCGGGCTGCCCTGCAAGAAAGCTGTGCTGAAGTCAAGAGAGTGAAGCTCGTAGTCACGCTGAGCGGCAACGTGCAGTAGCACCCGAAGAGTGGTCATCTTCGGGGTGGGGGAGAAGGTCTGGAAGAAGTCAACTCCCTCTCGCTGACTGAAACCTCGAGCAACGTAACGAGCCTTGAAGACAGGCGGAGAACCTGGCGGCCGCCTCACCCTGAAAATCCACATGACACTGACGATGTTCGCCCCAGGAGGGGGAACCTCGTCAACGTAAGTGCCTGTGGACTTCCAGGATGCCATCTATGCGTCCATGGCTGTCTGCCACTGAGAGGAGTACTCACCCGCGATCGCCTCAGCGTAAGAGCGCGGGGTCGGGATGTCTGGAGCATCCGGGTCTCCCTCAGGGGCAAGCAGCATGGACACGAGATGAGGCGCAGCGGCTGCAAGACACTCAAGATCCTCGTGCCTGTCCTCAAGGACGTCCGTGCCAAGAGCACACTCACCCCCGACGGACGGAGGACAGACAGACTCAGACTCAGCAACAAGACTAGCGGCGTAGTCTAGACGACAGGCAGCAGCAAAGTCAACAAGCTCAGCGACTAAGGCAGACGCAGCAGCAGACTCAAACGACGGGTCAGTGACAACTGTGGCTAGTACACACGTGACCGTAGGGTGAGCAGTACGAGCGCGGTCAGACTCAGGCTCTGGACCGTCAGGCAGAGAAGACGCAGGAGGGGACGGCAGGGGAACACGCTGCGGAGCAGAGGAAGGACACAGGGCCATGAGGTGTGTGCCGGCGACAGCCGGCGGACGCTCACGAGGAACACGACGACCAGTACAACCAGTGCGAACAGTGCGAACAGGCGAGACAGGACGAGACGCAGGCTCACGACGCTCAGCAAGACCGCCTATCAGCTCAGTGTAAGGAGAAGGAGCAGGCAGCGGTGAGCCAGGCTGTAACGGAAGACCAGTAGAAGACGGGAGGCTAAGATCCTGGCGAAGCACGGAGCCAGGCGGTGGCACAGACGAAAGTGACGGCGGAGCGAAGAACAGTCGCGGCGGTGCAGTGCCACCAGCACCAGTAGCCCCAGCACCTCCTGCAGCTCCGGAACCTCCAGCGCCAGCACCCGCAGCAGCTCCAGAACCTCCAGCTCCGGCGCCACCAGCGCCAGCACCTCCAACAGCTCCAGAACCTCCAGCGCCAGCACCCGCAGCAGCTCCAGAACCTCCAGCTCCGGCGCCACCAGCGCCAGCACCTCCAACAGCTCCAGAACCCCCAGCGCCAGCACCCGCAGCAGCTCCAGAACCCCCAGCTCCAGTGCCACCAGCGCCAACACCTCCAACAGCTCCAGAACCTCCAGCGCCAGCACCCGCAGCAGCTCCAAAACCTCCAGCTCCAGTGCCACCAGCGCCAGCACCTCCAACAGCTCCACAACCTCCAGTAGAAACAACTCCAGTAGCAGAGTCACCAGCTCCAGTGCCTCCCGCAGCAGGGCCCCTAGCTCCAGCAGCGCGACCCTGACGGCTAACGTACCACTCACGCAGCTGCTGTGGGGAGAGAGGGACAGCGCCGGCTCCAGTGCCTCCAACACCGCGCCTCCCGCAGCAGGGCCTCCAGCTTTAGCAGCTCGACCCTGACAGCTAACGTACCACTCACGCAGCTGCTGTGGGGAGAGAGGGAGACGACGTCGAGAGCGCAGCGGCGAGGTACCAGCGGAGCGACTACGGAGACGGCCGCTCCAGGGAGACTGCTCACCAGACGCCTCAGCGCCCCCAGGTGCAGCACCCCCAGACTCAGTACCCCCAGGCTCAGCACCCCCAGACTCCGCACCCCCAGGCTCAGCACCCCCAGGCTCCGCACCCCCAGGCTCAGCACCCCTAGAAGCAGCACCCCGAGCAGGACCACCCTCAGCAGGACCGGAGTCACCAGTAACCTCAACCGGCGCAGTCAAGGGAGGAGGGTCTACCTGAGACACACCTGAAGGAGCAGGACCGGGAGCGGGGAGGGGGTCTACCTGGGGAGCACCTGGAGCGAGGAAGAGCGGTGGGGGGGCGAGAGGGGCAGTGCGGTAGGGGAAGAGACGGTAAAAGGGAACCGACTCGTCGAACGTGATGTCCTGAGAGGGGAAGACACGGCGCGAGGTGGGGTGGTAAAACTGCCAACCAGGCGCGTCAGGGACAAAGCCAAGGAAGACACAGGGAACAGCGCGGGCGGAGAGCTTGTCCGCGGTGGTATCGCGGACAAAGGCACGAGAACCCCAGACCCGGAAAGCCGACGCATCGCCAACCTCCCCCGTCCACCGCAGTGTGGGCGAGGTCTCCGGCAAGGAGACACGGGGCCAGAGGTTGAGCTGATGCGCGGCGTAGCGGACCGCAAACGGCCACAGAAAATGGGGGGCAGCCGCATGGACCATGGAGGTAGGAGCGACCTCCATGACCAAGCCAATGCGACGCTCAGCAACCCCATTCTGCTGCGGAGAGGCCGGAAGCGTGAACGTCTGGCGAATGCCCTCCCCACGACAAAAGCTCTGCAGAAGGTCGGAGGAAAACTCCCCACCTCTGTCAGAGTGCAGACGCAGGACGGGAAACTCCGTCCCGAACCGCTTGCGGAGCTGGAGACGAGCAGCGCGGATCCAAGGGATCAAAACATCAGGGACCTCACCCTTGGTGCGCAAGGGGAAGACCGTGGTGTAACGCGAGTAGTCGTCAACAACCAGCAGGAAGTACCGCTCGCGGTCCTGCCCACTGATGCGGGCTGGGCCCCACACGTCCATGTACAGGGTCTGCAGGGGAGCAGTCGTCGGGGGAAACGAGGAGGAGTGGGGAGCGGCGCGCTGCCGCCCCTCGACACAGGGAAGACAGGGAGGAGCAGGCGAGGGTGGGAGAGGAGGGAGAACCCTGGGAAGACTAGAGACAAGGACACGGCGGTGCATGCTACGAAGGCGCTGCACCGAGGGGTGACCAAGACGGTGGTGCCAAAGGAGGGTCTGGTGCGACAAAGCGCGACACGAGCAGGGGGCCGCTAGCTGACCTGACGCAGACGCAGACGCAGCGACCTGAGGGGACACAGTAGTCAGTGTGTACAGACTCGAGCCAGGCGCACGGGTAAACGTGGCCAGGTGCCGGCCTGTCCGGGAGCACGTACAGTGGGTCACGCGCTGACCTCCAGGAGTGAACTGGTCAACCCACTGGTCCTGGAGGTCAGCACCACTCACCAAGTTCGTAGAGAACGAGGGGAGGTGAAGACCTGACAGGGAGCCAGACGGGACCGCCGGACACGGCAGGACCGTGGAGGAGTGCGCAAGGACTGGACCCCCAGAGGGGTCTGCCAGGGAGACTGCAACCGGCCGACTGAGCGGCGTGAGGGTGGTGCTGCCGCGAAAGAAGGAGCGAGAAGCACCTGAGTCAAGTGTGAAGGTGTACAAGGCCTCAGCAGGCGCAGTACCAGAGAGAGCAGACTCACGAGCACCTGGAGCAGAAGCCTCACCAGCACCTAGAGGAGGAGACGCACTAGCACCTAGAGCAGCAGCCTCACCAGCACCTAGAGCAAGAGACGCACTAGCACCTAGAGCAGCAGCCTCACCGGCACCTAGAACAGCAGGCTCTATACCTGGGTCAGGCGGTACGCACAGGTAACAGGCAAAGATATCTACCCTCTGCCTAAGCAGCTCCAGCCAGGTGGGGAGCTCAGCCTCGTCGCCAAACTCGGTACGCCAGGCGTCGCTCAGATGGGCGAAGCAGCGGGACTGTGTGTGACCAAGCGTCCCGCAAGCCCGACCAGCCCGATCACCTGTGCGAATGACGTACGGGCAGCGAACGGTACTCCAAGACCCTCTACTCTGAGCGTACCACTCATAAAGCTGCTGGGGCGTAAGTGTCTCGCGCGGACGCCGCTGCGGCTACAGCTGGCCACTGCCAGACGCTACCGACTGACCAGCTCCAGGGCGACCGCCACGACGGCTACCGACACAACCCCAACTAGCGTACCACTCACGAAGCTGCTGGGGCGTGAGAGACTCGCGCGGACGTCGCTGGAGCTGCATCTGGCCACTGCCAGTAGCAGCAGTAGCAGTAGTAGCAGCAGTAGCAGCAGCAGCAGCCTAGCGGCAGTAACAAAAGTAGCAGCAGTAGCAGAAGTAGCAGCGCGGGCAGGGCAGGCGCGGCAGGCAGGCAGGCAGGCAGTCAGGCAGGCAGGCAGGCAGGCAGGCAGATGGCGCGGCAGCGCGCGAACAAGGCAGATGCTCACTAGTGGTGGGAAGGGCAGGCACTCGCCGCACGAGCAGGGCCAGCGCTCGGCGGGCGGCGGCAGGGTAGGCGCACGAAGGCAGGCGCGAGGTGAGGTAGGGGCGGCTGCATCGGGATCCAGGGGCCGCTGCACGGGGTCCAGGGGCGGCGTCGCGGGTCTAGGGGCGGCGTCGCGGGGTCCAGGGGCGGCTGCACGGAGTCCAGGGGCGGCTGCACCAGGGGCGGCTGCTTCAGGGGCCAGGGGCGGCTGCTCTGGGTCCAGGGGCGGCTGCTCGAGGGTCCAGGGGCGGCTGCTGCAGGGGCCAGGGGCGGCTGCACGGAGTCCAGGGGCGGCTGCACCAGGGGCGGCTGCTTCAGGGGCCAGGGGCGGCTGCTCTGGGTCCAGGGGCGGCTGCTCGAGGGTCCAGGGGCGGCTGCACCAGGGGCGGCTGCTGCAGGGGCCAGGGGCGGTTGCTCTGGGTCCAGGGGCGGCTGCTCCAGGGGCGGCGTCGCTGGTGCAGGGCAGCGCGCGGGTCCCACAGGCGCCGCGACGGGCGACGGGGGGCAGCGCGCAGGCCAGGCGGGGCCGCGTCGGCGGCAGGGCGGGGACGCGTCAGCGGCAGGTCGGGGCCGCGGCAGCGGCAGGACTGGGCCGCGACAGCGACCTGGCGAGGCCGCGTTGGCGGCAGGGCGGGGCCGCGACAGCGGCAGGGCGGGGCCGCGTCGGCGGCCGTAGAAAGCAGCGCGAGGGCTGCGGAGCGGGGCGCGGGGCAGGAGAAGGCAGCGCGGGGGCTGCGGGGCGACGCGCGGGCCTGACAAGGCAGCTAGCGAGCTACGCGCGGGGCTGACGAGGCAGCAGGCGGGCTGCTAGCGGGCTGTACGAGGGCCAGCAGAGGCGAGCGCGAGGGCTGCGCGACGCAGGGCAGTGTAGGCAAGGGGCGGGGTAACTCGGTAACCGGCGGAAAACGGTTGGTGGGCCCTGAAAAACAGTCCTAAAACGGTCCTAAGGACCTATGTTGCTCTGATACCATGTCGAGAGTAAAGGGAAAGGATGGTTGCACTATCGAGAAAGTTGGGTACAAGTAACAAAACCTATACCCTACATTAGCAATCTGACGGAGCCCTTGCGGGGGAGTTTAAGACTTGTTGCATACAAGCAAAAAGGTTTACGATTGTCTAGAGTACAAGAGACAGGTTGGGCCGCCTGGAGTAGCTCGCTGTGATGCGCCGTGAGGAATGAGTAAATTTGATCAGGAGCTTCATACTCATCAACTGCGCTCGGGTCACTGATTCCCTGCGAGGAGTATGGAGGGACGTGATCCGCCGCGCTTAGATTTCGTGCTGGGGAGGGAGATAATAACGTACGCGTCAGTCAAGGATCGGATCAGGAGAAGGAAGGTAGCGGACAGAGAGAACAACCGCTGAGCTCTGCTTGTGATTGACCGGCAGGTGGGAGCGGAATTCGCCCTGTGGGGCCAGGACCTCGATGAGGACCTCCTGATCTGGGAGGGGAAGAGCATTATGAAGACCGGCAAAGTCAGAGAGGAGGAGACGATCACCATGAAGAGTGACGGAGCCAGCGAGAAGGAGATGATCAGTATGAAGAGCGACGAAATCAGAGAGGAGGAGAACCGCATCATAGATTCTCAGTGGGAGGATACGAAGCCATGGAGGCCGGAAGAGGAGGTCGGCCTGCTGGGACCGGGGAAAGAGGGACAACGCGCTGGGGGACTGGCAGATCGATGAACGCTGCTCCACCGAAAATCGAGGTGCCAGACCGCTTCTCAGGGACGCCAAAAGAAGAGCCTACGCTAAAGAACTACCTCATGTGTCAGATATATATGACTTAGTCTTTGTAGGCTCTAGTGGGGTAGTCACTAAGGGGTACAGGTTGTCAGAATGTTATAATTGTCTAGCCTGCAGTGGGGTACTCTATAGTGAGTACAGCCCAATTAGGGTTTGCTATATGTATCCAACTGCTTGCTAGTGAACATCCTCCTTTATTCATTCTTACTTTCTACTGCTAGTTCTGAAATGCTATCAGAGCAGGTCGACCCTCCTGGGTCGATCCTGTGGGTGGGCCCACCACCTCACTGCTTCCGCTGCTACTGCTACTCTGTGTGTTGCACGCCCCGTGGCGTGCGACGGATTTTTCATCCCGCCGCGCGCTCGGAGCGTGCGGCGGTTTTCTGCCCGCCGTGCGCCCCGAGGCTCGCGGCGGTTTTCTGCCCGCCGTGCGCCCCGAGGCGCGCGGCGGCTTTCTGCCCCGTCACTCCGCGCGTCGCTCCCGGGAGGCGCTGCGACGGGCGACGGGGACCCGCGCGTCGCCCCCCGTCGCCCGTTGCGGCCTGCGCGACCTGCGTAGGGCCCGCGCGCGGCCCGTACAGCCTGCGCGCGGCCCGTACGGGCTGCGCCAGGCCCGCGCGCGGCCCGTACGGGCTGCGCCAGGCCCGCGCGCGGCCCGTACGGGCAGCGCCAGGCCCGCGCGCGGCCCGTACGGACTGCGCCAGGCCAGGGCGCGCCTCGGGCCGCCCGCACGCGGTTCGTATGGGCTGCGCCAGGCCCGTGGGCGCCCTGTTTTCTCTGCCCCTGCGCTGCCCGCTGTCCCCCGTGCTTCTGACGGCGCCCCACCCCTGCTGCTGCCCGTTCTCCTGAATTAGGGTTTGGGGGTGGGGGGTATGGGGGTGCAGTTTCTGTGCGTCGTCCCCTGCTCCTCCTCCTCCTCCGTCTCCCAGTGCTGCAGCTGCCGCTGAGGGGGGTGGGTGTGTGGGAGCCGAAGGAGTGGTACTAGGGGGGTGACGTGCAAGTGGAGTTAGGAGTGAAGCAATGGGTGTGTGGGGGTGTGTGGGACAGTTGGAGGAGGTTGAGCGGAGGCTGCTGTCTTGTCGTCCGCAGCACCTGTAGTCCGGGGCGCACTGTCCTGGTAGCCCAGAGAGTCTGCTGCGCCTGTCGCCGGAGGGTCCGTTGCTCCTGTAGCTCCTCGTAGCCCGTGAGCCAGTTACTCCAGTAGTCCGGGGCGCACTGTCCCGGTAGCCACTGTGCCAGCAGCTCCTGTTGCCCGTGTGTCTGCAGCTTCAGCCGCCGTCTCTCATCTTCTCTCCTCTCACAGTCCCTCCTCCTCCTCACTTGCCCGCTGTGACTACCACTAGTTTTGCTTATAATTGTGAACTATTACTATACTTGCTTGTTGTGCTGTTTACACCCCACTTTGGCTATAGGGGTGTGTCAGAATGTTTTAATTGTCTAGCCTGCAGTGGGGTACTCTATAGTGAGTACAGCCCAATTAGGGTTTGCTATATGTATCCAACTGCTTGCTAGTGAACATCCTCCTTTCTTCATTCTTACTTTCTACTGCTAGTTCTGACACAGGTTTCTAGGGTTTCATATTTGTATCCAACATTTTCCTAGTTCAACCATTCCTCATTCTTCACATGGTATAGAGCGGGTTCCCTAGTGGGACCGTTTCTTCCTAAGGGCCCACATTCGATTTTTTTTTTTTAGCCTGCCCGAAGCGCGCTTCGCGTCCTGCCCTAAAATTTCGCGGCCCCCCTTAGTGGCCTGCCCCTTAACGGCCCCTTAGTGGCCCCTTCGCGGCCCCCCTTAGCGGCCCCCTTCGCGGCCCCTTCACGGCCCCTGTCGCGACCCCTTAGCGGCCCCCTCGCGGCCCCTCCTAAGGCCCTTCGTGCCCCCCCCCTTCGCGGCCCTTCGCGGCCCCCTCACGGCCCTTCGCGGCCCCTTCGCGGCCCTTCGCGGCCCCCTTACGGCCCTTGCGGCCTCGTCGCGACCCTTCGCGGCCCTTCGCGGCCCCTTCGCGGCCCCTCCGCGGCCCTTCGCGGCCCCTTCGCGGCCCCTCCGCGGCTCCTTCGCGGCTCTTCGCGGCCCCTCCGTGGCTCTTCGCGGCCCTGCCGCCCCGTCGTCGCCGCCCCAGCAGCAGCTGCCGTCGCGCCTGCTGCCACTGCCGCTTCCGCCACGGCCGTTCGCCGCCGCCGCTGCTGCCGTGACAGCCGCTGCCGCTGCTGCAGTGACAGCCGCCGCCGCTCCTGCCGTGACAGCTGCCGCCGCTGCTGCTGAGACAACCGCCGCTGCCGCTGCCGTGACAGCCGCAGCCGCCGTTCGTCGCGGCCGCCGCCGTTCCTCGCAGCCGCCGCCGCCGTCCCGGCTCTACCCTGCAACCGAGTCGCGGCCCTGCTCTGCCGCCCTGTCGCGGCCCTGATCCTGCCGGCGCACCTCGACCCTGCCCCACCACTTGCGGGCTTCTACCCACCCGCCCCTGGTAAGCGCACCGCCGAGCCGCGCCCCTCCTACTGCTGCTACTGCTAACCTGCTTCAGCTGCTGCTGCTGCTAGCCTGCTGCTGCTACTGTCATGGCTAGTCCCAACGTTCTTACCTTTGATGCTGAGGGTCGAGCGGTAGACTTTGAGGTCTGGATAGATGATCTGCAGCTTTTCCTGCAGTGCGATAGCAAACACGACCTCTCACTGTTCGATCTCACGTCTGGTGCCTCTACTGCCCCTGCTGCCGATGCTGACAGTACTGTTCGCTCACAGTGGGCCACGCGCGATGCTGCTGCCCGTCTTGCTGTGCGTAGTCACCTGCCGTCCACTGAGCGCACGCACTTTAGCCAGTACAAGACTGCTAAGACCTTGTACGACGGTGTAGTGGCACGCTACTCCTCCCCTGCCACTGCTGCCCTTAGTCGCCTCATGCTGCCGTACCTGTTCCCTGACCTCGCCGCCTTTGCCACAGTCGCTGACCTCATTACGCACCTCCGCACTAGTGACACCCGCTACCGCGCTGCGTTTCCTGCTGAGTTCTGCGCCAAGAACCCCCCCCCTATATACATCACCCTCTACTACCTAGTCACCCGACTCCCTGACTCCCTTCGCTCGGTCAAGGACCACTTCCTCTCTGTTTGCCCCACCACACTCACCGTTGACCTCCTCGAGGAGCGCCTCCTTGCAGCTGAGAAGAGTATAGTTGCTGTAGGAGCCTCTCGTGGTGACCCTCGTGCCCCTTTCTTTGAGGGGTGCTCCCCCGTTCCCCTTTTGCCCTCTGTTGCCTCTTCTGCTGCTGTCGACCTCGTTGGCACCGAGTCGGTCGGCGCTGCGTCTGCCCCTAGCGGGAGGCGCCGCAACGGCAAGGGCAGGGGGGGCAAGGGTGCTGGGGGAGCGGGCGGGGGCGGTGGTGGTGGAGGTGGGGGCGGCGGAGGGGGTGGGGGTGGCGGTGGGAGTGGTGGAGGGGGTGGGGGCTCTGGTGGCGGCGGCGGAGGCGGCGGCGGCGGTGGCGGTGGGAGTGGAGGAGGCGGCGGTGGCGGCGGTGGCGGCGGCGGCGGTGGGGCTGGTCGGGGTGGCCCTGTGCAGCGGGGAGGCTTCGGTGGTGGTCAGCGCCAGCAGCAGCAGCGCACTCGTGAGACCCCTCCCCCCCAGCAGCTTCGTGAGTGGTACGCTGCGCGTCAGCGAGGTGGGGTTGCTGGTCCCTGTGCCTACGTCCTGCGTACCGGCGACCGCACTGGCGAGCCGTGCGGCGGCCCGCACACCACCCAGCGCTGCTTTGGCCGCCTGACTGACGCCTGGCGTCTCCAGTTCCCTGACGCCTCTGAGATCCCTCGCTGGGGTGATTTGCTCAAGTCGGGTGTAGCTACCTTTGATCTTGACTATGATGCTATTCTTGCTGCCATGTATGTTGTGTCTACTAGTGATGAGGGTGACTGTTACCTGTGTGTTCCGCCTGACCCGAGCATTGCGGCTGCTGCTCTAGGTGCTCGCGAGTCCGCTGCTCCAGGTACTAGTGAGTCTGCTGCTCCAGGTGCTAGTGAGTCTGCTCTCTCAGGTACCACGTCTGGTCAGGCTTTGCACACCTTCACCCTTGACTCAGGTGCTTCTCGCCCCTTCTTTCGAGACCGCACCACCCTCACGCCGCTCAGTCGGCCGGTTGCGGTCTCCCTGGCAGACCCCTCTAGGGGTCCTGTCCTTGCCCACTTCTCCACTGTACTACCGTGTCCAGCGGCCCCGTCTGGCTCCCTGTCCGGTCTTTACCTCCCCTCGTTCTCTACGAACTTGGTGAGTGGTGCTGACCTGCAGGATGGGGGAGTTGACCAGTTCACTCCTGCGAGTCAGCGGGTGACCCACTGCACGTGTGCTCGGACGGGCCGACACTTGGCCACATTTACCCGTCAGCCGGGGTCAAGCCTGTACACACTGACTACCGAGTCTCCTCCGGTTACTGCGTCTGGTCAGGTAGCTGCGTCGGGTCAGGTGTTTGCTGCAGCGTCCAGGTCTGGTCCTGAGTCTGCCCCCTGCTCGTGTCGCCTCCTGTCCCACCAGACCCTCCTCTGGCACCACCGCCTTGGTCACCCCTCCCTGCCTCGTCTCCGAGGCATGGCCTCCCGTGTCCTTGTCTCTGGTCTCCCCAGGTCCCTCCCTCCCCTTCCTCCGGGGCCTGCCCCTACCTGCGTTCCCTGCGTCGAGGGGCGGCAGCGCGCCGCTCCTCACTCCTCCGAGTTTCCGCCGACATAGGCTCTGCTGCAGACTCTTCACATGGACGTGTGGGACCCAGCCCGCGTCCGTGGACAGGGTCACGAGCGTTACTTCCTCTTGGTGGTTGACGACTACTCGCGTTACACCACAGTCTTCCCCTTGCGCACCAAGGGTGAGGTCACTGGGGTGTTGATCGACTGGATCCGCGCTGCTCGTCTCCAGCTCAGAGAGAGTTTCGGCTCGGACTTTCCTGTTCTGCGTCTGCACTCCGATAGAGGTGGAGAGTTTTCCTCCGACCTTCTTCGAGCCTTCTGCCGTGCGAGGGGCATCCGCCAGACGTTCACGCTTCCGGCCTCTCCACAGCAAAATGGGATTGCTGAGCGCCGCATTGGCATGGTCATGGACGTCGCTCGTACGTCCATGATCCATGCGGCTGCCCCCAATTTTCTGTGGCCGTTCGCGGTTCAGTACGCGGCGCAGCAGATCAACCTTCAGCCCCGGGTCTCCTTGCCGAAGACCTCCCCCACCCTGCGGTGGACGGGGAAGGTTGGCGATGCGTCTGCGTTCCGTGTCTGGGGATCTCGGGCTTTCGTCCGAGACTTGTCTGCGGACAAGCTGTCCTCTCGTGCTGTTCCCTGCGTCTTCCTTGGCTTCCCCCCTGACGCGCCTGGTTGGCAGTTTTACCACCCCACCTCGCGCCGTGTTCTGTCCTCCCAGGACGTCACGTTTGACGAGTCGGTTCCGTACTACCGTCTCTTCCCCTACCGCGCTGCCCCCCTCCCCCCCCCGCCGCTCTTCCTCGCGCCAGGTCCCCCCCCGGTAGACCCCCTCCCCCCTCAGGGTCCTGCCCCCTCAGGTGTGTCCCAGGTAGACGCAGTCGAGCCTGTCGAGGTAGCTGTTGACTCTGGTGCTGCTAGGGGTGCTGAGCCTGAGCGTGCGGAGCCTGGGGGTGCTGAGCCTGGGGGTGCTGAGCCCGGGGGTGCGGAGCCTGGGGGTGCTGAGTCTGGGGGAGCTGAGTCTGGGGGTGCTGAGCCTGGGGTTGCTGAGTCTGGGGGTGCGGAGACTGAGGGTGCTGGGCCTGCTCGAGTGGAGCATGGTGGTGCTGGGCCTGGAGGTCCTTCGGGTGCTTCGTCCCGGCGGGAGCTGCCCTCTCCCCAGGAGCTACGTGAGTGGTTTGCTCGCCGCTGGAGTCGTGCTGCTGGAGCTGGTGGTGCTACCGGTGCTGGAGGTTCTGCGGCTGCTGGAGGTTCTGGAGCCACGGGTCCCGGAGGTGCTCGTACCGGCGGTACTGGAGCTGCAGGGCCTGGTGGAGCTGCTGGTGCTGGAGCTGGAGGTGCTACTAACGTAGGTGCTGCTGCGTCTTCCGGTGGTCCTGCTGGAGCTGACGCTGCTGGAGGTCTTGGCGCTGGAGGTGCTGCTGGAGCTGGTACTTCTGGGGGTGCTGGAGTTGGTGCTGCTGGAGCTGGTGGTGCTGCTGGCGTTGGTGCTGACGCTGGGGGTGCTGGTGCTGTCCCTGCTGGTTCTGGAGGCGCTGCGCGGCCGCGGCCGTACTTCGTTCCACTCCTTCAGCAGGTTCTTGGTCTCCCGCCTTCTACTGGTCCTGCTCCTTCCTTAGAGTGTCCACAGCCTGTCCGGTCCGAGTCACAGTTACAGCTCGCCTCCCCACTGCCTGCTCCTCCTCCCTACACTGGTCCTACTGGAGGTCTTGCTGAGCGTCGTGAGCCTGAGTCTCGTCCTGCGTCGCCTGTTCGTGCTGGTCGCACTAGTCTTCGTGTTCCACGCCAGCGTCCTCCTGCGGTCCCGGGCACGCACCAGATGGCACTGCGTCCTTCCACTGCTCCACTGCGTGTCCCTTTGCCGTCACCTCCTGCGTCCTCTCTTCCTGCTCTTGCTGACCCGGAGTCTGACTCCCTTCGTGCTGCCAGTCCTACTGTCACGCGTCTCCTGGCTACTGTTGTCACTGACCCTTCCTTTGAGTCCACTGCTGCGTCTGCCTTAGTTGCTGAGCTTGTCGACTTCGCTGCTCACTGTCGTCTAGACTACGCTGCTTGTCTTGTCGCTGAGTCTGAGTCTGTCTGTCCTCCGTCCGTCGGGGGTGAGTGTGCTCTTGGCACGGACGTCCTTGATGACAGGCAGGAGGAGTTCCAGTGTTTTGCTGCTGCTTTACCTCATCTCGTGTCCATGCTGATTGCCCCTGAGGGAGACCCGGATGCACCAGACATCCCGACTCCGCGCTCTTACGCAGAGGCGATAGAGGGTCCCTACTCCTCTCAGTGGCAGTCAGCCATGGACGCAGAGATGGCTTCATGGAAGTCCACAGGCACCTACGTTGACGAGGTTCCCCCACCTGGGGCGAACATCGTCAGTGGCATGTGGATTTGGCATGTGGAATGGAATGGCATGGCATGGCATGGAATGGAATGGCATGGAATGGAATGGCATGGAATGGAATGGCATGGAATGGAATGGAATGGAATGGCATGGAATGGAATGGCATGGAATGGAATGGCATGGAATGGAATGGAATGGCATGGAATGGAATGGCATGGAATGGAATGGCATGGAATGGAATGGCATGGAATGGAATGGCATGGAATGGAATGGCATGGAATGGAATGGCATGGCATGGCGGCATGGCATGGCATGGCATGGCATGGCATGGCATGGCATGGCATGGCATGGCAGGTGTCGGACATCTTAGACAACGCTTACGTGATCGTGGAGTACCAGGGGGGCGGCAGGGCTTGTCTTGACCTCTGCATGTTCGCCGAGGGGTCGCGCAATGAGCAGGAGATATGCGTGATGGGGGACAAGGGCAAGGTGAGATATGCGTGGTGGGGGACAAGGGCAAGGTGAGATACGGGAGGGGGATGTGGCACGCTGTGTTGGTGGAGTGGTTGGAGATGCTCTCGGCTTGCCGTGGGTGAGCGCGGTCCGGTCCATAGCAGCTGCTTCTGCGTGTTTGGTCCTTGCACGTGTCCCACTGCCTGCCACTGTACTTGCTTGCATGGCGCATGTGGTGGGTGCATGGCGCGGTGGGTGCATGGCATGTGCGTGCAGGTGGAGGCGCTGGTCCCCGAAGGCATCGTGCGGGTGGGCAGGCGTGACGGGGGCAGGCAGGGCGTGGTGACTCGCACATGCAGCGATGAGCGCATACAGTGAGACCACTGGCCTTGGATGCTCCACACTCTACCACAGTACACCCACATCACATGCTCACCACATGCAGACCACATGCACATCTCATGCACACCACATGCACATCACATGCACATCACATGCACATCACATGCACATCACATGCACATCACATGCACATCACATGCACATCACATGCAGTCCACGCACACGCACTTCACAATCTGTTTTTTCTTTAACACCGTTCTGCACCACCACCACCACCACCACCACCACCACCACCACCACCACCACCACCACCACCACCACCACCACCACCACCACCACCACAGACAGTCAGTTTCCCCCACATGTGCCATCACCCCTTCGTGCCCCCCTGGCGGTGGCAGGTACGAGGGGCTGCACCACGGGGCGAGCTTCATCGAGCACCTCGAGTTCCTGCGCGTTGTCACGCAGGGCGGGGAGGGGGCATCGCAGCAGCTGGTGGGGCTGGAGGAGGGGCGCCTGGCCATGGCCATGGGGGTGGCGGCGCATGTGTCCATCGACACGGGTCGCCCCGTGCTGCTGGCCGACGTTCTCTCGCAAGCCGCCGTGTGGATGCCTGGCGTGGCGGGCGAGGCAGAGGCCCTTGCCCGCGACGCATCTGGTTGATTTATATTGTTGGGAGCATGAGAGTGGAAGGCATGTCGCAAACAGATACACCTGTCTGCTTATATCGAATGTGACAATACTCACCCCCGTTTTTAAATTGAGGCCTGCCGAAATAATCTTGAAAATATGAAGCCCGCCAAAATTAAGTCTCCATAGAAGGTGGGCTGAGAAAAGCCCTTAGGACCTTATTGATGTATTGCAGCGGAAGTCGGAATTCATGAGCTGGTATAATGAGAACAATAATTGAGTGAGTAATACCATGATACGGTACTGTTTAAGTTAGGACAGTAGAATGAGAATGACTAGCAGGAATAATAAGATACGGTACAAGTACGGTAGTAAACCCCCCATTGGGTTGCTCCCTCTAGAGAGTACCTCATTAGAGCCTATAACCTAACAAATATACGGTATTGTTTGACGCACCCCCATAAGCGAAGTGGGGGACAACAAGAAGCGAAGTGGATCACGAAGTCACCACACAGTCCAAGCAAGTGGCCACAATGCTCATTCACATGCAGTACAATGATCACAACCTAGCAAGGGTAAGCATGGAGGCATATATATATATATAGATCACAGTACAAGGCAAAGTCAAGAGGTAAGCAAGTGAGAAAGAGTAGGCACAAGGCCTAGAGCAGTGCAGAAACGCCGATGATCACCAGTCCTTACGTCGAGAGTAAAGGGAAAGGATGGTTGCACAATCGAGAAAGTTGGGTACAAGTAACAAAACCTATACCCTACATTAGCTACCCCACTAAAGCCTACATTTTATTATGACACAGGCATATAATTTGACACACCCCCATAGGCAAAGTGGGGGAGAGCAAGGGGTCACGGGACCAGTCAAGAGAAGCAAAGCAAGCTCAGGGTGGATCACAACGTCACCACACACACTGAGCACAAGCAAAGGGCCACAAGGCCAGTTCACATGCAGAGGTATATATGCAACAACAACAGTACAGTGATCTCTACCTAGCAGAGCAAGCATGCAGGTATATATATAGATCACAGTACAAGCAAAGTCTACAGCAAGTGAGGAAAAGTGGGCACAAGGCCTAACAAAGTGCAGAAACGCTGATGATCACCAGACAGAAGTGCCTTGGTGAATATATCAGCAGTGTTGGCGCGAGTGGCCACGTGAGCAAAACGAAGCTGACCACGCTGCTGCAACTCTCGAGCCAAGAAGTAACGCAGAGCGATGTGTTTCGTTCTGTGCTCCAGTCTGTGCTCCTGACACAAGGCAATGGCGGCCTTGTTGTCGACGTACAGCACTGGAGTAGAACGAGGTCGCTCTCCCAAGTCGGTCAGCAGATAGGTGAGCCAGCGTAACTCCTGTGCAGCCATGGCTGTGGCGTAGATCTCAGCCTCACAACTGGAGCTGAGAACTAAAGACGAGCGTGTAGAACGCCAAGAAACTGAACCAGAGCCAAGACTGAAGGTGTAACCCTGTGACGACCGCTGCGTAGCTTGGTCGTCAACCCAAGAAGCGTCTGAGTGCCCGGTGAGGACAACATCGCTCCGTCATCCAAGCACGAGCCCCATGCCCGATGTACTGCACAAGTAGCGTAGTACCCTCTTAGCAGCATCCACGTGCACCTTTCGGTGCCGACCAGGAGCCACGTAACGAGCCAGAAGGCCAAGAGGGTACGCAAGGTCAGGACGAGTGCAGGTCATCAGGTACATGAGGCAGCCCACTAGGTCTGGGTAAGGACCACTCGGCTCTACGGACTCGTCCGAAGGTGGAGCTGAGAGCGAGTGACCTGTAGCCAGAGGAGTTGGGCTGTGCCGAGGACCAGGTGAAGCCGAAGCGCTGAAGGACCTGCTGCACCATGTGTGACTGAGTCAGTGTGATGGTGCGGCGTGCTCTGTCCCGGGTGATCTGCAAGCCAAGGTAACTGCGCAACTCACCCAGGTCTGTGCACGTGTGTCTCTTCTGCAGCTCCGACTTCACCAGGGCGAGAGCCTCAGTGTCAGCAGTGGCAAAGACCAAGTCGTCGACGTACACGAGGATGTAGAACGGCGGCAGCAAAGTGTCGGTGCGCAAAAACAGCGACGGGTCAGCAGTCGACGGAGCAAACCCAAGAGCTGCAAGTGTCGTCCTCAGTGTGTCGTGCCACTCACGTGGCGCCTGGCGGGGACCGTAGACCGGCCGCCGGAGGCTCCACTGGGTACCAGGAGGGAACGACCCAGTGAAGCCAGGCGGGCGGCGCAGCCAGATCTCCTCGTGCGGGCTGCCCTGCAAGAAAGCTGTGCTGAAGTCAAGAGAGTGAAGCTCGTAGTCACGCTGAGCGGCAACGTGCAGTAGCACCCGAAGAGTGGTCATCTTCGGGGTGGGGGAGAAGGTCTGGAAGAAGTCAACTCCCTCTCGCTGACTGAAACCTCGAGCAACGTAACGAGCCTTGAAGACAGGCGGAGAACCTGGCGGCCGCCTCACCCTGAAAATCCACATGACACTGACGATGTTCGCCCCAGGAGGGGGAACCTCGTCAACGTAAGTGCCTGTGGACTTCCAGGATGCCATCTATGCGTCCATGGCTGTCTGCCACTGAGAGGAGTACTCACCCGCGATCGCCTCAGCGTAAGAGCGCGGGGTCGGGATGTCTGGAGCATCCGGGTCTCCCTCAGGGGCAAGCAGCATGGACACGAGATGAGGCGCAGCGGCTGCAAGACACTCAAGATCCTCGTGCCTGTCCTCAAGGACGTCCGTGCCAAGAGCACACTCACCCCCGACGGACGGAGGACAGACAGACTCAGACTCAGCAACAAGACTAGCGGCGTAGTCTAGACGACAGGCAGCAGCAAAGTCAACAAGCTCAGCGACTAAGGCAGACGCAGCAGCAGACTCAAACGACGGGTCAGTGACAACTGTGGCTAGTACACACGTGACCGTAGGGTGAGCAGTACGAGCGCGGTCAGACTCAGGCTCTGGACCGTCAGGCAGAGAAGACGCAGGAGGGGACGGCAGGGGAACACGCTGCGGAGCAGAGGAAGGACACAGGGCCATGAGGTGTGTGCCGGCGACAGCCGGCGGACGCTCACGAGGAACACGACGACCAGTACAACCAGTGCGAACAGTGCGAACAGGCGAGACAGGACGAGACGCAGGCTCACGACGCTCAGCAAGACCGCCTGTCAGCTCAGTGTAAGGAGAAGGAGCAGGCAGCGGTGAGCCAGGCTGTAACGGAAGACCAGTAGAAGACGGGAGGCTAAGATCCTGGCGAAGCACGGAGCCAGGCGGTGGCACAGACGAAAGTGACGGCGGAGCGAAGAACAGTCGCGGCGGTGCAGTGCCACCAGCACCAGTAGCCCCAGCACCTCCTGCAGCTCCGGAACCTCCAGCGCCAGCACCCGCAGCAGCTCCAGAACCTCCAGCTCCGGCGCCACCAGCGCCAGCACCTCCAACAGCTCCAGAACCTCCAGCGCCAGCACCCGCAGCAGCTCCAGAACCTCCAGCTCCGGCGCCACCAGCGCCAGCACCTCCAACAGCTCCAGAACCCCCAGCGCCAGCACCCGCAGCAGCTCCAGAACCCCCAGCTCCAGTGCCACCAGCGCCAACACCTCCAACAGCTCCAGAACCTCCAGCGCCAGCACCCGCAGCAGCTCCAAAACCTCCAGCTCCAGTGCCACCAGCGCCAGCACCTCCAACAGCTCCACAACCTCCAGTAGAAACAACTCCAGTAGCAGAGTCACCAGCTCCAGTGCCTCCCGCAGCAGGGCCCCTAGCTCCAGCAGCGCGACCCTGACGGCTAACGTACCACTCACGCAGCTGCTGTGGGGAGAGAGGGACAGCGCCGGCTCCAGTGCCTCCAACACCGCGCCTCCCGCAGCAGGGCCTCCAGCTTTAGCAGCTCGACCCTGACAGCTAACGTACCACTCACGCAGCTGCTGTGGGGAGAGAGGGAGACGACGTCGAGAGCGCAGCGGCGAGGTACCAGCGGAGCGACTACGGAGACGGCCGCTCCAGGGAGACTGCTCACCAGACGCCTCAGCGCCCCCAGGTGCAGCACCCCCAGACTCAGTACCCCCAGGCTCAGCACCCCCAGACTCCGTACCCCCAGGCTCAGCACCCCCAGGCTCCGCACCCCCAGGCTCAGCACCCCTAGAAGCAGCACCCCGAGCAGGACCACCCTCAGCAGGACCGGAGTCACCAGTAACCTCAACCGGCGCAGTCAAGGGAGGAGGGTCTACCTGAGACACACCTGAAGGAGCAGGACCGGGAGCGGGGAGGGGGTCTACCTGGGGAGCACCTGGAGCGAGGAAGAGCGGTGGGGGGGCGAGAGGGGCAGTGCGGTAGGGGAAGAGACGGTAAAAGGGAACCGACTCGTCGAACGTGATGTCCTGAGAGGGGAAGACACGGCGCGAGGTGGGGTGGTAAAACTGCCAACCAGGCGCGTCAGGGACAAAGCCAAGGAAGACACAGGGAACAGCGCGGGCGGAGAGCTTGTCCGCGGTGGTATCGCGGACAAAGGCACGAGAACCCCAGACCCGGAAAGCCGACGCATCGCCAACCTCCCCCGTCCACCGCAGTGTGGGCGAGGTCTCCGGCAAGGAGACACGGGGCCAGAGGTTGAGCTGATGCGCGGCGTAGCGGACCGCAAACGGCCACAGAAAATGGGGGGCAGCCGCATGGACCATGGAGGTAGGAGCGACCTCCATGACCAAGCCAATGCGACGCTCAGCAACCCCATTCTGCTGCGGAGAGGCCGGAAGCGTGAACGTCTGGCGAATGCCCTCCCCACGACAAAAGCTCTGCAGAAGGTCGGAGGAAAACTCCCCACCTCTGTCAGAGTGCAGACGCAGGACGGGAAACTCCGTCCCGAACCGCTTGCGGAGCTGGAGACGAGCAGCGCGGATCCAAGGGATCAAAACATCAGGGACCTCACCCTTGGTGCGCAAGGGGAAGACCGTGGTGTAACGCGAGTAGTCGTCAACAACCAGCAGGAAGTACCGCTCGCGGTCCTGCCCACTGATGCGGGCTGGGCCCCACACGTCCATGTACAGGGTCTGCAGGGGAGCAGTCGTCGGGGGAAACGAGGAGGAGTGGGGAGCGGCGCGCTGCCGCCCCTCGACACAGGGAAGACAGGGAGGAGCAGGCGAGGGTGGGAGAGGAGGGAGAACCCTGGGAAGACTAGAGACAAGGACACGGCGGTGCATGCTACGAAGGCGCTGCACCGAGGGGTGACCAAGACGGTGGTGCCAAAGGAGGGTCTGGTGCGACAAAGCGCGACACGAGCAGGGGGCCGCTAGCTGACCTGACGCAGACGCAGACGCAGCGACCTGAGGGGACACAGTAGTCAGTGTGTACAGACTCGAGCCAGGCGCACGGGTAAACGTGGCCAGGTGCCGGCCTGTCCGGGAGCACGTACAGTGGGTCACGCGCTGACCTCCAGGAGTGAACTGGTCAACCCACTGGTCCTGGAGGTCAGCACCACTCACCAAGTTCGTAGAGAACGAGGGGAGGTGAAGACCTGACAGGGAGCCAGACGGGACCGCCGGACACGGCAGGACCGTGGAGGAGTGCGCAAGGACTGGACCCCCAGAGGGGTCTGCCAGGGAGACTGCAACCGGCCGACTGAGCGGCGTGAGGGTGGTGCTGCCGCGAAAGAAGGAGCGAGAAGCACCTGAGTCAAGTGTGAAGGTGTACAAGGCCTCAGCAGGCGCAGTACCAGAGAGAGCAGACTCACGAGCACCTGGAGCAGAAGCCTCACCAGCACCTAGAGGAGGAGACGCACTAGCACCTAGAGCAGCAGCCTCACCAGCACCTAGAGCAAGAGACGCACTAGCACCTAGAGCAGCAGCCTCACCGGCACCTAGAACAGCAGGCTCTATACCTGGGTCAGGCGGTACGCACAGGTAACAGGCAAAGATATCTACCCTCTGCCTAAGCAGCTCCAGCCAGGTGGGGAGCTCAGCCTCGTCGCCAAACTCGGTACGCCAGGCGTCGCTCAGATGGGCGAAGCAGCGGGACTGTGTGTGACCAAGCGTCCCGCAAGCCCGACCAGCCCGATCACCTGTGCGAATGACGTACGGGCAGCGAACGGTACTCCAAGACCCTCTACTCTGAGCGTACCACTCATAAAGCTGCTGGGGCGTAAGTGTCTCGCGCGGACGCCGCTGCGGCTACAGCTGGCCACTGCCAGACGCTACCGACTGACCAGCTCCAGGGCGACCGCCACGACGGCTACCGACACAACCCCAACTAGCGTACCACTCACGAAGCTGCTGGGGCGTGAGAGACTCGCGCGGACGTCGCTGGAGCTGCATCTGGCCACTGCCAGTAGCAGCAGTAGCAGTAGTAGCAGCAGTAGCAGCAGCAGCAGCCTAGCGGCAGTAACAAAAGTAGCAGCAGTAGCAGAAGTAGCAGCGCGGGCAGGGCAGGCGCGGCAGGCAGGCAGGCAGGCAGTCAGGCAGGCAGGCAGGCAGGCAGGCAGATGGCGCGGCAGCGCGCGAACAAGGCAGATGCTCACTAGTGGTGGGAAGGGCAGGCACTCGCCGCACGAGCAGGGCCAGCGCTCGGCGGGCGGCGGCAGGGTAGGCGCACGAAGGCAGGCGCGAGGTGAGGTAGGGGCGGCTGCATCGGGATCCAGGGGCCGCTGCACGGGGTCCAGGGGCGGCATCGCGGGTCTAGGGGCGGCGTCGCGGGGTCCAGGGGCGGCTGCACGGAGTCCAGGGGCGGCTGCACCAGGGGCGGCTGCTTCAGGGGCCAGGGGCGGCTGCTCTGGGTCCAGGGGCGGCTGCTCGAGGGTCCAGGGGCGGCTGCTGCAGGGGCCAGGGGCGGCTGCACGGAGTCCAGGGGCGGCTGCACCAGGGGCGGCTGCTTCAGGGGCCAGGGGCGGCTGCTCTGGGTCCAGGGGCGGCTGCTCGAGGGTCCAGGGGCGGCTGCACCAGGGGCGGCTGCTGCAGGGGCCAGGGGCGGTTGCTCTGGGTCCAGGGGCGGCTGCTCCAGGGGCGGCGTCGCTGGTGCAGGGCAGCGCGCGGGTCCCACAGGCGCCGCGACGGGCGACGGGGGGCAGCGCGCAGGCCAGGCGGGGCCGCGTCGGCGGCAGGGCGGGGACGCGTCAGCGGCAGGTCGGGGCCGCGGCAGCGGCAGGACTGGGCCGCGACAGCGACCTGGCGAGGCCGCGTTGGCGGCAGGGCGGGGCCGCGACAGCGGCAGGGCGGGGCCGCGTCGGCGGCCGTAGAAAGCAGCGCGAGGGCTGCGGAGCGGGGCGCAGGGCAGGAGAAGGCAGCGCGGGGGCTGCGGGGCGACGCGCGGGCCTGACAAGGCAGCTAGCGAGCTACGCGCGGGGCTGACGAGGCAGCAGGCGGGCTGCTAGCGGGCTGTACGAGGGCCAGCAGAGGCGAGCGCGAGGGCTGCGCGACGCAGGGCAGTGTAGGCAAGGGGCGGGGTAACTCGGTAACCGGCGGAAAACGGTTGGTGGGCCCTGAAAAACAGTCCTAAAACGGTCCTAAGGACCTATGTTGCTCTGATACCATGTCGAGAGTAAAGGGAAAGGATGGTTGCACTATCGAGAAAGTTGGGTACAAGTAACAAAACCTATACCCTACATTAGCAATCTGACGGAGCCCTTGCGGGGGAGTTTAAGACTTGTTGCATACAAGCAAAAAGGTTTACGATTGTCTAGAGTACAAGAGACAGGTTGGGCCGCCTGGAGTAGCTCGCTGTGATGCGCCGTGAGGAATGAGTAAATTTGATCAGGAGCTTCATACTCATCAACTGCGCTCGGGTCACTGATTCCCTGCGAGGAGTATGGAGGGACGTGATCCGCCGCGCTTAGATTTCGTGCTGGGGAGGGAGATAATAACGTACGCGTCAGTCAAGGATCGGATCAGGAGAAGGAAGGTAGCGGACAGAGAGAACAACCGCTGAGCTCTGCTTGTGATTGACCGGCAGGTGGGAGCGGAATTCGCCCTGTGGGGCCAGGACCTCGATGAGGACCTCCTGATCTGGGAGGGGAAGAGCATTATGAAGACCGGCAAAGTCAGAGAGGAGGAGACGATCACCATGAAGAGTGACGGAGCCAGCGAGAAGGAGATGATCAGTATGAAGAGCGACGAAATCAGAGAGGAGGAGAACCGCATCATAGATTCTCAGTGGGAGGATACGAAGCCATGGAGGCCGGAAGAGGAGGTCGGCCTGCTGGGACCGGGGAAAGAGGGACAACGCGCTGGGGGACTGGCAGATCGATGAACGCTGCTCCACCGAAAATCGAGGTGCCAGACCGCTTCTCAGGGACGCCAAAAGAAGAGCCTACGCTAAAGAACTACCTCATGTGTCAGATATATATGACTTAGTCTTTGTAGGCTCTAGTGGGGTAGTCACTAAGGGGTACAGGTTGTCAGAATGTTATAATTGTCTAGCCTGCAGTGGGGTACTCTATAGTGAGTACAGCCCAATTAGGGTTTGCTATATGTATCCAACTGCTTGCTAGTGAACATCCTCCTTTATTCATTCTTACTTTCTACTGCTAGTTCTGAAATGCTATCAGAGCAGGTCGACCCTCCTGGGTCGATCCTGTGGGTGGGCCCACCACCTCACTGCTTCCGCTGCTACTGCTACTCTGTGTGTTGCACGCCCCGTGGCGTGCGACGGATTTTTCATCCCGCCGCGCGCTCGGAGCGTGCGGCGGTTTTCTGCCCGCCGTGCGCCCCGAGGCTCGCGGCGGTTTTCTGCCCGCCGTGCGCCCCGAGGCGCGCGGCGGCTTTCTGCCCCGTCACTCCGCGCGTCGCTCCCGGGAGGCGCTGCGACGGGCGACGGGGACCCGCGCGTCGCCCCCCGTCGCCCGTTGCGGCCTGCGCGACCTGCGTAGGGCCCGCGCGCGGCCCGTACAGCCTGCGCGCGGCCCGTACGGGCTGCGCCAGGCCCGCGCGCGGCCCGTACGGGCTGCGCCAGGCCCGCGCGCGGCCCGTACGGGCAGCGCCAGGCCCGCGCGCGGCCCGTACGGACTGCGCCAGGCCAGGGCGCGCCTCGGGCCGCCCGCACGCGGTTCGTACGGGCTGCGCCAGGCCCGTGGGCGCCCTGTTTTCTCTGCCCCTGCGCTGCCCGCTGTCCCCCGTGCTTCTGACGGCGCCCCACCCCTGCTGCTGCCCGTTCTCCTGAATTAGGGTTTGGGGGTGGGGGGTATGGGGGTGCAGTTTCTGTGCGTCGTCCCCTGCTCCTCCTCCTCCTCCGTCTCCCAGTGCTGCAGCTGCCGCTGAGGGGGGTGGGTGTGTGGGAGCCGAAGGAGTGGTACTAGGGGGGTGACGTGCAAGTGGAGTTAGGAGTGAAGCAATGGGTGTGTGGGGGTGTGTGGGACAGTTGGAGGAGGTTGAGCGGAGGCTGCTGTCTTGTCGTCCGCAGCACCTGTAGTCCGGGGCGCACTGTCCTGGTAGCCCAGAGAGTCTGCTGCGCCTGTCGCCGGAGGGTCCGTTGCTCCTGTAGCTCCTCGTAGCCCGTCAGCCAGTTACTCCAGTAGTCCGGGGCGCACTGTCCCGGTAGCCACTGTGCCAGCAGCTCCTGTTGCCCGTGTGTCTGCAGCTTCAGCCGCCGTCTCTCATCTTCTCTCCTCTCACAGTCCCTCCTCCTCCTCACTTGCCCGCTGTGACTACCACTAGCTTTGCTTATAATTGTGAACTATTACTATACTTGCTTGTTGTGCTGTTTACACCCCACTTTGGCTATAGGGGTGTGTCAGAATGTTTTAATTGTCTAGCCTGCAGTGGGGTACTCTATAGTGAGTACAGCCCAATTAGGGTTTGCTATATGTATCCAACTGCTTGCTAGTGAACATCCTCCTTTCTTCATTCTTACTTTCTACTGCTAGTTCTGACACAGGTTTCTAGGGTTTCATATTTGTATCCAACATTTTCCTAGTTCAACCATTCCTCATTCTTCACATGGTATAGAGCGGGTTCCCTAGTGGGACCGTTTCTTCCTAAGGGCCCACATTCGATTTTTTTTTTTTAGCCTGCCCGAAGCGCGCTTCGCGTCCTGCCCTAAAATTTCGCGGCCCCCCTTAGTGGCCTGCCCCTTAACGGCCCCTTAGTGGCCCCTTCGCGGCCCCCCTTAGCGGCCCCCTTCGCGGCCCCTTCACGGCCCCTGTCGCGACCCCTTAGCGGCCCCCTCGCGGCCCCTCCTAAGGCCCTTCGTGCCCCCCCCCCTTCGCGGCCCTTCGCGGCCCCCTCACGGCCCTTCGCGGCCCCTTCGCGGCCCTTCGCGGCCCCCTTACGGCCCTTGCGGCCTCGTCGCGACCCTTCGCGGCCCTTCGCGGCCCCTTCGCGGCCCCTCCGCGGCCCTTCGCGGCCCCTTCGCGGCCCCTCCGCGGCTCCTTCGCGGCTCTTCGCGGCCCCTCCGTGGCTCTTCGCGGCCCTGCCGCCCCGTCGTCGCCGCCCCAGCAGCAGCTGCCGTCGCGCCTGCTGCCACTGCCGCTTCCGCCACGGCCGTTCGCCGCCGCCGCTGCTGCCGTGACAGCCGCTGCCGCTGCTGCAGTGACAGCCGCCGCCGCTCCTGCCGTGACAGCTGCCGCCGCTGCTGCTGAGACAACCGCCGCTGCCGCTGCCGTGACAGCCGCAGCCGCCGTTCGTCGCGGCCGCCGCCGTTCCTCGCAGCCGCCGCCGCCGTCCCGGCTCTACCTTGCAACCGAGTCGCGGCCCTGCTCTGCCGCCCTGTCGCGGCCCTGATCCTGCCGGCGCACCTCGACCCTGCCCCACCACTTGCGGGCTTCTACCCACCCGCCCCTGGTAAGCGCACCGCCGAGCCGCGCCCCTCCTACTGCTGCTACTGCTAACCTGCTTCAGCTGCTGCTGCTGCTAGCCTGCTGCTGCTACTGTCATGGCTAGTCCCAACGTTCTTACCTTTGATGCTGAGGGTCGAGCGGTAGACTTTGAGGTCTGGATAGATGATCTGCAGCTTTTCCTGCAGTGCGATAGCAAACACGACCTCTCACTGTTCGATCTCACGTCTGGTGCCTCTACTGCCCCTGCTGCCGATGCTGACAGTACTGTTCGCTCACAGTGGGCCACGCGCGATGCTGCTGCCCGTCTTGCTGTGCGTAGTCACCTGCCGTCCACTGAGCGCACGCACTTTAGCCAGTACAAGACTGCTAAGACCTTGTACGACGGTGTAGTGGCACGCTACTCCTCCCCTGCCACTGCTGCCCTTAGTCGCCTCATGCTGCCGTACCTGTTCCCTGACCTCGCCGCCTTTGCCACAGTCGCTGACCTCATTACGCACCTCCGCACTAGTGACACCCGCTACCGCGCTGCGTTTCCTGCTGAGTTCTGCGCCAAGAACCCCCCCCCTATGTACATCACCCTCTACTACCTAGTCACCCGACTCCCTGACTCCCTTCGCTCGGTCAAGGACCACTTCCTCTCTGTTTGCCCCACCACACTCACCGTTGACCTCCTCGAGGAGCGCCTCCTTGCAGCTGAGAAGAGTATAGTCGCTGTAGGAGCCTCTCGTGGTGACCCTCGTGCCCCTTTCTTTGAGGGGTGCTCCCCCGTTCCCCTTTTGCCCTCTGTTGCCTCTTCTGCTGCTGTCGACCTCGTTGGCACCGAGTCGGTCGGCGCTGCGTCTGCCCCTAGCGGGAGGCGCCGCAACGGCAAGGGCAGGGGGGGCAAGGGTGCTGGGGGAGCGGGCGGGGGCGGTGGTGGTGGAGGTGGGGGCGGCGGAGGGGGTGGGGGTGGCGGTGGGAGTGGTGGAGGGGGTGGGGGCTCTGGTGGCGGCGGCGGAGGCGGCGGCGGCGGTGGCGGTGGGAGTGGAGGAGGCGGCGGTGGCGGCGGTGGCGGCGGCGGCGGTGGGGCTGGTCGGGGTGGCCCTGTGCAGCGGGGAGGCTTCGGTGGTGGTCAGCGCCAGCAGCAGCAGCGCACTCGTGAGACCCCTCCCCCCCAGCAGCTTCGTGAGTGGTACGCTGCGCGTCAGCGAGGTGGGGTTGCTGGTCCCTGTGCCTACGTCCTGCGTACCGGCGACCGCACTGGCGAGCCGTGCGGCGGCCCGCACACCACCCAGCGCTGCTTTGGCCGCCTGACTGACGCCTGGCGTCTCCAGTTCCCTGACGCCTCTGAGATCCCTCGCTGGGGTGATTTGCTCAAGTCGGGTGTAGCTACCTTTGATCTTGACTATGATGCTATTCTTGCTGCCATGTATGTTGTGTCTACTAGTGATGAGGGTGACTGTTACCTGTGTGTTCCGCCTGACCCGAGCATTGCGGCTGCTGCTCTAGGTGCTCGCGAGTCCGCTGCTCCAGGTACTAGTGAGTCTGCTGCTCCAGGTGCTAGTGAGTCTGCTCTCTCAGGTACCACGTCTGGTCAGGCTTTGCACACCTTCACCCTTGACTCAGGTGCTTCTCGCCCCTTCTTTCGAGACCGCACCACCCTCACGCCGCTCAGTCGGCCGGTTGCGGTCTCCCTGGCAGACCCCTCTAGGGGTCCTGTCCTTGCCCACTTCTCCACTGTACTACCGTGTCCAGCGGCCCCGTCTGGCTCCCTGTCCGGTCTTTACCTCCCCTCGTTCTCTACGAACTTGGTGAGTGGTGCTGACCTGCAGGATGGGGGAGTTGACCAGTTCACTCCTGCGAGTCAGCGGGTGACCCACTGCACGTGTGCTCGGACGGGCCGACACTTGGCCACATTTACCCGTCAGCCGGGGTCAAGCCTGTACACACTGACTACCGAGTCTCCTCCGGTTACTGCGTCTGGTCAGGTAGCTGCGTCGGGTCAGGTGTTTGCTGCAGCGTCCAGGTCTGGTCCTGAGTCTGCCCCCTGCTCGTGTCGCCTCCTGTCCCACCAGACCCTCCTCTGGCACCACCGCCTTGGTCACCCCTCCCTGCCTCGTCTCCGAGGCATGGCCTCCCGTGTCCTTGTCTCTGGTCTCCCCAGGTCCCTCCCTCCCCTTCCTCCGGGGCCTGCCCCTACCTGCGTTCCCTGCGTCGAGGGGCGGCAGCGCGCCGCTCCTCACTCCTCCGAGTTTCCGCCGACATAGGCTCTGCTGCAGACTCTTCACATGGACGTGTGGGACCCAGCCCGCGTCCGTGGACAGGGTCACGAGCGTTACTTCCTCTTGGTGGTTGACGACTACTCGCGTTACACCACAGTCTTCCCCTTGCGCACCAAGGGTGAGGTCACTGGGGTGTTGATCAACTGGATCCGCGCTGCTCGTCTCCAGCTCAGAGAGAGTTTCGGCTCGGACTTTCCTGTTCTGCGTCTGCACTCCGATAGAGGTGGAGAGTTTTCCTCCGACCTTCTTCGAGCCTTCTGCCGTGCGAGGGGCATCCGCCAGACGTTCACGCTTCCGGCCTCTCCACAGCAAAATGGGATTGCTGAGCGCCGCATTGGCATGGTCATGGACGTCGCTCGTACGTCCATGATCCATGCGGCTGCCCCCAATTTTCTGTGGCCGTTCGCGGTTCAGTACGCGGCGCAGCAGATCAACCTTCAGCCCCGGGTCTCCTTGCCGAAGACCTCCCCCACCCTGCGGTGGACGGGGAAGGTTGGCGATGCGTCTGCGTTCCGTGTCTGGGGATCTCGGGCTTTCGTCCGAGACTTGTCTGCGGACAAGCTGTCCTCTCGTGCTGTTCCCTGCGTCTTCCTTGGCTTCCCCCCTGACGCGCCTGGTTGGCAGTTTTACCACCCCACCTCGCGCCGTGTTCTGTCCTCCCAGGACGTCACGTTTGACGAGTCGGTTCCGTACTACCGTCTCTTCCCCTACCGCGCTGCCCCCCTCCCCCCCCCGCCGCTCTTCCTCGCGCCAGGTCCCCCCCCGGTAGACCCCCTCCCCCCTCAGGGTCCTGCCCCCTCAGGTGTGTCCCAGGTAGACGCAGTCGAGCCTGTCGAGGTAGCTGTTGACTCTGGTGCTGCTAGGGGTGCTGAGCCTGAGCGTGCGGAGCCTGGGGGTGCTGAGCCTGGGGGTGCTGAGCCCGGGGGTGCGGAGCCTGGGGGTGCTGAGTCTGGGGGAGCTGAGTCTGGGGGTGCTGAGCCTGGGGTTGCTGAGTCTGGGGGTGCGGAGACTGAGGGTGCTGGGCCTGCTCGAGTGGAGCATGGTGGTGCTGGGCCTGGAGGTCCTTCGGGTGCTTCGTCCCGGCGGGAGCTGCCCTCTCCCCAGGAGCTACGTGAGTGGTTTGCTCGCCGCTGGAGTCGTGCTGCTGGAGCTGGTGGTGCTACCGGTGCTGGAGGTTCTGCGGCTGCTGGAGGTTCTGGAGCCACGGGTCCCGGAGGTGCTCGTACCGGCGGTACTGGAGCTGCAGGGCCTGGTGGAGCTGCTGGTGCTGGAGCTGGAGGTGCTACTAACGTAGGTGCTGCTGCGTCTTCCGGTGGTCCTGCTGGAGCTGACGCTGCTGGAGGTCTTGGCGCTGGAGGTGCTGCTGGAGCTGGTACTTCTGGGGGTGCTGGAGTTGGTGCTGCTGGAGCTGGTGGTGCTGCTGGCGTTGGTGCTGACGCTGGGGGTGCTGGTGCTGTCCCTGCTGGTTCTGGAGGCGCTGCGCGGCCGCGGCCGTACTTCGTTCCACTCCTTCAGCAGGTTCTTGGTCTCCCGCCTTCTACTGGTCCTGCTCCTTCCTTAGAGTGTCCACAGCCTGTCCGGTCCGAGTCACAGTTACAGCTCGCCTCCCCACTGCCTGCTCCTCCTCCCTACACTGGTCCTACTGGAGGTCTTGCTGAGCGTCGTGAGCCTGAGTCTCGTCCTGCGTCGCCTGTTCGTGCTGGTCGCACTAGTCTTCGTGTTCCACGCCAGCGTCCTCCTGCGGTCCCGGGCACGCACCAGATGGCACTGCGTCCTTCCACTGCTCCACTGCGTGTCCCTTTGCCGTCACCTCCTGCGTCCTCTCTTCCTGCTCTTGCTGACCCGGAGTCTGACTCCCTTCGTGCTGCCAGTCCTACTGTCACGCGTCTCCTGGCTACTGTTGTCACTGACCCTTCCTTTGAGTCCACTGCTGCGTCTGCCTTAGTTGCTGAGCTTGTCGACTTCGCTGCTCACTGTCGTCTAGACTACGCTGCTTGTCTTGTCGCTGAGTCTGAGTCTGTCTGTCCTCCGTCCGTCGGGGGTGAGTGTGCTCTTGGCACGGACGTCCTTGATGACAGGCAGGAGGAGTTCCAGTGTTTTGCTGCTGCTTTACCTCATCTCGTGTCCATGCTGATTGCCCCTGAGGGAGACCCGGATGCACCAGACATCCCGACTCCGCGCTCTTACGCAGAGGCGATAGAGGGTCCCTACTCCTCTCAGTGGCAGTCAGCCATGGACGCAGAGATGGCTTCATGGAAGTCCACAGGCACCTACGTTGACGAGGTTCCCCCACCTGGGGCGAACATCGTCAGTGGCATGTGGATTTGGCATGTGGAATGGAATGGCATGGCATGGCATGGAATGGAATGGCATGGAATGGAATGGCATGGAATGGAATGGCATGGAATGGAATGGCATGGAATGGAATGGCATGGAATGGAATGGCATGGAATGGAATGGCATGGAATGGAATGGCATGGAATGGAATGGCATGGAATGGAATGGCATGGAATGGAATGGCATGGAATGGAATGGAATGGCATGGCATGGCGGCATGGCATGGCATGGCATGGCATGGCATGGCATGGCATGGCATGGCAGGTGTCGGACATCTTAGACAACGCTTACGTGATCGTGGAGTACCAGGGGGGCGGCAGGGCTTGTCTTGACCTCTGCATGTTCGCCGAGGGGTCGCGCAATGAGCAGGAGATATGCGTGGTGGGGGACAAGGGCAAGGTGAGATATGCGTGGTGGGGGACAAGGGCAAGGTGAGATACGGGAGGGGGATGTGGCACGCTGTGTTGGTGGAGTGGTTGGAGATGCTCTCGGCTTGCCGTGGGTGAGCGCGGTCCGGTCCATAGCAGCTGCTTCTGCGTGTTTGGTCCTTGCACGTGTCCCACTGCCTGCCACTGTACTTGCTTGCATGGCGCATGTGGTGGGTGCATGGCGCGGTGGGTGCATGGCATGTGCGTGCAGGTGGAGGCGCTGGTCCCCGAAGGCATCGTGCGGGTGGGCAGGCGTGACGGGGGCAGGCAGGGCGTGGTGACTCGCACATGCAGCGATGAGCGCATACAGTGAGACCACTGGCCTTGGATGCTCCACACTCTACCACAGTACACCCACATCACATGCTCACCACATGCAGACCACATGCACATCTCATGCACACCACATGCACATCACATGCACATCACATGCACATCACATGCACATCACATGCACATCACATGCACATCACATGCACATCACATGCAGTCCACGCACACGCACTTCACAATCTGTTTTTTCTTTAACACCGTTCTGCACCACCACCACCACCACCACCACCACCACCACCACCACCACCACCACCACCACCACCACCACCACCACCACCACCACCACAGACAGTCAGTTTCCCCCACATGTGCCATCACCCCTTCGTGCCCCCCTGGCGGTGGCAGGTACGAGGGGCTGCACCACGGGGCGAGCTTCATCGAGCACCTCGAGTTCCTGCGCGTTGTCACGCAGGGCGGGGAGGGGGCATCGCAGCAGCTGGTGGGGCTGGAGGAGGGGCGCCTGGCCATGGCCATGGGGGTGGCGGCGCATGTGTCCATCGACACGGGTCGCCCCGTGCTGCTGGCCGACGTTCTCTCGCAAGCCGCCGTGTGGATGCCTGGCGTGGCGGGCGAGGCAGAGGCCCTTGCCCGCGACGCATCTGGTTGATTTATATTGTTGGGAGCATGAGAGTGGAAGGCATGTCGCAAACAGATACACCTGTCTGCTTATATCGAATGTGACAATACTCACCCCCGTTTTTAAATTGAGGCCTGCCGAAATAATCTTGAAAATATGAAGCCCGCCAAAATTAAGTCTCCATAGAAGGTGGGCTGAGAAAAGCCCTTAGGACCTTATTGATGTATTGCAGCGGAAGTCGGAATTCATGAGCTGGTATAATGAGAACAATAATTGAGTGAGTAATACCATGATACGGTACTGTTTAAGTTAGGACAGTAGAATGAGAATGACTAGCAGGAATAATAAGATACGGTACAAGTACGGTAGTAAACCCCCCATTGGGTTGCTCCCTCTAGAGAGTACCTCATTAGAGCCTATAACCTAACAAATATACGGTATTGTTTGACGCACCCCCATAAGCGAAGTGGGGGACAACAAGAAGCGAAGTGGATCACGAAGTCACCACACAGTCCAAGCAAGTGGCCACAATGCTCATTCACATGCAATACAATGATCACAACCTAGCAAGGGTAAGCATGGAGGCATATATATATATATAGATCACAGTACAAGGCAAAGTCAAGAGGTAAGCAAGTGAGAAAGAGTAGGCACAAGGCCTAGAGCAGTGCAGAAACGCCGATGATCACCAGTCCTTACGTCGAGAGTAAAGGGAAAGGATGGTTGCACAATCGAGAAAGTTGGGTACAAGTAACAAAACCTATACCCTACATTAGCTACCCCACTAAAGCCTACATTTTATTATGACACAGGCATATAATTTGACACACCCCCATAGGCAAAGTGGGGGAGAGCAAGGGGTCACGGGACCAGTCAAGAGAAGCAAAGCAAGCTCAGGGTGGATCACAACGTCACCACACACACTGAGCACAAGCAAAGGGCCACAAGGCCAGTTCACATGCAGAGGTATATATGCAACAACAACAGTACAGTGATCTCTACCTAGCAGAGCAAGCATGCAGGTATATATATAGATCACAGTACAAGCAAAGTCTACAGCAAGTGAGGAAAAGTGGGCACAAGGCCTAACAAAGTGCAGAAACGCTGATGATCACCAGACAGAAGTGCCTTGGTGAATATATCAGCAGTGTTGGCGCGAGTGGCCACGTGAGCAAAACGAAGCTGACCACGCTGCTGCAACTCTCGAGCCAAGAAGTAACGCAGAGCGATGTGTTTCGTTCTGTGCTCCAGTCTGTGCTCCTGACACAAGGCAATGGCGGCCTTGTTGTCGACGTACAGCACTGGAGTAGAACGAGGTCGCTCTCCCAAGTCGGTCAGCAGATAGGTGAGCCAGCGTAACTCCTGTGCAGCCATGGCTGTGGCGTAGATCTCAGCCTCACAACTGGAGCTGAGAACTAAAGACGAGCGTGTAGAACGCCAAGAAACTGAACCAGAGCCAAGACTGAAGGTGTAACCCTGTGACGACCGCTGCGTAGCTTGGTCGTCAACCCAAGAAGCGTCTGAGTGCCCGGTGAGGACAACATCGCTCCGTCATCCAAGCACAAGCCCCATGCCCGATGTACTGCACAAGTAGCGTAGTACCCTCTTAGCAGCATCCACGTGCACCTTTCGGTGCCGACCAGGAGCCACGTAACGAGCCAGAAGGCCAAGAGGGTACGCAAGGTCAGGACGAGTGCAGGTCATCAGGTACATGAGGCAGCCCACTAGGTCTGGGTAAGGACCACTCGGCTCTACGGACTCGTCCGAAGGTGGAGCTGAGAGCGAGTGACCTGTAGCCAGAGGAGTTGGGCTGTGCCGAGGACCAGGTGAAGCCGAAGCGCTGAAGGACCTGCTGCACCATGTGTGACTGAGTCAGTGTGATGGTGCGGCGTGCTCTGTCCCGGGTGATCTGCAAGCCAAGGTAACTGCGCAACTCACCCAGGTCTGTGCACGTGTGTCTCTTCTGCAGCTCCGACTTCACCAGGGCGAGAGCCTCAGTGTCAGCAGTGGCAAAGACCAAGTCGTCGACGTACACGAGGATGTAGAACGGCGGCAGCAAAGTGTCGGTGCGCAAAAACAGCGACGGGTCAGCAGTCGACGGAGCAAACCCAAGAGCTGCAAGTGTCGTCCTCAGTGTGTCGTGCCACTCACGTGGCGCCTGGCGGGGACCGTAGACCGGCCGCCGGAGGCTCCACTGGGTACCAGGAGGGAACGACCCAGTGAAGCCAGGCGGGCGGCGCAGCCAGATCTCCTCGTGCGGGCTGCCCTGCAAGAAAGCTGTGCTGAAGTCAAGAGAGTGAAGCTCGTAGTCACGCTGAGCGGCAACGTGCAGTAGCACCCGAAGAGTGGTCATCTTCGGGGTGGGGGAGAAGGTCTGGAAGAAGTCAACTCCCTCTCGCTGACTGAAACCTCGAGCAACGTAACGAGCCTTGAAGACAGGCGGAGAACCTGGCGGCCGCCTCACCCTGAAAATCCACATGACACTGACGATGTTCGCCCCAGGAGGGGGAACCTCGTCAACGTAAGTGCCTGTGGACTTCCAGGATGCCATCTATGCGTCCATGGCTGTCTGCCACTGAGAGGAGTACTCACCCGCGATCGCCTCAGCGTAAGAGCGCGGGGTCGGGATGTCTGGAGCATCCGGGTCTCCCTCAGGGGCAAGCAGCATGGACACGAGATGAGGCGCAGCGGCTGCAAGACACTCAAGATCCTCGTGCCTGTCCTCAAGGACGTCCGTGCCAAGAGCACACTCACCCCCGACGGACGGAGGACAGACAGACTCAGACTCAGCAACAAGACTAGCGGCGTAGTCTAGACGACAGGCAGCAGCAAAGTCAACAAGCTCAGCGACTAAGGCAGACGCAGCAGCAGACTCAAACGACGGGTCAGTGACAACTGTGGCTAGTACACACGTGACCGTAGGGTGAGCAGTACGAGCGCGGTCAGACTCAGGCTCTGGACCGTCAGGCAGAGAAGACGCAGGAGGGGACGGCAGGGGAACATGCTGCGGAGCAGAGGAAGGACACAGGGCCATGAGGTGTGTGCCGGCGACAGCCGGCGGACGCTCACGAGGAACACGACGACCAGTACAACCAGTGCGAACAGTGCGAACAGGCGAGACAGGACGAGACGCAGGCTCACGACGCTCAGCAAGACCGCCTGTCAGCTCAGTGTAAGGAGAAGGAGCAGGCAGCGGTGAGCCAGGCTGTAACGGAAGACCAGTAGAAGACGGGAGGCTAAGATCCTGGCGAAGCACGGAGCCAGGCGGTGGCACAGACGAAAGTGATGGCGGAGCGAAGAACAGTCGCGGCGGTGCAGTGCCACCAGCACCAGTAGCCCCAGCACCTCCTGCAGCTCCGGAACCTCCAGCGCCAGCACCCGCAGCAGCTCCAGAACCTCCAGCTCCGGCGCCACCAGCGCCAGCACCTCCAACAGCTCCAGAACCTCCAGCGCCAGCACCCGCAGCAGCTCCAGAACCTCCAGCTCCGGCGCCACCAGCGCCAGCACCTCCAACAGCTCCAGAACCCCCAGCGCCAGCACCCGCAGCAGCTCCAGAACCCCCAGCTCCAGTGCCACCAGCGCCAACACCTCCAACAGCTCCAGAACCTCCAGCGCCAGCACCCGCAGCAGCTCCAAAACCTCCAGCTCCAGTGCCACCAGCGCCAGCACCTCCAACAGCTCCACAACCTCCAGTAGAAACAACTCCAGTAGCAGAGTCACCAGCTCCAGTGCCTCCCGCAGCAGGGCCCCTAGCTCCAGCAGCGCGACCCTGACGGCTAACGTACCACTCACGCAGCTGCTGTGGGGAGAGAGGGACAGCGCCGGCTCCAGTGCCTCCAACACCGCGCCTCCCGCAGCAGGGCCTCCAGCTTTAGCAGCTCGACCCTGACAGCTAACGTACCACTCACGCAGCTGCTGTGGGGAGAGAGGGAGACGACGTCGAGAGCGCAGCGGCGAGGTACCAGCGGAGCGACTACGGAGACGGCCGCTCCAGGGAGACTGCTCACCAGACGCCTCAGCGCCCCCAGGTGCAGCACCCCCAGACTCAGTACCCCCAGGCTCAGCACCCCCAGACTCCGCACCCCCAGGCTCAGCACCCCCAGGCTCCGCACCCCCAGGCTCAGCACCCCTAGAAGCAGCACCCCGAGCAGGACCACCCTCAGCAGGACCGGAGTCACCAGTAACCTCAACCGGCGCAGTCAAGGGAGGAGGGTCTACCTGAGACACACCTGAAGGAGCAGGACCGGGAGCGGGGAGGGGGTCTACCTGGGGAGCACCTGGAGCGAGGAAGAGCGGTGGGGGGGCGAGAGGGTGCGGTAGGGGAAGAGACGGTAAAAGGGAACCGACTCGTCGAACGTGATGTCCTGAGAGGGGAAGACACGGCGCGAGGTGGGGTGGTAAAACTGCCAACCAGGCGCGTCAGGGACAAAGCCAAGGAAGACACAGGGAACAGCGCGGGCGGAGAGCTTGTCCGCGGTGGTATCGCGGACAAAGGCACGAGAACCCCAGACCCGGAAAGCCGACGCATCGCCAACCTCCCCCGTCCACCGCAGTGTGGGCGAGGTCTCCGGCAAGGAGACACGGGGCCAGAGGTTGAGCTGATGCGCGGCGTAGCGGACCGCAAACGGCCACAGAAAATGGGGGGCAGCCGCATGGACCATGGAGGTAGGAGCGACCTCCATGACCAAGCCAATGCGACGCTCAGCAACCCCATTCTGCTGCGGAGAGGCCGGAAGCGTGAACGTCTGGCGAATGCCCTCCCCACGACAAAAGCTCTGCAGAAGGTCGGAGGAAAACTCCCCACCTCTGTCAGAGTGCAGACGCAGGACGGGAAACTCCGTCCCGAACCGCTTGCGGAGCTGGAGACGAGCAGCGCGGATCCAAGGGATCAAAACATCAGGGACCTCACCCTTGGTGCGCAAGGGGAAGACCGTGGTGTAACGCGAGTAGTCGTCAACAACCAGCAGGAAGTACCGCTCGCGGTCCTGCCCACTGATGCGGGCTGGGCCCCACACGTCCATGTACAGGGTCTGCAGGGGAGCAGTCGTCGGGGGAAACGAGGAGGAGTGGGGAGCGGCGCGCTGCCGCCCCTCGACACAGGGAAGACAGGGAGGAGCAGGCGAGGGTGGGAGAGGAGGGAGAACCCTGGGAAGACTAGAGACAAGGACACGGCGGTGCATGCTACGAAGGCGCTGCACCGAGGGGTGACCAAGACGGTGGTGCCAAAGGAGGGTCTGGTGCGACAAAGCGCGACACGAGCAGGGGGCCGCTAGCTGACCTGACGCAGACGCAGACGCAGCGACCTGAGGGGACACAGTAGTCAGTGTGTACAGACTCGAGCCAGGCGCACGGGTAAACGTGGCCAGGTGCCGGCCCGTCCGGGAGCACGTACAGTGGGTCACGCGCTGACCTCCAGGAGTGAACTGGTCAACCCACTGGTCCTGGAGGTCAGCACCACTCACCAAGTTCGTAGAGAACGAGGGGAGGTGAAGACCTGACAGGGAGCCAGACGGGACCGCCGGACACGGCAGGACCGTGGAGGAGTGCGCAAGGACTGGACCCCCAGAGGGGTCTGCCAGGGAGACTGCAACCGGCCGACTGAGCGGCGTGAGGGTGGTGCTGCCGCGAAAGAAGGAGCGAGAAGCACCTGAGTCAAGTGTGAAGGTGTACAAGGCCTCAGCAGGCGCAGTACCAGAGAGAGCAGACTCACGAGCACCTGGAGCAGAAGCCTCACCAGCACCTAGAGGAGGAGACGCACTAGCACCTAGAGCAGCAGCCTCACCAGCACCTAGAGCAAGAGACGCACTAGCACCTAGAGCAGCAGCCTCACCGGCACCTAGAACAGCAGGCTCTATACCTGGGTCAGGCGGTACGCACAGGTAACAGGCAAAGATATCTACCCTCTGCCTAAGCAGCTCCAGCCAGGTGGGGAGCTCAGCCTCGTCGCCAAACTCGGTACGCCAGGCGTCGCTCAGATGGGCGAAGCAGCGGGACTGTGTGTGACCAAGCGTCCCGCAAGCCCGACCAGCCCGATCACCTGTGCGAATGACGTACGGGCAGCGAACGGTACTCCAAGACCCTCTACTCTGAGCGTACCACTCATAAAGCTGCTGGGGCGTAAGTGTCTCGCGCGGACGCCGCTGCGGCTACAGCTGGCCACTGCCAGACGCTACCGACTGACCAGCTCCAGGGCGACCGCCACGACGGCTACCGACACAACCCCAACTAGCGTACCACTCACGAAGCTGCTGGGGCGTGAGAGACTCGCGCGGACGTCGCTGGAGCTGCATCTGGCCACTGCCAGTAGCAGCAGTAGCAGTAGTAGCAGCAGTAGCAGCAGCAGCAGCCTAGCGGCAGTAACAAAAGTAGCAGCAGTAGCAGAAGTAGCAGCGCGGGCAGGGCAGGCGCGGCAGGCAGGCAGGCAGGCAGTCAGGCAGGCAGGCAGGCAGGCAGGCAGATGGCGCGGCAGCGCGCGAACAAGGCAGATGCTCACTAGTGGTGGGAAGGGCAGGCACTCGCCGCACGAGCAGGGCCAGCGCTCGGCGGGCGGCGGCAGGGTAGGCGCACGAAGGCAGGCGCGAGGTGAGGTAGGGGCGGCTGCATCGGGATCCAGGGGCCGCTGCACGGGGTCCAGGGGCGGCGTCGCGGGTCTAGGGGCGGCGTCGCGGGGTCCAGGGGCGGCTGCACGGAGTCCAGGGGCGGCTGCACCAGGGGCGGCTGCTTCAGGGGCCAGGGGCGGCTGCTCTGGGTCCAGGGGCGGCTGCTCGAGGGTCCAGGGGCGGCTGCTGCAGGGGCCAGGGGCGGCTGCACGGAGTCCAGGGGCGGCTGCACCAGGGGCGGCTGCTTCAGGGGCCAGGGGCGGCTGCTCTGGGTCCAGGGGCGGCTGCTCGAGGGTCCAGGGGCGGCTGCACCAGGGGCGGCTGCTGCAGGGGCCAGGGGCGGTTGCTCTGGGTCCAGGGGCGGCTGCTCCAGGGGCGGCGTCGCTGGTGCAGGGCAGCGCGCGGGTCCCACAGGCGCCGCGACGGGCGACGGGGGGCAGCGCGCAGGCCAGGCGGGGCCGCGTCGGCGGCAGGGCGGGGACGCGTCAGCGGCAGGTCGGGGCCGCGGCAGCGGCAGGACTGGGCCGCGACAGCGACCTGGCGAGGCCGCGTTGGCGGCAGGGCGGGGCCGCGACAGCGGCAGGGCGGGGCCGCGTCGGCGGCCGTAGAAAGCAGCGCGAGGGCTGCGGAGTGGGGCGCGGGGCAGGAGAAGGCAGCGCGGGGGCTGCGGGGCGACGCGCGGGCCTGACAAGGCAGCTAGCGAGCTACGCGCGGGGCTGACGAGGCAGCAGGCGGGCTGCTAGCGGGCTGTACGAGGGCCAGCAGAGGCGAGCGCGAGGGCTGCGCGACGCAGGGCAGTGTAGGCAAGGGGCGGGGTAACTCGGTAACCGGCGGAAAACGGTTGGTGGGCCCTGAAAAACAGTCCTAAAACGGTCCTAAGGACCTATGTTGCTCTGATACCATGTCGAGAGTAAAGGGAAAGGATGGTTGCACTATCGAGAAAGTTGGGTACAAGTAACAAAACCTATACCCTACATTAGCAATCTGACGGAGCCCTTGCGGGGGAGTTTAAGACTTGTTGCATACAAGCAAAAAGGTTTACGATTGTCTAGAGTACAAGAGACAGGTTGGGCCGCCTGGAGTAGCTCGCTGTGATGCGCCGTGAGGAATGAGTAAATTTGATCAGGAGCTTCATACTCATCAACTGCGCTCGGGTCACTGATTCCCTGCGAGGAGTATGGAGGGACGTGATCCGCCGCGCTTAGATTTCGTGCTGGGGAGGGAGATAATAACGTACGCGTCAGTCAAGGATCGGATCAGGAGAAGGAAGGTAGCGGACAGAGAGAACAACCGCTGAGCTCTGCTTGTGATTGACCGGCAGGTGGGAGCGGAATTCGCCCTGTGGGGCCAGGACCTCGATGAGGACCTCCTGATCTGGGAGGGGAAGAGCATTATGAAGACCGGCAAAGTCAGAGAGGAGGAGACGATCACCATGAAGAGTGACGGAGCCAGCGAGAAGGAGATGATCAGTATGAAGAGCGACGAAATCAGAGAGGAGGAGAACCGCATCATAGATTCTCAGTGGGAGGATACGAAGCCATGGAGGCCGGAAGAGGAGGTCGGCCTGCTGGGACCGGGGAAAGAGGGACAACGCGCTGGGGGACTGGCAGATCGATGAACGCTGCTCCACCGAAAATCGAGGTGCCAGACCGCTTCTCAGGGACGCCAAAAGAAGAGCCTACGCTAAAGAACTACCTCATGTGTCAGATATATATGACTTAGTCTTTGTAGGCTCTAGTGGGGTAGTCACTAAGGGGTACAGGTTGTCAGAATGTTATAATTGTCTAGCCTGCAGTGGGGTACTCTATAGTGAGTACAGCCCAATTAGGGTTTGCTATATGTATCCAACTGCTTGCTAGTGAACATCCTCCTTTATTCATTCTTACTTTCTACTGCTAGTTCTGAAATGCTATCAGAGCAGGTCGACCCTCCTGGGTCGATCCTGTGGGTGGGCCCACCACCTCACTGCTTCCGCTGCTACTGCTACTCTGTGTGTTGCACGCCCCGTGGCGTGCGACGGATTTTTCATCCCGCCGCGCGCTCGGAGCGTGCGGCGGTTTTCTGCCCGCCGTGCGCCCCGAGGCTCGCGGCGGTTTTCTGCCCGCCGTGCGCCCCGAGGCGCGCGGCGGCTTTCTGCCCCGTCACTCCGCGCGTCGCTCCCGGGAGGCGCTGCGACGGGCGACGGGGACCCGCGCGTCGCCCCCCGTCGCCCGTTGCGGCCTGCGCGACCTGCGTAGGGCCCGCGCGCGGCCCGTACAGCCTGCGCGCGGCCCGTACGGGCTGCGCCAGGCCCGCGCGCGGCCCGTACGGGCTGCGCCAGGCCCGCGCGCGGCCCGTACGGGCAGCGCCAGGCCAGCGCGCGGCCCGTACGGACTGCGCCAGGCCAGGGCGCGCCTCGGGCCGCCCGCACGCGGTTCGTACGGGCTGCGCCAGGCCCGTGGGCGCCCTGTTTTCTCTGCCCCTGCGCTGCCCGCTGTCCCCCGTGCTTCTGACGGCGCCCCACCCCTGCTGCTGCCCGTTCTCCTGAATTAGGGTTTGGGGGTGGGGGGTATGGGGGTGCAGTTTCTGTGCGTCGTCCCCTGCTCCTCCTCCTCCTCCGTCTCCCAGTGCTGCAGCTGCCGCTGAGGGGGGTGGGTGTGTGGGAGCCGAAGGAGTGGTACTAGGGGGGTGACGTGCAAGTGGAGTTAGGAGTGAAGCAGTGGGTGTGTGGGGGTGTGTGGGACAGTTGGAGGAGGTTGAGCGGAGGCTGCTGTCTTGTCGTCCGCAGCACCTGTAGTCCGGGGCGCACTGTCCTGGTAGCCCAGAGAGTCTGCTGCGCCTGTCGCCGGAGGGTCCGTTGCTCCTGTAGCTCCTCGTAGCCCGTGAGCCAGTTACTCCAGTAGTCCGGGGCGCACTGTCCCGGTAGCCACTGTGCCAGCAGCTCCTGTTGCCCGTGTGTCTGCAGCTTCAGCCGCCGTCTCTCATCTTCTCTCCTCTCACAGTCCCTCCTCCTCCTCACTTGCCCGCTGTGACTACCACTAGCTTTGCTTATAATTGTGAACTATTACTATACTTGCTTGTTGTGCTGTTTACACCCCACTTTGGCTATAGGGGTGTGTCAGAATGTTTTAATTGTCTAGCCTGCAGTGGGGTACTCTATAGTGAGTACAGCCCAATTAGGGTTTGCTATATGTATCCAACTGCTTGCTAGTGAACATCCTCCTTTCTTCATTCTTACTTTCTACTGCTAGTTCTGACACAGGTTTCTAGGGTTTCATATTTGTATCCAACATTTTCCTAGTTCAACCATTCCTCATTCTTCACATGGTATAGAGCGGGTTCCCTAGTGGGACCGTTTCTTCCTAAGGGCCCACATTCGATTTTTTTTTTTTAGCCTGCCCGAAGCGCGCTTCGCGTCCTGCCCTAAAATTTCGCGGCCCCCCTTAGTGGCCTGCCCCTTAACGGCCCCTTAGTGGCCCCTTCGCGGCCCCCCTTAGCGGCCCCCTTCGCGGCCCCTTCACGGCCCCTGTCGCAACCCCTTAGCGGCCCCCTCGCGGCCCCTCCTAAGGCCCTTCGTGCCCCCCCCCTTCGCGGCCCTTCGCGGCCCCCTCACGGCCCTTCGCGGCCCCTTCGCGGCCCTTCGCGGCCCCCTTACGGCCCTTGCGGCCTCGTCGCGACCCTTCGCGGCCCTTCGCGGCCCCTTCGCGGCCCCTCCGCGGCCCTTCGCGGCCCCTTCGCGGCCCCTCCGCGGCTCCTTCGCGGCTCTTCGCGGCCCCTCCGTGGCTCTTCGCGGCCCTGCCGCCCCGTCGTCGCCGCCCCAGCAGCAGCTGCCGTCGCGCCTGCTGCCGCTGCCGCTTCCGCCACGGCCGTTCGCCGCCGCCGCTGCTGCCGTGACAGCCGCTGCCGCTGCTGCAGTGACAGCCGCCGCCGCTCCTGCCGTGACAGCTGCCGCCGCCGCTGCTGAGACAACCGCCGCTGCCGCTGCCGTGACAGCCGCAGCCGCCGTTCGTCGCGGCCGCCGCCGTTCCTCGCAGCCGCCGCCGCCGTCCCGGCTCTACCCTGCAACCGAGTCGCGGCCCTGCTCTGCCGCCCTGTCGCGGCCCTGATCCTGCCGGCGCACCTCGACCCTGCCCCACCACTTGCGGGCTTCTACCCACCCGCCCCTGGTAAGCGCACCGCCGAGCCGCGCCCCTCCTACTGCTGCTACTGCTAACCTGCTTCAGCTGCTGCTGCTGCTAGCCTGCTGCTGCTACTGTCATGGCTAGTCCCAACGTTCTTACCTTTGATGCTGAGGGTCGAGCGGTAGACTTTGAGGTCTGGATAGATGATCTGCAGCTTTTCCTGCAGTGCGATAGCAAACACGACCTCTCACTGTTCGATCTCACGTCTGGTGCCTCTACTGCCCCTGCTGCCGATGCTGACAGTACTGTTCGCTCACAGTGGGCCACGCGCGATGCTGCTGCCCGTCTTGCTGTGCGTAGTCACCTGCCGTCCACTGAGCGCACGCACTTTAGCCAGTACAAGACTGCTAAGACCTTGTACGACGGTGTAGTGGCACGCTACTCCTCCCCTGCCACTGCTGCCCTTAGTCGCCTCATGCTGCCGTACCTGTTCCCTGACCTCGCCGCCTTTGCCACAGTCGCTGACCTCATTACGCACCTCCGCACTAGTGACACCCGCTACCGCGCTGCGTTTCCTGCTGAGTTCTGCGCCAAGAACCCCCCCCCTATGTACATCACCCTCTACTACCTAGTCACCCGACTCCCTGACTCCCTTCGCTCGGTCAAGGACCACTTCCTCTCTGTTTGCCCCACCACACTCACCGTTGACCTCCTCGAGGAGCGCCTCCTTGCAGCTGAGAAGAGTATAGTCGCTGTAGGAGCCTCTCGTGGTGACCCTCGTGCCCCTTTCTTTGAGGGGTGCTCCCCCGTTCCCCTTTTGCCCTCTGTTGCCTCTTCTGCTGCTGTCGACCTCGTTGGCACCGAGTCGGTCGGCGCTGCGTCTGCCCCTAGCGGGAGGCGCCGCAACGGCAAGGGCAGGGGGGGCAAGGGTGCTGGGGGAGCGGGCGGGGGCGGTGGTGGTGGAGGTGGGGGCGGCGGAGGGGGTGGGGGTGGCGGTGGGAGTGGTGGAGGGGGTGGGGGCTCTGGTGGCGGCGGCGGAGGCGGCGGCGGCGGTGGCGGTGGGAGTGGAGGAGGCGGCGGTGGCGGCGGTGGCGGCAGCGGCGGTGGGGCTGGTCGGGGTGGCCCTGTGCAGCGGGGAGGCTTCGGTGGTGGTCAGCGCCAGCAGCAGCAGCGCACTCGTGAGACCCCTCCCCCCCAGCAGCTTCGTGAGTGGTACGCTGCGCGTCAGCGAGGTGGGGGTGCTGGTCCCTGTGCCTACGTCCTGCGTACCGGCGACCGCACTGGCGAGCCGTGCGGCGGCCCGCACACCACCCAGCGCTGCTTTGGCCGCCTGACTGACGCCTGGCGTCTCCAGTTCCCTGACGCCTCTGAGATCCCTCGCTGGGGTGATTTGCTCAAGTCGGGTGTAGCTACCTTTGATCTTGACTATGATGCTATTCTTGCTGCCATGTATGTTGTGTCTACTAGTGATGAGGGTGACTGTTACCTGTGTGTTCCGCCTGACCCGGGCATTGCCGCTGCTGCTCTAGGTGCTCGCGAGTCCGCTGCTCCAGGTACTAGTGAGTCTGCTGCTCCAGGTGCTAGTGAGTCTGCTCTCTCAGGTACCACGTCTGGTCAGGCTTTGCACACCTTCACCCTTGACTCAGGTGCTTCTCGCTCCTTCTTTCGAGACCGCACCACCCTCACGCCGCTCAGTCGGCCGGTTGCGGTCTCCCTGGCAGACCCCTCTAGGGGTCCTGTCCTTGCCCACTTCTCCACTGCACTACCGTGTCCAGCGGCCCCGTCTGGCTCCCTGTCCGGTCTTTACCTCCCCTCGTTCTCTACGAACTTGGTGAGTGGTGCTGACCTGCAGGATGGGGGAGTTGACCAGTTCACTCCTGCGAGTCAGCGGGTGACCCACTGCACGTGTGCTCGGACGGGCCGACACTTGGCCACATTTACCCGTCAGCCGGGGTCAAGCCTGTACACACTGACTACCGAGTCTCCTCCGGTTACTGCGTCTGGTCAGGTAGCTGCGTCGGGTCAAGTGTTTGCTGCAGCGTCCAGGTCTGGTCCTGAGTCTGCCCCCTGCTCGTGTCGCCTCCTGTCCCACCAGACCCTCCTCTGGCACCACCGCCTTGGTCACCCCTCCCTGCCTCGTCTCCGAGGCATGGCCTCCCGTGTCCTTGTCTCTGGTCTCCCCAGGTCCCTCCCTCCCCTTCCTCCGGGGCCTGCCCCTACCTGCGTTCCCTGCGTCGAGGGGCGGCAGCGCGCCGCTCCTCACTCCTCCGAGTTTCCGCCGACATAGGCTCTGCTGCAGACTCTTCACATGGACGTGTGGGACCCAGCGCGCGTCCGTGGACAGGGTCACGAGCGTTACTTCCTCTTGGTGGTTGACGACTACTCGCGTTACACCACAGTCTTCCCCTTGCGCACCAAGGGTGAGGTCACTGGGGTGTTGATCGACTGGATCCGCGCTGCTCGTCTCCAGCTCAGAGAGAGTTTCGGCTCGGACTTTCCTGTTCTGCGTCTGCACTCCGATAGAGGTGGAGAGTTTTCCTCCGACCTTCTTCGAGCCTTCTGCCGTGCGAGGGGCATCCGCCAGACGTTCACGCTTCCGGCCTCTCCACAGCAAAATGGGATTGCTGAGCGCCGCATTGGCATGGTCATGGACGTCGCTCGTACGTCCATGATCCATGCGGCTGCCCCCAATTTTCTGTGGCCGTTCGCGGTTCAGTACGCGGCGCAGCAGATCAACCTTCAGCCCCGGGTCTCCTTGCCGAAGACCTCCCCCACCCTGCGGTGGACGGGGAAGGTTGGCGATGCGTCTGCGTTCCGTGTCTGGGGATCTCGGGCTTTCGTCCGAGACTTGTCTGCGGACAAGCTGTCCTCTCGTGCTGTTCCCTGCGTCTTCCTTGGCTTCCCCCCTGACGCGCCTGGTTGGCAGTTTTACCACCCCACCTCGCGCCGTGTTCTGTCCTCCCAGGACGTCACGTTTGACGAGTCGGTTCCGTACTACCGTCTCTTCCCCTACCGCGCTGCCCCCCTCCCCCCCCCGCCGCTCTTCCTCGCGCCAGGTCCCCCCCCGGTAGACCCCCTCCCCCCTCAGGGTCCTGCCCCCTCAGGTGTGTCCCAGGTAGACGCAGTCGAGCCTGTCGAGGTAGCTGTTGACTCTGGTGCTGCTAGGGGTGCTGAGCCTGAGCGTGCGGAGCCTGGGGGTGCTGAGCCTGGGGGTGCTGAGCCCGGGGGTGCGGAGCCTGGGGGTGCTGAGTCTGGGGGAGCTGAGTCTGGGGGTGCTGAGCCTGGGATTGCTGAGTCTGGGGGTGCGGAGACTGAGGGTGCTGGGCCTGCTCGAGTGGAGCATGGTGGTGCTGGGCCTGGAGGTCCTTCGGGTGCTTCGTCCCGGCGGGAGCTGCCCTCTCCCCAGGAGCTACGTGAGTGGTTTGCTCGCCGCTGGAGTCGTGCTGCTGGAGCTGGTGGTGCTACCGGTGCTGGAGGTTCTGCGGCTGCTGGAGGTTCTGGAGCCACGGGTCCCGGAGGTGCTCGTACCGGCGGTACTGGAGCTGCAGGGCCTGGTGGAGCTGCTGGTGCTGGAGCTGGAGGTGCTACTAACGTAGGTGCTGCTGCGTCTTCCGGTGGTCCTGCTGGAGCTGACGCTGCTGGAGGTCTTGGCGCTGGAGGTGCTGCTGGAGCTGGTACTTCTGGGGGTGCTGGAGTTGGTGCTGCTGGAGCTGGTGGTGCTGCTGGCGTTGGTGCTGACGCTGGGGGTGCTGGTGCTGTCCCTGCTGGTTCTGGAGGCGCTGCGCGGCCGCGGCCGTACTTCGTTCCACTCCTTCAGCAGGTTCTTGGTCTCCCGCCTTCTACTGGTCCTGCTCCTTCCTTAGAGTGTCCACAGCCTGTCCGGTCCGAGTCACAGTTACAGCTCGCCTCCCCACTGCCTGCTCCTCCTCCCTACACTGGTCCTACTGAAGGTCTTGCTGAGCGTCGTGAGCCTGAGTCTCGTCCTGCGTCGCCTGTTCGTGCTGGTCGCACTAGTCGTCGTGTTCCACGCCAGCGTCCTCCTGCGGTCCCGGGCACGCACCAGATGGCACTGCGTCCTTCCACTGCTCCACTGCGTGTCCCTTTGCCGTCACCTCCTGCGTCCTCTCTTCCTGCTCTTGCTGACCCGGAGTCTGACTCCCTTCGTGCTGCCAGTCCTACTGTCACGCGTCTCCTGGCTACTGTTGTCACTGACCCTTCCTTTGAGTCCACTGCTGCGTCTGCCTTAGTTGCTGAGCTTGTCGACTTCGCTGCTCACTGTCGTCTAGACTACGCCGCGAGTCTTGTTGCTGAGTCTGAGTCTGTCTGTCCTCCGTCCGTCGGGGGTGAGTGTGCTCTTGGCACGGACGTCCTTGATGACAGGCAGGAGGAGTTCCAGTGTTTTGCTGCTGCTTTACCTCATCTCGTGTCCATGCTGATTGCCCCTGAGGGAGACCCGGATGCACCAGACATCCCGACTCCGCGCTCTTACGCAGAGGCGATAGAGGGTCCCTACTCCTCTCAGTGGCAGTCAGCCATGGACGCAGAGATGGCTTCATGGAAGTCCACAGGCACCTACGTTGACGAGGTTCCCCCACCTGGGGCGAACATCGTCAGTGGCATGTGGATTTTCAGGGTGAAGCGGCCGCCGGGTTCTCCGCCTGTCTTCAAGGCACGTTACGTGGCTCGAGGCTTCAGTCAGCGGCAGGGAGTTGACTACTTTCAGACCTTCTCCCCCACCCCGAAGATGACCACTCTTCGGGTGCTGCTGCACATAGCCGCTCAGCGCGACTACGAGCTTCACTCTCTTGACTTCAGCACTGCTTTCCTACAGGGCAGCCTGCACGAGGAGATCTGGCTGCGCCGCCCTCGTGGCTTCACTGGGTCGTTTCCTCCTGGTACCCAGTGGAGCCTCCGGCGGCCAGTCTACGGTCTCCGCCAGGCTCCCCGCGAGTGGCACGACACACTGAGGACTACGCTAGCGGCTCTTGGGTTTGCTCCTTCTACTGCTGACCCGTCGCTGTTTCTACGCACCGACACCTCGCTGCCGCCGTTCTACATCCTCGTGTACGTCGACGACTTGGTCTTTGCTACTGCTGACACTGCTGGACTCGCCCACGTGAAGTCCGAGCTGCAGAAGAGACACACGTGCACAGACCTGGGTGAACTGCGCAGCTATCTTGGCTTGCAGATCACCCGGGACAGAGCACGGTGCACCATTACCCTGACTCAGTCACACATGGTGCAGCAGGTCCTTCAGCGCTTCGACTTCACGTACTCCTCGCCTCAGGCCACTCCTCTGTCTACTCGCCACTCGCTCTCAGGTCTGCCTTCGGATGAGTCCGTAGAGCCAAGTGGCCCGTACCCAGAGCTTGTTGGCTGCCTCATGTACCTGATGACCTGCACTCGTCCTGACCTAGCATACCATCTTAGCATCTTAGCACGATATGTTGCTCCTGGGAGACACCGACCAGAGCACATGGCTGCTGCGAAGAGGGTGTTGCGCTACTTGTGCAGTACGTCGGGCATGGGGCTCGTGCTTGGAGGGCGGAGTTCAGTGGTCCTCACTGGTCACGCAGACGCTTCTTGGGCTGACGACTTGGCTACGCAGCGGTCGTCACAGGGTTACACCTTCAGTCTTGGTTCCGGCTCTGTTTCGTGGCGGTCTGCCCGCTCGTCTTCTGTTCTCGGCTCCAGCTGTGAGGCCGAGATCTACGCAGGGGCCATGGCTGCACAGGAGTTACGCTGGCTCACCTACCTGCTGACCGACCTCGGAGAGCCGCCTCGTTCTCCTCCAGTTCTGTACGTAGACAACAAGGCCATGCTGGCCTTGTGTCGGGAGCACAGACTGGAGCACAGAACGAAGCACATTGCTCTTCGCTACTTCCTTGCTCGTGAGCTGCAGCAGCGTGGTCAGCTGCGCCTTGCTTACGTGGCCTCTCAGGCCAACACTGCTGATATCTTTACTAAGGCACTTCAGCCTTGTGATCATCAGCGTTTTTGTACGATGCTAGGTCTTGTGCCTACTTGGCCTCACTTGCTTACTTCTTGACCTTCCTTGTACTTTGATCTATATATGCTTGCTCTTGCTTGTTTACCTTTATATATATGATCCTGCATGTGAACTGGCCTTATGGCCTTTGAACGGGTGCTTGGAATGTCTGGTGACGTTGTGATCCACCCTGAGCTTGCTTTGCTTGACTGGTCTTGTGACCCCTAGTTCTCCCCCACTTTGCCTATGGGGGTGTGTTAGATATATATGACTTAGTCTTTGTAGGCTCTAGTGGGGTAGTCACTAAGGGGTACAGGTTTCTAGGGTTTCATATTTGTATCCAACATTTTCCTAGTTCAACCATTCCTCATTCTTCACATGATGATGATAAAGGACATCCGCTACTGCTGGAATAGGGAGGGACTGGATCCCATCGAATTCTTCAGGGGCACGGACCGATTTTTGGAGAGTCTGCAAGAGCAATTTCCGGGGCATTCAGCAGATTGGATGGCAGAGTTTCAGAACTTCATTCGAGCCACTTCAGAATCGCTATTGGCCTATTAAAACAGCCTGCTAGAGCTGACGGAGGACATGGGCTGCATGGAAGAACGCATCTTGGTGACTAAATTTGTCAACGGGCTGGATAAAGACCTGATAAGTGACATGAGGAGTCGGCTGTACTCTCCGGGAGTACGAGCCACGCTGCGGCAGGTATACCAGGTGGCGAAGGAAGTGGAGGAGGGGAAGAGATTTTATGATGGCATGCAGGGGTCAAGTTCTAGTCCGCCGAACGAACGAAGAAGACCAGCTTGGGTAGCGGTGGAGGGCAGAGAGGGAGAGGAGGAGCGAAGGGAAAGACCGCCAGAAGATACGAGGCACTGTCATAAATGTGGGGAGCAGGGACACCTTCGTAGGGACTGTGCTGTTGGGATAATATGTGACATTTGCGGAGCAAAGGGGCGCTTTAGACGAAACTGCCCTAAGGCGAGGTACTGGAGGCCCCGGGGGTGTCGCTAGTGGAGGAGCTGGTTCTGGGGGTGCTGGAGCTGGAGGCACTGGCACTGTGGCGCCTACACCGCGCACTGTACGTTTCCTGACCCATGAGCAGCGTCTCCTCCGGTTGGAGAGGGAGGAGCGTGAGCGGTTTGAGAGGGCACAGCAGCAGCAGCAGCAGCAGCAGCAGCAGCGGCAGCAGCAGCAGCAAAAGCACCACCAGCAGCAGCAGCAGCTACAGCAGTAGGAGAGAGTAGAGGAGGAGTCCCGCTTGCAGCAGCAGGTGCAGTTACAGACCCAGCAGGAGAGAGTAGAGGAGGAGTCACGGCCACAGCAGGAGAGGGTAGCGCAGGAGTCCCTGTCGCAGCAGCAGGTGCAGCTGCAGTCGCAGCAGGAGAGGGCAGAGGCGGAGCCACAGGAGCGGCAGCAGGGGCCGGTACCGTCGCAGCAGACGCCAGAGGAGGCGGCGCAGCAGCGACTGCGACTACATGACCTCCCCGATCCAGCACCTGCACACTTTGTTCTGTTAGAGACTAAGGACGGAGTTTACGAAGATTAGGTGCCTAAATATCACAAAATCGTTGGCTTAGAATTCTGGACAGAAAACGTCGAGTTCACAAGAAACGCCGTCGACGAAAGGTGCACCGACAAAACTTCACCAAACTCAGATATGTTGTAGCCCAGGGCGTGGCTACAATTCCCAATTTGAATCGTACGATAAGGTGAAGTATTTCTTGAGTTATGAATTTCGGCGCACTAGGGGGTAAGCTGCCATAGAAACTAACTCAATAACAAATTATCTCAAAAGTTCACACAAGAAAGTTAGAGTAGCAATTAACCAGGTGGGAGGGGAAGAGGAGGACGACCCAACCAAGGAAACCCCATAAGCACACCAAATCCCTTCCCTATAGGAACCCCACTTTGACCTTTGTCCATTTCCCAACCTCCACAATCCACCTCACCCAAGTTGGCCACACTTGCCAACCCAATTTGGTTTCTCCCAACCACTTGGCAGCATCTACAGTGATGAGGACGAATTTCCCAACACCCAAAAGTATGTACCCCATATTGAGTCACTTCACAACTTCCCAAAGTCGTCGCGCCGATCGCAACTATTCTTGGTTCGTCCGAAAGCTCTTGAGCAGAGGAGTCACTTCAGATATCTGCCCAAGCCAAATGATATTCACACATACTCAGAATATCCAAACCACACCAAACACAAATTCTTGCACACGCTCACACCACGCATGCAACGCACGAACATGTGATGGGAGGCAGACAGACGTGAATGCAAATGAAAGCATCACATAACATGTTTGTGGTCCCCTACCGTCCCCTCCTGTTCCCCCTGTTGAGTCCCTTTCCTCGTCCCAGTGGACTCGTCGTTCTCCCCTCATTCGTGCTGTGTCCTCAGAGCATCGTCGGTCCGTTCCACCTTGTTATTCGCTCTCGTGTTCCACCTCCTCCTGTCCTTCCACAGCCCCTTGAGTCGTCCCTCACTGTGCTTCACGACCCGTTGTCCGACTACCTCCGTGCCTCCCGTCCTGTCGTCTCCCGTGTTTTGTCCGCGTTGGTCACTTACCCGACTGCACCCCTGTCGTCTGTCTCAGCTCTTGTTACCACTGTCGCTGACTTTGCCTCTTCCCACCGCCTTGACTACGCCGCTCACGTGGTGAGTGGCCCTGCTCGTTCTCCATTCTCTGGGGGTGCTCCTGTCTTTCCCTTGGAGGTCCTCGAGGACAGGCACTTCGAGCTTGGTTTCCTTGCGGCCGCTGTTCCTCATCTCTGCGCCATGCTACTTGCCCCTGAGGGGGATCCAGACGCCCTTGACATCCCGATCCCTCGCACTCACGCCGAGGCAGTCTCGAGACCCTGGGCTTCGTACTGGATAGCAGCTGAGGATGCAAAGATGGCATCTTATAGGTCCACAGGCACTTACGTCGACGTGGTCCCACCCTCTGGGACGAACGTCGTCAGTGGCCGATGGCTCTACAAGGTGAAGCGGCCGCCTGGATCACCACCTGTGTTCAAGGCGCGCTATGTGGCGAGAGGCTTCAGTCAGCGAGAGGGGGTGGACTTCTTCCAGACCTTCGCTCCCACCCCGAAGATGAGTACTCTTCGGGTGCTGCTGCATATTGCAGCCCAGCGCGACTACGAGTTGCACTCCTTGGACTTTTCCACCGCGTTCCTTCAGGGGAGCCTGCACGAGCAAATCTGGCAGCGTCGCCCGCCTGGCTTCACTGGATCTTTCCCACCTGGGACCCAGTGGCAGCTGCGTCGACCAGTCTACGGCCTGCGTCAGGCTCCACGGGAGTGTTATGACACACTTCGCTCGACCCTTGCAGCGCTTGACTTCTTTCCGTCATCTGCTGACCCGTCACTGTTCGTTCGCCGTGGCTCGACCCCGTTCTTTGTCCTGGTCTACGTCGACGACCTGGTGTTTGCCACTCCTGACCGATGCGCGCTGTCTCGTGGCGGTCGACTCGGGCGTCGTCCGTCGCCGGTTCCAGCTGTGAGGCAGAGGTGTATGCTGCGGCCATGGCCGCTCAGGAGCTTCGCTGGCTGTCTTTCCTTCTCACCGACCTTGGTGAGCGGCCTCGCTCTCCCCCAGTCTTGTACGCCGACAACAAGTCTGCTGTCCTGTTGTGTGAGGAGCCCTGACTGGTTGGGAAGGCGAAGCACATCCATCTTCGTTACTTCCTTCTGTGTGAGTTGCAGCAGCGTGGTCAGGCACTCGTACGGCGTGTGGTCTCTGAGGCCAACACTGCAGATATCTTCACCAAGGCGTTGCCGCCTTGTGATCACTAGCGTTTCTGCACCCAGTTTGGCCTTGTGCGGGCCCGTCCTTGCTTACGTATATGCTTTGTCCTAATTGTCTTGTACTCTTGCATCTCAATATGTTTGCTATATACCTGCATGTGAACTGGCCTTGTGGCCCTTTTGCTTGCTCTCAGACTGTGTGGTGACTTTGAGCTCCAGCCTGAGACTTGTCTTGTTCTTGTGGACTGGTCTTGTGACCCTTGCTTGTTCTTGCTGACTGGTCATGTGACCCTTGCTTGCTCTCAGACTGTGTGTGTCCTTGAGACCCACCCTGAGATATGTGTTGTTTTTCCACAGGATTACCATCACCTAGACTATGGGGGTGTGTCAACATATATTTTATATGTGTTGTTTAGGTTAGTCTAGGTGTTACATTTCTACTTCCTTGCATGATTAGGGTTTGCTATATCTAGGGTTGTACTTCACATTTTCTATCAATTCATTCATATCATAACAACTTATCCATGTGGTTGGTACCAAGAGTAATGCGTTACTTACCAAGATGGTTGGTACAAAGAGTACGTGCGTTAATTGCCCATATGGTTGGTACTAAGAGTAAGTGCGTTACTCACCTATATGGTTGGTACCAAGAGGAAGTGCGTTTACTTAACCATATGCTTTGTACCAAGAGTATGCGCGTTACTTATCGATATGGTTGGTACCAAGAGTAATTGCGTTAATTACCCAAATGGTTGGTATCAAGAGTAAGTTCGCTATTTACCCATATGGTTGGTACTAAGAGTAAGCGCGCTACTTACCCATATGGTTGGTATCACGAGTATGTGCGTTACTTACCTACATGGTTGGTACCAAGAGTAAGTGCGTTACTTACCTATATGGTTGGTACTAAAAGTTAGCGCGCTACTTATCCATATGGTTGGTATCAAAAGTAAGTGCGTTACTTACCCATAGAATAAGTGCGCCACTTACCCATATGGTTGGTATGAAGATCAAGTGCGAAACTTGCCCATACGGTTGGAACTATAGTAATTTCGCTACTTACCAATATGGTTGGTATAAAGAGTAAATGCGTCAATTACCCTCATGGTTGCTACCAAGAATGAGTGCGTTACTTATCCATATGGATGGTACCAAGCGTATGTGCATTATTTATCCATATGATTGGTAACAAAAGTAAGAGTGTTACTTATCCAAATTGTTGGTACCAAGAGTAGGTGCACCGATCTGGTTGGAACCAAGAATAAGTGCAACTATGTGGTTGGTACCAAGAGTATGTGCATTACTTATCGATATGGTTGGTACCAAGGGTAAGCGCGTTACTCATCCACATTGATGGAACCAAGCGTATGCACGTTACTTATCCATGTCGTTGGTAACCATAGCAAGTGCGTTACTTACCCAAATGGTTGGTCCCAAGGGTAAGTGCGATACTTATCCATATGGTTGGTACGAAGAGTATCATATGGTTGGTACCAAGAGTATGAGCGTTACTTATTCATATGGTTGGTACCAAGAGTAAGTGCGTTACTTACGCATATGGTTGGTACCAGGATTATGTGCGTTACTTAACCATATGATTGGTACCAAGAGTATGCGCATTACTTATCCATATGGTAGGTACCAAGAATAAGTGCGTTACTTACCTATATGGTTGGTACCAAGAGCATGTGTGTTACTTAACCATATGGTTGGTACCAAGAGTATGCGCGTTACTTATCGATATGGTTGGTACCAAGAGTAAGTGCGTTACTTACCTATATGGTTGGTACCTGGTAGGTACCAAGAATAAGTGCGTTACTTACCTATATGGTTGGTACCAAGAGCATGTGTGTTACTTAACCATATGGTTGGTACCAAGAGTATGCGCGTTACTTATCGATATGGTTGGTACCAAGAGTAAGTGCGTTACTTACCTATATGGTTGGTACCAAGAGCATGTGCGTTACTTAACCATATGGTTGGTACCAAAAGTATCCGCGTTACTTATCGATATGGTTGGTACCAAGAGTAAGTGCGTTTCTTAACCATATGGTTTGCACCAGGAGTAAGTGCGTTATTTGCCCATTTAGTTGGTACTAAGGGTAAGCGCGCTACTTACCAATATGGTTGGTATCAAAAGTAAGTGCTGCGGAGATAACTCAATGAACGGGAGCTAGACTACGAGCTAGGTACGGGGTCGGAGTGATCTCTGCGTTCGTTCACTTAGTCGTTTCCTTGTGTTCTTGCTGCTTCCTAGTTCACGGAAAGAATTTGCAAGAGTTTCACTAGGAAAACATGTCAACAATGATTGCAACAACATTGGCAACACAGACTAAATCAGAGCTAGCAAGGCTGCTGGTCGACCTCCAGCGCAGCACAGTCGACCGCGATCCACCGTAGCAGAGCTCGCACCGCTCCTGCGTTGCAGATGTCAGAATGTTATAATTGTCTAGCTTGCATTGGGGTACTCTATAGTGAGTACAGCCCAATTAGGGTTTGCTATATGTATCCTACTGCTTGCTAGTGAACCCCCTCCTTTCTTCATTCTCACTTTCTACTGCTGATTCTGACATGCTATCAGAGCAGGTCGACCCTCCTGGGTCGATCCTGTGGGTGGGCCCACCACCTCACTGCTTCCGCTGCTACTGCTACTCTGTGTGTTGCACGCCCCGTGGCGTGCGACGGATTTTTCATCCCGCCGCGCGCTCGGAGCGTGCGGCGGTTTTCTGCCCGCCGTGCGCCCCGAGGCGCGCGGCGGTTTTCTGCCCGCCGTGCGCCCCGAGGCGCGCGGCGGCTTTCTGCCCCGTCACTCCGCGCGTCGCTCCCGGGAGGCGCTGCGACGGGCGACGGGGAACCCGCGCGTCGCCCCCCGTCGCCCGTCGCGGCCTGCGCGACCTGCGTAGGGCCCGCGCGCGGCCCGTACAGCCTGCGCGCGGCCCGTACGGGCTGCGCCAGGCCCGCGCGCGGCCCGTACGGGCAGCGCCAGGCCCGCGCGCGGCCCGTACGGGCTGCGCCAGGCCAGGGCGCGCCTCGGGCCGCCCGCACGCGGTTTGTACGGGCTGCGCCAGGCCCGTGGGCGCCCTGTTTCCTCTTCCCCTGCGCTGCCCGCTGTCCCCCGTGCTTCTGACGGCGCCCCACCCCTGCTGCTGCCCGTTCTCCTGAATTAGGGTTTGGGGTGGGGGGTATGGGGGTGCAGTTTCTGTGTGCCGTCCCCTGCTCCTCCTCCTTCTCCGTCTCCCAGTGCTGCAGCTGCCGCTGAGGGGGGTGGGTGTGTGGGAGCCGAAGGAGTGGTACTAGGGGGGTGACGTGCAAGTGGAGTTAGGAGTGAAGCAGTGGGTGTGTGGGGGTGTGTGGGACAGTTGGAGGAGGTTGAGCGGAGGCTGCTGTCTTGTCGTCCGCAGCACCTGTAGTCCGGGGCGCACTGTCCTGGTAGCCCAGAGAGTCTGCTGCGCCTGTCGCCCGAGGGTCCGTTGCTCCTGTAGCTCCTCGTAGCCCGTGAGCCAGTTACTCCAGTAGTCCGGGGCGCACTGTCCCGGTAGCCACTGTGCCAGCAGCTCCTGTTGCCCGTGTGTCTGCAGCTTCAGCCGCCGTCTCTCATCTTCTCTCCTCTCACAGTCCCTCCTCCTCCTCACTTGCCCGCTGTGACTACCACTAGCTTTGCTTATAATTGTGAACTATTACTATGCTTGCTTGTTGTGCTGATTACACCCCACTTTGGCTATGGGGGTGTGTCAGAATGTTATAATTGTCTAGCCTGCAGTGGGGTACTCTATAGTGAGTACAGCCCAATTAGGGTTTGCTATATGTATCCTACTGCTTGCTAGTGAACCCCCTCCTTTCTTCATTCTCACTTTCTACTGCTGATTCTGACAGCAGAGTAGCGGTTCGCCAACATTGCAAGTCCACGGTGTGCCAACGCTGCAGCAAGTCGGCTGCACAGCGTGCCAAGCAAGGACGGGGCCAAACAACACCCCCGTTGACACTCCCCTGCCTCGTTCACGCTTGGGCTCCCCCAGCCCACACGGCAGCACTGCTCGGAGAAAAGCTCAGCGGCGTGCACACAACGCACAGCACGCTGGTCAAAGCACCAGCCATGCAATAGGGCATGGCACCTACTGCTGCACGTCGTCGTCGCCGTCGCCCACATCGGCCAGACGAACGTGGCCAATTGCGACGGAGCACCGGTTGAAGGCCGGGTAGTGCAGCGCCTTCGTCAGGGTAGCTTGCACACCCGGCCGGTCCCGTCGTTGAAGTAGTCCGGCCGGTACATGTACAGCACTCGGTCGAGCTTCATGCCGACGTGCGCGAGCCTCGCATGCAGCCTGTCCGGCGTCGACTTCGTTGCCGAGACGATCGCCCGCAGAGCCACCACCTCCACCGCGTTCGTCGCCGAGCAGGGACGCAAGTCGGTGCAGGGGACTCTGCCGGCGTAGGTCGCCCGACCCAAGACATCTCTAGTAGCCGAGAGGAGCAGCATCCCATCGCTGTCGTCCTGCAGCTTCACTCCGTTCTCCTTCAGCTGGCCGGGTGATAACCGGTTAGCTGGCACGCCCTCGCCAAGGACGACTTGTTCGACTGCTTGTCCCAGCGTGGCTTACTGTCCCGACGCGGATGCCGACCAGCCGACCTTCCTCGGCTGCCCTTGGCGTCGTCGTCGTCGGAGTCACTGCGGTCGGGGCACTTAAAGGAGAGGTGGTCGGGGTCGCCGCAGATCTAGCATTCCAGGCGTCGCCCGACTCCGCCATGACCGCTGTCCTTGGCCGACTTCCCCTTGTCGGCGTCCTTGGCCAGCTTTTTACCTCCGCTGCCACCGCCGCCAGGCTTGCCGCGCTGCCCCGGTCGGCCTCCTTGCTTTGTCGGCAGGTGCTCCGTGGATCGCTCGGCCTCCCGCATCGCCTCATCCTTGAGAATGTACAATTTCAGGGAGTCCTCGTTGAGCGTCGCCCGCGTGCTCGGCATCACAGACATCCGCTTCATCAGGTTCTAGCTGCTCGGGAGCCCCTTCAGAACGTGTGTGACATACGAAGCCGTGGAGTACTGAACGCGTGCCATCCTCATGGTGGCGAGGAGTCGTCGGGCACGGTTGTAGTAGTCGTTCACCGCCTCCTGCTTGCCCATCCGCAGGTGAGTCATCTGCTCCTCGAGCTGGCCGATGTACAGGTCGTCGGTGACCTGGTACGTCGATTCGATGAAGTGCCACGCCTGGTGGCCGGCGTCCATGTATTCCCTGCACGGCTTCAAGGCGATCTGCACGCTAGGTGAGCAGCACCGCGAGATGACCGTGAAGGTCAGCAGCTGCACAACGCGAAACTCCGTACGCAGGTCGGGGTAGTTCTCCGACCTGCGTCGCCATTGTGCCGGCGGCGAAGCCCATCAGCCCGGCCATCTCCAGCTGAGACTTGATGGCTTCCTTCCAGGTGAGAATGTCAGGTCGACCGACCAGCAGGGGGGTGATCGAGATCCTGTCCGGCGTGAATTTGAAGTAGCCGTAGCTCGGCGCAATCCCGCCCGTAGTCACGTGGGTCGCCGACATTGGCGTCATTCCGCTCCGACGTCCACCGACGTCTCCTTGCGAGGTACCTGCATCTGCCGACGATTGCATCCCTCGCGGCTGAATGCCGCCAACTTCACCGGCGTGTATCACTCCATTTTGCCTCGATGACGTGCCTCCCGCACTGCTGCCGACCTGGTCACCGACGTGGACGCCCACGTCGACGCCGCCCTCGGTGTTCACCGGTCGAGGAGATGCAGGCCGAGAAGGAGGGTGCTCCGTCGCCCACACAGCGCGGATGCCAGCCTCGACGACCGCCCTGGGGAGGTCGCCGTACACGGCAGCCTCCTGACGTCTCCTCGCGTTCTCCAGCCGTGCCTCCAGGGTGTCCACCACCCCTGCGTCACCTAAGGCGCCTACCATGGTGACTAACGCACAACTGCCGGCCTACGAACACAACAGGTACGTACAAAAGTCGGCTAGACTGAAAACTACATCGCGGTGCTGTCCACGCTCACCGCACCATGCGGAGATAACTCAATTAATGGAAGCTAGACTACGAGCTAGGCACGGGGTATGAGTGTTCTCTGCGTTCGTTCACTTAGTCGTGTTCACGTTGCTTGCTAGTTCACAGGGAGAACTTGCAAGAGTTTCACTAGGAAAACATGTCAACAATGATTGCAACAACATTGGCAACACAGACTACATCAGAGCTACGAAGGCTGCTGGTCGACCTCCAGCGCAGCACGGTCAACCGCGATCCAGCGTACCAGAGCTCGCGCTAGCGGTTCGCCAACATTGCAAGTCCACGGTGTGCCAACGCTGCAGCAAGTCGGCTGCACAGCGTTGCACCCGCAGGACAACGGTGCCCCTCTGCTTCGCAGGTGCGTGCAGCTGGTTGGTGCACCACTCCTCGTCACGTGCACTGCGCAGCCGCCCTGCTCGACTCCACGCCAGCGACTGCGCCCACCAGCCACGTCGACCTCGGAATACCATTTCCGCGGTCGGCCTCGCAGAAACCACCCTGGCGACCTTCGTACACGTCGCCCGGGTATCCTGGTCGACCGGGCAACCACGCCTAGTCGTCCAGCCCAGTCAGTTACCGGCTACACAAGCCGGTGTCCCCAGGTCGGCGTCCAGGAGCTCCGGTCGGCGTCCGGGAGCCCGTGACACCGACCAGAAGCCCAGGTCAGCGAACAACCTCCCAGGACGCCGTCCAGGCGTATGACGCCGTCCAGATGCTCAGGATGATGCCCAGGACGGGGTCCTCCTGCTCGGCGCCCTCCAGCCAGGCAAACTTGCAGTGGCCCCCATGCCCACGGCTGCAGGTCGGCTGCATTCTCCGCACCCGACCACAAAGTAGGCTCCGCCTAAGCGAGGACAGGGCCAAACAACACTACCGTTGACAAGTGCGTTACTAACCCACATGGCTGGTACCAAGAGTAACTGCGTTACTTACCCATGTGGTTGGTACTAAGAGTAAGTGCGCTACTTACCAACATGGTTGGTACCAAGAGTATGCGCGTTACTTAACCATATGGTTGGTACCAAGAGTATGCGCGTCACTTACCTATATAATTGGTACAAAGAGTAAGTGCGTTACTTACCCAAATGGAAGGTACCAAGAGAAAGCGCACTACTTATCCATATGGTTGGTATCAAGAGTAAGTGCGCTACTTACCCATATGGTTGGTACTAGGAGTAAGCGCGCAACTTACCCATGTGGTTGGTATCAAGATTAAGTGCCTTACTTGCCCATATTGTTGGTACTAAGAGTAAGTGCGCTACTTACCTATATGGCTGGTATCACGAGTAAGTGCGTTACTTACCCACATGGTTGGTACCAAGAGTAAGTGCGTTACTTACCCACATGGTTGGTACCAAGAGCAAGCGCGCGTCTTATCCATAGGGTTGGTATCAAAAGAAAGTGCGCTACTTACCCACATGGTTGGTACTAAGAATAAGCGCGCTACTTACCCATATGGTTGGTATCAAGACAAAGTGCGTTACTTGCCCATACGGTTGGAACTAGAGTAAGCGCGCTACTTACCCATATGGTTGGTACAAAAGTAAGTGCGTTACTTATCTAAATTGTTGGTGCCAAGAGTTAGTGCGTTACATACCGATTGGTTGGTACGATGAGTAAATGCGTTACTCACCCATATTGAAGGAACCAAGTGTATGCACGTTACTTATCCATGTGGTTGGTAACGAAAGTAAGTGCGTTACTTACCCAAATGGTTGGTCCCAAGGGTAAGTGCGATACTTACCCATATGTTTGGTACCAAGAGTATCATATGGTTGGTACCAAGAGTATGCTCGTTACTTACCCATATGGTTGGTACCAAGGGTATGTGGATTACTGGGAGACGCCGCAGCGGCAAGGGCAAGGGGGGCAAGGGTGGTGGAGGGGACGGCGGGGGCGGCGGTGGTGGCGGTGGAGGAGGTGGAGGGGGTGGGGGTGGGGGTGGAGGTGGGGGTGGCGGCGGGAGTGGGGGCTTCGGTGGCGGTGGTGGAGGTGGAGGCGGCGGCGGCAGCGGCAGTGGGGGTGGAGGCGGCGGTGGTGCTGGTCGAGGTGGAGCTGTGCAGCGGGGAGGCTTTGGCGGTGGCCAGCGCCAGCAGCAGCAGCGTTCTCGTGAGACCCCGCCGCCTCAGCAGCTTTGTGAGTGGTACGCTGGGCGTGGGAGGACTGGGGGTGCTGGTCCCTGCGCTTACGTTCTCCGTACCGGTGAGCGCAGTGGGGAGACGTGCGGGCTGCCGCACGCTACGCACCGCTGCTTCGGCCGCCTGACTGACGCTTGGCGTGCACAGTTTCCTGACGCCACTGAGCTCCCTCGCTGGGGTGATCTGCTTAGGTCGGGGGTTGCTATCTTTGATCTTGATTATGATACTATCCTTGCTGCTATGTATGCTGTGACTATTAGTGCTGAGGGTGACTGTTACCTGTGTGTTCCGCCCGAATCTGGCATTGAGGCTGCTGCTCTAGGTGCTAGTGATTCTGCTGCTCCAGGTGCTGGTGAGGCTGCTCTCTCAGGTACCGCGTCGACTCAGGTCTTGCACACTTTCACCCTTGACTCAGGTGCTTCCCGTTCCTTCTTTCGCGACTGCACCACACTCACGCCGCTCAGTCGGCCAGTGGCAGTCTCCCTGGCTGACCCCTCTGGGGGTCCGGTCCTTGCGCACTCCTTCACGGTTCTGCGGTGTCCGGCGGTCCCGTCTGGCTCCCTTTCCGGTCTCCACCTTCAGGACGTGTGGGTTGACCAGTTCACTCCTGGAGGTCAGCGGGTGACCCACTGTACATGTACACGGACGGGCCGGCACCTGGCCACGTTTACTCGTCAGCCTGGGTCGAGCCTGTACACCCTGACTACCGTGTCTCCTCCAGTTACTGCGTCTGGTCAGGTGTTTGCTGCAGCGTCCTGGTCTGGTCCTGAGTCTGCCCCCTGCTCGTGTCGCCTCCTGTCTCACCAGACTCTCCTCTGGCACCACCGCCTTGGTCACCCTTTCCTGCCTCGTCTCCGAGGCATGGCCTCTCGAGTCCTTGTCACTGGTCTTCCCCGGTCTCTCCCTTCCCTTCTTCCGGGGCCTGCCCCTACCTGCGTTCCTTGCGTCGAGGGGCGGCAGCGCGCCGTTCCTCACTCCTCCGAGTTCCCTCCGACGGAGGCTCCCCTGCAGACTCTTTACATGGACGTGTGGGGCCCAGCCCGCGTCCGTGGACAGGGTCTCGAACGTTACTTTCTGCTGGTCATTGACGACTACTCGCGTTACACCACAGTCTTCCCCTTGCGCCGCAAGGGTGAGGTCACTGAGGTGCTGATCGACTGGATCCGCGCTGCCCGTCGCCAGCTCAGCGAGAGTTTCGGCTCGGACCTTCCTGTTCTGCGTCTGCACTCAGACAGAGGTGGAGAGTTTTGCTCCGACCTTCTGAGGGCCTTCTGTCGTGCGGAGGGCATCCGCGAGACGTTCACGCTTCCGGCCTCTCCTCAGCAAAATGGGATTGCTGAGCGCCGCATTGGCATGGTCATGGACGTCGCTCGCACGTCCATGATTCATGCGGCAGCTCCCCATTTTCTGTGGCCGTTCGCGATTCAGTACGCTGCGCATCAGCTCAACCTCCAGCCCCGGGTCTCCAAGCCGGAGACCACACCTACTCTGCGGTGGACGGGGAAGGTTGGCGATGCGTCTGCGTTCCGTGTCTGGGGATCTCGAGCTTTTGTCCGCGATTTGTCTGCGGACAAGCTGTCCTCCCGTGCTGTTCCCTGCGTCTTCCTTGGCTTCCCCTCTGACACGCCTGGTTGGCAGTTTTACCACCCCACCTCGCGCCGTGTTCTGTCCTCTCAGGACGTCACGTTTGACGAGTCGGTTCCTTACTACCGTCTCTTCCCCTACCGCACTGCCCCCCTCCCCCCTCGCCGCTCTTCCTCGCGCCAGGTCCTCCTCCGGTAGACCCCCTTCCCCCTCAGGGTCCTGCCCCCTCAGGTGTGTCCCAGGTAGACGCAGTCGAGCCTGTCGAGGTAGCTGTTGAGTCTGGTGCTGCTAGGGGTGCTGAGCCTGCGGGTGCTGGGTCTGGGGGTGCTGAGCCAGGGGGTGCTGAGTCTGGGGGTGCTGAGCCTGGGGGTACTGAGTCTGGGGGTGCTGAGTCTGGGGTTGCTGAGTCAGAGGGTGCGGAGCCTGCGGGTACTGAGCCTGTGCGTGTGGAGCCTGGGAGTGCTGAGCCTGGGGGTGCTGAGCCTGGAGGTCCTTTGGGTGCCTCGTCCCGGCGGGAGCCACTCTCTCCACAGCAGCTGTGCGAGTGGTTTGCTCGGCGCTGGAGCCGTGCTGCTGGAGCTAGTGGTGCTACTGGAGCTGGGGGTCCTGCTGCTACTGGAGCTGCTGGGGGTTCTGGAGCCACTGGTCCCGGAGGTGCTCGTACCGGAGGCACTGGAGCTGCTGGGCCTGGTGGTGTTGCTGGAGCTGGAGCTGCTGGAGGTGCTGGAGCTGGCGGTACTGCTGGAGCAGGTGCTGCTGGAGGTGCTGGAGCCGGCGCTACTGCAGCTACTGGGACTTCTGGTGGTCCTGCTGGAGCTGGGTCTGCTGGATGTGCTGGAGTTGACGCTGCTGGAGCTGCTGGAGGTGCTGCTGGAGCTGGTGGTGCTGCAGGAGTTGGAGCTGACGCTGGGGGTGCTGGTGCTGTCTCTGCTGGTTCTGGTGGTGCTGCACGGCCGCGGCCGTACTTCGTTGCACTCCTTCAGCAGGTTCTTGGTCTCCCGCCTTCTACTGGTCTTGCTCCTCCCTTAGAGTGTCCACCGCCGGTTCAGTCGCAGTCGCAGTTACAGCCCGCCTCCCCACTGCCTGCTCCTTCTCCTTACACTGGTCCGACCGGAGGTCGTCGTGAGCCTTCGTCTCGCCCTGCGTCGCCTGTTCCCGCTGCTTGCACTGGTCGTCGTGGTTCGCGTCAGCGTCCTCCTCCTGTCCCCGGCACGCACCAGATGGCACTGCGTCCTTCCACTGCTCCACAACGTGTCCCTCTGCCGTCTCCTCCTGCGTCCTCCCTTCCTGTCGGTCCGGACCCGGAGTCTAACTCCCTTCGTGCTGCTAGTCCTACTGTCACGCGTCTCCTGGCCACTGTTGTCACTGACCCCTCCTTTGAGTCTACTGCTGCGTCTGCTCTTGTTGCTGCTTGCTGTCGTCTAGACTACGCCGCTAGTCTTGTTGCTGAGTCTGAGTCTGTCTGTCCTCCGTCCGTCAGGGGTGAGTGTGCCCTTAGCACGGACGTTCTTGAGGACAGACAGGAGGAGATCCAGTATTTTGCTGCTGCTTTACCTCATCTCGTGTCCATGCTGCTTGCCCCTCAGGGAGACCCGGATGCACCAGACATCGCGACCCCGCGCTCTTACGCAGAGGCGATAGAGGGTCCCTACTCCTCTCAGTGGCAGATAGCCATGGACGCAGAGATGGCTTCCTGAGAGTCCACAGGCACTTACGTCGACGAGGTTACCCCACCTGGGGCGAACATTGTCGATGGCATGTGGATTTTCAGGGTGAAGCGGCCCCCGGGTTCTCCGCCTGTCTTCAAGGCGCGGTACGTTGCTCGAGGCTTCAGTCAGCGACAGGGAGTTGACTACTTTCAGACCTTCTCCCCGACCCCGAAGATGACCACTCTTCGGGTACTGCTGCACGTCGCTGCTCAGCGTGACTACGAGCTTCACTCTCTTGACTTCAGCACAGCCTTTCTACAGGGCAGCCTGCACGAGGAGATCTGGCTGCGCCGCCCACCTGGCTTCACTGGGTCGTTTCCTCCTGGTACCTAGTGGAGCCTCCGGCGACCAGTCTACGGTCTCCGCCAGGCGCCCCGTAAGTGGCACGACACACTGAGGACTACGCTTGCGGCTCTTGGGTTTGCTCCTTCCACTGCTGACCCGTCGCTGTTTCTACGCACCGACACTTCTCTGCCGCCGTTCTACATCGTCGTGTACGTCGACGACTTGGTCTTTGCCACTGCTGACACTGCTGGACTGGCCCACGTGAAGTCGGAGCTGCAGAAGAGACCCACGTGTACAGACCTGGGTGAGCTGCGCAGCTATCTTGGCTTGCAGATCACCCGGGACAGAGCATGCAGATCACCCGGGACAGAGCACGGCGCACCATTACCTTGACTCAGTCACACATGGTGCAGCAGGTCCTTCAGCGCTTCAACTTCACGTACTCCTCGCCTCAAGCCACTCCTCTGTCTACTCGCCACTCGCTCTCAGCTCTGCCTTCGGATGAGTCCGTAGAGTCGAGTGGCCCGTACCCAGAGCTTGTGGGCTGCCTCATGTACCTGATGACCTGCACTCAACCTGACCTGGCATACCCCCTTAGCATCCTAGCACGCTATGTTGCTCCTGGGAGACACCGACCAGAGCACATGGATGCAGCTAAGAGGGTGTTGCGCTACCTGTGCAGTACGTCGGGCATGGGGCTCATGCTTGGAGGACGGGCTCGAGTTCTCCTCACTGGTTACTCAGACGCTTCTTGGGTTGACGACTTGGCTACGCAGCGGTCGTCACTGGGTTACACCTTCAGCCTTGGTTCCGGCTCTGTTTCGTGGCGGCCTACCAGTTCGTCTTCTGTTTTCAGCTCCAGTTGTGAGGCTGAGATCTACGCTGGGGCCATGGCTGCACAGCAGTTACGCTGGCTCACCTACCTGCTGACCGACTTGGGAGAGGCGCCTCGTTCTCCTCCAGTTCTATACGTCGACAACAAGGCCATGATTGCCTTGTGTCAGGAGCACAGACTGGAGCACAGAACGAAGCACATTGCTCTGCGCTACTTCCTTGCTCGAGAGTTGCAGCAGCGTAGTCAGCTTCGTCTTGCTTACGTGGCCACTCGGGCCAACACTGCTGATATCGTTACCAAGGCACTACAGCCTTGTGATCATCAGCGTTTTTGTATTCTGTTAGGTCTTGTGCCTACCTGGCCTCGCTTCCTCACCTCTTGACTTTGCTTGTACTGTGATCTATTTATACCTGCACCTGCATGCTTACACTTGCTAGGTTGTGATCACTGTACTACTTGTTCTCCTCTTTATATAACTCTGCATGTGAACTGGCCTTGTGGCCTTTTGCTTGTGCTCAGAATGCGTGGTGACGTTGTGATCCACCCTGAGCTTGACCTTTGCTTTGTTCTTTTGCTTGTCCCCCACTTTGCCTATGGGGTTGTGTCATAACTATATTGTAGGCTGTAGTGGGGCACTTCTTATGGGGTACATTACTGTTAGGTTTTGTGTGTACAAACCTTGTACTATCCTGTTTCTAGTCATTCTCGTTTCCTACTTTGTGACATTCACTTACTCTTGGTACCCAACATATGGATAAGTATCGCGCATACTCTTGGTACCTACCATATGATAATCTTGTTACCAACCATATGGGTAAGTAACGCACTTACCCTTGGGACCAACAATTTGGGTAAGCAACACAATTACTTTCGTTACCAACAACATGGATAAGTAACGCGCATACGCTTGTTACCATCAATATGGGTGAGTAAGGCACTTACTCTTGGTACCAACCATATCGATAAGTAACGCACATACTCTTGGTACCAACCACATAGTCGCGTAATGCACTTACTCTTTGTACCAACCATACAGGTAAGTAACGCATATAATTTTGGTACCAACCAAATCAGAAAGTAAAGCACTTACTTTTGGTACCAACAATTTGGGTAAGTAACGCACATACTTTTGTTACCGATCATATGCAGAAGTAATGCACATACGCTTGGTACCATCCAGATGATTAAGTAACGCATTTACTATTGGCACCAACCATATAGGTAAGTAACACACTTACTCTTAATACTAACCATATGGTTAAGTAGCGCGCTTATTCTTAATACCAACCATATGGGTAAGTAGCGCGCTTACTCTTCGTACCAACCATATTGGTAAGTAACGCTACTCTTGGTACCAACCATGTGGGTAAGTAACGTACTTATTCTTGATACCAACTATATGGGTAAGAAGCGCGCTTACTCTTAGTACCAACCATATTGGCAAGTAACGCACTTACTCTTGATACCAACCAAATGGGTAAGTTGCGCGCTTATTCTTGATACCAATTATGTGGTTAAGTAATGCACTTACTCTTGGTACCAACCATATGGTAAGTATCGCACTTACTCTTGGTACCAACCATATGGTTAAGTAACACACGTACTCTTAATACTAACCATATGGGTAAGTAGCGCGCTTTTTCTTAATACCAACCATATGGGTAAGTAGCGCGCTTACTCTTCGTACCAACCATATTGGTAAGTAGCGCGCTTACTCTTGGTACCAAACATATGGATAAAGATCGCGCATACTCTTGGTACCAACCATATGGATAAGTATCGCATTTACCCTTGGGACCAACAACATGGATAAATAACGCGCGTACGCTTGGTACCATCAACATGGGTGAGTAAGGCACTAACTCTTTGTATCAACCATATCAATAAGTAATGCACATACTCTTGGTACCAACCATATAGTTGCCTAACGCACTTTCTCTTCGTACCAACCATACGATAAGTAACGCATCTACTTTTGGTACCAACCAAATCGGTAAGTAACGCACTTACGTTTAGTACCAACAATTGGGATAAGTAACGCACTTACATTTGTTACCGATATGCAGAAGTAATGCACATACGCTTGGTACCATCCATATGATTAAGTAACGCACTTACTAATGGCACTAACCATGTTGGTAGGTAACGCACTTACTCTTGATACCAACCATATGGGTAAGTAGCGTGCTTACTCTAGTACCAACCATATGGGCAAGTAACGCGCTTACTCTTGATACCAACCATATGGTGTAAGTAGCGCGCTTACTCTTAGTACGAACCATATGGGCAAGTAACGCACTTACTCTTGGTACCAACCATGTGGGTAAGTAACGCACTTACTCTACGGGCTAGGCACGGGGCAGGAGAGATCTCAGCGTCCTTAGTCGTTTCCTTGTGTTCACACTGCTTGCTAGCTCACGGGGGAAATTGGCAAGAGTTTCACTAGGAAAACATAACAACAATAATTGCAACCACATTGGCATCAGAGACTACACCAGAAGGTCGCTAGGCTGGTGGTCGACCTCCAGCGCAGCATGGTCGACCGCGCTCCAGCCCAGAAGCGCTCGCACCGTTCCAGCGTTGCAGAGTAGCGGTTCGCCAACGTTGCAAGTCCATGGTGAGCCAACGTTGCAGCAAGTCGGCAGCACACCGTTGGAGTTGCAGGACAACGGTGCACCTTCTTCGCAGGTGCGCGCAGCTGGTTGGTGCACTACTCCTCGTTACGTGCACAGCGCAGACGCCTAGATCAAGTCCACGCCAGCGACTGCGTCCACCAGCCACGTCGACCTCGGGATACCACCCCCAAGGTCGCCCTTGCAGAAACCACCCCGGCGACCTTCGCACACATCGCCCGGGTATCCCGGTCGATCGGGCAACCATGCTTGGTCAACCAGCACCTCCTTCACGTGCCTGTCGACCACCCAGATCGACGACCACCTCCAGTCGACCTCACCGCGTCGACTTCTCCCCTGGTCGACAGCTCCAGGACGACAACATTTCTGGTCGACCAGCAAAGCCGTCAGCCGACCACCCAAGTCGGCTTCTCCAGGTCGGCGTCACCAAGTCGACGCCCTACACAGGTCGACCTCCCAAGTTGACCTCCCCGAAGTCGGCGCCCCCCCGAAGTCGGCTCCCTCCCGAAGTCGGCTCCATTGCAGTGGCCCCCGTGCGGGTCGACCAACCCAGTCGACCAGCTCGCCCACAGCTGCAGGTCGGCGGCTCCGCCCAAGCAAGGACGGGGCCTAACACAACTCCCGTTGACACTTCCCTGCCGCGTTCACGCTTGGGTCCCCCAGCCAGCACACGGCAGTACAGCTCCGAGAATAGCTCGTCGGCGTGCACCCCACACACAGCACGCCGGTCACCGCACCAGCCATGCAAGAGGGCATGGCACCTACTGCTGCACGTCGTCGTCACCGTCGCCCACGTCGGCCAGGCGCACTTGGCCGATTGCTACGGAGCACCGGTTGAAGGCCGGATAGTGCAGCGCTTTCGTCAAGAAGTCGGCCGGCTGCTCAGCTGTCGGGATGTACTTCAGCGAGAACTTCCCGCGCTTCACCATGTGCTGCAGCCAGGCCTGTCGCCGCTCCATATGCTTGAGGTTGCCCGTCAACCCCATGCCCTCGGCGACCGTGATGGCCGACCTGTTGTCCACCCGAAGGACGGTCGGCTTCCCAGCATCCAGCTGCCGGAACTTTGCAAGAAGGAACCGAAGGCGGCGTCCTCTTTGCCGGCTTCGGTGGCCGCTACGTACTCTGACTCGGTCGACGACAGCGTCGCGCACTTGATGAGCTGGCTCGACCAGGAGACTGCGGCCCCTCCGTCGACGAACACGTAGCCGCCTGTGCTCGTCCTCTTCTGCTTGTCGCCAACGTCGTCGGCGTCCACGTAGCCGACCAGCTCCAGCGACTCAGGTCCACCGCCAAACTCCAGGGCGGTATCACGAGTGTTGGCAAGGTAGGCGAGGCAGCGGTCGACCTCGCGCCAGTGCTGGTTGCTCCTCACCGTGGGGCCGCTCCCCAGCTTGCTGCAGGAGAAGGCGATGTCCGGCCTCGTTGTCGTTGCCGCGAACTGCAGCGAGCCGACCTTCTGCCGGTACTCCTTCTCTTGGCGCTCCTGCGCCTCCTCGTCGCCGAAGGTGACCTCGGCGTAGGCGTCGACCGAGACCGGCGTCTTTGGGGTGCACCCGTGCTGCTCCTCGTCGAGGAACCGCCTACGCAGCTTGTCGGCATAGCCCTGCTGGTGCAGCCACAGCTTCCTCGCAGAACTGTCGCGCACGATCTCCAGCCCAAGGTACTCCTGCACCGGCGAGATATCGCGCAGCTCGAAAGCGGCCTCCAACAGCTCCTTCAGCTCTTTCAGCATAGCTGCACTGCTGCTGGCGGCGAGCAGGTCGTCGACGTAGACCAGCACCCAGCAGGCCACCTTGTCGTCGCCGACTTTGAAGCAGAGCACCGTGTCGACCTGGCTCTTCTTCCACCCGGCGCCGACCAGCACGTCGTTGAACGCCTTGTACCACAGCAGCGGCGACTGCTTCAGCCCGTACAGGCTCTTCAGCAGCTTGCACACCCGGCCGGTCCCATCGTTGAAGAGGTCCGGCTGGTACATGTAAAGCACCCAGTCGAGCTTGCTCTGTAGGAAGGCGTTCTTCATGTCAAGCTGCATCAGGTTGAGGTCGAGGACGGCGACGATGCTGAGGAAGATCCTCAGCGTGACGTAGCTGCTCACCGGTGCGTACGTCTCGTCGTATTTGGCGCCATATACCTGTGTGAAGCCCTTCACGACCAGCCTCGCCTTCTCGCGCTCGACGGTGTCGTCGATGTGGTACTTCGTCGTCAGCACCCACCGGTTCTTCATGATGTTCACCCCCGGCGGGTGTTCGACCAGCTCCCACGTGCCCATGTTGATGAGGCTGCGAATCTCCTCCTCCATGGCGACTTTCACCGCCTTGCCCTTCCTGCTTGCCAGTGCCTCCTTCAAAGACATCGTAGAGATGTGCCAGCGGTGCTCGGGGTCGGCGTGCATGTCGGGGTCGAGCTCTGGCAGCTCCTCATCCTCCTCGGCGTCATCGTACAGCAAGTCGTCGTCGACTTCGTCGTACGCCGTGGTGAAGGCAGCCGGTACGTAGAAGTCGGGTGGCCTCCAAAGTCGGCCTGTACGCCGTGGTCCAGGCTGGACCTCCTCGGCGTCCCCTCCATCATCACCGGCGTCGCTGCCCTCAGCGTCCTGCTGCACCTCTGTCGGTATCCCAGCCGACTTCTCCCCTGTGGTCGGTTCCCTTACGGACTGCTTAGTCGCCGACTGAACCGTGGTCGGCGTCGCCGCTGCCTGCTCCCCTGTCGGCTGCTGCCCTCCTGATGCCTTCTTCACCGGCTAGGAAGGCTGCTGGTCGACCTCCAGTGCAGCACGGTCAACCGCGATCCAGCGTACCAGAGCTCGCGCTAGCGGTTCGCCAACATTGCAAGTCCACGGTGTGCCAACGCTGCAGCAAGTCGGCTGCACAGCGTTGCACCCGCAGGACAACGGTGCCCCTCTGCTTCGCAGGTGCGTGCAGCTGGTTGGTGCACCACTCCTCGTCACGTGCACTGCGCAGCCGCCCTGCTCGACTCCACGCCAGCGACTGCGCCCACCAGCCACGTCGACCTCGGAATACCATTTTCGCGGTTGGCCTCGCAGAAACCACCCTGGCGACCTTCGTACACGTCGCCCGGGTATCCTGGTCGACCGGGCAACCACGCCTAGTCGTCCAGCCCAGTCAGTTACCGGCTACACAAGCCGGTGTCCCCAGGTCGGCGTCCAGGAGCTCCGGTCGGCGTCCGGGAGCCCGTGACACCGACCAGAAGCCCAGGTCAGCGAACAACCTCCCAGGACGCCGTCCAGGCGTATGACGCCGTCCAGATGCTCAGGATGATGCCCAGGACGGGGTCCTCCTGCTCGGCGCCCTCCAGCCAGGCAAACTTGCAGTGGCCCCCATGCCCACGGCTGCAGGTCGGCTGCATTCTCCGCACCCGACCACAAAGTAGGCTCCGCCTAAGCGAGGACAGGGCCAAACAACACTACCGTTGACAAGTGCGTTACTAACCCACATGGCTGGTACCAAGAGTAACTGCGTTACTTACCCATATGGTTGGTACTAAGAGTAAGTGCGCTACTTACCAACATGGTTGGTACCAAGAGTATGCGCGTTACTTAACCATATGGTTGGTACCAAGAGTATGCGCGTCACTTACCTATATAATTGGTACAAAGAGTAAGTGCGTTACTTACCCAAATGGAAGGTACCAAGAGAAAGCGCACTACTTATCCATATGGTTGGTATCAAGAGTAAGTGCGCTACTTACCCATATGGTTGGTACTAGGAGTAAGCGCGCAACTTACCCATGTGGTTGGTATCAAGATTAAGTGCCTTACTTGCCCATATTGTTGGTACTAAGAGTAAGTGCGCTACTTACCTATATGGCTGGTATCACGAGTAAGTGCGTTACTTACCCACATGGTTGGTACCAAGAGTAAGTGCGTTACTTACCCACATGGTTGGTACCAAGAGCAAGCGCGCGTCTTATCCATAGGGTTGGTATCAAAAGAAAGTGCGCTACTTACCCACATGGTTGGTACTAAGAATAAGCGCGCTACTTACCCATATGGTTGGTATCAAGACAAAGTGCGTTACTTGCCCATACGGTTGGAACTAGAGTAAGCGCGCTACTTACCCATATGGTTGGTACAAAAGTAAGTGCGTTACTTATCTAAATTGTTGGTGCCAAGAGTTAGTGCGTTACATACCGATTGGTTGGTACGATGAGTAAATGCGTTACTCACCCATATTGAAGGAACCAAGTGTATGCACGTTACTTATCCATGTGGTTGGTAACGAAAGTAAGTGCGTTACTTACCCAAATGGTTGGTCCCAAGGGTAAGTGCGATACTTACCCATATGTTTGGTACCAAGAGTATCATATGGTTGGTACCAAGAGTATGCTCGTTACTTACCCATATGGTTGGTACCAAGGGTATGTGGATTACTGGGAGACGCCGCAGCGGCAAGGGCAAGGGGGGCAAGGGTGGTGGAGGGGACGGCGGGGGCGGCGGTGGTGGCGGTGGAGGAGGTGGAGGGGGTGGGGGTGGAGGTGGGGGTGGCGGCGGGAGTGGGGGCTTCGGTGGCGGTGGTGGAGGTGGAGGCGGCGGCGGCAGCGGCAGTGGGGGTGGAGGCGGCGGTGGTGCTGGTCGAGGTGGAGCTGTGCAGCGGGGAGGCTTTGGCGGTGGCCAGCGCCAGCAGCAGCAGCGTTCTCGTGAGACCCCGCCGCCTCAGCAGCTTTGTGAGTGGTACGCTGGTCGTGGGAGGACTGGGGGTGCTGGTCCCTGCGCTTACGTTCTCCGTACCGGTGAGCGCAGTGGGGAGACGTGCGGGCTGCCGCACGCTACGCACCGCTGCTTCGGCCGCCTGACTGACGCTTGGCGTGCACAGTTTCCTGACGCCACTGAGCTCCCTCGCTGGGGTGATCTGCTTAGGTCGGGGGTTGCTATCTTTGATCTTGATTATGATACTATCCTTGCTGCTATGTATGCTGTGACTATTAGTGCTGAGGGTGACTGTTACCTGTGTGTTCCGCCCGAATCTGGCATTGAGGCTGCTGCTCTAGGTGCTAGTGATTCTGCTGCTCCAGGTGCTGGTGAGGCTGCTCTCTCAGGTACCGCGTCGACTCAGGTCTTGCACACTTTCACCCTTGACTCAGGTGCTTCCCGTTCCTTCTTTCGCGACTGCACCACACTCACGCCGCTCAGTCGGCCAGTGGCAGTCTCCCTGGCTGACCCCTCTGGGGGTCCGGTCCTTGCGCACTCCTTCACGGTTCTGCGGTGTCCGGCGGTCCCGTCTGGCTCCCTTTCCGGTCTCCACCTTCAGGACGTGTGGGTTGACCAGTTCACTCCTGGAGGTCAGCGGGTGACCCACTGTACATGTACACGGACGGGCCGGCACCTGGCCACGTTTACTCGTCAGCCTGGGTCGAGCCTGTACACCCTGACTACCGTGTCTCCTCCAGTTACTGCGTCTGGTCAGGTGTTTGCTGCAGCGTCCTGGTCTGGTCCTGAGTCTGCCCCCTGCTCGTGTCGCCTCCTGTCTCACCAGACTCTCCTCTGGCACCACCGCCTTGGTCACCCTTTCCTGCCTCGTCTCCGAGGCATGGCCTCTCGAGTCCTTGTCACTGGTCTTCCCCGGTCTCTCCCTTCCCTTCTTCCGGGGCCTGCCCCTACCTGCGTTCCTTGCGTCGAGGGGCGGCAGCGCGCCGTTCCTCACTCCTCCGAGTTCCCTCCGACGGAGGCTCCCCTGCAGACTCTTTACATGGACGTGTGGGGCCCAGCCCGCGTCCGTGGACAGGGTCTCGAACGTTACTTTCTGCTGGTCATTGACGACTACTCGCGTTACACCACAGTCTTCCCCTTGCGCCGCAAGGGTGAGGTCACTGAGGTGCTGATCGACTGGATCCGCGCTGCCCGTCGCCAGCTCAGCGAGAGTTTCGGCTCGGACCTTCCTGTTCTGCGTCTGCACTCAGACAGAGGTGGAGAGTTTTGCTCCGACCTTCTGAGGGCCTTCTGTCGTGCGGAGGGCATCCGCGAGACGTTCACGCTTCCGGCCTCTCCTCAGCAAAATGGGATTGCTGAGCGCCGCATTGGCATGGTCATGGACGTCGCTCGCACGTCCATGATTCATGCGGCAGCTCCCCATTTTCTGTGGCCGTTCGCGATTCAGTACGCTGCGCATCAGCTCAACCTCCAGCCCCGGGTCTCCAAGCCGGAGACCACACCTACTCTGCGGTGGACGGGGAAGGTTGGCGATGCGTCTGCGTTCCGTGTCTGGGGATCTCGAGCTTTTGTCCGCGATTTGTCTGCGGACAAGCTGTCCTCCCGTGCTGTTCCCTGCGTCTTCCTTGGCTTCCCCTCTGACACGCCTGGTTGGCAGTTTTACCACCCCACCTCGCGCCGTGTTCTGTCCTCTCAGGACGTCACGTTTGACGAGTCGGTTCCTTACTACCGTCTCTTCCCCTACCGCACTGCCCCCCTCCCCCCTCGCCGCTCTTCCTCGCGCCAGGTCCTCCTCCGGTAGACCCCCTTCCCCCTCAGGGTCCTGCCCCCTCAGGTGTGTCCCAGGTAGACGCAGTCGAGCCTGTCGAGGTAGCTGTTGAGTCTGGTGCTGCTAGGGGTGCTGAGCCTGCGGGTGCTGGGTCTGGGGGTGCTGAGCCAGGGGGTGCTGAGTCTGGGGGTGCTGAGCCTGGGGGTACTGAGTCTGGGGGTGCTGAGTCTGGGGTTGCTGAGTCAGAGGGTGCGGAGCCTGCGGGTACTGAGCCTGTGCGTGTGGAGCCTGGGAGTGCTGAGCCTGGGGGTGCTGAGCCTGGAGGTCCTTTGGGTGCCTCGTCCCGGCGGGAGCCACTCTCTCCACAGCAGCTGTGCGAGTGGTTTGCTCGGCGCTGGAGCCGTGCTGCTGGAGCTAGTGGTGCTACTGGAGCTGGGGGTCCTGCTGCTACTGGAGCTGCTGGGGGTTCTGGAGCCACTGGTCCCGGAGGTGCTCGTACCGGAGGCACTGGAGCTGCTGGGCCTGGTGGTGTTGCTGGAGCTGGAGCTGCTGGAGGTGCTGGAGCTGGCGGTACTGCTGGAGCAGGTGCTGCTGGAGGTGCTGGAGCCGGCGCTACTGCAGCTACTGGGACTTCTGGTGGTCCTGCTGGAGCTGGGTCTGCTGGATGTGCTGGAGTTGACGCTGCTGGAGCTGCTGGAGGTGCTGCTGGAGCTGGTGGTGCTGCAGGAGTTGGAGCTGACGCTGGGGGTGCTGGTGCTGTCTCTGCTGGTTCTGGTGGTGCTGCACGGCCGCGGCCGTACTTCGTTGCACTCCTTCAGCAGGTTCTTGGTCTCCCGCCTTCTACTGGTCTTGCTCCTCCCTTAGAGTGTCCACCGCCGGTTCAGTCGTAGTCACAGTTACAGCCCGCCTCCCCACTGCCTGCTCCTTCTCCTTACACTGGTCCGACCGGAGGTCGTCGTGAGCCTTCGTCTCGCCCTGCGTCGCCTGTTCCCGCTGCTTGCACTGGTCGTCGTGGTTCGCGTCAGCGTCCTCCTCCTGTCCCCGGCACGCACCAGATGGCACTGCGTCCTTCCACTGCTCCACAACGTGTCCCTCTGCCGTCTCCTCCTGCGTCCTCCCTTCCTGTCGGTCCGGACCCGGAGTCTAACTCCCTTCGTGCTGCTAGTCCTACTGTCATGCGTCTCCTGGCCACTGTTGTCACTGACCCCTCCTTTGAGTCTACTGCTGCGTCTGCTCTTGTTGCTGCTTGCTGTCGTCTAGACTACGCCGCTAGTCTTGTTGCTGAGTCTGAGTCTGTCTGTCCTCCGTCCGTCAGGGGTGAGTGTGCCCTTAGCACGGACGTTCTTGAGGACAGACAGGAGGAGATCCAGTATTTTGCTGCTGCTTTACCTCATCTCGTGTCCATGCTTCTTGCCCCTCAGGGAGACCCGGATGCACCAGACATCGCGACCCCGCGCTCTTACGCAGAGGCGATAGAGGGTCCATACTCCTCTCAGTGGCAGATAGCCATGGACGCAGAGATGGCTTCCTGAGAGTCCACAGGCACTTACGTCGACGAGGTTACCCCACCTGGGGCGAACATTGTCGATGGCATGTGGATTTTCAGGGTGAAGCGGCCCCCGGGTTCTCCGCCTGTCTTCAAGGCGCGGTACGTTGCTCGAGGCTTTAGTCAGCGACAGGGAGTTGACTACTTTCAGACCTTCTCCCCGACCCCGAAGATGACCACTCTTCGGGTACTGCTGCACGTCGCTGCTCAGCGTGACTACGAGCTTCACTCTCTTGACTTCAGCACAGCCTTTCTACAGGGCAGCCTGCACGAGGAGATCTGGCTGCGCCGCCCACCTGGCTTCACTGGGTCGTTTCCTCCTGGTACCTAGTGGAGCCTCCGGCGACCAGTCTACGGTCTCCGCCAGGCGCCCCGTAAGTGGCACGACACACTGAGGACTACGCTTGCGGCTCTTGGGTTTGCTCCTTCCACTGCTGACCCGTCGCTGTTTCTACGCACCGACACTTCTCTGCCGCCGTTCTACATCGTCGTGTACGTCGACGACTTGGTCTTTGCCACTGCTGACACTGCTGGACTGGCCCACGTGAAGTCGGAGCTGCAGAAGAGACCCACGTGTACAGACCTGGGTGAGCTGCGCAGCTATCTTGGCTTGCAGATCACCCGGGACAGAGCATGCAGATCACCCGGGACAGAGCACGGCGCACCATTACCTTGACTCAGTCACACATGGTGCAGCAGGTCCTTCAGCGCTTCAACTTCACGTACTCCTCGCCTCAAGCCACTCCTCTGTCTACTCGCCACTCGCTCTCAGCTCTGCCTTCGGATGAGTCCGTAGAGTTGAGTGGCCCGTACCCAGAGCTTGTGGGCTGCCTCATGTACCTGATGACCTGCACTCAACCTGACCTGGCATACCCCCTTAGCATCCTAGCACGCTATGTTGCTCCTGGGAGACACCGACCAGAGCACATGGATGCAGCTAAGAGGGTGTTGCGCAACCTGTGCAGTACGTCAGGCATGGGGCTCATGCTTGGAGGACGGGCTCGAGTTCTCCTCACTGGTTACTCAGACGCTTCTTGGGTTGACGACTTGGCTACGCAGCGGTCGTCACTGGGTTACACCTTCAGCCTTGGTTCCGGCTCTGTTTCGTGGCGGCCTACCAGTTCGTCTTCTGTTTTCAGCTCCAGTTGTGAGGCTGAGATCTACGCTGGGGCCATGGCTGCACAGCAGTTACGCTGGCTCACCTACCTGCTGACCGACTTGGGAGAGGCGCCTCGTTCTCCTCCAGTTCTATACGTCGACAACAAGGCCATGATTGCCTTGTGTCAGGAGCACAGACTGGAGCACAGAACGAAGCACATTGCTCTGCGCTACTTCCTTGCTCGAGAGTTGCAGCAGCGTAGTCAGCTTCGTCTTGCTTACGTGGCCACTCGGGCCAACACTGCTGATATCGTTACCAAGGCACTACAGCCTTGTGATCATCAGCGTTTTTGTATTCTGTTAGGTCTTGTGCCTACCTGGCCTCGCTTCCTCACCTCTTGACTTTGCTTGTACTGTGATCTATTTATACCTGCACCTGCATGCTTACACTTGCTAGGTTGTGATCACTGTACTACTTGTTCTCCTCTTTATATAACTCTGCATGTGAACTGGCCTTGTGGCCTTTTGCTTGTGCTCAGAATGCGTGGTGACGTTGTGATCCACCCTGAGCTTGACCTTTGCTTTGTTCTTTTGCTTGTCCCCCACTTTGCCTATGGGGGTGTGTCATAACTATATTGTAGGCTGTAGTGGGGCACTTCTTATGGGGTACATTACTGTTAGGTTTTGTCTGTACAAACCTTGTACTATCCTATTTCTAGTCATTCTCGTTTCCTACTTTGTGACATTCACTTACTCTTGGTACCCAACATATGGATAAGTATCGCGCACCTACCATATGATAATCTTGTTACCAACCATATGGGTAAGTAACGCACTTACCCTTGGGACCAACAATTTGGGTAAGCAACACAATTACTTTCGTTACCAACAACATGGATAAGTAACGCGCATACGCTTGTTACCATCAATATGGGTGAGTAAGGCACTTACTCTTGGTACCAACCATATCGATAAGTAACGCACATACTCTTGGTACCAACCACATAGTCGCGTAATGCACTTACTCTTTGTACCAACCATACAGGTAAGTAACGCATATAATTTTGGTACCAACCAAATCAGAAAGTAAAGCACTTACTTTTGGTACCAACAATTTGGGTAAGTAACGCACATACTTTTGTTACCGATCATATGCAGAAGTAATGCACATACGCTTGGTACCATCCAGATGATTAAGTAACGCATTTACTATTGGCACCAACCATATAGGTAAGTAACACACTTACTCTTAATACTAACCATATGGTTAAGTAGCGCGCTTATTCTTAATACCAACCATATGGGTAAGTAGCGCGCTTACTCTTCGTACCAACCATATTGGTAAGTAACGCTACTCTTGGTACCAACCATGTGGGTAAGTAACGTACTTATTCTTGATACCAACTATATGGGTAAGAAGCGCGCTTACTCTTAGTACCAACCATATTGGCAAGTAACGCACTTACTCTTGATACCAGCCAAATGGGTAAGTTGCGCGCTTATTCTTGATACCAATTATGTGGTTAAGTAATGCACTTACTCTTGGTACCAACCATATGGTAAGTATCGCACTTACTCTTGGTACCAACCATATGGTTAAGTAACACACGTACTCTTAATACTAACCATATGGGTAAGTAGCGCGCTTTTTCTTAATACCAACCATATGGGTAAGTAGCGCGCTTACTCTTCGTACCAACCATATTGGTAAGTAGCGCGCTTACTCTTGGTACCAAACATATGGATAAAGATCGCGCATACTCTTGGTACCAACCATATGGATAAGTATCGCATTTACCCTTGGGACCAACAACATGGATAAATAACGCGCGTACGCTTGGTACCATCAACATGGGTGAGTAAGGCACTAACTCTTTGTATCAACCATATCAATAAGTAATGCACATACTCTTGGTACCAACCATATAGTTGCCTAACGCACTTTCTCTTCGTACCAACCATACGATAAGTAACGCATCTACTTTTGGTACCAACCAAATCGGTAAGTAACGCACTTACGTTTAGTACCAACAATTGGGATAAGTAACGCACTTACATTTGTTACCGATATGCAGAAGTAATGCACATACGCTTGGTACCATCCATATGATTAAGTAACGCACTTACTAATGGCACTAACCATGTTGGTAGGTAACGCACTTACTCTTGATACCAACCATATGGGTAAGTAGCGTGCTTACTCTAGTACCAACCATATGGGCAAGTAACGCGCTTACTCTTGATACCAACCATATGGTGTAAGTAGCGCGCTTACTCTTAGTACGAACCATATGGGCAAGTAACGCACTTACTCTTGGTACCAACCATGTGGGTAAGTAACGCACTTACTCTACGGGCTAGGCACGGGGCAGGAGAGATCTCAGCGTCCTTAGTCGTTTCCTTGTGTTCACACTGCTTGCTAGCTCACGGGGGAAATTGGCAAGAGTTTCACTAGGAAAACATAACAACAATAATTGCAACCACATTGGCATCAGAGACTACACCAGAAGGTCGCTAGGCTGGTGGTCGACCTCCAGCGCAGCATGGTCGACCGCGCTCCAGCCCAGAAGCGCTCGCACCGTTCCAGCGTTGCAGAGTAGCGGTTCGCCAACGTTGCAAGTCCATGGTGAGCCAACGTTGCAGCAAGTCGGCAGCACACCGTTGGAGTTGCAGGACAACGGTGCACCTTCTTCGCAGGTGCGCGCAGCTGGTTGGTGCACTACTCCTCGTTACGTGCACAGCGCAGACGCCTAGATCAAGTCCACGCCAGCGACTGCGTCCACCAGCCACGTCGACCTCGGGATACCACCCCCAAGGTCGCCCTTGCAGAAACCACCCCGGCGACCTTCGCACACATCGCCCGGGTATCCCGGTCGATCGGGCAACCATGCTTGGTCAACCAGCACCTCCTTCACGTGCCTGTCGACCACCCAGATCGACGACCACCTCCAGTCGACCTCACCGCGTCGACTTCTCCCCTGGTCGACCAGCTCCAGGACGACAACATTTCTGGTCGACCAGCAAAGCCGTCAGCCGACCACCCAAGTCGGCTTCTCCAGGTCGGCGTCACCAAGTCGACGCCCTACACAGGTCGACCTCCCAAGTTGACCTCCCCGAAGTCGGCGCCCCCCCGAAGTCGGCTCCCTCCCGAAGTCGGCTCCATTGCAGTGGCCCCCGTGCGGGTCGACCAACCCAGTCGACCAGCTCGCCCACAGCTGCAGGTCGGCGGCTCCGCCCAAGCAAGGACGGGGCCTAACACAACTCCCGTTGACACTTCCCTGCCGCGTTCACGCTTGGGTCCCCCAGCCAGCACACGGCAGTACAGCTCCGAGAATAGCTCGTCGGCGTGCACCCCACACACAGCACGCCGGTCACCGCACCAGCCATGCAAGAGGGCATGGCACCTACTGCTGCACGTCGTCGTCACCGTCGCCCACGTCGGCCAGGCGCACTTGGCCGATTGCTACGGAGCACCGGTTGAAGGCCGGATAGTGCAGCGCTTTCGTCAAGAAGTCGGCCGGCTGCTCAGCTGTCGGGATGTACTTCAGCGAGAACTTCCCGCGCTTCACCATGTGCTGCAGCCAGGCCTGTCGCCGCTCCATATGCTTGAGGTTGCCCGTCAACCCCATGCCCTCGGCGACCGTGATGGCCGACCTGTTGTCCACCCGAAGGACGGTCGGCTTCCCAGCATCCAGCTGCCGGAACTTTGCAAGAAGGAACCAAAGGCGGCGTCCTCTTTGCCGGCTTCGGTGGCCGCTACGTACTCTGACTCGGTCGACGACAGCGTCGCGCACTTGATGAGCTGGCTCGACCAGGAGACTGCGGCCCCTCCGTCGACGAACACGTAGCCGCCTGTGCTCGTCCTCTTCTGCTTGTCGCCAACGTCGTCGGCGTCCACGTAGCCGACCAGCTCCAGCGACTCAGGTCCACCGCCATTCTCCAGGGCGGTATCACGAGTGTTGGCAAGGTAGGCGAGGCAGCGGTCGACCTCGCGCCAGTGCTGGTTGCTCCTCACCGTGGGGCCGCTCCCCAGCTTGCTGCAGGAGAAGGCGATGTCCGGCCTCGTTGTCGTTGCCGCGAACTGCAGCGAGCCGACCTTCTGCCGGTACTCCTTCTCTTGGCGCTCCTGCGCCTCCTCGTCGCCGAAGGTGACCTCGGCGTAGGCGTCGACCGAGACCGGCGTCTTTGGGGTGCACCCGTGCTGCTCCTCGTCGAGGAACCGCCTACGCAGCTTGTCGGCATAGCCCTGCTGGTGCAGCCACAGCTTCCTCGCAGAACTGTCGCGCACGATCTCCAGCCCAAGGTACTCCTGCACCGGCGAGATATCGCGCAGCTCGAAAGCGGCCTCCAACAGCTCCTTCAGCTCTTTCAGCATAGCTGCACTGCTGCTGGCGGCGAGCAGGTCGTCGACGTAGACCAGCACCCAGCAGGCCACCTTGTCGTCGCCGACTTTGAAGCAGAGCACCGTGTCGACCTGGCTCTTCTTCCACCCGGCGCCGACCAGCATGTCGTTGAACGCCTTGTACCACAGCAGCGGCGACTGCTTCAGCCCGTACAGGCTCTTCAGCAGCTTGCACACCCGGCCGGTCCCATCGTTGAAGAGGTCCGGCTGGTACATGTAAAGCACCCAGTCGAGCTTGCTCTGTAGGAAGGCGTTCTTCATGTCAAGCTGCATCAGGTTGAGGTCGAGGACGGCGACGATGCTGAGGAAGATCCTCAGCGTGACGTAGCTGCTCACCGGTGCGTACGTCTCGTCGTATTTGGCGCCATATACCTGTGTGAAGCCCTTCACGACCAGCCTCGCCTTCTCGCGCTCGACGGTGTCGTCGATGTGGTACTTCGTCGTCAGCACCCACCGGTTCTTCATGATGTTCACCCCCGGCGGGTGTTCGACCAGCTCCCACGTGCCCATGTTGATGAGGCTGCGAATCTCCTCCTCCATGGCGACTTTCACCCGCCTTGCCCTTCCTGCTTGCCAGTGCCTCCTTCAAAGACATCGTAGAGATGTGCCAGCGGTGCTCGGGGTCGGCGTGCATGTCGGGGTCGAGCTCTGGCAGCACCTCATCCTCCTCGGCGTCATCGTACAGCAAGTCGTCGTCGACTTCGTCGTACGCCGTGGTGAAGGCAGCCGGTACGTAGAAGTCGGGTGGCCTCCAAAGTCGGCCTGTACGCCGTGGTCCAGGCTGGACCTCCTCGGAGTCCCCTCCATCATCACCGGCGTCGCTGCCCTCAGCGTCCCGCTGCACCTCTGTCGGTATCCCAGACGACTTCTCCCCTGTGGTCGGTTCCCTTACGGACTGCTTAGTCGCCGACTGAACCGTGGTCGGCGTCGCCGCTGCCTGCTCCCCTGTCGGCTGCTGCCCTCCTGATGCCTTCTTCACCGGCTTCACCAAAGTCGGCTGCACCTCCTCGGCCTGCTCCTCCCCTGCCAGCGTCGACTTGAATCTCATGTCGACTTGCTGGTCGTCACGTCGGCCACCGGCGATGCCCTTCGCCGGCGCCACAGGCAACCCCCCACTGCTCATCTCATCGCCGGAGGCCGACAACGGAGTCAGCCCACGCAGGTCGGCCATGAAGGGAGGGGCAATGGGTGCAGGGGGAGGGGAAGGAGGACGGACGACCTCTGCGTCTTAATCAGCCAGCTCACCGACCTCGGCGAGCAGAGGCAGCGTCGCCGCCGAGGTGTCCGTCGGCGGGGTGGTCGGCGTCCGTCCTGACGCCGGCCCGTGCTCCGACTTCCACACATCCAGCGACATGTTCTCGTAGAACACCACGTCCGACGCGGTGACCACCCGGTTGTCCGTGAGGTCGAGGAGCTCCCAGCCCTTGCTCCCCACCTGGCCTTCGGCTGCAGCTTCCCACCACGCTGCTGCTCGGGGACCAAGAACTGTGCCATGCAGCCCCACACTCGCGCCAGCGACAAGTCGGGCTTCTTCCCGGTAAGCAGCTGGTACGGCGTCGTCCCCGACTGCAGAGTCGACCTCTCAAGGCAGTTGCGGACCCAGACGGCCTGCCGCAGAGCGAGGTGCCACCAGTGGTGCTGCACGCCCATGTGCAGCAGCATCGTCCGCACCGACTCCACCACCGTGCTCATCTCCCGCTCCGCCATGCCGTTCTGCTGCGGGATGTAGGGGCAGGTCAGGTCGTGGACGATCCCCTTGCCGTTCACGAAGTCGGTGAACTGCTTCCCGAGGAACTCCCCTCCCCGGTCAGAGCGCATCATCAACACCGACTTCTCCGTCTGCCGCTCAGCCACTGCCAGCAACTGCACGAACTCCTGCAGCGCATCCGACTTCACCCACACGTAGCGGGTCTTGCGGTCCTTCAGCAGCAAGAAGTACAGGCTGCCGTCCTTGGCAGCCACACGGAACGGCCCGCACAAGTCGATGTGCACGACGGCCAGCACGTCCTCGGCGTCGGAGCTCTGGTCAGGGAAGGTGTGCCGCGCCAGCTTCCCACCGACGCACAAAACACACGGTGAGTCGGCGCCAGATGCCGACTTGAGGTCCAGCCAAGTGGCGACCTCGTGCTTCGCCGAGCTCCGGATGGTGTCCATGCCGACGTGGGCAAGCCTTGCATGCAGCCTGTCCGGCGTTGACCTCATCGCCGAGACGATCGTACGCAGGGCCACGAGCTCCGTCGTGGGCGTTGCCGACTTAGCGGAGCATGGACTCGGATCGGTGCAGAGGACTCGCCCGGTGTAAGACGCCCGATCGATGACGTCTCCCGCCGCCGAGACGAGCAACATCCTTCACCTTCCTCCTGCAGCTTCACGCCGTTCTCCTTCAGCTGGCCGGCCGAGAGCAAATTCGCTCACACGCCCATGATGTAGAGCACGTCGGGGATGAGCACCTGCTTCCTGTCGCTGCTCGGCTCCAAATCGACGATGGCCTCCTTCGTCCCCATCAGGTGGTGCGAGCATCCGCTGTCGAGCAGGACCACCACCGGGTTCGCCTGCACAGCTGCCGCCACCGCCTGGAAGTCATCGCCGGCTTCCGGCGCCAGCGAGACAGTCGGCTCCACGACGCCGCTTTGTCGTCTCGCCCCTCGCCGCCAGCAGAGGAGTCGGCGTCCTTCGCCGAGGCCGACGTGGTCGACTGCTTCTCCTTGCGCGGCTTGTTTCCTTCTCGACGAGGACAACGGCTGCCAGACCTCCCGCGGCCTCCCTTGGCGTCGTCGTCGTCGGAATCACTGCGGTCGGGGCACTCGAAGGAAAGGTGGTCGGGGTCGCCACACAGCCAGCACTCCCGACGTCGACTTCCTCTTCCACGGCCGATATCATTGGTCGACTTCTTCTTGTCGGCGTCCTTGGTTGGCTTCCAGCCACTACTACCACCGCCGCCAGACTGCCCGCGCTGCCCCGGTCGACCACCTTGCTTCGCCGGGGCGAAGTAGTTTACCTGCGCCAGGAGCTCCGAGGGCCGCTCAGCTTCCTGCATCGCCTCATCCTGCAGGATGTACGAGGTAAGGGAGTCCTCGTTGAATGTCGCCCTAGTGCTCGGCGCCATGGACAGCCGCCTCAGCAGGTTGTAGTTGCTCGTGAGCCCTTTGATAACGTGCGTGAGGTACGACGCCGTCGAGTAGTGCACGCCGGCCATCCTCATGGTAGCGAGAATCCGCCGAGCCCGGTTGCAGTAGTCGGTCGCTGAGTCCTCTTCGCCCATCCGTATGTGCGACAGCTGCTCCTCAAGCTGGCCGAAGTCCAGGTCGTCGGTGACCTGGTACGTTAACTCGATGAAGTGCCACGCCCGGTGGCCGGCGTCGAGGTACTCTCTGCACGACTTCAAGGCGATCTGCACGCCCGGCGAGCAGCACCGCGAGACGACTGTGAAGGTCGGCAACTGCACGGCGCGAAACTCCGCACGCATGTCGGGGTAGATCTCCTTCGGCGTCGCCACGGTTCCACGGGCATAGCCGATCAGCCCGGCTATCTCCAGCTGGGGCTCGATGGCTTCCTTCCAGGTGAGAATGTCCGGTCGACCAACGAGCGGAGGGGTGACCAAAGATCATGTCCGGCGTAAACTTGAAGTAGCCGTAGCTCGGCGCGATTCCTCCCGCAGTCACGTGGGTCGCCGACATCAGCGACAAACCGCTTTGTCGACCTCCGACGTCGCCTTATAAGGAGCCTGCAGCCGCCGACGACCGCACCCCTCGCGCCTGAACGCCGCCGACTTCATCACCGTGTATCACACCTCTCTGCCTCGACGTGCCTCCTGCAGTGCTGCCGATTTGGCCACCACCGGCGTGGACGCCCACGTCGACGCCACCTTCAGTGTTCACCGGTCGAGGAGAAGCAGGCCGAGAGGGAGGTTGCTCCGTCGCCCACACAGCGCGGATGCCAGCCTCGACGACCGCCCATGGCAGGTCGCCATACTCATTGGCCTCGTGCCGTCTCCTCGCGTTCTCCAGCCGTGCCTCTAGGGTGTCCACCACCCCTGCGTCACCTACGGTGCCTACCATGGTGACTTACGCACAACTGCTGTGAGAGTACGACGGCTTATGCTGGCTTTGCTAGCTTGCCTGGACTTTATGATACTATATCTAGCTTGGGTTTTATTTATCATGCATAGATATGCTTGATTTCCTAGGTTAGGTGCATTCCTATATTTTATTATAGTTATAGCACCGAACCAGGTTACGTGTACCGAACTCAAGCCTATTCGGTTTCCACCGAATTGTTTTCTACCGAGTTCGGGAAGGTTCTGTTTGGGACGCTTCGCGACCCTCAGAACATTCGCGTAACACCTGGGTTACGTGCCTTGTGTCGAACCTACAAATAGCCTCGTGTTGTACCCAGGTGAATCATTCAATTCAAACTCTATTCTCTGAGCTCGATCCTAGATCCTCACACTTGGTAATCAGAGCCTGTTTGCACGCGAAGTTTTTCGACAGCTAAAACCTAGCTTTTACAACCGCGGGGGCGACGACGGAAAGCGCCGAATTCGGGTACGTAAACCAGTTCCGCGCTATTTTTTAACGTCCCCCTTGAACCGGTTTTCGAACACTCCTCAGGTCCAGTGGCGAAAAAGTTGGAGTTTAGGGCGATTCGAATCTCAACGGCCCTGAGAATTTCGCCCAAAAAAGTTGGAATTTGGGGCGTCGGATCGAATTTCTTCTCAACAGCCGAGATCGGACACGAATTTCAACTAAGGGAGAATTACGCGACCTACTGAATTAGCGCTCGTCGTTTCTACAGTCGATTCGACTCGCAGTAAGTCGACCAGCGCATATAATTTAATTAATTTCGTCGCAAACCTTCCTATAAATCGCCAAAGGGAGGAAAATGGTGATAATTCCGTACGAAATATTACGGAGTTACACACCGGCTTGGACCAGACGCGAGCGGCATTCCAGCGAATAGAGGCGCTTCTCGCGAACCAGTCGGCAGCCGCCACGGCAGCAGCGAATGCAGCAGCGACGGCAGCAGCAGCAGCGGCAGCGGCTACAGTGAATCTTGAGGCGGCACGTCCGAGGCTACCGGAAACGTTCAATCCGAATGCGAGAGACACCGACGTCCGTTGATTCATTGCGACCCTCGAAATTTACTTCGAGGCCGTTGGCTATACGACCCCGACACACGATGCTATGCGGATTCGGCTCGCAGCGACACTGTTACGAGGCACGGCGCTCGAGTGGATTTACAATAGCAACGAAGTCCGAGGCGAGGGGTCATGGACGCAGTTTCGGGAAGCTTTAATTCAAAGTTTCGAACCAATCAACTCCAGCTACATGGCGCGGCAGCAGATTCATCGGCATAAACAGTATGGCAGTGTAACACAGTACACGCAGCAGATGGAGAGCCTCTTCAACCGAATTACCGACCTGACCGAAGGGTTAAACATCCAAGCGTATACTGAGGAGCTAAAAATGGAAGTCCGCCGACAGGTGATTGCCGAAAACTACAACAACTACCGCGACATGGCGTGTGCAGCAGAGAGATTCGATGCGCTGATGCGATGTGAACTGAAGACACGATGCCACGTGCCGAACCGATCATTTGGCACGGAGCGATCGGCACCACCCACGACCGCCGATCCGATGGATATCGACAAGATCGACGCAAAGCAGCGGCCGACAAAATATGACACAGCAGGACATCGATTCTTGGCGTGTTGGAAGGCACGAGCAGAGCTGCAGGGCAACAACAGTGCGACATCCACGATGGTGAAAAAAGGAGATCATGATGGCGCGAATTTAAAACGTCACGACCGGCCGGCAACAGGGGAAATCGTCGAGACAAACGGAGACTCCGCGAAACAAGACTCTGCACCGACCGGGAAACTCCAGCCGAACACCCCCGAGTGTAAGAATATTTCCACTCGAGGTTTTCAAGCCTTTGAAAAAATCAAGGGATAATTTCAAGGGCAAGCGTTTAGACATTATTCACGTACCTGAGAAGTTGGGCAAACCACTCTGGAGCGTTGAAAAGGGTCGTGCGTTCCAAGGAGTTAATATTCTTTCCCCGCAGCACAGTATTAAGGCTCCCCATTGCCCACAGGTGAAGCCTACGCAGCTGCAAAGGCTTAGGGGAAGGTTCCAGGCCAAGACGAAGCTGAATCGGCCTCGGATAAATCCTTCTAACCCTACTCAGTTGAAAACTGATATCGAGTCAGCAGCTTCGAGCGCAGGACCTAGGGGAGATATATTTGACGTACCCTATGATCCTATAAGCGAGACCATCTACGGTTATTTGGAGCAGCAACAACCACTACTACTCGAGGTGATCTGCAATGGGCGACGCCTCCAGGCACTGGTGGACAGCGATGCATCTCACTCAGTGTGCGACCGCGGGACGTTGGAGAAAATTGGAGAACCTTCGGAGGAGACCAAGTTCACGGCAATGATGTTAGACGGTACGAAACTTCCCATCCACGGCGAAGCATCACTGCAGCTGCACATAGGGGCGCTAAGGTGGAAGCCGACGTTGCCGATCACGAACATGAAAGATTTAGATTTCATCTTGGGGTGAGATTTCTTGAAGCGGTTCAACCCCGATATCGACATGGTCAACAGGAAGGCGTGCATCTTCAACAACGGGAAACGAGTGGAGCTGCGATGCTGGACGGATACAGGGAACGTTCCTGAAACGACACTGGCACGGTTCGAACGGACGGTGAACGAGAGCAACACGAGTTACTTAGCACTGGTTATGGCAGTAGAGGAGGAGAAGCCGAACACAGACCTACCTGCAGCAGTGAAGGAGGTCTTGGAGCAATACAAGGATATAATGCCTGACGACCTACCTGCAGGCGTACCTCCAGCACGCACCCACGAGCACGAGATCATGGAGGAACCAGGTGCGAAACCCGTCACACGTGCACCATACCGACTGAGTCCGACCGAACTGACAGACAACTGATCCGCCCATCCACCTCTCCCTACGGTGCACCTGTTCTCTTCACTCCAAAACCAGACGGGAGTTTACGAATGTGCATTGATTACTGCGCACTGAACAAACAGACAGTTAAAACCAAATATCCCATACCGCGCATAGACGACCTACTGGACCAACTGCGTTGTGCAACAGTCTTTTTGAAGCTGGACCTACGGTCGGGTTACTGGCAGATCAAGATGGCGGACAACTCGATCCACAAGACGGCGTTCCGTACCAGATACGGCTCCAACAAATACTTGGTGATGCCGTTCGGACTCTGCAACGCACCAGCAACGTTTCAGGTGAGATGAATCACATCCTTCGACCCCTGCTGGACGAGTGCGTGGTGGTGTACCTGGACGACATTCTAATCTACTCCAAGAACATGAAGGAGCATGTGGAGCATCTGCGGAAGGTGTTCGAGATCTTGCGAAAAAACAAGTTCTACGTGAAGCTATCGAAGAGTGACTTCGCCCTGAAAAAGGTGCAGTTTCTCGGGCACATGGTGAGTGCTGAGGGCGTACACGTGGACCCGCGGAAGATCGAAGCCGTCAAGAAGTGGAAAGTACCGGAGAACGTGAAGGAGTTGCAGCAGTTCCTAGGCTTCGCCAACTACTACAACAGGTTCGTGCCGCAGTACACTAAGATAGCAGCGCCACTGACCTACCTACTCAAAAAGGATACGCCCTACAAATGGGATACTCCTCATCAGCAAGCCATGGAGCAGCTACAGACAGCACAGACTACAGCGCCAGAACTCATCCTACCGGACCCAGACAAGGACTACGTGGTAGAATCAAACGCTAGTGACCAAGCAGCCGGAGCAACACTGATGCAGGATCACGGACGCGGTTTGCAGCCCATCGCCTACCTCAGTAAGAAATTACAGGGAGCAGAACTGAACTACCCCATCCATGACAAGGAAGCCTTAGCGATAGTCATAGCCTTCAAGGCGTGGAGGTGTTACCTCGAGGGAGCCAAGACTACAGTCTATACTGACCACTGCAGTCTCAAATACCTGAAGTCGCAGCCGACGCTCTCACGACGACAGGTGCGGTGGGTGGACTTCCTGGAAACTCACTTCCACTACGACATCGTCTACAAGCCCGGGCTACACAGCAAAGCAGACGCGTTGAGCTGCCCCGGTCATGTAGCAGGCATCCAGCTCGACGGGATGAACCCTCTGCTCAAGGGTCTATTCCAACATGGGTACTCCGTGGACGCAGAGATCGCTACAGCAGAGAAACAGAAGCTGTTACAGTGGGAGAAATACTTAGCTGTAAAGAAGGGCACAGGAAAGATTTGGGTACCGAACTATGCCCCGCTACGGCAGATCCTACTAGAGGAGTTTCACGACGTACCATAAACGGGACATTTCGGGAGCAACAAGACGTTAGCAGGGATAGCGAAGTTTTACTACTGGCCCACGATGGCAGCAGATGTGCAGCAGTTCGTCACCTCATGCGACACGTGCCAGCGGATGAAGAGTAGCAAGCAGAAAAAACAGGGGTACTTCAGCCTCTACCCGTACTGGAGCAGCCATGGCAGATCGTTAGCCTCGACTTCATCACGGGACTTCCTTCGACCTCACGAGGGCATGATGATATACTCGTGGTGATCAACAAGTTCTCTAAAATGGGTCACTTCATATCGACCAACGCCACAGCTACAGCTGAAGCAACTGCTCGCCTCTTCTTCGACCGCATCATCGCCATCCACGGCATCCCCGCTACACTCATCTCAGAGAGAGACCCCAAATTCACGAGTAAGTTCTGGAAGGAGCTCATGGGACTGTTGGGGACTAAGCTTGCAATGTCTTCAGCATACCACCCCCAGACTGACGGACAGACAGAGCGACTCAATCAAGTGGTTGAACAGTTACTGCGCACAGCTTGCAAAGACGACGTCAGCCACTGGGACACACAGTTACTGACCCTAGAGTTCGCTTACAACAACGCGTCACATGCGGCCACAGGGAAAACTCCTTTCTTCCTGTGTTACGGACAGGAACCACTCACACCACAGCAGCCAACCACACCAGCACACGTCCAAGCCGCACATGACTTCGTCACCACCATGCAGCAGCTATGGGAGAAGACTCAGCGACGTCTCACCACGATGTAGAACTCCCAGAATCAGTATGCCGATCGACAACGACGTGATCACTCAGTAGCAGTCAGAGATCAGGTGCTTCTTGACACGCGCAACTTGAACCTGTCTCACCTACCATCCAAACTCCGGCCTCGCTTCTGTGGTCCTTTTCACGTTGAGGCACAGGTGACACCAGTTACATTCCGCTTGCGCTTACCACATACGTGGAAGCTTCACAATGGTTTCCATGTCCAGCTACTGAAACCCTACAAGGACCCCAACCAACAGTTCCAGGGACGGCAGCTACCGCCACCACCACCTGTTCTCATACAGGATGAACCAGAGTACGAAGTGGAGCGCGTTCTCACTCATCGGTGCCGCGGCGGCAAGACCCTCGAGTTCCTGATACGCTGGAAGGGATACGACCCTACTGAGGACAGTAAGGTTGCAGAAGCTGATATGGGCAACGCACGCCGTGCTCTCAAGGACTATCTTGTCAAGCAGGGAGTATCTCACGCCACCCAGCTTTGAGGGGGGGACGTGTGAGGGTACGATGGCTTATGCTGGCTTTGCTAGCTTGCCTGGACTTTATTATACTATATCTAGCTCGGGTTTTATTTATCATGCATAGATATGCTTGATTTCCTAGGTTAGGTGCATTCCTATATTATAGTTATAGCACCGAACCAGGTAACGTGTACCGAACTCAAGTCTGTTCGGTTTCCACCGAATTGCTTTCTACCGAGCTCGGGAAGGTTCTGTTCGGGACGCTTCGCGACCCTCAGAACATTCGCGTAACACCTGGGTTACCTGCCTTGTGTCGAACCTATATATAGCCTCGTGTTGTACCCAGGTGAATCATTCAATTCAAACTCTCTTTTCTGAGCTCGATCCTAGATCCTCACAATTGCCGGCCTACGAACACGATAAGTAAGGGCAAAGTCGGCTAAACTGAACTACGTTGCGGTGCCGTCCACGCTCACCGCACCATGCGGAGATAACTCGTACAACGGGAGCTTCTACAAGCTAGGCACGGGGCAAGAGTGATCTCAGCGTTCCTTAGTCGTTTCCTTGTGTTCACACTGCTTGCTAGTTCACTGGGGAAATTGGCAAGAGTTTCACTAGGAAAACATAACAACAACAATCGCAACAACATTGGCATCAAAGACTACATCAGAGCTAGCTAGGCTGCTGGTCGACCTCTAGCGCAGCATGGTCGACCGCGCTCTAACGCAGAAACGCTCGCACCACTCCAGCGTTGCAGAGTAGCGGTTCGCCAACGTTGCAAGTCCACGGCGTGCCAACGTTGCAGCAATTTGGCTGCACAGCGTTGCACCCGCAGGACAACGGTGCTCCAGCTTTGCACGTGCGCAGCTGGTTGGTGCACCACTCATCGTTACGTGCACAGCGCGGGATACCACCTCCGAGGTCGCCCTCACAGAAACCACCCTGGCGACATTCGCACACATCGCCCGAGTATCCCAGTAGACCGGGCAACCATGCTTGGTCAACCAGCACCTCCTTCACGTGCCCGTCGACCACCCAGGTCGACGACCATCTCCAGTCGACCTCACCACGTCGACTTCTCCCCTTGTCGACCAGCTCCAGGTCGACAACACTTCTGGTCGACCAGCTCCGCGTCGACCAGCACAGATGTCAGCCAACCACCCAAGTCCGCTTCTCCAGGTCGGCGTCACCAAGTCGACGCCCTACACAGGTCGACCTCCCAAGTCGACCTCCCGGAAGTCGGCGCCCTCCCGAAGTCGGCGCCCTTGCAGTTGTTGGGTGCAAATTCACTGTGCACGACATCATGCCGTCTGTTTGTACGGATATGCATGTGCGAATGCATTTAGGTGTGAATGGAATGTTTGTTTGCTTTCACAATTCTTGCTTGATGCATTTGCAGGTACTCGCGCAATGTGCGCTTCTGCACAACATTGTACACGCTATGAACAATGCACGCAGAAAGGACGAGCTTGCAAAGGAACCCAAGATGGAAGCTTTGCAGTTCGGTTGAATGCGCAGATTCAGATATATCCAACTAGAAACTGTACTGTTTTGTTTGGTTAACTATAGTGTACCAGGGCAGGCACTATAGGGGTACAATTTAGGTGAAGGTTGGATGTTGTTTGTCTGTATCTGCATGCTAAAGGGGCAGGGGAAACCAGCGGAACCAGCATTTGGCTGGTTGGGCAAAGACAAAACAGGTTCTGTTTTGAGGACCTGAACCTGGTTGTTGTTTTCCCAGGTTGGAAAAACAGAACCAGAGGTTGTTTACCAATTTACCACCTGCTATTTTGTCCAGCCAGATTGTTTCTGTTGCTTGGAATTTTTTGGGATCATCCCTGGTTGTTCCCAGGTTGATTCCCAAGGTCCTTGCTAGCTAGAACTAATTATTCCTTCTCTTTTTGTACCTGAATATAGTCAATTTGATTCAAGAAAATTCCTTCCTTGCTGGAATTTCGTTTCTACGCGGTTCAACGGCGATATGCTATCCGAGTCAACGCTAGTATGCTAGCACTCCAATGCTAGGCAAACGCTTTCCGATCCATAACTTCGTAATGGCAGAACTGTTCGCGATGCAACTTTGCTTATTTTAAAGCTCTTGGACTGAGCTTCGATATAGCAAAATCTCAGCTTAATCCGATCGACGGTCTGCACGATACTCTGCGAGACGTTCAAGGTGCTCTTGCTAATTTGGCTAAGTCATTCTTGACTCCTCTCTCTACAAACTCAGACCCGAGGATATGGGCTGGTTTTGTACCAGGCACCCAAGGACCCTTGGAGGTGACCACGAGGAGAGGTTTTAAGTTTGATTAAGTCTTAGGAGCTTGAGTTATTAGGCCCTTGCACCAACAAGCTGGTATCAGAGCTACGTTTTAGTGATCCTCGTTATAGGTAGCTATGGCGGGCAATACCTCGGCAAGAGCTGGTGAATCTTCAGCCCAAGATCGTAATGGCAGCCAATATTCTGGTGTTTCAGCGCCAAGGGGAGCGCGAACAAACCAGGGTTCGCTGGTCAAGGAGGTGCTGAAGAACTTCACCGTTGAGAAGTTCAATGGTGAGGGCTATGATGATTGGGCCTGGAAAATGCAACTCTATTTCCGTCAGATTGGATTGCTGAAACTAATTATTGGGGAGGATGTCAAACATTATATGTTTATATTGTGTAGGCTATAGTGGGTTTAGCCTTAGGGGGTACAACTTTGCTAGGGTTTCCTACTTGTATCCCCATCATTCCTAGTTTCATCATTCTCGTTCACATCTAGATTCTAACATGGTATCCGACGCCTAGGTCAGGACCTAGGACCGACGTTGGTTTGGGCCCACCGTTCCACCGCGCCGTCGAGCGCCCCTTCTCGCGCCGTCGAGCGCCCCTTCTTGCGCCGTCGAGCGCCCCTCCTAGCGCCGTCGAGCGCCCCCTCTAGCGCCGTCGAGCGCCCCTACTAGCGCCGTCGTGCGCCCTAGTGGCCGCCGCCCGTAGGCTGCCCGTCGCCCGTAGGCTGCCCGTCGCCTGCCGTCGCCCGTCTTACGCTGCCCGTACGCCGCCCGTAGGCCACTGCCGCCCGTAGGCCGCCCGTACGCCGCCCGTAGGCCGCTGCCGCCCGTAGGCAGCCTTTACGCCGCCCGTAGGCCGCTGCCGTCCGTAGGCAGCCCGTAGGCAGCCCGTAGGCAGCCCAGTGGCGGCCCGTACGCCGCCCGTAGGCCGCTCGCGCGCAGGCCGTAACCCGCGCGCCGCGGCTGCTGGAACCCGTAGCCCGCCGGAACCCGTGCGCGTCGCCCCCTGCCTCTTCGCGACGCCCTTACTGGACCCGCGCGTCGCCCCCGCCTCTTCGCGGCGCCTCTGCGGGACCCGCCCTTCCCCCCCCCCCCTGCCTCGTCGCGACGACCCTGCGGGACCCGCGCGTCGCCCCCGCCTCGTCGCGACGCAGCTGCGGGACCCGCGCGTCGCCCCCGCCTCGTCGCGACGCAGCTGCGGGACCCGCGCGTCGCCCCCGCCTCGTCGCGACGCAGCTGCGGGACTCGCGCGCGTCGCCCCTGCCTCGTCGCGTCGCCCCCGCGCGACCCGCGCGTCGCCCCTGCTCACCGTGGCGCCCTGCCCTACCCCGCGCCCGCCCTTGGGACGGCCGCCCCTGGCCCCTAGAGCAGCTGCACCTACAGCCGCCCCTGGACCCTGGAGCAGCCGCCCCTGCAGCAGCCGCCCCTGGCCACCTGGAGCAGCCACCACAGCAGGAGCCGCCCCTGGACCCTGGAGCAGCGGCCCCTGGAGCAGCCGCCCCTGCAGCAGCCGCCCCTGACCCCTGGAGCAGCTGCCGTCGCGGCCCGGCCCCGCCCTGCAGCAGCTGCCGCGGAGCTCCCTGCCGCGGCCCGGCCCCGCCCTGCAGTTGTAGCGGCCCCGCTGTCGCCACCGTCTTGCGCCTGCCGCGCCGACCACTGGTGAGCATTGCCCTGCCCGCACTGCTACCGCTGCTACTGCTGCTACTGCCTTTACTACTCCCACTGCTACTGCTCCTGCTGTTACTGCTGTTACTCCCGCCACTGCTGCTACTGCTGCTCCTGGCGTGGCCAGATGCAGCTCCAGGGCCGTGCGCGTGAGTCCCTCACGCCCCAGCAGCTTCGTGAGTGGTACGCTAGTTGGGGCTGTCGGGGTGGCCGTAGTGGTAGTCGCTCTGGAGTGGGTCGTTCGGGAGCTTCTGGTAGTGGACAGGTGCAGCTGCCGTGTCCTCTTTCGCCCCAGCAGCTCCGTGAGTGGTACGCTATGAGTAGAGGGTCACTGAGTACTGCTCGCTGCCCGTACGTCATTCGCACAGGTGTCCGGACTGGTCAGCCTTGCGGGACCCGTGGCCACACAGAGTCCCACTGCTTCGCCCGTCTGGGCGACGCCTGGCGTACAGAGTTTGGCGACGCCGCTGAGCTCCCCTCCTGGGTGGAGCTGCTTAGGCAGAGGGCAGATATCTTTGCTCTTGACTCCGATGCTATCCTCACTGCCATGTATGCATTGTCTACTAGTACTGAGAGTGCCTGTCCCCTGTGTGTACCGCCTGACCCCGGTATCGAGTCTGCTGCTCTAGGTACTGGTGTGGCTGCCGCTCTAGGTGCTAGTGCGTCTGCTGCCCTAGGTCCTCGTGAGGCTGCTGCTCTAGGTGCTGGTGAGTCTGCTGCCCCAGGTACTCGTGCGTTTGCACCTGCTGGTACTGCGTCTACTGCGGCACTGCACACCTTCACACTGGACTCCGGTGCTTCCCGCTGTTTCTTTCGTGACCGCACGGCCCTTGAGCAGCTTGCTCGGCCGGTTGCAGTATCCCTTGCTGACCCCTCTGGGGGTCCGGTCCTTGCGACCTCCTCCACTGTCCTCCCTTGTCCTGCGGTCCCGTCGGGCACACTGTCAGGTCTCTACCTCCCCTCGTTCTCTACGAACTTGGTGGCGGGTAGTGCGCTCCAGGACGGGGGTGTCCACCAGTTCACCCCTGCCTACGAGCGCGTGACACACTGCACGTGTGCTCGGACGGGCCGTCACCTGGCTACCTTCACTCGGCAGCCGGGGTCGGACCTGTACACATTGACCACTGAGTCCCCTCAGGTGGCAGCGTCTGCGTCTGCGTCCGGTCAGCTGTCGGCCCCCTGCTCGTGTCGCTCTCTAGCGCACGAGACCGTCCTCTGGCACCACCGACTTGGTCACCCGTCCGTGCAGCGCCTTCGTGCCATGCACAAACGATACCTTGTCTCTGGTCTTCCCAGGGTTCTCCCTCCCCTCCCACCCTCGCCTGCTCCTCCTTGTCTTCCCTGTGTCGAGGGGCGGCAGCGTGCCGCTCCTCACTCCTCCTCGTTTCCCCCGACGACTGCTCCCTTGCAGACGCTCCACATGGACGTGTGGGGCCCAGCCCGCGTCCGTGGTCAGGGTCAGGAGAGGTACTTCCTGATAGTTGTTGACGACTACTCGCGCTACACCACGGTCTTCCCCTTGCGCACCAAGGGTGAGGTCCCTGATGTTTTGATCCCTTGGATCCGCGCTTCTCGTCTCCAGCTCAGCGAGCGTTTCCACTCGGACTTTCCTGTCCTGCGCTTGCACTCTGACAGAGGTGGTGAGTTCTCCTCCGACCTCTTGGCAGCCTACTGTGCGGAGCACGGCATCGGCCAGTCGTTCACGCTTCCAGCCTCTCCACAGCAGAATGGGGTTGCTGAGCGCCGCATTGGCTTGGTCATGGAGGTCGCTCGTACCTCCTTGATCCATGAGGCTGCCCCCCACTTTCTGTGGCCGTTTGCGGTCCGATACGCTGCGCATCAGCTCAACCTCTGGCCCCGTGTCTCCTTGCCGGAGACTTCCCCGACACTCCGTTGGACGGGAGAGGTTGGCGATGCGTCGCGTTTTCGGGTCTGGGGATCTCGAGCTTTTGTTCGCGATACGTCCGCAGACAAGCTCTCCTCCCGCGCTGTTCCTTGTGTTTTCCTTGGCTTTGTCCCGGACGCGTCTGGTTGGCAGTTTTACCACGCCACCTCGCGCCGTGTCCTGCCCTCTCAGGACGTCACTTTTGACGAGTCTGTGCCCTACTACCGCCTCTTCCCCTACCGCTATACCTCGCTCCCCCCCCCGCCTCTCTTCCTCGCGCCAGGTGCTGCTGTGGTAGACCCCCTCCCCCCTCAGGGTGCCGCTCCCTCAGGTGTGTCCCAGGTAGACCCTGTTGAGCCTGTCGAGGTAGCTGTCGACTCTCGTCCTGCTAGGGGTGCTGAGCCTGAGCGTGCGGAGCCTGGGGGTGCGGAGCCTGGGGGTGCGGAGCCTGGGGTTGCGGAGTCTGAGGGTGCGGAGCCTGGGGGTGCGGAGCCTGGGGTTGCGGAGTCTGGGGGTGCTGCGCCTGGGGGTGCGGAGTCTGCGGGTGCTGAGTCTGGGGGTGCTGAGCCTGGGAGTGCTACGTTTGAGGGTACTGCGCCTGAGGGTGCTGAGACTGAGCGTGCTACACCTGGAGGAGCTCTCTCCTCGCAGCAGCTGCGTGAGTGGTACTTAGAGTACTGCAGCCTCAGGAGGGGTGCTTCTAGAGCTAGGAGTGCTACTGGCGCTGGTGCTAGTGCTTCCCCTCCTAGGCGGGAGCTGCCCTCTCCCCAGCGGCTCCGAGAGTGGTACGCTCGGCGCTGCAGTCTCCGGAGTGGCGCTCCTAGTGTCACGGACCCTGGTGCTGGAGGTGTTGCTGCTGCTGGCGGTGCTGCTGGCGCTGCTGGAGGTGCTGCTGGTGCTGGTACTGCTGGAGCTGCTGGAGGTGCTGCTGCTGCTGGCGGTGCTGCTGGTGCTGCTGGAGGTGCTGCTGGTCCTGCTGGAGCTGCTGGAGGTGCTGCTGCTGCTGGCGGTGCTGCTGGCGCTGCTGGAGGTGCTGGTTCCCCGCCTCGGCGGGAGCTACCCTCTCCCCAGCGACTCCGAGAGTGGTACGCTCGGCGCTGCAGTCTCCGGAGTGGCGCTGCTGGTGCTGGGGACCCTGGAGCCGGAGCTGCTGCTGGTACTGAGGACCCTGGCGTTGGAGCTGCTGCTGGTGCTGCGGACCCTGGGGTTAGAGCTGCTGCTGGTGCTGCGGAGCCTGGAGTTGGAGCTACTGCTGGTGCTGCGGACCCTGGAGTTGGAGCTGCTGCTGGTGCTGGGGACCCTGGAGTTGGAGCTGCTGCTGGTGCTGGCGCTGCTGGAGCTACTCGTGGTCCTGCGGGCGCTGTAGCTGGAGACCCTGGAGCTGAGGCTACTGGTGGTCTCTCTGCTGGTTCTGGCGGCGCTACGCGGCCGCAGCCGTACTTCGTTCCGCTCCTTCAGCAGGTTCTTGGTCAGTCGCCTCCTCCTTGTCCTGCTCCCTCCTTAGAGTGTCTTCCGCCAGTCCAGTCGCAGTCACAGTTCCCTCCTGCCTTACCACTCCCTGGTCCTTCTCCTTACACTGGTCCGACTGGAGGTCTTACAGAGCGTCGTGAGCCTGAGTCTCGTCCTGCGTCGCCCGAGTCTCGTCGTGCGTCGCCTGTTCCTGCTGCTCACACTGGTCGTCGTGTCCCTCGTCAGCGTCCTCCTGCTGTCCCAGGCACTCACCAGATGGCGCTTCGTCCTTCCTCTGCTCCTCAGCGCGTCCCCCTGCCGTCTCCTCCTGCGTCCTCTCTTCCTGCTCTTGCTGACCCGGAGTCTGACTCCCTTCGTGCTGCCAGTCCTACTGTCACGCGTCTCCTCGCCACTGTTGTCACTGACCCTTCCTTTGAGTCCTCTGCTGCGTCTGCTCTAGTCGCTGAGTTAGTTGACTTTGCTGCCACTTGTCGTCTAGACTACGCCGCTAGCCTTGTCGCTGAGTCTGAGTCTGAGTCTGTCTGTCCTCCGTCCGTCGGGGGTGAGTGTGCTCTTGGCACGGACGTCCTTGAGGACAGACAGGAGGAGTTTGAGTGCTTTTCCGCTGCTTTACCTCATCTCGTGTCCATGCTGATTGCCCCTGAGGGAGACCCGGATGCTCCAGACATCCCGACCCCGCGCTCTTACGCTGAGGCGATCGCGGGTGAGTACTCTTCTCACTGGCAGACAGCCATGGACGCAGAGATGGCTTCCTGGAAGTCCACAGGCACCTACGTCGACGACGTTCCCCCACCTGGGGCGAACATTGTCAGTGGCATGTGGATTTTCAGGGTGAAGCGGCCGCCGGGTTCTCCGCCTGTCTTCAAGGCGCGTTACGTTGCACGAGGCTTCAGTCAGCGAGAGGGAGTTGACTTCTTCCAGACCTTCTCCCCGACCCCGAAGATGACCACTCTTCGGGTTCTGCTGCACGTCGCCGCTCAGCGTGACTACGAGCTCCACTCTCTTGACTTCAGCACTGCTTTCCTACAAGGCAGCCTGCACGAGGAGATCTGGCTGCGCCGCCCACCTGGCTTCACTGGGTCGTTCCCTCCTGGTACCCAGTGGAGCCTCCGGCGGCCAGTCTACGGTCTCCGCCAGGCGCCGCGTGAGTGGCACGACACACTGAGGACTACACTTGCGGCTCTTGGGTTTGCTCCTTCTACTGCTGACCCGTCGCTGTTTCTACGCACCGACACTTCGCTGCCGCCGTTCTACATCCTCGTGTACGTCGACGACTTGGTCTTTGCCACCGCTGACACTGCGGCACTCGCCCACGTGAAGTCGGAGCTGCAGAAGAGACACACGTGCACAGACCTGGGTGAACTGACAAGCTATCTTGGCTTGCGGATCACCCGGGACAGAGCACGGCGCACCATCACCTTGACTCAGTCACACATGGTGCAGCAGGTCCTTCAGCGCTTCCGCTTCACGTACTCCTCGCCTCAGGCCACTCCTCTGCCTACCGGTCACTCGCTCTCAGCTCTGCCTTCGGATGAGTCCGTAGAGCCGAGTGGCCCGTATCCAGAGCTTGTGGGCTGCCTCATGTACCTGATGACCTGCACTCGACCTGACCTTGCATACCCTCTTAGCATCCTTGCACGCTATGTCGCTCCTGGCCGTCACCGGAAGGAGCACATGGATGCCGCTAAGAGGGTGTTGCGCTACTTGTGCAGTACGTCGGGCATGGGGCTAGTGCTTGGAGGACGAGACCGAGTTGTACTCACTGGGCACTCAGACGCTTCTTGGGCTGACGACCAGGCTACTCAGCGGTCGTCTCAGGGTTACACCTTTAGCCTTGGCTCTGGTTCAGTTTCTTGGCGTTCCACACGCTCGTCTTCTGTTCTCAGCTCCAGTTGTGAGGCTGAGATCTACGCCACAGCCATGGCTGCACAGGAGTTACGCTGGCTCACCTACCTGCTGACCGACTTGGGAGAGCGGCCTCGTTCTCCTCCAGTGCTGTACGTCGACAACAAGGCTGCCATTGCCTTGTGTGAGGAGCACAGACTGGAGCACAGAACGAAGCATATCGCTCTGCGCTACTTCCTTGCTCGAGAGTTGCAGCAGTGCGGTCAGCTTCGTCTGCGTTACGTGGCCACTCGGGCCAACACTGCTGATGTGTTCACCAAGGCGCCTCAGCCTTGTGACCATCAGCGCTTCTGTACTGTTCTAGGCCTTGTGCCTACTGGTCCTCACTTGCTTACTTCTTGACTCTGCTTGTACTGTGATCTCTATATATATACCTGCATGCCTGCTTTTGCTAGGTTGTGATCACTGTATCTCTTGTTATATTATCATCCTGCATGTGAACTGGTCTTGTGACCACTTGCTTGTGCTCAGAATTTGTGTGGTTTCCCTGAGATCCACCCTGAGCTTGCTTTGCTTTGATTTGACTGGTCTTGTGACCATCTGGTTGTCTCCCACTTAGCCTATGGGGGTGTGTCAAACATTATATGTTTATATTGTGTAGGCTATAGTGGGTTTAGCCTTAGGGGGTACAACTTTGCTAGGGTTTCCTACTTGTATCCCCATCATTCCTAGTTTCATCATTCTCGTTCACATCTAGATTCTAACAGAGGAGCCTAGACCGAGTGACCCCACGGTGCAGGAAGATTGGGACGAGCGCTCCTCGGCTGGCTACTATTTGATGTCGCAGAGTTTGGAGCTGAACCAGTGTCATCACGTCATGCACCTGCTGCCGGAGGTTGAGTGCGGTCCAAAGGCGTGGACCGTGTTGAAGGAGCTGCACGCCCCGACCTCCGTTGTCGCAACGTTGATGCTGGAGAGGGAGCTGTCCGCGTTGCGCCTGAGCGAGGTAGGGCCGGTGCAACCTGTCCTGGACAAGATGCGTGACCTCTACGCGAAGTTGGGGATCACTTACCTGGAGCAGACCAAGTGCTTGAAGATGCTCTCGCTGCTGCCAGAATCGTTGCTTCAATTCACGAACGGATTGAGCCTGCTGCAGAACCAGAGCTTGTGGACACTCGAGTGGGTGCGGACAAAGATTATGGAGGAGGACTTCCGTCGCCGCCAACTGAGGGGTGGAGACGACGGCAACAAGGGCTATGGGATGCAAGGGAGCCAACGTCGCAAAGGACGAGGCTTCGGTGGTGCCGGGCGCGATATAAAGAAGGACGACGACTCCAACGATCAACAAGGAGGTATCGGTTGGGGTCGCGGTGCGAAATCTGGACGTGGGGGCAAGTCGGGTGCTGGTGGCAAAATGAAAGGGAGTTGCTGGTATTATGAGAAAGAGGGGCATCCCTGTTTTTTGTGCTATAAGAAACCCGATGGATGGACCCCCCAAAATCGTCACCAGGATGGCGGCGCACGGAGGAACCAGAAAAACGGCGCGAACATGGTCGTCGATTCGTCCGACAACAACTCGAAGAGCAACGGTGGTGTGGAGAAGAAGAAGGAGCGCACCGCGGGCCAGTTCTTCCATATTGGAGAGCAGGGGGAGCAAGAAGACGCCTCTGCCAAGGTTGGAACAGAGCTGCACCCCCTGGACTATTGTGTGTTGGACACGGGTGCTGCTTGGACGATGACGCCGCGCAAAGACCTGCTGGACGGCGTACGCGCTGCACCGATCAATGAGGTGTGCTCCGCCTCTGGACACGCGCTGAAGGTGGCTGATGCGGGACGAGCTGCGTTTAAGGGAGCGGATGGCAAGCCGGTGGTGCTGCATGACGTTCTCCTCGTTCCTGATCTCAAGGCCAACCTCATCTCCCTCTGTAAGCTTGCCAAGGCTGGGGTGAGCACTAGCACAGATGGGGCACGCACTTACAAGGGGCAGCTCGGCAATCGGGTGCTTTGGGATCTGCACGTGAGCAAGGACGTGTACAAATCCATGTGGCAGCTGCCGGCATTGGCGTGGCACGGTGGGGGGCAGGCTGGAGAGGGGTCTGCATCCCAGGGGGAGTGCAACGCCGTTGGAGGGGTTGGTGTGAAAGTATCGGCCAGATCTCGAGAGAGGATTGGGCAACGGCACACCGACGCTTGGGGCATGTGGCAATGCCCTTGTTGAAGCAGTTCGAGAAAGATGGAGCCGTTAAGGGTCTGAAGCTGAACGGACAGCCACCCGATGATAACTGTGAAATATGTTTGCTCTCAAAGTTTCCCGTTTTCCCTTCCATAGTGTGGCTGGCAGGAGGAAGAAGCCTTTGGAGCTGGTCCACATGGACTTGGTGGGGTCGCTGCCGGTGCAAGGGCACAAGGGGGAGCGGTATTTCCTTACTATTGTGGATGATTGGAGCAGACTCATGTGGGCGTACACGCTGATACAGAAGGACCACGCGGCCTCCACGGTGCGAGATGATTGCCTGCCGCTCGTGGAGAAGCAAGCGGGGTGTGTGGTGAAGCAGATTAGGACAGACCGGGGTTGTGAGTTCCTTGGAGCTAAGATGACGGCCTGGCTCAAGAAGCAGGGCATCCAGAGGGAGCTGACTACGGATTACACCCCACAGTCCAACGGTGTAGCAGAACGGGCGAACCGGACAATTCTGGGGACAGCTAGGGCACTGCTCATAGAATCTGGGCTGGGCAACTCGATGTGGCCCCATGCTGTTCGGCACGCTACCGTCGCTAGGAACAGGGTGCTCACCCAGGTTGGGGATAACTCGTGGGTGCCGTTAGAGAGGTTGCTTGGGAGGACGCCGCCGGTGGACATGCTGAGGGTGTTTGGTTGCATGGCAGTCGCGCACATCCCCAAGACCTACCGCAGTAAGTTGGGAGCGAGTGCAATCTGGTGTGTGCATTTGGGGCTGGTTGCTGAGAGCAAGGGATGGCTACTGTAGGAACTATCCAAGGGTGTGTTGTTTGACAGCAGGGATGTGAAGTTTGTTGAGGGCATCATGAATGGGAGCTGGGAGAAACAGCCGGAGGCTAGGGTGTCCCAGCAGATGGAGCAGATTACCATGCAGCTGGACCTGACTCCTAGTGTGTCGGAGGAGGGAGATGAGGCACCTGCAAGGAATGGTGATGGAGAGAGGGTACAGGAGGCACCTGCTGGTGGAGAAAATGGTGTGGAGACTAGCAACAGCACAAGTGGAGCTGCTGGATCCGAGGGAGGAGAGCAGCAGCAGGGGAAAACGAAGAAGTCGAAGGATGTCGTTATGAGGGGATGGGAGACACCCGTCTCCAGGCCAGGACGTACTCGTATAGCTACTAAGAAGCTGACTGCAGCATCAGGTGTAGCGGAGCAGCAGCTTGGGACCGAGGAGGCAATGCTGATTCTACCTCATGGCTATGACCCGGATGAGGAGGATGAACCTGCCTACTGTTTTCTTGCCCCTGCACCAAAGGAACCAGCTAGCATGGAGCAGGCATTGGCTGGACCAGATAGGGAGAAGTGGCTGGTTTCTAGGGATGCTGAGTACCAGAGCCTGCTAGAGAATGGGACATGGGATCTGGTGGTGCTGCCTGAGGGGAAGAAAGCCGTACAGTGCAAGTGGGTGCTAAGGATCAAGACCGATGACAAGGGACATGTCACCTTCTACAAGAGTAGGCTAGTGGCTAAGGGGTTTATGCAGAAGGAGAAGCAGGACTTCAATGTGTTTTTTTCTCCCTCTGCCAAACCCCCTACCCTCCGTGTCTTGTTGGCAGACGCAGCCGCCTGGGTATGAGGATGGTACGGGCAGGGTGTGCAAGCTGAAAATCATGGAATCATGCCCTCGTGAGGTGGAGGGAAGTCCCGTGATGAAGTCGAGGCTAACGACCTGCCATGGCTGCTCCGGTACGGGTAGAGGCTGAAGTAACCCTGCTTTTTTCTGTTTGCTGCTCTTCATCCGCTGGCACGTGTCGCAAGAGGTGACGAACTGCTGCACGTCTGCTGCCATCCCGGGCCAGTAGTAATACTTTGCTATCCCTGCTAACGTCTTGTTGCTCCCGAAATGTCCCGCGTAAGGTACGTCGTGAAACTCCTCCAATAGGATCTGCCGTGGCGGGGCGTAATTCGGTACCCAAATCTTTCCTGAACCCTTCCTTACAGCTAAGTCTTTCTCCCACTGTAACAGCTTCTTGGTCTGTGCTGTAGCGATCTCTGCGTCCACGGAGTACCCATGTTGGAATAGACCCTTGAGCAGAGGGTTCATCCCGTCGAGCTGGATGCCTGCTACATGTCCGGGGAGGCTCAACGCGTCTGCCTTGTTGTGTAGCCCGGGCTTGTAGACGATGTCATAGTGGAAGTGAGTTTCCAAGAAGTCCATCCACCGCACCTGTCGTCGTGAGAGCGTTGGCTTTGACTTCAGGTATTTGAGACTGCAGCGGTCAGTATAGACTGTGGTCTTGGCTCCCTCTAGGTAACACCTCCACGCCTTGAAGGCTATGACTATAGCTAAGGCTTCCTTGTCATGGATGGGGTAGTTCAGTTCTGCTCCGTGTAGCTTCTTACTGAGGTAGGCGATAGGCTGTAAACCGTTCCCGTGATCTTGCATCAGTTCTGCTCCGACTGCCTGGTCACTAGCGTCTGCTTCAACTACGTAGTCCTTGTCTGGGTCCGGTAGGATGAGTACTGACGCTGTAGTCAGTGCTGTCTGTAGCTGCTCCATGGCTTGCTGATGAGGGGTATCCCATTTGTAGGGCGTATCCTTTTTCAATAGGTCGGTCAGTGGTGCTGCTATCTTAGCGTACTGCGGCACGAACCTGTTGTAGTTTTGGCGAAGCCGAGGAACTGCTGCAACTCCTTCACGTTCTCCGGTATCTTCCACTTCTTGACGGCTTCGATTTTCCGCGGTTCCACGTGTACGCCCTCGGCACTCACCATGTGCCCGAGAAACTGCACCGTCTTCAGGGCAAAGTCGCTCTTCGACAACTTCACGTAGAACTTGTTTTTCCGCAGGATCTCGAACACCTTCCGCAGATGCTCCACGTGCTCCTTCATGTTCTTGGAGTAGATAAGAATGTCGTCCAGGTACACCACTACGCACTCGTCCAGCAGGGGTCATAAGTTGTGATTCATCTCCGCCTGAAACGTTGTTGGTGCGTTGCAGAGTCCGAACGGCATCACCAAGTATTCGTAGGAGCTGTATCTGGTACGGAACGCCGTCTTGTGGACTGAGTTGTCTGCCATCTTGATCTGCCAGTAACCCGACCGTAGGTCCAGCTTCGAAAAGACTGTTGCACCACGCAGTTGGTCTAGAAGATCGTCTATGCGCGGTATGGGGTATTTGTTTTTTACTGTCTGTTTGTTCAGTGCGCGGTAGTCGATGCACATCCGTAAACTGCCGTCTGGTTTTGGAGTGAAGAGAACTGGTGCACCGTAGGGAGAGGTGGATGGGCGGATCAGTTGTCTGTCCAGTAGATATTCAATCTGTTTCTTCATGTCTGTCAGTTCGGTCGGACTCAGTCGGTATGGTGCACGTGAGACGGGTTTCGCACCTTCGGGTTGACCTCGAGTCAATGCGTCGTATCGCTCGGCAGCACGCACGATGTCGCGGTAACTGTAGTAATTCGCTGCGATGACCTGTCGGCGAACCTCCAGTTTTAACCCTTCTGTGTACGCCTGGATTTTCTCGCCTTCGGTCAGGTCGGTGATGCGATTGAACAGGAGCTCCATCTGTTGCGTGTACTGTGCTACACTACTGTATTGCTTGTGACGGTGTATCTGCTGCCGGCCATGTAGGTCGTATTAATGGGCTCGAAACGTTCGATGAGGTCTGCCCGAAACTGCTGCCACATTTTCTCCCCGCGGGCCACGTCAGTGTAGTAGATCCACTCCAATGCCGGTCCACGTAACAGTGTCGCTGCGAGCCGAATCCTTGTTGCGTCATGTGTCGGGGTCGAACAGCCAATGGCCTCGAAGTAAATTTCGAGGGTTGCCACGAATCGTCGAACGTCGGATCCTTTCGCGCTGGGATAGAATGCTTCGGGGAGCCTCGGGCGTGCTGCTTCGAGGTTCAACGACGGTGGTGCAATCGGTCCGTGAAATGTCGGTGTCGCCACTGCTGCTGGTGTGGTCGCTGCTACGTTTGCTGCTGCTGCGGTGGCGGCTCCTGGTTGGTGTGTCAGAAGGGCCTCGAGTCGTCGGATCGCCGCCTGCGTCTGCTCCATGTCGGTGCGGAGGCTTGCGATGTCGCTCGTGGTCGCGTAGTTGTCGCCTTGGCCCTCCATGCCTGACATTGCGCGTTCGAAAAAACCGAAACGAGGGGGAGCGAAAAACACGGAACCGGTTTTACGTACCCGAAATCGATGTTTAACTGCTTCGCCCCCGCGGTTTTTGAAGACTCGGTTTTTAGTGGTCGAAAAACTTCCGCGTGTAAACGGGCTCTGATATTCTTCTCTTTAGCAACAGCATGAAGGAGATCCAGAATGTGCAGCAGCAGCTGATGGAGAACTTCAAGTGGTGAGGCAAAGTACTACCTCGAGATGCACGTGGAGAGGGATCCAGATCACAGGGGGTTGAAGCTGCACCAGGAGAAGTTCATCAAGAAGCTGGGGGAGAAGTATGGGATTAAGAATGAGCGCAAGGTTGCAACTCCCCTGCCAGCAGAATTCAAGTTTGTGAAGGCTGCAGAGGATGAAGGGGTTGAAGCCGAGGAGCAGCAGCAATTTCAGTCCTTGGAAGGCAGCCTCTTGTATGCAGCAGTTCACACGAGGCCCGATATCTCTTTCTCTGTTGGGCAGCTGGCTAGGGTGGTGCAGAATCCGTCCGAGGAGCAGGTGGATGCAGCTGAACGTGTGGTGAAATACCTGAACTCACACCCAAGCATTGGAGTTCAATACTCCGCATCTGCACAGGTGAAGCAGAAGGGGGTTGAGGTGCTGAAGGAGAAGGAGGAAAGGCTTGGAGAAGGCAATCTCTTTCTCACTTGCTTTACTGATGCTACGTGGGCTTCTGAAAAAGAGGATTCCTCATCTGTGGGAGGATACAACTGTGTAGTTGGGGGAGGACCTGTTAGTTGGAGGTCCAAGAAGCAGACGGATACGGCACTCTCCTCCGTTGAATCAGAGTATATGGCGATGTTCCATGGGGTGAAGGAGGTGATTTGGCTGAGGAGGCTGTTAGAGGAGATTGGCCAGGAGCAGAGGGTTGCTATGCCACTGTTTTGTGACAATAAAGGGTGCTCTTGGGATGGCCAGGAACGATGTGCTTCATAGGCTCAACAAGTACATGCGTATCAAGTGGCACTGGCTGCGTAAGGAGATGAAGAGGGGGACGGTGAATCCAATCTATATCAAGACTCACCAGCAGCTAGCAGACTTCCTCACCAAGAGGCTTGAGGATGAGCCTCATTGGCGTTGTGTGCGCATGAGTGGAATGAGCATGAACTAGCATGGAATGATGGGGATGCAGCCGGCAGGCTGAGGGGGAGTGTGTTGGGTGCAAATTCACTTTGCACGACATCCTGCCGTTTGTTTGTATGAGTATGCGTGTGCGAATGCATTTGGGTGTGAATGGAATGTTTGTTTGCTTTCGCGATTTTCGCTTGATGCATTTGCAGGTACTCACGCAATATGCGCTTCGGCAGAACATTGTACGCGCTATGAACAGTACAAGCAGAAACAACGAACTTGCAAAGGAACCCAAGATGGAAGCTTTGCAGCTCGGTTGAGTTGAATGCGCAGATTCAGTTATATCCAACTAGAAACTATACTGTTTTGTTTGGTTAACTATAATGTACCAAGGCAGGCACTAGAGGGTACAATTTAGGTGAAGGTTGGATGTTGTTTGTCTGTATCTGCATGCTACACCGCTAGGGGAAACCAGCAGAACCAGCATTTGGCTGGTTGGGCAAAGACAAAACAGGTTCTGTTTTGAGGACCTGAACCTGGTTGTTGTTTTCCCAGGTTGGAAAAACAGAACCAGAGGTTGTTTACCAACCTACCACCTGCTATTTTGTCCAGCCAGGTTGGTTCTGTTGCTTGGAATTATTTGGGATCATCCCTGGTTGTTCCCAGGTTGATTCCTAAGGTCCTTGCTAGCTAGAACAAATTATTCCTTCTCTTTTTGTACCTGAATATAGTCAATTTCATTCAAGCGAATTCCTTCCTTGCTGGAATTTCGTTTCTACGCGGTTCGACGGCGGAATGCTATCCGAGTCAACGCTAGTATGCTAACACTCCAATGCTAGGTAAACGCTTTCCGAGCCATAACTTTGTAATGGCAAAACGTTTCGCGAAGAAACTTGGCTTATTTAAATGCTCTTGGAGTTAGCTTCGATATAGCAAAATCTCGGCTTAATCCGATCGATGGTCTGCACGATACGCTGCGCGACGTTCAAGGTGCTCTTGCAATTTTGGCTAACTCATTCTTGACTCCTCTCACTACAAACTCGGACCCGAGGATAGGGGCTGGTCTTGTACGAGGAACCCAAGGACCCTCGGAGGTGACCTCGAGGAGAGGTTTTAAGTTTTATTAAATCTTAGGAACTTGAGTTTATTAGGCCCTTACACCAACATAACGCACTTGCTCTTGGTACCAACCATACGGGTAAGTAACGCATCTACTCTTGGTACCAACCATACGGGTAAGTAACGCATCTACGCTTGGTACCAGCCATATCAGTAAGTAACGCACTTACTTTTGGTACCAACAATTTGGATAAGTAACGCACTTACTTTTGTTACCGATCATATGCAGAAGTAATGCACATACGCTTGGTACCACCCATATGATTAAGTAACGCACTTACTCTTGATTCCAACCATCTGGGTAAGAAGCGCGCTTACTCTAGCACCAACCATGTGAGTAAGTAACGCACTTACTCTTGATACCAACCATATGGACAAGCAGCACGCTTACTGTTAGTACCAACCATATGGGCAAGTACCGCACTTACTCTTGGTACCAACCATGTGGGTAAGTAACACACTTACTCTTGATACCAACCATATGGGTAAGTAGCGCGCTTACTCTTAGTATCAACCATATGGGCAAGTAGCGCACTTACTCTTACTACCAACCATGTGGGTAAGTAACACGCTTACTCTTGGTACCAACCATATCGATAAGTAACGCACATACTTTTGGTACCAACCATATGGTTAAGTAACGAAATTACTCTTGGTACGAAACCTATATAAGTAAGCAACGCATTAAATCTTGCTACCAAACATGTGGGTAAGTAGCGCAATTACTCTTGGTACCAACCATATGGGTAAGTAACGCGCATTTTACTGGTACCAACTGTATGGTTAAGTAACGGACATACTCTTGGTTCCAACCATACGGGTAAGTAACGCACTTATCTTGGTACCAACCATTTGGGTAAGTAACGCATTTCTTTGGTTACCAACCATATGGAAAAGTTAGGCGCATATGCTTGGTACTATTCACATGGGTGAGTAACGCACTTACTCTAAGTACCAACCATGTCGGTAAGTAACGCACTTACTCTTGGTTACTAAACATATGGATAGGTAACGTGCATACTCTTCATACCAACCATATGGTTAGGTAACGCACATACTCCTGGTACCAACCATATGGATGAGTAACGCACTTACTCGTAGTACCAACCATATGGGTAAGTAACACACTTACTCTTGGTACCAACCATATGGATACTCTTGGTACCAAACATATGGCTAACTAATGCACTTCCTCTTGGTACCAACCAACTGGTCAAGTAAATCAGTTACTCTTAGTATCAGCCATTTGGATAAAAAACGCACATACTCTTGGTACCAACCAAATAGGTAAGTAACGCACTTACTCTTGGTACCAACTATATTAAGTAACGCGCCTACTTTTGGTACCAACCATATGGGTAAGTAAGGCTTTTACTCTTGATACCAACCATATGGGTGAGTAACGCACTTACTCTTGGTACCAATTGTGAGGATCTAGGATCGAGCTCAGAAAAGAGAGTTTGAATTGAATGAATCACCTGGGTACAACACGAGGCTATATATAGACTCGACACAAGGCCCAGTAACCAGGTGTTACGCGAAGGTTCTGAGGGTCGCGAAGCGTCCCGAACAGAGCCTTCCCGAATTCGGTAGAAGGCAATTCGGTGGTAACCGAAAAGCCCAGAATTCGGTGCACACAACCTAGCTCGGTGCTATAACTATAATAAGATATAGGAAAGCACCTAGCCTAGGAAATCAAGCAATTCATGCATGAATATAATTATCCTATGCTAGAAATAGCATAATAAAGTAAAGGCAAGCAAGCATAGCTGGCATAAGCCGTCGTAATCTCACACGTCCCCCCCTCAAAGCTGGGTGGCGTAAGATACACCGTGCTTGACAAGATAGTCCTTGAGAGCACGGCGTGCGTTGCCCATATCAGCTTCTGCAACCCAACTGTTCTCAGTGGGGTCATATCCCTTCCAGCGGATCAGGAACTCGAGGGTCTTGCCGCCGCGGTGCCGATGAGTGAGAACGCGCTCCACTTCGTACTCGGTTTCATCCTGTAAGAGAACAGGTGGTGGTGGCGATAGCTGCCGTCCCTGGAACTGTTGGTTGGGGTCCTTGTAGGGTTTCAGTAGCTGGACATGGAAAACGTTGTGAAGCTCCCACGTATCTGGTAAGCGCAAGCGGAATGTAACTGGTGTCATCTGTGCCTCGACGAGAAAAGGACCACAGAAGCGAGGCCGGAGCTTGGATGGTAGGTGAGACAGGTTCAAGTTGCTCGTGTCGAGAAGCACCTGATCTCCGACTGCTACTGAGTGATCACGTCGCTGGCGATCGGCATACTGCTTCTGGGAGTTCTGCATCGTGGTGAGACGTCGCTGAGTCTTCTCCCATAGCTGCTGCATGGTGGTGACGAAGTCATGTGCGGCTTGGACAAGTGCCGGTGTGGTTGGTTGCTGTGGTGTGAGTGGTTCCCGTCCGTAGCACAGGAAGAAAGGAGTTTTCCCTGTGGCCGCATGTGACGCGTTGTTGTAAGCGAACTCTAGGGTCGGTAACTGTGTGTCCCAGTGGCTGACGTCGTCTTTGCAAGCTGTGCGCAGTAACTGTTCAACCACTTGATTGAGTCGCTCTGTCTGTCCGTCAGTCTGTGGGTGGTATGCTAAGGACATCGCAAGTTTGGTCCCCAATAATCCCATGAGCTCCTTCCAGAACTTACTCGTGAATTTGGGGTCTCTGTCTGATATGAGTGTAGCGGGGATGCCGTGGATGGTGATGATGCGGTCGAAGAAGAGGCGAGCAGTTGCTTCAGCTGTAGCCGTGGCGTTGGTTGGTATGAAGTGACCCATTTTGGAGAACTTATCGATTACCACGACGATGGAATCATGCCCTCGTGAGGTGGAGGGAAGTCCCGTGATGAAGTCGAGGCTAACGACCTGCCATGGCTGCTCCGGTACGGGTAGAGGCTGAAGTAACCCTGCTTTTTTCTGTTTGCTGCTCTTCATCCGCTGGCACGTGTCGCAAGAGGTGACGAACTGCTGCACGTCTGCTGCAATCCCGGGCCAGTAGTAATACTTTGCTATCCCTGCTAACGTCTTGTTGCTCCCGAAATGTCCCGCGTAAGGTACGTCGTGAAACTCCTCCAATAGGATCTGCCGTGGCGGGGCGTAATTCGGTACCCAAATCTTTCCTGAACCCTTCCTTACAGCTAAGTCTTTCTCCCACTGTAACAGCTTCTTGGTCTGTGCTGTAGCGATCTCTGCGTCCACGGAGTACCCATGTTGGAATAGACCCTTGAGCAGAGGGTTCATCCCGTCGAGCTGGATGCCTGCTACATGTCCGGGGCGGCTCAACGCGTCTGCCTTGTTGTGTAGCCCGGGCTTGTAGACGATGTCATAGTGGAAGTGAGTTTCCAAGAAGTCCATCCACCGCACCTGTCGTCGTGAGAGCGTTGGCTTTGACTTCAGGTATTTGAGACTGCAGCGGTCAGTATAGAATGTGGTCTTGGCTCCCTCTAGGTAACACCTCCACGCCTTGAAGGCTATGACTATAGCTAAGGCTTCCTTGTCATGGATGGGGTAGTTCAGTTCTGCTCCGTGTAGCTTCTTACTGAGGTAGGCGATAGGCTGTAAACCGTTCCCGTGATCTTGCATCAGTACTGCTCCGACTGCCTGGTCACTAGCGTCTGCTTCAACTACGTAGTCCTTGTCTGGGTCCGGTAGGATGAGTACTGACGCTGTAGTCAGTGCTGTCTGTAGCTGCTCCATGGCTTGCTGATGAGGGGTATCCCATTTGTAGGGCGTATCCTTTTTCAATAGGTCGGTCAGTGGTGCTGCTATCTTAGCGTACTGCGGCACGAACCTGTTGTAGTTTTGGCGAAGCCGAGGAACTGCTGCAACTCCTTCACGTTCTCCGGTATCTTCCACTTCTTGACGGCTTCGATTTTCCGCGGTTCCACGTGTACGCCCTCGGCACTCACCATGTGCCCGAGAAACTGCACCGTCTTCAGGGCAAAGTCGCTCTTCGACAACTTCACGTAGAACTTGTTTTTCCGCAGGATCTCGAACACCTTCCGCAGATGCTCCACGTGCTCCTTCATGTTCTTGGAGTAGATAAGAATGTCGTCCAGGTACACCACTACGCACTCGTCCAGCAGGGGTCGTAAGTTGTGATTCATCTCCGCCTGAAACGTTGCTGGTGCGTTGCAGAGTCCGAACGGCATCACCAAGTATTTGTAGGAGCTGTATCTGGTACGGAACGCCGTCTTGTGGACTGAGTTGTCTGCCATCTTGATCTGCCAGTAACCCGACCGTAGGTCCAGCTTCGAAAAGACTGTTGCACCACGCAGTTGGTCTAGAAGATCGTCTATGCGCGGTATGGGGTATTTGTTTTTTACTGTCTGTTTGTTCAGTGCGCGGTAGTCGATGCACATCCGTAAACTGCCGTCTGGTTTTGGAGTGAAGAGAACTGGTGCACCGTAGGGAGAGGTGGATGGGCGGATCAGTTGTCTGTCCAGTAGATATTCAATCTGTTTCTTCATGTCTGTCAGTTCGGTCGGACTCAGTCGGTATGGTGCACGTGAGACGGGTTTCGCACCTTCGGGTTGACCTCGAGTCAATGCGTCGTATCGCTCGGCAGCACGCACGATGTCGCGGTAACTGTAGTAATTCGCTGCGATGACCTGTCGGCGAACCTCCAGTTTTAACCCTTCTGTGTACGCCTGGATTTTCTCCCCTTCGGTCAGGTCGGTGATGCGATTGAACAGGAGCTCCATCTGTTGCGTGTACTATGCTACACTACTGTATTGCTTGTGACGGTGTATCTGCTGCCGCGCCATGTAGGTCGTATTAATGGGCTCGAAACGTTCGATGAGGTCTGCCCGAAACTGCTGCCACATTTTCTCCCCGCGGGCCACGTCAGTGTAGTAGATCCACTCCAATGCCGGTCCACGTAACAGTGTCGCTGCGAGCCGAATCCTTGTTGCGTCATGTGTCGGGGTCGAACAGCCAATGGCCTCGAAGTAAATTTCGAGGGTTGCCACGAATCGTCGAACGTCGGATCCTTTCGCGCTGGGATAGAATGCTTCGGGGAGCCTCGGGCGTGCCGCTTCGAGGTTCAACGACGGTGGTGCAATCGGTCCGTGAAATGTCGGTGTCGCCACTGCTGCTGGTGTGGTCGCTGCTACGTTTGCTGCTGCTGCGGTGGCGGCTCCTGGTTGGTGTGTCAGAAGGGCCTCGAGTCGTCGGATCGCCGCCTGCGTCTGCTCCATGTCGGTGCGGAGGCTTGCGATGTCGCTCGTGGTCGCGTAGTTGTCGCCTTGGCCCTCCATGCCTGACATTGCGCGTTCGAAAAAACCGAAACGAGGGGGAGCGAAAAACACGGAACCGGTTTTACGTACCCGAAATCGATGTTTAACTGCTTCGCCCCCGCGGTTTTTGAAGACTCGGTTTTTAGTGGTCGAAAAACTTCCGCGTGTAAACGGGCTCTGATATTCTTCTCTTTAGCAACAGCATGAAGGAGATCCATGCAGCAGCAGCTGATGGAGAACTTCAAGTGGTGAGGCAAAGTACTACCTCGAGATGCACGTGGAGAGGGATCCAGATCACAGGGGGTTGAAGCTGCACCAGGAGAAGTTCATCAAGAAGCTGGGGGAGAAGTATGGGATTAAGAATGAGCGCAAGGTTGCAACTCCCCTGCCAGCAGAATTCAAGTTTGTGAAGGCTGCAGAGGATGAAGGGGTTGAAGCCGAGGAGCAGCAGCAATTTCAGTCCTTGGAAGGCAGCCTCTTGTATGCAGCAGTTCACACGAGGCCCGATATCTCTTTCTCTGTTGGGCAGCTGGCTAGGGTGGTGCAGAATCCGTCCGAGGAGCAGGGTGGATGCAGCTGAACGTGTGGTGAAATACCTGAACTCACACCCAAGCATTGGAGTTCAATACTCCGCATCTGCACAGGTGAAGCAGAAGGGGGTTGAGGTGCTGAAGGAGAAGGAGGAAAGGCTTGGAGAAGGCAATCTCTTTCTCACTTGCTTTACTGATGCTACGTGGGCTTCTGAAAAAGAGGATTCCTCATCTGTGGGAGGATACAACTGTGTAGTTGGGGGAGGACCTGTTAGTTGGAGGTCCAAGAAGCAGACGGATACGGCACTCTCCTCCGTTGAATCAGAGTATATGGCGATGTTCCATGGGGTGAAGGAGGTGATTTGGCTGAGGAGGCTGTTAGAGGAGATTGGCCAGGAGCAGAGGGTTGCTATGCCACTGTTTTGTGACAATAAAGGGTGCTCTTGGGATGGCCAGGAACGATGTGCTTCATAGGCTCAACAAGTACATGCGTATCAAGTGGCACTGGCTGCGTAAGGAGATGAAGAGGGGGACGGTGAATCCAATCTATATCAAGACTCACCAGCAGCTAGCAGACTTCCTCACCAAGAGGCTTGAGGATGAGCCTCATTGGCGTTGTGTGCGCATGAGTGGAATGAGCATGAACTAGCATGGAATGATGGGGATGCAGCCGGCAGGCTGAGGGGGAGTGTGTTGGGTGCAAATTCACTTTGCACGACATCCTGCCGTTTGTTTGTATGAGTATGCGTGTGCGAATGCATTTGGGTGTGAATGGAATGTTTGTTTGCTTTCGCGATTTTCGCTTGATGCATTTGCAGGTACTCGCGCAATATGCGCTTCGGCAGAACATTGTACGCGCTATGAACAGTACAAGCAGAAACAACGAACTTGCAAAGGAACCCAAGATGGAAGCTTTGCAGCTCGGTTGAGTTGAATGCGCAGATTCAGTTATATCCAACTAGAAACTATACTGTTTTGTTTGGTTAACTATAATGTACCAAGGCAGGCACTAGAGGGTACAATTTAGGTGAAGGTTGGATGTTGTTTGTCTGTATCTGCATGCTACACCGCTAGGGGAAACCAGCAGAACCAGCATTTGGCTGGTTGGGCAAAGACAAAACAGGTTCTGTTTTGAGGACCTGAACCTGGTTGTTGTTTTCCCAGGTTGGAAAAACAGAACCAGAGGTTGTTTACCAACCTACCACCTGCTATTTTGTCCAGCCAGGTTGGTTCTGTTGCTTGGAATTATTTGGGATCATCCCTGGTTGTTCCCAGGTTGATTCCTAAGGTCCTTGCTAGCTAGAACAAATTATTCCTTCTCTTTTTGTACCTGAATATAGTCAATTTCATTCAAGCGAATTCCTTCCTTGCTGGAATTTCGTTTCTACGCGGTTCGACGGCGGAATGCTATCCGAGTCAACGCTAGTATGCTAACACTCCAATGCTAGGTAAACGCTTTCCGAGCCATAACTTTGTAATGGCAAAACGTTTCGCGAAGAAACTTGGCTTATTTAAATGCTCTTGGAGTTAGCTTCGATATAGCAAAATCTCGGCTTAATCCGATCGATGGTCTGCACGATACGCTGCGCGACGTTCAAGGTGCTCTTGCAATTTTGGCTAACTCATTCTTGACTCCTCTCACTACAAACTCGGACCCGAGGATAGGGGCTGGTCTTGTACGAGGAACCCAAGGACCCTCGGAGGTGACCTCGAGGAGAGGTTTTAAGTTTTATTAAATCTTAGGAACTTGAGTTTATTAGGCCCTTACACCAACATAACGCACTTGCTCTTGGTACCAACCATACGGGTAAGTAACGCATCTACTCTTGGTACCAACCATACGGGTAAGTAACGCATCTACGCTTGGTACCAGCCATATCAGTAAGTAACGCACTTACTTTTGGTACCAACAATTTGGATAAGTAACGCACTTACTTTTGTTACCGATCATATGCAGAAGTAATGCACATACGCTTGGTACCACCCACATGATTAAGTAACGCACTTACTCTTGATTCCAACCATCTGGGTAAGAAGCGCGCTTACTCTAGCACCAACCATGTGAGTAAGTAACGCACTTACTCTTGATACCAACCATATGGACAAGCAGCACGCTTACTGTTAGTACCAACCATATGGGCAAGTACCGCACTTACTCTTGGTACCAACCATGTGGGTAAGTAACACACTTACTCTTGATACCAACCATATGGGTAAGTAGCGCGCTTACTCTTAGTATCAACCATATGGGCAAGTAGCGCACTTACTCTTACTACCAACCATGTGGGTAAGTAACACGCTTACTCTTGGTACCAACCATATCGATAAGTAACGCACATACTTTTGGTACCAACCATATGGTTAAGTAACGAAATTACTCTTGGTACGAAACCTATATAAGTAAGCAACGCATTAAATCTTGCTACCAAACATGTGGGTAAGTAGCGCAATTACTCTTGGTACCAACCATATGGGTAAGTAACGCGCATTTTACTGGTACCAACTGTATGGTTAAGTAACGGACATACTCTTGGTTCCAACCATACGGGTAAGTAACGCACTTATCTTTGTACCAACCATTTGGGTAAGTAACGCATTTCTTTGGTTACCAACCATATGGAAAAGTTAGGCGCATATGCTTGGTACTATTCACATGGGTGAGTAACGCACTTACTCTAAGTACCAACCATGTCGGTAAGTAACGCACTTACTCTTGGTTACTAAACATATGGATAGGTAACGTGCATACTCTTCATACCAACCATATGGTTAGGTAACGCACATACTCCTGGTACCAACCATATGGATGAGTAACGCACTTACTCGTAGTACCAACCATATGGGTAAGTAACACACTTACTCTTGGTACCAACCATATGGATACTCTTGGTACCAAACATATGGCTAACTAATGCACTTCCTCTTGGTACCAACCAACTGGTCAAGTAAATCAGTTACTCTTAGTATCAGCCATTTGGATAAAAAACGCACATACTCTTGGTACCAACCAAATAGGTAAGTAACGCACTTACTCTTGGTACCAACTATATTAAGTAACGCGCCTACTTTTGGTACCAACCATATGGGTAAGTAAGGCTTTTACTCTTGATACCAACCATATGGGTGAGTAACGCACTTACTCTTGGTACCAATTGTGAGGATCTAGGATCGAGCTCAGAAAAGAGAGTTTGAATTGAATGAATCACCTGGGTACAACACGAGGCTATATATAGACTCGACACAAGGCCCAGTAACCAGGTGTTACGCGAAGGTTCTGAGGGTCGCGAAGCGTCCCGAACAGAGCCTTCCCGAATTCGGTAGAAGGCAATTCGGTGGTAACCGAAAAGCCCAGAATTCGGTGCACACAACCTAGCTCGGTGCTATAACTATAATAAGATATAGGAAAGCACCTAGCCTAGGAAATCAAGCAATTCATGCATGAATATAATTATCCTATGCTAGAAATAGCATAATAAAGTAAAGGCAAGCAAGCATAGCTGGCATAAGCCGTCGTAATCTCACACGTCCCCCCCTCAAAGCTGGGTGGCGTAAGATACACCGTGCTTGACAAGATAGTCCTTGAGAGCACGGCGTGCGTTGCCCATATCAGCTTCTGCAACCCAACTGTTCTCAGTGGGGTCATATCCCTTCCAGCGGATCAGGAACTCGAGGGTCTTGCCGCCGCGGTGCCGATGAGTGAGAACGCGCTCCACTTCGTACTCGGTTTCATCCTGTAAGAGAACAGGTGGTGGTGGCGATAGCTGCCGTCCCTGGAACTGTTGGTTGGGGTCCTTGTAGGGTTTCAGTAGCTGGACATGGAAAACGTTGTGAAGCTCCCACGTATCTGGTAAGCGCAAGCGGAATGTAACTGGTGTCATCTGTGCCTCGACGAGAAAAGGACCACAGAAGCGAGGCCGGAGCTTGGATGGTAGGTGAGACAGGTTCAAGTTGCTCGTGTCGAGAAGCACCTGATCTCCGACTGCTACTGAGTGATCACGTCGCTGGCGATCGGCATACTGCTTCTGGGAGTTCTGCATCGTGGTGAGACGTCGCTGAGTCTTCTCCCATAGCTGCTGCATGGTGGTGACGAAGTCATGTGCGGCTTGGACAAGTGCCGGTGTGGTTGGTTGCTGTGGTGTGAGTGGTTCCCGTCCGTAGCACAGGAAGAAAGGAGTTTTCCCTGTGGCCGCATGTGACGCGTTGTTGTAAGCGAACTCTAGGGTCGGTAACTGTGTGTCCCAGTGGCTGACGTCGTCTTTGCAAGCTGTGCGCAGTAACTGTTCAACCACTTGATTGAGTCGCTCTGTCTGTCCGTCAGTCTGTGGGTGGTATGCTAAGGACATCGCAAGTTTGGTCCCCAATAATCCCATGAGCTCCTTCCAGAACTTACTCGTGAATTTGGGGTCTCTGTCTGATATGAGTGTAGCGGGGATGCCGTGGATGGTGATGATGCGGTCGAAGAAGAGGCGAGCAGTTGCTTCAGCTGTAGCCGTGGCGTTGGTTGGTATGAAGTGACCCATTTTGGAGAACTTATCGATTACCACGACGATGGAATCATGCCCTCGTGAGGTGGAGGGAAGTCCCGTGATGAAGTCGAGGCTAACGACCTGCCATGGCTGCTCCGGTACGGGTAGAGGCTGAAGTAACCCTGCTTTTTTCTGTTTGCTGCTCTTCATCCGCTGGCACGTGTCGCAAGAGGTGACGAACTGCTGCACGTCTGCTGCAATCCCGGGCCAGTAGTAATACTTTGCTATCCCTGCTAACGTCTTGTTGCTCCCGAAATGTCCCGCGTAAGGTACGTCGTGAAACTCCTCCAATAGGATCTGCCGTGGCGGGGCGTAATTCGGTACCCAAATCTTTCCTGAACCCTTCCTTACAGCTAAGTCTTTCTCCCACTGTAACAGCTTCTTGGTCTGTGCTGTAGCGATCTCTGCGTCCACGGAGTACCCATGTTGGAATAGACCCTTGAGCAGAGGGTTCATCCCGTCGAGCTGGATGCCTGCTACATGTCCGGGGCGGCTCAACGCGTCTGCCTTGTTGTGTAGCCCGGGCTTGTAGACGATGTCATAGTGGAAGTGAGTTTCCAAGAAGTCCATCCACCGCACCTGTCGTCGTGAGAGCGTTGGCTTTGACTTCAGGTATTTGAGACTGCAGCGGTCAGTATAGAATGTGGTCTTGGCTCCCTCTAGGTAACACCTCCACGCCTTGAAGGCTATGACTATAGCTAAGGCTTCCTTGTCATGGATGGGGTAGTTCAGTTCTGCTCCGTGTAGCTTCTTACTGAGGTAGGCGATAGGCTGTAAACCGTTCCCGTGATCTTGCATCAGTACTGCTCCGACTGCCTGGTCACTAGCGTCTGCTTCAACTACGTAGTCCTTGTCTGGGTCCGGTAGGATGAGTACTGACGCTGTAGTCAGTGCTGTCTGTAGCTGCTCCATGGCTTGCTGATGAGGGGTATCCCATTTGTAGGGCGTATCCTTTTTCAATAGGTCGGTCAGTGGTGCTGCTATCTTAGCGTACCGCGGCACGAACCTGTTGTAGTTTTGGCGAAGCCGAGGAACTGCTGCAACTCCTTCACGTTCTCCGGTATCTTCCACTTCTTGACGGCTTCGATTTTCCGCGGTTCCACGTGTACGCCCTCGGCACTCACCATGTGCCCGAGAAACTGCACCGTCTTCAGGGCAAAGTCGCTCTTCGACAACTTCACGTAGAACTTGTTTTTCCGCAGGATCTCGAACACCTTCCGCAGATGCTCCACGTGCTCCTTCATGTTCTTGGAGTAGATAAGAATGTCGTCCAGGTACACCACTACGCACTCGTCCAGCAGGGGTCGTAAGTTGTGATTCATCTCCGCCTGAAACGTTGCTGGTGCGTTGCAGAGTCCGAACGGCATCACCAAGTATTTGTAGGAGCTGTATCTGGTACGGAACGCCGTCTTGTGGACTGAGTTGTCTGCCATCTTGATCTGCCAGTAACCCGACCGTAGGTCCAGCTTCGAAAAGACTGTTGCACCACGCAGTTGGTCTAGAAGATCGTCTATGCGCGGTATGGGGTATTTGTTTTTTACTGTCTGTTTGTTCAGTGCGCGGTAGTCGATGCACATCCGTAAACTGCCGTCTGGTTTTGGAGTGAAGAGAACTGGTGCACCGTAGGGAGAGGTGGATGGGCGGATCAGTTGTCTGTCCAGTAGATATTCAATCTGTTTCTTCATGTCTGTCAGTTCGGTCGGACTCAGTCGGTATGGTGCACGTGAGACGGGTTTCGCACCTTCGGGTTGACCTCGAGTCAATGCGTCGTATCGCTCGGCAGCACGCACGATGTCGCGGTAACTGTAGTAATTCGCTGCGATGACCTGTCGGCGAACCTCCAGTTTTAACCCTTCTGTGTACGCCTGGATTTTCTCCCCTTCGGTCAGGTCGGTGATGCGATTGAACAGGAGCTCCATCTGTTGCGTGTACTGTGCTACACTACTGTATTGCTTGTGACGGTGTATCTGCTGCCGCGCCATGTAGGTCGTATTAATGGGCTCGAAACGTTCGATGAGGTCTGCCCGAAACTGCTGCCACATTTTCTCCCCGCGGGCCACGTCAGTGTAGTAGATTCACTCCAATACCGGTCCACGTAACAGTGTCGCTGCGAGCCGAATCCTTGTTGCGTCGTGTGTCGGGGTCGAACAGCCAATGGCCTCGAAGTAAATTTCGAGGGTTGCCACGAATCGTCGAACGTCGGATCCTTTCGCGCTGGGATCGAACGCTTCGGGGAGCCTCGGGCGTGCTGCTTCGAGGTTCAACGACGGTGGTGCCATCGGTCCGTGAAATGTCGGTGTCGCCACTGCTGCTGGTGTGGTCGCTGCTACGTTTGCTGCTGCTGCGGTGGCGGCTCCTGGTTGGTGTGTCAGAAGGGCCTCGATTCGTCGGATCGCCGCCTGCGTCTGCTCCATGTCGGTGCGGACGCTTGCGATGTCGCTCGTAGTCGAGTAGTTGTCCCCTTGGCCCTCCATGCCTGACATTGCGCGCTCGAAAAAACCGAAACGAGGGGGAGCGAAAAACACGGAACCGGTTTTACGTACCCGAAATCGATGTTTAACTGCTTCGCCCCCGCGGTTTTTGAAGACTCGGTTTTTAGTGGTCGAAAAACTTTCGCGTGTAAACGGGCTCTGATTACCAAGTGTGAGGATCTATGATCGAGCTCAGAAGAGAGAGTTTGAATTGAATGAATCACCTGGGTACAACACGAGGCTATATATAGACTCGACACAAGGCCCAGTAACCAGGTGTTACGCGAAGGTTCTGAGGGTCGCGAAGCGTCCCGAACAGAGCCTTCCCGAATTCGGTAGAAGGCAATTCGGTGGCAACTGAAAAGCCCAGAATTCGGTGCACGCAACCAAGCTCGGTGCTATAACTATAATAAAATATAGGAAGGCACCTAGCCTAGGAAATCAAGCAATTCATGCATGCATATAATTATCCTATGCTAGAAATAGCAAAATAAAGTAAAGGCAAGCAAGCATAGCTGGCATAAGCCGTCGTACTCTCACACCAATTTTGTGCGTAAGTAACGCACTTACTCTTGGTAGCAACCATATAGATAACTAACGGGCATACGCCTTGTACCAACCATATGACTAAGTAGTGCACTTACTCTTAGTACCAACCATATGGGTAAGTAGTGCACTTACTCTTGGTACCAACCATATGAATAAGTAACGCGCATAATTTAGGTAACAACCATATGGCTAAGTAACGCACATACTCTTCGTACCAACCATGTGGGTAACTAACGCATTTACTCTTAGTTCCATATGGGTGAGTAGCACACTTACTCTTAGTACCAAGCATATGGGTAAATAATAAACTTATTCTTGGTACCAACCATATAGATAAGTAACGCGCATACTCTTGGTACCAACCATATGGTTAAGTAATGCACATACTCTTAATACGAGCCAGATAGGTAAGTAACGCACTTACTCTTGGGTACCATCCATATGGAAAAGTAACGCACTTTCTCTTGGCACCAACCATGCGTGTAAGTAATGCAGTTACTCTTACTATCAAAAATATGGGTCACTTACTCTTGGTACCAACCATTTGGGTTGGAAAATGCACTTACTCTTGGTACCAACCATATGGACAAATAACGTGCATACTCTTGGTACCAACCATACGGATATGTAACGTGCTTACTCTTGGTACCAACAATGTGGGTAAGTAATGCATTTACGATTAGTATCAACCATATGGGTAAGTGATGCACAAACAATTCGTACCAACCATATTCGTAAGATGTTGTCAATGAATGAATAAGTTGTCAATGGGAGTTGTGTGTTGGTCGGGTGTACGGTAGGTGCAGCCGACATGCAGTAGTGGGCGACGCCGACTCGGGCGACTTGGTTGGTCGACGGGTGTGGTCGACTTGCACGAGGCCACTGCCAAGCCGTCGACTTTGGGACGTCGGCAGCCGACTTCACCCCGGTGGTCGACGAGGGGAAACGTCGACCTGGGCAGGGCGCCAACTTGCAGGGCGCCGGCTTTGGAGGTCGGCTTGGGAGGTCGACCTGGGAGGGCGTCTATCTGGGTGCAGCCGGCGACCAGCAGACCTGGTCGACCAAATGTGGTCGACCTGGGGGTGTGGGCCACTTCGTGGAGACCATATGATTAAGTAATGCACATACTCTTGTTACCAAACGATATGGGTAAGGGACGCACTTACTCTTAGTACCAACCATGTGGGTAAGTAACGCACTTACTATTAGAACCAACCTTATCCGTAAGTAACGCACGTACCTCTTGGTACCAACCATATGGGAAAGTAACGCACTTACTCTTGGTGCCAACTATATGGATCAGAAATGAGTATACTCTTGGTACCAACCACATGGTTAAGTAACATTCTTACTCTTGGTTCTAACCGTATGGGTAGGTAACGCACTTAATCCTGGTACCAACCACATGGTTCAGTAACGCAATTACTCTCTGTACCAAAAATAAGTGGAATTAACGCCCTTACTTTTGGTACGAACCACATGGTTAAGTAACGCACTTACGGTTGGTACCAACTATATGGGTAAGTAACGAACTTAATCTTGGTACCAACCATTTGGATAAGTATCACAAATACTCTTGGTACCAGCCATACGGTTAAGTAACGCACTTACCCTTGGTACCAACCATATGGGTAAGTAACGCACTTAATCTTGGTACCAACCATATGGGTAAGTGACGCAATTACTCTTTGTACCAACCATGTGGGTACGTAACGCACTAGTTCTTAGTACCAACCATATGTGTAAGTAACGAACTTACTCTTGGTACCAACCATATGGGTAAGTAACGCAGTTACTCTTGTACCAACCATATGGGTAAGTCACGCACATACTCTTGCTACCAACCATGTGGGTACGTAACGCACTTACTCTTAGTACCAACCATATAGGTAAGTAGCGTACATATTCTAGGTACCGGATGCCCATCTTTATGCATTATCGCTCATGCCCATCCCCACACAACGCTCATGCCCGGATGCCCATCTTTATGCATTATCGCTCATGCCCATCCCCACACAACGCTCATGCCCGGATGCCCATCTTTATGCATTATCGCTCATGCCCATCCCCACACAACGCTCATGCCCGGATGCCCATCTCTATGCATTATCGCTCATGCCTATCCCCACAACCATATGGGTAAATAACGCACATACTCTTGGTACCTACCATATGGATAACTAACGTGCATACTCTTGGTACCAATCATATGGTTACTTAAATCATATACTCTTTGTACTAACCATATTGGTAACTAATGCACATACCGTTGGTGCCAACCATATGGATAAGTAACGCGCATACTCCTGGTACCAACCATATGGTTATGTAACGCACTTACTCTTGGTACCATCTATATAAGTAACGCACTTACTCTTGGGACCAATCATTTGGGTGAATATTGTGGAGAGTCACTCTACAACGGTAGTGAGCTAGACTACGGGGGTTGGCACGAACTACTAGAGGTGATCGTAGATTTGCTTGGTTCCTTAGTGCTTGCACATTCACGGGAGAAATCGCCAAGAGTTTCCACTAGCAAAATTGGAATTACAGAATGATTGAACAAACAATGACAGAATGACTACATCAGGCACCTAGCAACCCTGCAGCTAGCCTGGTCGACCGCCAGCACAGCTCGGTCGACCGCCTACCAGCGTTGCGTAGAGGAGCCGCGCCAGCACTGCAGAAGGGCGACCTGCCAACAGAGCAGGTCGACGGCGTGCCAACGCTGCAGGAGAGCGGCTGCCCAGCGTTGCCCCGTAGAACACAGCAGTGCGCACGCTCGCAAGTGTGCGCAGACGATTGGCCCGATTTGCTTCGTCTGCGCCTGACGAGCCACATTGACTTCGGGATACCAGCCCGCAGTCACCTTCGCCATCGCGACCTCGACGACTTTCGCGTGCCTCCGCAGAACTCGTCGAGCAGGTTACCCGATCGACCCGGTCGACCACCAGGTGCTTCCGGTCGACCACCACTGCTTCTGGTCAACCCCCAGGTCCCTCTGGTCGACTACCAGGTCCCACAGCTGGTCGACCACAGCTCCCGTCGAGCTACCCTCTGGTCGACGGACCCCTTCCATCGACCGGAACAGTCAGCTGTTGTCGCCGAGCTCCCCTCGTCGACCGCTGCTCACTTGCCAGGTCGACGGACTGCTCCGTCGACCTCCTGGTCGAACTGCAGGTCGACGGGATGCTCCGGAGACCTTCCGGTCGAGCTGCAGGTCGACGGGATGCTCCGGAGACCTCCCGGTCGAGCTGCAGGTCCTGGTCGACGTCCCACCCGTCGCCCAGACCAGTCAGTTGCAGCTGTCGAGCTCCCTGGTCGACAGCAACACCACAGCGGTCCCCTGCAGCTCGACGAAGCCTGTCGAGCAGCTCTCCTACTGTGAACGGTCGGCTGCTACTCCCGTACATCCGACCAAGTCGTCGGCGTTGCCCAAGCGAGGGCGGGGCCAACACTCCATTCCCGTTTACACTCCCCTGCCGCGCTCACACTTGGGCCTCCAGCCCACACGGCAGTACTCCACGGAGAAAACTCGTCCTCGGCGTGCACCCCACACACAACACGCCGTCACCGCACCAGCCGTGCAAAGGGCACGGCACCTACTGCTGCACCTCGTCGTCGCCGTCGCCGACGTCGGCCAGACGAACTTGGCCGATGGCGACAGAGCCGGAAAATGCAGCGCCTTCTTCAGGAAGTCCGCCGGCTGCTCGGTGGTCGGGATGTACTTCAGCACGAATTTCCCGCGCCTCACCATGTGCTGCAGCCAGGCGTAGCGTCGCTCCATGTGCTTGAGGTTGCCCGTCAGCCCCAAGCCCTCAGCGACCGTGATTGCCGACTTGTTGTCGACGCGGAGGATGGTTGGCTTCCCAGCGTCGAGCAGCTTGAATTCCGCAAGGAGGAAGCGAAGTCGACGCCCCTCCTTGCCAGCATCCGTGGCCGCCACGTACTCCGACTCGGTCGATGACAATGTCGCGCACTTGATGCGCGAGCTCGACCAGGAGACGGCGGCCCCTCCGTAGACGAACACGTAGCCTCCCGTGCTCGTCCGGTTTTGCTTGTCGCCCGCGTCGTCGGCATCCACGTAGCCGATCAGCTCCAGCGACTCTGGTCCACCGCCGAACTCCAGGGCGGTGTCGCGGGTGTCGGCGAAGTAGACGAGGCAGCGGTCGACCTTGCGCCAATGCTGGTCGCTCCTCACCGTCAGGCCGCTCCCCAGCTTGCTGCAGGCGAACGCGATGTCCGGCCTCGTCGTCGTCGCCGCGAACTGCAGCGAGCCGACCTTCTGCCGGTACTCCTCCTCCTCGCGCTCCTGAGCCTCCTCGTCGTCGAACGTCAGCTGAGCGTAGGCGTCGACCGAGACCGGCGTCTTCGGGACTCGACCGCCCTGCTCCTCGTCGATGAAGCGCCTGCGCAGCTTGTCGGCGTAGCCCTGCTGGTGCAGCCACAGCTTCCTGGCCGGCCTGTCGCGCACGATCTCCAGCCCAAGGTACTTCACCAACGGCGAGATCTCACGCAGCTCGAAGGCGGCCTCCAGAAGCTCCTTCAGCTCCTTCAGCATCGCGGTGCTGCTGCTGGCGGCGAGCAGGTCGTCGACGTAGACCAGCACCCAGCAGATCACTCCGTCGTCGCCGGCCTTGAAGTGGAGCGCCTCGTTGACCTGGCTCTTCTTCCAGCCAGCGCCCAGCAGCACACTGTCGAGAGCCCTGTACCACAGCAGCGGCGACTGCTTTAGCCCGTAGAGGCTCTTCAGCAGCTTGCACACCCGGCCGGTCCCGTTGTCGAAGTAGTACGGCTGGTACATGTAGAGCACCCTGTCGAGCTTGCTCTGCAAGAAAGCGTTCTTCATGTCGAGCTGCATCACGTGGAGGTCGAGGACGGCGACAATGCTGAGGAAGATCCTCAGCGTGACGTAGCTGCTCACCGGCGAGTACGTCTCGTCGTAGTCGGCACCGTACACCTGAGTGAAGCCCTTCACGACCAGCCTCGCCTTCTCGCGCTCGTCGGTGTCGTCGATGCGGTACTTGGTCGTTAGCATCCACCGGTTCTTCATGATGTTCACCCCGCGTGGGCGTTCGACCAGCTCCCAAGTCCCCATACCGATGAGGCTGCGGATCTCTTCTTCCATGGCGGTCTTCACCGCCTCGCCCTTCGAGCTCGACAGCGCCTCCTTCACCGTCATCGTGGCGATGTCCCAGCGGTGTTCGGGGTCGGCATGCACGTCAGAGTCGAGCTCCGGCAGGTCTTCAACCTCCTCGGCGCCGTCGTACAACAGGTCTTCGTCGACCTTGTCGAACACCGTGGTGAAGGAAGCTGGCGGTAGGCAGGCGTGGAAGCTCAGCCGCTCCGGTGGCCGTCGAGCTCGACCTGTGCGTCGCAGCTCAGGCTTCGTGATCGGCACTTCCACCACGTCGCTGTCGGTGGACTCCTCACCCGCCGACTGCTCCCCTTCCTCGTCGACGTCCTCGTCGTCGACCAGCTGCTTCGACCCTTCGACCGGCTGCTCGTCTGCTGCTGACTTCGACAGCTCCCCTGTCGACCGCCCCGGCTGCTGCTCCCCTGTCGAATGTACCCCTGCTGTTGCCTCCTGTTCGACCGGCTCCCCTGTCTGGTGCTCCCCTGTCGTCGACGGCTTCCCATCCTGGTCGATGAGCTTGGCGCCTCGTCGACCGCCGGCGATGCCACGGGCCGGCGCCACAGGCGACGCCTCAAGGCTCCCCTCATCGTCGGTGGTCGACACAGGCCGATCTTCGACGGGGAACGGAGGAGCAAGAGCAGGGGGGGGGGGAATAATCTCCACAACATCCTCATCAGCAGGCTCGTCGACATCGGCGAGCAACGAAACCGTCGCCGTCGAGGTGTCCGTCGGCGGGTGCGCCTGCATCCGCCCGGACGCCGGCCCATACTTCGCCTTCCACACCTCCAGCGACAGCGTCTCGTAGAAGATCACCTCGACCGACGTGACCACCCTGTTGTCGGTCAGGTCGAGCACCTCCCAGCCCTTGCTCTCCGACGACACACCCAGGTGAAGCCCCTAGCGAGCCTTCGGCGCCAGCTTCCCACCGCGCTGCTGCTCGGGAACCATGAACTGCACCATGAAGACCCACACCCACACCAGCGTAAGGTCGGGCTTCTTCCCGGTCAGCAGCTGGTACGGAGTCGTCCCCGACGGCGTCGTCGACCGCTCCAAGCAGTTGCGCACCCAGACCGCTTGTCGTAGAGCAAGGTGCCACCAGTGGTGCTGCACGCCCATGTGCAGCAGCATCGTCCGCACGGACTCGACGACCGTGCGCATCTCCCGCTCAGCCATGCCATTCTGCTGCGGAGTGTAGGGGCACGTCAGGTCGTGGACAATGCCCTTCCCGTCGACGAAGTCGGTGAACGCCTTCCCGAGGAACTCCCCTCCTCGATCGGAGCGTAGCGACAGCACCGACTTCTTCGTCTGCCGTTCCACCAACACCAGCCACCGCTGGAACTCCCGCAGCACGTCGCTCTTCTTAGCGACCGGCATTGCCCATACAAATCGAGTATGGCGATCCTTCAGCAGCAGGAAGTACAAGCTGCCATCCTTGGCAGCCACCCGAAATGGCCCGCACAAGTCAATGTGCACGACAGCCAGCGCCTCCGCTGCGTCCGAGCCCTTGGTGGGGAAGGTGTGCCGCGCCAGCTTTCCTCCGACGCACGAGACACACGGCGGGTCTGCTCCGGTCGACGACGTGATGTCGAGCCCAGTAGCAACCTCATGCTTCGCCAAGCTCTTGATCGTGTCGACGCTGACGTGTGCGAGCCGCGCATGCATCCTATCGGGGGTCGTCTTCGTCGCCGAGACGATCGTCCGCAGAGCCACCACCGCGGTCGACTGCGACTGCGTCGAGCAGGGGCGAAGGTCGGTGCAGAGGACTCGTCTGGTGTAGCGTGCTCGACCGAGCACCTCCCCGGTCACGGCGACGAGCAGCATCTCGTCGCCATCGCCCTGCAGCAGCACTCCGCTCTCCTTCAGCTGGCCAACAGACAGCAGGTTCGCCTGTACGCCCGGAACGTAGAGTACGTCGGGGATGAGGACCCGCTTCCCGGCCTGAGCGACGGTTCCGCGACCCTCGACAGGCTGCAATGCCCCGTTGAACCCACGCACGTGCTTCACCGCGTCGCTCGGCCCCATGTCGACGAAGACCGACTTCGTCCCCATCAGGTGGTGGGAGCACCCGCTGTCGAGCAGCACCGCCATCGGGTTGGCCTGCACAGCTGCCGCCACTGCCTGGAAGTCCTCGCCAGCCTCCGGCGCCAGCGAGACCGTCGGCTCCACCACGCCGACCATCGAGCACGACGCCTCCCCGTCGCCTCGGCTCTTGCCGCTGGAGCTGTCGACGTCCTTCGTCGACGACGTCTTCTTCGACGCTTGCTTCTCCTTGCGCGGCTTCTCATCTCGACGGGGGCGACGACTGGCCGATCGACCACGGCCTCCCTTGTTGTCGTCCTCGTCGCTGTCATCGCGGTCGGGGCACTCGAAGGAGAGATGGTCGGGGTCGCCGCAGATCCAGCACTCCCGCCGTCGACCACCACCTCGTCGACCCTTGTCCCGTGTCGACCGCTTCTCGTCGACGTCCTTCATCGACCGCCCACCTCCGCTACCACCTCCGCCCGGCTTCCCGCGCTGCCCTTGCTGCTGATTCAGCTTCGTCGATGTAGCGTAGTTTGCCTGCGGAAGGGGCTCTGTGGGCTGTTCGGCCTCCTGCATCGCCTCATCTTGAAGAATGTAGCTGGTGATGGAGTCCTCGTCGAGGGACTCACGCGTGCCGGGCACCATCATCATCCTCTTCATGAGATTGTAGCTGCGCGGCAAGCCCTTGATGATGTGGGTGATGTAGGACGCCGTCAAGTATTCGGCGCCCACCATCCGCATCTCAGCCAGGATCCGTCGAGCACGGTTGCAGTAATCCGTCGCCGACTCCTGCTCGCCCATCCGAATGTGAGTCAACTTCTCCTCCAGCTGCCCGATGTACAGGTCGTCCCTGACCTGGTACGTCGACATGATGAAGCGCCATGCCTGGTGACCAGCATCCAGTCGCTCTCGACAGCTCCTGAGCGCTAGCTGCACCACCGGCGAGCAGCACCTCGAGATGACCATGAAGGTGAGCAGGTGAGCAGAACGAAACTCCCCGCGCAGCTCGGCATCCTCCTCGGGCGGAATTGGCACGGTGCCGTCGGCGAAGCCCTTCAGCCCGGCGACCTCCAGCTGAGGTTCTATCGACTCCCTCCAGGTGATGAGGTCCCGTCGACCTTGCAGCGGTGCGACGGTGATCCGGTCCGGCGAGAATTTGAAGTAGCCATACGCCGGTGCAATCCCGCCTGCAGTCACATGCGTCGTCGCCGAGAGCCCTCCACCGCTTCGTAGAGGAGAGCGACGTCGAACATCGACGCCGGCACGCGAGCTGCCTGCAGCCGCCGTCGACCGCTGCACTCGCGTCTGGATTCCGTCGACACCACCGTCGACCTTGATCACCCCTCTCTGCCTCGTGCCTTCGCTGCCACTGACTCGTGCACCACCGTCGACCTCGTCGTCGACGCCACCTTCGTTGCGCACCGGGGCAGGACGGGAAGAGTGTTCCGTCGCCCACTGCGACCGGATGCCCAACTCGGCGATCACCAAGGGGATCGTCCCGTACTCGCCATCCGTGTGGCGTCTCCTCGCGTCAGCCAAACGTGCCTCCAAGGTGTCCGCTACGCCCGCATCAACTACAGGGTCGACCATGGCGACTATCGCTGCTGCCGGCCTACGAACGACTTAGTAGGTGCAAAAGCCGGCTCCGATCTGAAGGTATTTGCGGGGCCGTCCACGCTCACCGCACCATGTGGAGAGTCACTCTACAACGGTAGTGAGCTAGACTACGGGGGTTGGCACGAACTACTAGAGGTGATCGTAGCTTTGCTTGGTTCCTTAGTGCTTGCACATTCACGGGAGAAATCGGCAAGAGTTTCCACTAGCAAAGTTGGAATTACAGAATGATTGAACAAACAATGACAGAATGACTACATCAGGCACCTAGCAACCCTGCAGCTAGCCTGGTCGACCGCCAGCACAGCTCGGTCGACCGCCTACCAGCGTTGCGTAGAGGAGCCGCGCCAGCACTGCATAAGGGCGACCTGCCAACAGAGCAGGTCGACGGCGTGCCAACGCTGCAGCAGAGCGGCTGCCCAGCGTTGCCCCGTAGAACACAGCAGTGCGCGCAGACAATTGGCCCGATTTGCTTCGTTGGGCATCCGTCGGCTGTTGTCTGCGCCTGACGAGCCACATCGACTTCGGGATACCAGCCCGCAGTCACCTTCGCCATCGCGACCTCGACGACGTTCGCGTGCCTCCGCAGAACTCGTCGAGCAGGTTACCCGATCGACCCGGTCGACCACCAGGTGCTTCCGGTCGACCACCACTGCTTCTGGTCAACCCCCAGGTCCCTCTGGTCGACTACCAGGTCCCACAGCTGGTCGACCACAGCTCCCGTCGAGCTACCCTCTGGTCGACGGACCCCTTCCATCGACCGGAACAGTCAGCTGTTGTCGCCGAGCTCCCCTCGTCGACCGCTGCTCACTTGCCAGGTCGACGGACTGCTCCGTCGACCTCCTGGTCGAACTGCAGGTCGACGGGATGCTCCGGAGACCTTCCGGTCGAGCTGCAGGTCGACGGGATGCTCCGGAGACCTCCCGGTCGAGCTGCAGGTCGACGGGATGCTCCGGAGTCCTCCCAGTCGAGCTGCAGGTCCTGGTCGACGTCCCACCCGTCGCCCAGACCAGTCAGTTGCAGCTGTCGAGCTCCCTGGTCGACAGCAACACCACAGCGGTCCCCTGCAGCTCGACGAAGCCTGTCGAGCAGCTCTCCCACTGTGAACGGTCGGCTGCTACTCCCGTACATCCGACCAAGTCGTCGGCGTTGCCCAAGCGAGGGCGGGGCCAACACTCCATTCTCGTTTACAAATATAGCACTTACTTTTGTTACCAACCATATGGATAAGTAACGCGCATAAGCTTAGTACCATCCATATGGGTGAGTAACGCAGTTACTCTTGGTACCAACCATACGGGTAAGTAACGCATTATCTCTTGGTACTAACCATATCGATAAGTAACGCACTTACTCTTGGTACCAACCATATCGATAAGTAATGCACTTACTCTTGGTACCAACTATAACGCACATACTATTGTTACCAACCATATGGATTATTAACGTGCATATAGGTAAGTAGCGCACTTACTCTTAGTACCAACCATATGGTTACGTAACGCACTTACTATTGGTACCAACCATATGGTTAAGTAACTCACTTAATCTTTGTATGGGTAAGTAACGCACCTACTCTTGGTAGTAACCACATACTCTTGGTACCAACCATATAGTTGCGTAACACACTTAGTCTTGGTAATAACCATATGGGTAAGTAACACGCTTACTCTTGGTACCAACCATATGGATAAGTAACGCACATACTCTAGGTACCAACCATATGGTTAAGTAACGCACATACCCTTGGTGCCAATCATATTGGTAAGTAACACACTTATTCTTGGTACCACCATATAGATCAGTAACGTGCATACTCTTGGTACCAACCATATGGTTATGTAAAACACTTATTCTTGGTACCAACCATATGGGTAAGTAATGCACTTACTGTTGGTACCAACCATATGGGCAATGAGCGCGCTTACCGTTAGTACCAACCATATGGGTAAGTACCACACTTACTCTTAGTACCAACTATGGATCGCGTTTACTCTTGGTACCAACCATATGGTTACGTAACTCCTTTACTCTTGGTACCAACCATGTGGGTAAGTAACGCACATAGTCTTGATACCAACCACATGATTAGGTAACGCGCTTACTCTTAGTACCAACCATAGGAATAAGTAATGCACTTACTCTTGGTACCATCCATATGGTTAAGAAACGCACTTACTCTTGGTACCAACCATATGGTTAAGTAGTGCACATACTCTTGGTACCAACCATATGATACTCTTGGTACCAACCATATGGTTATGTAACGCACTTACTCTTGGTGCCAACAATTTGGGTAACTAACGCACTTACTCTTGGTACCACCATATGGATCAGTAACGTGCATACCTTTGGGTACCAAACATATGGTTACATAACGCACATACTCTTTGTACCAACCATATGGGTAAGTAACACAATTACTACTAACCATATGGATAAGTAATGTGCACACGCTTGGTACCATCCATATGGTTAATTAACGCGCATACTCTTGGTACCAACCATATGGGTAATTAGCGCTCTTACCTTTAGTTCCAACCATATGGGTAAGTAACGCATATGCTATTGGTACCAACCATATCGATAAGTAATGCACATGCTCTTGGTACCAACCATATGAATACTTAACGCACTTACTATTGTTACCAACCATATAGATAAGAAACGCGCATACGCTTGGAACCATCCATATGGTTAAGTAATGCACTTACTTTTGGTACCAGCCATATGGGTAATTAGCATGCTTACTCTTGGTACCAACCATACGGGTAAGTAATGCATTAACTCTTGGTACCAACCATACCGATAAGTAACGCACTTAATCTTGGTACCAACCATATGGTTACGTAACTCATTTATTCTTGGTACCAACCATATGGGTAGTAACGCACTTACTCTTCGTACCAACCATATCGATAAGTAACGTACATACTCTTGGTACCAACCATTTGGATAAGTAACGCGCATACTTGTGGTACTAACCATATGGTTAAGTAACGCATTTACTCTTGGGACTAACGATTTGGGTAAGTAACGCACATACTCTTGGTACCAACCACATGGTTAAGTAACGCAATTACTCTTGGTACCAACCATATGGTTAAGTAACGCACTTACCCTTAATTCCAACCATATGGTTAAGTGTCCCACTTACCCTTAATTGGTAAGTAACGCACCTACTCTTGGTACCAACCAGACAAATAAATGACGCGCATACTCTTGGTACCTACCATATGGTTGAGTAACTCACTACTCTTGGTCCCAACCATATGATACTCTTGTTACCAACCATAAGGGTAAGGCGTACTTACCCTTGGGACCAACCATTTGGGTAAGTAACGCACTTACTTTCGTTACCAACCACAGGCAAAAGTAACGCTCATACGCATGGTACCATCAATATGGGTGACTAAGGCAATTACTCTTGGTACCAACCATATAGTTGCATAACGAACTTACTCTTTGTATCAACCATACAGGTAAGTAACGCATCTACTTTTGGTACCAACCAAATCGGTAAGTAACGGACTTACTTTTGGCACCAACAATTTGGATAAGAGACGGTCTTATATTTGTTACCGATCATATGCAGAAGTAATGCACATACGCTTGGTACCATCCATATGATTAACTAACGCACTCACTCTTGGCATCAACCATGTTGGTAAGTAACGCACTTACTCTTGGTACCAACCATATGAATAAGTAACGCGCATAATTTTGGTAACAACCATATGGCTAAGTAACGCACATACTCTTCGTACCAACCATGTGGGTAACTAACGCATTTACTCTTAGTTCCATATGGGTGAGTAGCGCACTTACTCTTAGTACCAAGCATATGGGTAAGTAACAAACTTATTCTTGGTACCAACCATATAGATAAGTAACGTGCATACTCTTGGTACCAACCATATGGTTAAGTCATGCACATACTCTTAATACCAGCCATATAGGTAAGTAACGCACTTACTCTTGGGTACCAACCATATGGAAAAATAACGCACTTTCTCTTGGCACCAACCATGTGGGTAAGTGATGCAGTTACTCTTCCTATCAACCATATGGGTTACTTACTCTTGGTACCCAACCATTTGGGTTGGAAAATGCACTTACTCTTGGTACCAACCATATTGATAAGTAATGCACATACTCTTGGTACCAACCATATAGTTGCGTAACGAACTTACTCTTTGTACCAACCATACGGGTTAGTAACGCATCTACTTTTGGTACCAACCAAATCGGTAAGAAACGGACTTACTGTTGGCACCAACAATTTGGATAAGTAACGCACTTATATTTGTTACCGATCATATGCAGAAGTAATGCACATACGCTTGGTACCATCCATATGATTAACGCACTCACTCTTGGCATCAACCATGTTGGTAAGTAACGCACTTACTCTTGATACCAACCATTTCCATAAGTAATGCACATACTCTTGGTACCAACCACATGGGTAAGTAACGCATTTACTCTTAGTACCAACCATATCAGTAAGTAACGCACTTATTCGTGATACCAACAATTTGGGTAATTAACGCACTTACATATGTTACCAACCATATATATAAGTAATGCGCATAGCTTGGTACCATCTATATGGTTAAGTAACGCATTTACTCTTGATACCAACCATATGGGTAAGTAACACACTTAGTCTTAGTACCAGCCATATGGGTAAGTAACGCACTTACTCGTGGTACCAACCATATCGATCAGTAACACGCAAACTCTTGGTACCTACCACATGATAAAGTAACGCACTTACTTTTGTTACCAGCCAAATGGATAAGTAACGCGCATACGCTTGGTACCATCAATATGGGTGAGTAATGCACTTACTTTTGGTACCAACCATATCGATGAGTAATGCAGATACTCTTGGTACCAACCATATAGTTGCATACCGCACTTACTCTTGGTACCAACCATATGGGTAAGTAAGCATTTACTCTTAGTACCAACCATATCAGTAAGTAACGCACTTTCTCATGGTATCAACAATTTGGATATGTAACGCACTTATTTTTGTTACCAACCATATGTATAAGTAATGCGCATGCGCTTGGTACCTTCCATATAATTAGTAGCGCGGTTACTCTTAGTACCAACCATATGGGTGAGTAGCGCGCTTAGTACTAGTACCAACCAAATGGGTAAGGAACGCACTTACTCTTGATACCAATCATATTTATAAATAGCGCGCTTACTCTTAGTATGAACCATATGGGCAAATAACGCACTTAGACTTAATACCAACCATATGGTTAAGTAACGCACATACTCTTGGTACCATCCATGTTGGCAAATAACGCACTAACTCTTGATACAAACCATACGGATAAGTAGCGTGCTTACTCTTAGTACCAACCGTATGGGCAAGTAACGCACTTACTCTTGGTACCAACCATATGGGTAAGTAACGCACTTACTCTTGGTACCAACCATATGGATAAATAACGCGCATACTCTTGGTTTCTAACATATGGTTAAGTAACGCACATACTCTTGGTACCAACCATTTGGTTAAGTAACGCACTTACTCTTGGTACCAACCACATCGATAAGTAACGCGCATACTCTTGGTATCAACCATATGGTTAACTAACGCACTTACTCCTGGTACTAACCATATGGTTAAGAAACGCAATTACTCTTGGTACCAACCATATCGATAAGTATCGCGCATACTCTTGGTACCAACCATATGGTAAATAACGGACATATTCTTGGTTCCAACCATATGGGTAAGTAACGCACTTACTCTTGGTACCTACCATATGGATAAGTAACGCGCATGCTCTTGGTACCAACCAGCAGACGCAGCTCCGACCGACTCGGTGCCAACGAGGTCGACAGCAGCAGCAGAGGCAACAGAGGGCAAAAGGGGGACAGGGGAGCACCCCTCAAAGAAAGGGGCACGAGGGTCACCACGAGAGGCTCCTACAACGACTATACTCTTCTCAGCTGCAAGGAGGCGCTCCTCGAGGAGGTCAACGGTGAGCGTGGTGGGGCAAAGGGAGAGGAAGTGGTCCCTGACTAAGCGAAGGGAGTCAGGGAGCCGGGTGACGAGGTAGAAGAGGGTGATGTACATAGGGGGGGGGTTCTTGGCGCAGAACTCGGCAGGAAGCGCAGCGCGGTAAAGGGTGTCACTGGTGCGGAGGTGGGTGATGAGGTCAGCGACTGTGGCAAATGCAGCGAGGTCAGAGAACAGGTACGGCAGCATGAGGCGGCTGAGGGCAGCAGAGGCAGGGGAGGAGTAGCGCGCAACAACAGCGTCATATAGAGTCTTAGCAGTCTTGTACTGGCTAAAGTGCGCGCGCTAAGCAGACGGCAGGTGACTACGAACAGCAAGACGAGCAGCAGCATCACGCGTGGTCCACTGCGAGCGAACTGCACTGTCAGCATCAGCAGCAGGTGCAACAGAGACGCCGGACGTGTGATCGAACAGTGAGACTCCGTTCCTAGAGTCGCACTGCACAAAGAGCTGCAGGTCATCGATCCAGACCTCGAAGTCAACCGCTCGACCCTCAGCATCGAAGGTAAGAACACTAGGGTTAGCCATGGCGGCAGTAGCAGTAGCAGTAGCTGCAGCAGCAGCAGTAGTAGTAGCAGTAGCAGTTCAGCAGGGCGGCGCGGCTCGGCAGGGCGGCGCGGCTCGGCAGGGCGGCTCGGCTCGGCAGGGCGGCGCGGCTCGGCAGGGCGGCGCGGCTCGGTAGGGCGGCGCGGCTCGGCAGGGCGGCGCGGGTGCGGCGGCGCGGTTACCAGGGGCGGGAGTAGGGCAGGGCCGCGACTGGCTGGGCAGGGGCCGCGACGAGCCGGCAGGGAAGGGGCCGCAACGAGGCGGCAGGGCAGGGCCGCGACTTGGCGGCAGGACAGGGCCGCGACTGGCAGGGCAGGGGCCGCGACGAGCCGGCAGGGAAGGGGCCGCAACGAGGCGGCAGGGCAGGGCCGCGACTTGGCGGCAGGGCAGGGCCGTGACGAGGCGGCGGGAGAGCAGGGCCGCGACCGGGCGGCAGTAGGGCAGGGCCGCGTCACTGCGGCTGCAGGGGAGGGCCGCGTCGAGGCCGCGGCAAAGCAGGGCCGCGGCGAGAGGCGGCAGGGCAGGGCCGCGACGAGAGGCGGCAGGGCAGGGCCGCGCGGGCGGCGAAAGCAGGCCGCAGCAGGCGGGTTGGGCAGGGCCGCGACGACGGCTGAGGCGGGCCGCTAAGGGCGGCAACGACGGCTAGGGCGGGCCGCGACGACGGCTAAGGCGGGCCGCGGCGGCGAGAAAAGGGCCTCGACGGGCCGTTAGGGTAAGGGCGCGACGGGCCGCAAGGGCAGGGCCGCTAAGGGCGGCACTAGGGCAGAGCGCGCGACGGCGCAGGTGAGGCAGGCGCGACGCACGCTTCGGGCAGGGCAGTAAAAAAAAAAAGGCTAACACAACGGGCCGTTGAAAAAAAACGTTCCGACTAGGGAACCTGCTCTGAAACCATGTCACAAAGTAGGAAACGAGAATGACGAGAAACAGGACAGTACAAGGTTTGTATAGACAAAACCTAACAATACTGTACTCCATAAGAAGTGCCCCACTACAACCTACAATATAGTTCTGACAGTGAACGCTTACCAATATGGTTGGTACGAAGAGTAAGCGCGCTACTTACCCATATGGTTCGTATTAGGAATAAGCGCGCTACTTACCCATATGGTTAGTATCAAGGAATAAGCGCGCTACTTACCCATATGGTTGGTAATAAGAAAAAGCGCGCTACTTACCCATATGGTTAGTATTAAGAGTAAGTGCGTAACTTACCTATATGGTTGGTACCAAGAGTAAGTGTGTTACTTAATCATATGGTTGGTACCAAAAGTAGTGCGTAACTTACCTATATGGTTGGCTCCAAGAGTGAGTGCGCTACTTAACCATATGGTTGGTATCAAGAGTAAGCGCGCTACTTACCCATATGGTTGGTATAAAGGGTAAGTGCGTTACTTACCCATATGGTTGGTACCAAGAGTATCACATGGTTGGTACCAAGAGTATGCGCGATACTTATCCATATGTTTGGTACCAAGAGTAAGTGAACGCTTACCAATATGGTTGGTACGAAGAGTAAGCGCGCTACTTACCCATATGGTTACTAAGAGTAAGCGCGCTACTTATCCATATGGTTGGTATCAAGAGTAACTGCGCTACTTACCCACATGGTTGGTACTAGAGTAAGCGCGCTACTTACCCATATGGTTGGTATCATGAGTAAATGCGTTACTTATTCTCATGGTTGGTACCAAGAGTAAGTGTGTTACTTAACTATATGGTAGGTATCAAGAGTAAGTGAGTTACTTACCAACGTGGTTGGTACCAAGTGTAAGTGCATTACTTAATCATATGGATGGTACCAAGCGTATGTGTATTAGTTCTGCATATGATCGGTAACAAAAGTAAGTGCGTTACTTCCCAAAATTGTTGGTACCAAAAGTAAATGCGTTACTTCTCCGTATGGTTGGTACCAAGAAAATGTGCACTACTTATTGATATGGTTGGTACCAAGAGTATGTGCCTTACTCGCACATATTGATAGTACCATGCGTATGCACGTTACTTATCCATGTGGTTGGTAACGAAAGTAAGTGCGTTACGTATCCAAATGGTTGGTCCGAAGGGTAAGTGCGATACTTACCCAAATGGTTGGTACCTAGAGTAAGTGCGTCACTTAACCATATGGTAGGTACCAAGGGTATGTGTGATACTTATCCATATGGTGGGTACTAAGAGTAAGCGCTCTATTTACCCGTATAGTTGGTATTTAGAGTAAGTGCGTTACTTACATATATGGTTGGTTCCAAGAATAAATGCGTTACGTAACCAGATGGTTGGTACTTAGATTATGCGCATTACTTATTGATATGGTTGGCACCAATAGTACGTGCGTTACTTACCCATATGGTTGGTACAAAGACTACGCGCGCTACTTACCGATGTGGTTGGTATCAAGAGTTTATGCGTTACTTCACCATATGGATGGTACCAAGCGTATGCCCATTACTTATACATATGGTTGGTAACAAAAAAAGGTGCGTTACTTACCCGAATTGTTGGTACCAAAAGGAAGTGCGTTTATTACCGATGTGGTTCGTACCAAGAGTAAATGCGTTACGCAACTACATTGTTGGTACCAAGAGTATGTGCATTACTTATTGATATGGTTGGTACCAAGAGTAAGTGCCTTACTCACCCATATTGATGGTACCCAGCATATGCACGTTACTTATCCATGTGGTTGGTAACGAGAGTAAGTGCGTTACGCACCCAAATGCTTGGTCCGAAGGGTAAGTGCGTTACTTACCCATATGGTTGGTACCAAGAGTAAGTGTGTTACTTACCTGTGTGGTTGGTACCAAGAGTATGCGCGTTACTTATCCATATGGCGGATACCAAGAGTAAGTGCGTTTCTTGCCCATATGGTTGGTACTAAGAGAGAGTAAGCGCGCTACTTACCCATATGGTTGGTATCAAGAGTAAGTGCGTTGCTTACCAACATGGTTGGTACCAATAGTAAATGTGTTACTTAACCATATGGATGGTACCAAGCGTAAGCGCATCACTTATACATATGGTTGGTAACAAAAATAAGTGCGTTACTCATTGATATGGTTGGTACCAGGAGTAAATACGCTATTTACCTGTATGGTTGGTACCAAGAGCATGTGCATTATTTATCCATATTGTTGGTATCAAGAGTAAGTGCGTTACTCACCCATATTGATGGTACCAAGCGTATGCGCGTTACTTTTCCTTGCGGTTGGTAACGAAAGTAACTGTATTACTTACCCAAATGGTTGGTCCCAATGGTAATTACGTTACTTACCCATATGGTTGGTACCAAGAGTATGCATGTTACTTATCCATATGGTTATTACCAAGAGTGCGGAGATAACTCTAGCAACTTGAGCTAGTCTACGGGCCAGGCACGGGGTAGGAGTGATCTCTGCTTTCGTTTCCTTAGTCGTTTCCTTGTGCGCACACTACTTGCTAGTTCACGGGGAGAATTGGCAAGAGTTTCACTAGGAAAAGTTGACAACAAAAGTTCAGAATGATAGCAACAACATTGGCAAGGTCGACTACATCAGAGCTAGCAGGCATGCAGGTCGTCTGCCAGCGCAGCACGGTCGACCTCGTTCCAGCACGACTTGGTCGACCGCGCTCCAACAGTGCAAAGTCGCGGCCCGCCAACAATGCAAGTCGACGGTGTGACAACGCTGCAGCAAGCCGGCTAGACAGCGTTGCACCCGCTCCAGGTCGACGACCCTCCTGGTCGACCAGCTCCAAGTCGACCAGCACACCTGCCAGCCGACCACACCAAGTCGGCTGCTCCAAGTCGGTGTCACCAAGTCGACGCCCTCCCCCGAAGTCGGCGCCTTCCCGAAGTCGGAGCCCTCGCAGTGGCCCCCGTACAGGTCGACCAACCCTGTCAATGAACTCGCCCACTGCTGCAGGACGTCTGCAACCCCCGCACACCCGACCACGAAGTCGGCTCCACCCAAGCGAGGACGGGGCCTAACAGAAATCCCGTTGACACTCGCCTGCCGCGTTCACGCTTGGGCCCCCAGTCCACACGGCAGTACTTCTCAGAGATTAGTCGTCAGCGCGCACACAACACAGAGCACGCCGGTCACCACACCAGCTATGCAAGAGGGCATGGCACCTACTGCTGCACGTAGTCCTCACCGTCACCCACGTCCGCCAGGTGCACTTGGCCGATTGCGACGGAGCACCGGTTGAAAGCCGGGTAGTGCAGCGCCTTCGTCAGGAAGTCGGCCGGCTGCTCAGCTGTCAGGATGTACTTCAGCCAAAACTTCCCGCGCTTCACCATGTGCTGCAGCCAGGCCTGTCACCGCTCTATGTGCTTGAGGTTGCCCGTCAACCCCATGCCCTCGGCGACTGTGATGGCCGAATTATTGTCCACTCGAAAGACGGTCGGTGTCCTGGCGTCCAACTGCTGAAACTCTTCAAGGAGGAAGCGAAGGCGGCGTCCCTCCTTGCCGGCTTCGGTGGCCACCACGTACTACGACTCGGTCGACGACAGCGTCGCGCACTTGATGCGCTGGCTCTACCAGGAGACCGCGGCTCCTTCGTAGACGAACACGTAGCCGCCCGTGATCGTCCGATTCTGCTTGTCGCCTGCGTCGTCGGCGTCCACGTACCCGACCAGCTTCAGCGACTCTGGTCCACCGCCAAACTCCAGGGCGGTGTCACGCGTGTTGGCGAGGTAGGCGAGGCAGCGGTCGACCTCGCGCCAGTGCTGGTCGCTCCTCACCGTGAGGCCGCTCCCCAGCTTGCTGCAGGCGAAGGCGATGTCTGGCCTCGTCGTCGTCGCCGCGAACTGTAGCGAGCCGACCTTCTGCCGGTACTCCTTCTTGCGCTCCTGTGCCTCCTCATCGTTAAATGTCTGCTCTTCGTAGGCATCGACCGAGACCGGCGTCTTCGGGGTGCGCCCGGTCTGCTCCTCGTCTAGGAACCGCCTATGCAGCTTGTCGGCGTAGCCCTGCTGGTGCAGCCACAGCTTCCTTGCCGGCCTGTCGCGCACGATCTCCAGCCCGAGGTACTTCTGTATCAGCGAGATCTCCCACAGCTCGAAGGCGGCCTGCAGCAGCTCCTTTAGCTCCTTCAGCATCGCCGCACTGCTGCTGGCAGCGAGCAGGTCGTCCACGTAGACCAGCACCTAGCAGGCCACATTGTCGGCGCCGACTAGTACGTCTTTGAGCGCCTTGTACCACAACAGCGGCGACTTCTTCAGCCCGTACAGGCTCTTCATCAGCTTGCACACCCGGCCGGTTCCCTCGTTGAAGTAGTCCGGCTGGTACATGTACAGCACCCTGTCGAGCTTACTCTGCAAGAAAGCGTTCTTCATGTCGAGCTACATCAGGTTGAAGTCGAGGACGGCGACGATGCTGAGGAAGATCCTCAGCGTGACGTAGCTGCATACCGGCACGTACGTCTCATCGTAGTCGGCGCCATACACCTGCGTGAAGCCCTTCACGACCAGCCGCGCCTTCTCTCGCTCGACGGTGTCGTCGATGTGGTACTTGGTCGTCCGAATTCTTGGCGACCGGCCTCACCCACACGTAGCGGTCTTGCGGTCCTTCAGCAGCAAGAAGTACAGGCTTCCGTCCTTGGAAGCTACCCGGAATGGCTCGCAAAGGTCGATGTGAACGACAGCCAGCACGTCGTCGGCGTCGGAGCCCTGGTCGAAGAAGGTGTGCCGCGCCAACTTCCCGCCGTCGCACGAAACACACGGTGAGTCGTTGCTGGACGTAGATTTGAGGTCCAGCCCAGTGGCGACCCTGTGCTTCGCCGAGCTCCGGATGGTGTCCATGCCGACGTACGTGAGCCTTGCATGCAGCCGGTCCGGCGTGGACTGCGTAGCCGAGACGATCGCCCGCAGGGACACCACCTCCGTCAAGGACGTCGCCGAGCAGGGACGCAGGTCGCCCGAGGACCCGGTCAGTATACGTCGCCCGACCAAGCACGTCCTCCGCTGCCGAAACAAGCAGCTTCCTGTCCCCATCCTCCTACAGCTTCACGCTGTTCTCTTTCAGCTGGCCGGCGGACAGCAGGTTCGCCCGAACCTCCGGGATGTAGAGGACGTCGGGGATCAGCACCTGCTTCCCGGCCTCCCCTTGCAAGGCGGCTGTGCCTCGGCCCTTGACGTCTTGCAGCGCCCCATTGAAGCCGCGCATGTGCTTGACGTCGTCGCTCGGCTGCAGGTCGACGAAGACCTCCTTCGTCCCCATCGATGATGCGAGCAGCCGCTGTCGAGCAAGATCACCGCCGGGTTCGCCTGCACGGCTGCCGCCATCGCCTGGAAGTCCTTGCCAGCCTCCGGCGCCAGCGAGGCGGTCGGGTCATCGCCTCCTTGTCGTCGTGCTTCTTGCCGCCAGCAGAGGAGTCGGCGTTCTTCGTCTTGGCGACTTGGTCGACGGCTTCTCCTTGCGCGGCTAACTCTCCCGGCGAGGGCGACGCCCAGTCGACCTCCCTCGGCCACCCTTGGCGTCGTCGTCGTCCGAGTCACTGCGGTCGAGGCACTCGAAGGAGAGATGGTCGGGGTCGCTGCACAGCCAGCACTCCCGACGTCGACTTCCTCCTCCACGACCGCTATCTCTAGCCGACTTCTTCTTGTCGGCGTCCTTCGCCGGCCTCCCGCCACCACTCCCACCGCCGCTAGACTGCCCACGCTGCCTCGGTCGGCCTCCCTGATTCGCCGGGGCGACGTAACTCTCCTGCGGAACGAGCTCTAAGGACCGCTCGGCCTGCTGCATCGCCTCGTCCCGCAGGATGTATGAGGTCAGGGAGTCCTCGTTGAGCGTCGCCCGCGTGCTCGGCAACCAACAGCCGCCTCATCAAGTTATAGTCGCTCGGGAGCCCCTTTTGGACGTGCGTAACATACGACGCCGTCGAGTACTGCACGACGGACATCCTCATGGTGGCGAGAAGTCGCCGAGCCCGGTTGCAGTAGTCGTTCACCGTCTCTTGGTCGCCCATCCGCAGATGCGTCATCTGCTCCTCAAGCTGGCCGATGTACAGGTCGTCGGTGACCTAGTACGTCGACTCGATGAAGTGCCATGCCTGGTGGCCGGCGTCCAAGTAGTCCCTGCACGGCTTCAGGGCGATCTATACGCCTAGCGAGCAGCACAGCGAAATGACCATAAAGGTCAGCAGCTGAACAACGCGAAACTCCGCACGCATGTCGGGGTGGTTCTCCGACGGCGTCGCCACGGTGCCGACGGCGAAGCCCATCAGCCCGGCCATCTCCAGCTGAGGCTCAATTGCCTCCTTCCACGTCAGAATGTCAGTTCGACCGACCAGCAGGGGGGTTACCGAGATTCTGTCCGGCGTAAACTTGAAGTAGTCGTAGCTCGGCGCTATTCCTCCCACAGTCACGTGGGTCGCCGACATCGGTGTCACGTTGCTTCGGCGTCCTCCGACGTCGCCTTGCGAAGTCCCTGCAGCCGCCGACGACTGCAGCCCTCGCGCCTGAACGATGCCTCGACGTGCCTCCCGCACTGCTGCCTACTTGGTCACCACCGACGTTGACTCCCACGCCGACGCCGCCTTCAGTGTTCACCGGGCAAGGAAAATAAGGTCGAGAAGGGTGCTCCGTCGCCCACACAGCGCGGATGCCAGCCTCGACGACCACCCAGGGGAGCATCTCCCCGTACTTGCGAGCCCCATGGCGTCTCCTTGCGTCTTCCAGCCGTGCCTCCAGGGTTTCTACCACGCCCGCCTGCACGGCGGGATCCAACATGGCGTCTAGCACAGCTGCTGGCCTACGAACAACTCAGGTAAGTGCAAAAGTCGGCAAAACTGAAGGTATCGTTGCGGTGCCGTCCACTCTCACCCCACCATGCAGAGATAGCTCTAGCAACGTGAGCTAGTCCACGGGCTAGGCACGGGGTAGGAGAGATCTCTGCGTTCGTTCCCTTAGTCGTTTCCTTGTGTGCACACTACTTGCTAATTCGCGGGGAGAATTGGCAAGAGTTCCACTTGGAAAAGTTGACAACAAAAGTTCAGAATGATAGCAACAACATTGCCAGGGTTTGCTACATCAGAGCTAGCACGCATACAGGTCGACTGCCAGCGCAGCACGGTCGATCTCGTTCCAGCACAACTTGGTCGACCGCGCTCCAGCAGTGCAAAGTCACGGCCCGCCAACAAGTCGACGGCGTGCCAACGTCGAAGCAAGTCGGCTAGACAGCGTTGCACCCGCAGGACAGCAGCGCACCCGCTTTGTAGATGGTAGCAGATGATTGGCGGGCTGTGTCTTGTCACCTGCACAGCGCACACACCAAATCGTCCTCGTGCCGAGGACTGCATCTGATCAGCCACGTCGACCTCGGGATACCACCACCGAGGTCGGTCTCGCCAATATCACCTGGGCGACCGTCACACTCCTCCGCAGAACCTCGTCACCTAGGTAACCTGGTCGACCAGGCAGCCACGTCGACCAGCTGCTCCTTCTCGTGCCCGTCGACCACCCAGGTCGACCACATCCTTGGTCAACCAGCTCCAGGTCGACGACCCTCCTGGTCGATCAGCTCCAGGTCGACCAGCACACCTGCCAGCCGACCACACCAAGTCGGCTGCTCCAAGTCCGCGTCACCAAGTCGACGCCCTCCACGGGTCGACTTCCCAAGTCGACCCCCCAAAGTCGGCGCCTTCCCGAAGTCGGCACCCTCACAGTGGCCCCCGTGCAGGTCGACCAACCCTGTCGACCAGCTCGCCCACTGCTGCAGGTCGGCTCCAACCCCCTCACACCCGACCACGAAACTGGCTCCACCCAAGCGAGAACGGGGCCTACCACAACTCCCGTTGACAAAGAGTAAGTGCGTTCCTTACCCAAATGGTTGGTCCCAAGAGTAAGTGCGTTACTAAACCTTATAGTTGGTACCACGAGTATGCGCGTTACTTATCTATATGTTTGGTACCAAGACTACGTGCGTTACTTACCAATATGGTTGGTACGAAGAGTAAGTAAGTTACATAACCATACGGTTGGTATCAAGAGTAACTTCGTTACTTACAAATATGGTTGTTACCAAGAATAATTGCATTACTTAACCATGTGGTTTGTATCTAGATTATGTGTGTTTCTTTCCCATATAGTTGGTACGAAGAGTAGGTGGTTGGTAGTGCGTTACTTAACAATGTGGTTGGTACCAAGGTTTAGTACGTTACTTAATCATATAGTTAGTACCAAGAGTAAGTGTGTTACGTAACCATATGGTTGGTACTAAGAGTATGTGCGCTACTTACCCATATGGTTGGTACTAAGAGTAAGTGTGTTTTTTAACCACATGGTTGGTACAAAGAGTAAGTGCGATACTTAGCTATATGGTTGGTTCCAAGAGTAAATGCGTTACTTAGCCATCTGGTTGGTACCAAGAGTAAGTGTGTTACCTAACCATATGGTTGGTACTAAGATTACGTGCGCTACTTACTCATATGGTTGGTACTAAGAGTAAGTGCGCAACTTACCCATATGGTTGGTACCAAGAGTAAGTGCGTTACTTACCCATATGGTTGGTACCAAGAATAAATGCGAAACGGAACCATATGGTTGGTACCAAACGTATGCGCGTTACTTATCCATATGGTTGGTACCAAGAGTAAATGCGTTACTTAACCATATGGATGGTACCAAGCGTATGCGCCTTGCTTATCCATATGGTTGGTAACAAAAATATGTGCATTACTTACCCAAATGGTTGGGACCGATAGTTCGTACTCTACATACCAATATGTTTGGTACGATGAGTAAGTGCGTTAGTATCCCATATGGTTGGTACAAAGATTACTTACCCATATGGCTGGTACCAAGAGTCAGTGCATTACTTTATGATATGGTTGGTATCAAGAGTAAGTGCGTAACTTACCCACATGGTTGGTACCAATAGTAATTGCGTTACATAACAATGTGGTTGGTACCAATATTAAGTGCGGTACTTACCCATATGGTTGGTACCATGCGTAAGTGCGTTACTTACCCGTATGGTTGGTACAAGAATAAGTGCGTTACTTAATCATATGGTTGGTACCATTACGTAACCATATGGTTGGTACTTAGAGTAAGTGCGTTACTTACCCATATGGTTGGTTCCAAGAGTATTTCCGTTTTTTAACCATATGGTTAGTATCAAGAGTATGCGCGGCACTTATTCATATGGTTGGTACCAAGAGTAAGTGCGTTACTTACCAATATAATTGGTACCAAGATTAAGTGCGTTACCCATATGTTTGGTACCAAGATTAGGTGTGTTATTTAACCAGATGGTTGGCACCAAGAGAGAGTGCGTTACTTAACCATATGGTTCGTACTAAGAGTAAATGCGATACTTAGCCATGCGGTTGGTACCAACAGTAAGTGCGGTACTTAAATATGTTGTTGGTACTAAGAGTAAGTGCGTTAATCATATGGTTGGTACCAAGGATAGGCGCAATACTTAACCATGTGGTTGGTACCAAGATTAAGTGCGATACCTGTTCATATGGTTGGTGTTGGTTTAAGGGCCTAATAAACTCGAGCTATGAAGACTTAATCAAACTTAAAACCTCTCCTCGGGGTCACCTCCAAGGGTCCTTGGGTGTCTGGACACCAGCCCTTATCCTTGGGTCCGAGTTTGTAGAGAGAGGGACCAAGAATGACTTAGTCAAATTAACAAGAGTACCTTGTACGTCGCGCAGCGTGCCGTGCAGAACATCGGTCGGATTAAGCTGAGATTTTGATATATCGAAGCTCGCTCCAATAGCTTTAAATTAAGCCAAGTTGCCTTGCGAAAGGTTCTGCCATTACGAAGTTATGGCTCGGCCAGCATTGGCCTAGCGTCGTAGTGCTAGCGTATTAGCGTTGACTCGGTAGCATTCCGCCGTCGCAACGCGTAGAAACAACATTCCAGCAAAGAAGGAATTGGCTTGAATCAAATATCACTATATCCAGGTACACACAGAGAAGGAATAAATAGTTCTAGCTACCAAGGACCTTGGGAATCAACCTGGGAACAACCAGGGAAGATCCCAAATAATTCCAAGCAACAGAACCAACCTGGCTGGACAAAACAGCAGGTAGCAGGTTGGTAAACAACCTCTGGTTCTGTTTTTCCAACCTGGGAAAACAACAACCAGGTTCAGGTCCTAAAAGCAGAACCTGTTTTGTCCTTGCCTAACCAGCCAAGTTCTGGTTTTGCAGATACAGACAAACAACATCCAACCTTCACCTAAATTGTACCCCTATAGTGCCTGCCCTGCTACACTATAGTCAACCAAACAAAACAGTACAATTTCGAGTTAAATAGAACTGAATCTGCGCAATCAATTAAACTGAACTGCAAAGCTCGTCCTTTTTGCTTGCAATGTTCATAGCGCTTACAATGTTGTGCCAAAGCGCACAATGCGCGAGTACCTGCAAATGCATCAAGCAAAAATTGCGAAAGCAAACAAACGCACGAACATTCCACTCACACCCAAATGCATTCGCGCACGCATACTCATACAAACAGACGGCAGGATGTCGTGCAACGTGAATTTGGACCCAACACACCCCCCCTCAGCCTGCGGGCTGCATCCCCATCATTCCATGCTAGTTCATGCTTATTTTACTCATGCGCACACATCCGCAAGCATCTTGGTGAGGCTCATGCGTCAGGGGTTGCCCTTTCTGCTTCACCCGTGCAGATGCGGAGTATTGAACTCCAATGCTTGGGTGAGAGTTCAGACACTTTACGATACGTTCAGTTGCATCCACCTGCTCCTCAGACGGATTCTGCACCACCCTAGCCAGCTGCTTAACTGAGTAAGAGATGTCGGGCCTCATGTGAACCGCTGCATACAAGAGGCTGCCTACCAAGGACTGAAATTGCTGCTGCTCCTCGGCTTCAACCCCTCCATCCTCTGCAGCCTTCACAAGCTTGAATTCTGCTGGCAGGGGAGTTGCAAACTTGCGCTCATTCTCAATCCCATACTTCTCCCCCAGCTCCTTGATGAACTTCTCCTGGTGCAGCTTTAACCACCTGTGATCTGGATCCCTCTCCACGTGCAACCCGAAGTAGTACTTTACCTCCCCGAGGGTCTTGCACTTGAAGTTCTTCATCAGCTGCTGCTGCAATTTCTGGATCTTCTTCATACCGCTGCTAATGAGAAGAATGTCGTCCACATAGACCAGAAACAGCACCAGCTTCTCCCTTTCTCCCTTGACAAAGAGGCTCTCATCACAGCTGCTGGTCCTGAATCCCATTTCCTCTAAAACAGCTGCCAACTTCTGGTACTAGCAGCGTGGCGCCTGCTTCAAGCCGTAGATGTACTTTTTCAGCTTGCACACCCTGCCCGTACCATCATCATACCCAGGCGGCTGCGTCATGTACCCATCCTCCTCTAAAATCCCATTGAGGAATGCCGTTGATATATCCATATGAATGATGAATTTCCCACTAATGGCTGCATCTGCCAACAAGACACGAATGGTAGGGGGTTTGGCAGTGGGAGCAAAGATCTCATTGAAGTCCTGCTTCTGCTTCTGCATAAACCCCTTAGCCACCAGCCTACTCTTCTAGATGGTGACCTGTCCCTTGTCATCGGTCTTGATCCTTAGCACCCATTTGCACTGTACGGCTTTCTTCCCCTCAGGCAGCACCACCAGATCCCATGTCCCATTCTCTAGCAGGCTCTGGTACTCAGCATCCCTAAAAACCAGCCACTTCTCCCTACCTGGTCCAGCTAATGCCTCCTCCATGCTAGCTGGTTTCTCTGGTGCAGGGGCAAGAAAACAGTAGACAGGTTCATCCTCCTCATCCGGGTCATAGCCATGAGGTAGAATCAGCATTGCCTCCTCGGTCCTAAGCTGCTGCTCTGCTACACCTGGTGCTGCAGTCAGCTTCTTAGTAGCCATACGGGTACGTCCTGGCCTGGAGACGGGTGTCTCCCATCCCCTCATAACGACACCCTTCGGCTTCTTAGTTTTCCCCTGCTGCTGCTCTCCTCCCTCGGACCCAGCAGCTCCACTAGTGCTACCGCTAGTCTCCACACCATTTTTTCCACCAGCAGGTGCCTCCTGTACCCTCTCTCCATCACCATTCCCTGCAGCTGCCTCATCTCCATCCTCCCACACACTAGGAGTCAGGTCCAGCTGCATGGTAATCTGCTCAAACTGCTGGGACACCCTGGCCTCCGGCTGTTTCACCCAGCTCCCATACATCATGCCCTCAAGAAACTTCACATCCCTGCTGTCAAAAAACACACCCTTGCGTGGTTCCCATAGCAGCCATCCCTTGCTCTCAGCAGCCCTGCTGTCAAACAACACACCCTTGCGTGGTTCCTATAGCAGCCATCCCTTGCTCTCAGCAGCCAGCCCCAAATGCACACACCAGATTGCACTCGCCCCCAACTTACTGCTGTAGGTCTTGGGGACGTGGGCGACTGCCATGCAACCGAACACCCTCAGCATGTCCACCGGCGGCTTCCTCCCAAGCCACCTCTCCAACGGCACCTACGAGTCATCCCCAACCTTGGTGAGCACCCTGTTCTTAGCGACGGTAGCGTGCCGAACAGCATGGGGCCACATCGAGTTGCACAGCCCAGATTCTATAAGCAGGGCCCTAGCTGTCTCCAGAATTGTCCGGTTCGCCCGTTCTGCTACACCGTTAGACTGTGGGGTGTAAGCCGTGGCCAGCTCCCTCTGGATGCCCTGCTTCTTGAGCCAGGCCGTCATCTCAGCTCCAAGGAACTCACCACCCCGGTCTGTCCTAATCCGCTTCACCACACACTCCGCTTGCTTCTCCACAAAAAAAAAAACACAAAAAAAAAAAAAACAAATGACAGCCAATCTTCCCGTATCGTGAAGGCGGCGTGGTCCTTTTGTTTCAGCGGATACGCCCACATAAGTCTGCTCCAATCATCCAGAATGGTTAGGAAATACCGCTCCCCCTAGTGCCCTTGCACCGGCAGCGGCCCCACCAAGTCCATGTGAACCAGCTCCAAAGGCTTCTTGCTCCTGCCAGCCACACTATGGAAGGGAAAACGGGTAAACTTTGAGAGCAAACATATTTCACAGTTATCATCGGGTGGCTGTCCGTTTAGCTTCAGACCCTTAACGGCTCCATCTTTCTCCAACTGCTTCAACAAGGGCATTGCCACATGCCCCAAGCATCGGTGTGCTGTTGCCCAATCCGTCTCCCCAGATCTGGCCGATACTTTCACACCAACCCCTCCAACGGCGTTGCACTCCCCCTGGGATGCAGACCCCTCTCCAGCCTGCCCCCTACTGTGCCACGCCTACGCCGGCAGCTGCCATATGGATCTGTACACGTCCTTGCTCTCATGCAGATCCCAAAGCACCCGATTGCCCAGTTGCCCCTTGTACGTGCGAGCCCCATCCGTGCTAGTGCTCTCCCGATCCTTGGCAAGCTTACGGAGGGAGATGAGGTTGGCCTTAAGACCAGGAATGAGGAGAACGTCGTGCAGCATCACCGGCTTGCCATCCGCTCCCTTGAACGTAGCTCGTCCCGCACCAGCCATCTTCAGCGCGTGTCCAGATGCGGAGCACACCTCGTTGATCGGTGCAGTGCGTACGCCGTCCAGCAGGTCTTTGCGCGGCGTCATCGTCCAAGCAGCGCCCGTGTCCAACACCCAATAGTCCAGGGGGTGCAGCTCTGCTCCAACCTTGTCAGAGGCGTCTCCTTGCTCCCCCTGCTCTCCAATATGGAAGAACTGGCCCGCAGTGCGCTTCTTCTTCTTCTCCTTCTCACAATACCAGCAACTCCCTTTCATTTTGCCACCAGCACCCGGCGTGCCCTCACGTCCAGATTTCGCACCACGACCCCAACCGGGTATCTCCTTGTTGGTCGTTGGAGTCGTCGTCCTTCTTTGCACCGCGTCCAGCACCACCGAAGCCACGTTCTCTGCCACGTCGGCTCCCTTGCATCCCGTAGTCACTACTGCCGTCGTGTCCACCCCTCAGTTGGCGGTGACGGAAGTCCTCCTCCAGAATCTTTGTCCGTACCCACTCGAGCGTCCACGAGCTCTGGTTCTGCGGCAGACTTAATCCGCTCGTGAATTGAAGCCACGATTCGGCAGCAACGACAGTATCTTCAAGCACTTGGCCTGCTCCGAGTAGGTGATTCCCGCGGTCGCCAACTTCGCGTAGAGGTCGCACATCTTGTCCAGGACAGGTTGCACCGGCTCTCCCTCGCTCAAGCGCAACGCGGACAGCTACCTCTCCATCATGAGCGTCGCGGCGACGGAGGTAGGGGCGTACAGCTCCTTCAGCATGGTCCACGCCTTCGGACCGCAATCAACCTCCGGCAGCAGGTGCATGACGTGGTGACGCTGGTTCAGCTCCAAAGTCTGCGACATCAAGTAGTAGCCAGCCGAGACGCGCTCGTCCCAATCTTCCTGCAGCGCGGGGTCACTCGGACTGGACTCCTCCCAATCATTAGTTTCAGCAAACCGATCTGACGGAAGTAAAGTTGCATTTTCCAGGCCCAATCATCATAGCCCTCACCATTGAACTTCTCGACGATGAAATTCTTCAGCACCTCATTGATTAGCGAGCCCTGGCTTGTTCCCGCTCCCCTTGGCGCCGAAACACAAGAATCTTGGCTGCCGCTTCGATCTTGGGCTGAAAATTCACCAGCTCCTGCCGAGGTATAAACTTAAGCTCCTAAGACTTAATCAAACTTAAAACCTCTCCTCGTGGTTACCTCCAAGGGTCCTTGGGTGCCTGGTACAAAACCAGCCCATATCCTCGGTTCTGAGTTTGTAGAGAGAGAAGTCAAGAATGACTTGTACGTCGCGCAGCATGCCGTGCACCCCGTCGGTCGGATTAAGCTGAGATTTTGCTATATCAAAGCTCGCTCCAAGCCAAGTTGGCTCGCAAAATGTTCTGCCATTACGAAGTTATGGCTTGGACAGCGTTGGCCTAGCGTCGTAGTGCTAGCGTACTAGTGTTGACTCGGGTAGCATTCCGCCGTCTTACCGCGTAGAAACGGAATTCCAGGAAGGGAGGAATTCGCTTGAATCAAATTGACTATATCCAGGTACAAACAGAGAAGGAATAAATAGTTCTAGCTAGCAAGGACCTTGGGAATCAACCTGGGAACAACCAGGGATGATCCCAAATAATTCCAAGCAACAGAACCAACCTGGCTGGACAAAACAGTAGGTAGCACGTTGGTAAACAAACTTTGGTTCTGTTTCTCCAACCTGGGAAAATAACAACAAGGTTCAGGTCCTAAAAACAGAACCTGTTTTGTCCTTGCCCAACCAACCAAATTCTGATTTTGCTAGTTTACCCTGGCCCTGTAGCATGCATATACAGACAAGGAACATCCAACCTTCACCTAAATTGTACCCATATAGTGCCTGCCCTGCTACACTATAGTCAACCAAACAAAACAGTACAATTTCGAGTTGGATAGAACTGAATCTGCGCAATCAATTAAACTAAATTGCAAAGCTTCCATCTTGGGTTCCTTTGCGAGTTCATCCTTTCTGCTTGCACTGCTCATAGCGCGTACAATGTTGTGCCGAAGCGCACAATGCGCGAGTACCTGCATATGCATCAAGCAAAAATTGCAAAAACAAACAAACGCACGAACATTCCATTCACACCCAAATGCATTCGCACACAAATACCTGTACAAACAGACGGCAGGATGTCGTGCAATGTGAATTTGCACCCAACAGTTGGTACCAAGAATAATTGCGTTACTTACCCATATCGTTGGCATCAAAAGTAAGTGCGTTACTTACCCATATGGTTGGTACCAAGATTAAGTGCGATACTTACCCATATGGTTGGAACCAAGGGTAAGTGCGTTACTTACCCATATGGTTGGTACCAAGATTTGGTGTGTCACTTACCCACATAATTGGTTCCAAGAGTAAGTGCGTTACTTAACCATATCGTTGGCACCAAGAGTAAGTGCGTTACTTAACATGTGGTTGGTACCAGGTACCAATATTAAGTGTGTTATTAAACCATATGGTTGGAACCAAGAGTAAGTTCGCTACTTAACCAAATGGTTGATACCAATAGTGAGTGCGTTACTTACCCATATCATTGGCACCAAGAGTAAGTGCGTTACTTAACCATATGGTTGGTACCAAGATTTGAATGTATTACTTACCCATATGGTTGGGACCTAGAGTCAGTGCGTTACTATATTATATGGTTGGTACCAAGAATAAGTGCGATACTTACCCATGTGGTTGGTACCAAGTTAAAGTGCGATACTTACCCATATGGTTGATTACAAAGAGTATCCGCGTTACTTATCCATATGGTTTGTACCAAGAGTATCCGCGTTACTTATCCATATGGTTGGTACAAAGCGTATGCGCATTATTTACCCGAATGGATGGTATCAAGCGTATGCGCGTTACATATCCATGTAGTTGGTAACAAAAGTACTTACCCAAACGGTTGGTACCAAGATTAAGAGCATTACTTACATATGGTTGGAACCAAAAGTAAGTGCGTTACTTACCTGTGTGGTTGGTACCAAGAGTATGTGCATTACGTAACCATATGGTTGGTACCAAGATTAAGTGCGTTACTTACCTACATGGTTGGTACCAAGTGTAAGTGCGTTACTTATCCATATGGTTGGTACCAAGTGTAAGTTTGTTACTTACTCATATGGTTAGTATCAAAGTTAAGTGCGTTACTTAACCATGTGGTTCGTACCAAGACTAAGTGCGATACTTAACCATATGGTTGGTACCAATATTAAGTGTGTTTTTTAACCATATGGTTGGCACCAAGTGCGTTACTAAACCAAATGGTTGGTACCGAGATTGAGTGCATTACTTACCCATATGGTTGGAACCAAGAGCAAGTGCGTTACTGAACGATGTGGTTTGTACCAAGATTAAGTGCGTTACTTACCCATATGGATGGTACAAAGAGTAAGTCCGTTTTCTACCTATATGGGGCACCAAGAGTAAGTGCGTTACTTAGATATGTGGTTGGTACCAAGAGTAAGTGCGATACTTATCCATATAGTTGGTACCAAAAGTTAGTGAGTTATTTACCAATATGGTAAGTGCGTTACTTACCCATATGGTTGGTACCAAGATTAAGTACGTTACTTATCTATATGGTTGGTACGAAGTGTAAGTGCGTTACTTGACCATGTGGTTTTTACCAAACTTAAGTGCGATACTTAACCATATGGTTGGTACCAAGAGCAAATGCGTTATATTGGTGTAAGGGCCCAATAAACTCAAGCTACTAAGACCTAATCAAATTTAAAACCTATCCTCGGGGTCACCTCCAAGGGTCCTTGGGTGCCTCGTACAAGACCAGCCCCTATCCTTGGGTCCGAGTTTTTAGAGAGAGGAGCCAAAATATCAAGAGTACCTTGTACGTCGCGAAGCGTATCGTGCAGACCGTCGATCAAATTAAGCTGAGAATTTCCTATATCGAAGCTCGCTCCAAGAGCTTTAAAAAGAGCCAAGTTGCGTCGCGAAAAGTTCTGCCATTACGGAGTTATAGCTCGGACAGTGTTGGCCCAGCGTCGTAGTGCTAGCGTACTAGCGTTGACTCGGGTAGCATTCCGCCGTCTTACCGCGTAGAAACAATTTTCCAGGAAGGGAGGAATTTGCTTGAATCAAATTGACTATATCCAGGTACAAACAGAGAAGGAATAAATAGTTCTAGCTAGCAAGGACCTTGAGAATCAACCTGGGAACAACCAGGGATGATCCCAAATAATTCCAAGCAACAGAACCAACCTGGCTGGACAAAGCAGCAGGTAGCAGGTTGGTAAACAACCTCTGGTTCTGTGTTTCCAACCTGGGAAAACAACAACCAAGTTCAGATCTTAAAAACAGAACCTGTTTTGTCTTTGCCCAACCAGCCAAATGCTGGTTCCGCTAGTTTCCCCTCGCCCTGTAGCATGCAGATACAGACAACCAACATCCAACCTGAGAAGAAACGAGGAATGAATGAGCTATGAATGAATTGGGTACAAGTACTAACCCTAATTGGGTTGTACCCCTTATGGAGTACCCCACTATAGCCTACACAATATGCATGAGCTATAATGTTCTGACACACCCCCATAGGCAAAGTGGGGGAGAACAAGGGGTCACAAGACCAGTCAAGCAAAGCAAAGCAAAGCAAGCTCAGGGTGGATCACAAAGTCACCACACATTCCGAGCACAAGTTCAAGGCCACAAGGCCAGTTCACAAGCAGGAGTACACATATATATAAAAAGGCTAGACAAGCAAGAGCAGGTATATATATATGTAACAGTACAAGCAAGGTCAAGAGGTGAGCAAGTGAGGCAAGGTAGGCACAAGGCCCAGCTGAGTACAGAAGCGCTGATGGTCACAAGGCGCAAGTGCCTTGGTGAAGATATCAGCAGTGTTGGCCTCAGAGGCCACGTACGCAAGACGCAGCTGACCACGCTGCTGCAGCTCACGAGCAAGAAAGTAGCGGAGAGCAATGTGCTTCGTTCTGTGCTCCAGTCGCTGCTCCCGACACAAGGCCAGCATGGCCTTGTTGTCTACGTACAGCACTGGAGGAGAACGAGGCAACTCTCCGAGGTCAGTCAGCAGGTAGGTGAGCCAGCGAAGCTCCTGTGCAGCCATGGCTCCTGCGTAGATCTCAGCCTCACAACTGGAGCCGAGAACAGAAGACGAGCGAGTAGCCCGCCACGAAACAGAGCCGGAACCAAGGCTGAAGGTGTAACCCTGTGACGACCGCTGCGTAGCCTGGTCGTCAGCCCAAGAAGCGTCTGCGTGCCCAGTAAGGACCACTGGACTCTGCCCTCCAAGCACAAGCCCCATGCCCGACGTACTGCACAAGAAGCGCAACACCCTCTTCGCTGCAGCCATGTACTCCGGTCTGTGTCTCCCAGGAGCAACATAGCGTGCAAGAATGCTAAGACGGTATGCAAGGTCAGATCGTGCGCAGGTCATCAGGTACATGAGGCAGCCAACAAGCTCTGGGTACGGGCCACTCGACTCTACGGACTCATCTGAAGGCAGAGTTGAGAGCGAGTGGCGAGTAGGCAGAGGAGTGGCCTGAGGCGAGGAGTACGTGAAGCCGAAGCGCTGAAGGACCTGCTGCACCATGTGTGACTGAGTCAGGGTAATGGTGCGGCGTGCTCTGTCCCGAGTGATCTGCAAGCCAAGGTAGCTGCGCAGTTCACCCAGGTCAGTGCACGTGTGTCTCTTCTGCAGCTCGGACTTCACGTGGGCTAGTCCTGCAGTGTCAGCTGTGGCAAAGACCAAGTCGTCGACGTACACGAGGATGTAGAACGGCGGCAAAGAAGTGTCGGTGCGCAGAAACAGCGACGGGTCGGCAGTAGAGGGAGCAAACCCAAGAGCCGCAAGTGTAGTCCTCAGTGTGTCGTGCCACTCACGCGGTGCCTGGCGGAGACCGTAGACTGGCCGCCGTAGGCTCCACTGGGTGCCAGGAGGAAAAGACCCAGTGAAGCCAGGTGGGCGACGCAGCCAGATCTCCTCGTGCAGGCTGCCCTGCAAGAAAGCAGTGCTGAAGTGAAGAGAGTGTAGCTCGTAGTCACGGTGAGCAGCTACGTGCAGCAGTACCCGAAGAGTGGTCATCTTCGGGGTGGGAGAGAAGGTCTGAAAGTAGTCAACTCCCTGCCGCTGACTGAAGCCACGAGCCATGTAACGCGCCTTGAAGACAGGCGGAGAACCCGGCGGTCGCTTCACCCTGAAAATCCACATGCCACTGACGATGTTTGCCCCAGGAGGGGGAACAGCGTCAACGTAGGTGCCTGTGGACTTCCAGGAAGCCATATCTGCGTCCATAGCTGCCTGCCACTGAGAGGAGTAGGGACCCTCTATCGCCTCCGCGTAAGAGCGCGGAGTCGGGATGTCAAGTGCATCCGGGTCTCCCTCAGGGGTAAGCAGTACGGACACGAGATGAGGTGAAGCAGCGGCCAAGCACTGGAACTCCTCCTGCCTGTCCTCAAGGACGTCCGTGCCAAGGGCACACTCACCCCCGACGGACGGAGGACAGACAGACTCAGACTCAGTAACAAGACTGGCGACGTAGTCTAGGCGACAGCGAGCAGCAAAGTCGACGAGCTCAGCAACTAGAGCAGACGCAGCACGTACAGGCGACGCAGGGCGAGACGCAGGCTCACGACGCTCAGCAAGACCTCCAGTAGGACCAGTGTAGGGAGACGGAGCAGGCAGTGGGGAGGCCAGCTGTAACTGTAACTGCGACGGGACAGGCTGTGGACACTCTAAGGGAGGAGGAGGACCAGTAGAAGGCGAGAGACCAAGAACCTGCTGAAGGAGCGGAACGAAGTACGACCGAGGCCGCGCGGCGACTCCAGACACAGGAGGGACAGCACCAGCACCCCCAGTGGCAGCACCAGCGCCAGTAGCAGCTCCAGCTCCAGAACCCCCAGCAGCACCAGTAGTACCCCCAGCAGGACCGCCTCCAGGACCGACAGCAGTAGCCTCCGCGCCAACACCCGCAGCAACTCCAGCTCCAGAAGTACCCGCAGGTCCAGCAGCTCCAGTACTCCCAGTACGAGCACCTCCGGGACCCGTGGCACCAGCTCCCTCAGCAGCAACAGAACCTCCAGTACCCGCAGCACCTCCAGCTCCAGCAGCTCCAGCAGCTCGCCTCCAGCGCCAGGCAAACCACTCACGCAGCTCCTGGGGAGAGAGTGGCTCCCGGCGAGAAGGAGCACCCGGAGAACCGCCAGGCACAGCACCACCAGGCGTAGCACCCCCAGGCTCAGCACCTCCAGGCGTAGTACCCCCAGGCTCAGCACCCCCAGACGCAGCACCCCCAGGCTCAGCACCTCCAGGCGTAGTACCCCCAGGCTCAGCACCCCCAGTCGTAGTACCCCCAGACTCAGCACCCCCAGACTCAGCACCCCCAGGCTCAGCACCCCCAGGCGTAGCACCCACACGCTCAGCACCCCCAGAGTCAGCACCCCCAGGCTCAGCACGCTCAGCAGCACCAGAGTCACCAGCGACCTCGACAGGCTCAACAGCGTCTACCTGGGACACACCTGAAGGGGCAGGACCCTGAGGGGGGAGGGGGTCTACCGGGGGGGGACCTGGTACAAGGAAGAGCGGTGGCGGGGGGAGGGACGGAGTGCGGTAGGGGAAGAGGCGGTAGTAGGGGACCGACTCGTCGAACGTGACGTCCTGGGAGGACAGAACACGGCGAGAGGTGGGGTGGTAGAACTGCCACCCTGGGGCGTCAGGGGGGAAACCCAGGAAGACGCAAGGAGCAGCACGAGGGGACAGCTTGTCCGCAGACAAGTCGCGGACAAACGCCCGAGATCCCCAGACACGGAACGCAGACGCATCGCCAACCTTCCCCGTCCACAGCAAAGCTGGGGAGGTCTCCGGCATGGAGACCCTGTGCTGAAGGTTGATCTGATGCGCCGCGTACCGAACCGCAAACGGCCACAGAAAATGGGGGGCAGCCGCATGCATCATGGACGTACGGGCGACGTCCATGACCATGCCAATGCGGCGCTCAGCAATCCCATTTTGCTGTGGAGAGTCCGGAAGCGTGAAGGTCTGGCGGATGCCTCGTGCACGACAGTAGGCTCGCAGAAGGCCAGAGGAGAACTCTCCGCCTCTGTCAGAGTGCAGACGCAGAACAGGAAAGTCCGAGCCGAAGCTCCGCCTGAGCTGGAGACGAGCCGCGCGGATCCAGTCGATCAACACCTCAGTGACATCACCCTTGCTGCGCAAGGGGAAGACTGTGGTGTAACGCGAGTAGTCGTCAACCACCAGCAGGAAGTAGCGCTCGTGACCCTGTCCACGGACGCGGGCCGGGCCCCACACGTCCATGTGAAGCGTCTGCAGCGGGGCCTCTGTCGGAGGAAACTGGGAGGAGTGAGGGGTAGCCCGCTGCCGTCCCTCGACACAGGGGACGCAGGTAGGGCCAGGCCCCGGAGGAAGGGGAGGGAGGGACCGGGGAAGACCAGAGACAAGGACACGGGAGGCCATGCTCCGGAGACGAAGCAGGGAGGGGTGACCAAGGCGGTGGTGCCAGAGGAGAGTCTCGTGAGACAGGAGGCGACACGAGCAGGGGGCAGACTCAGGACCAGACCTGGACGCTGCAGCAAACACCTGACCCGACGCAGCTACCTGACCAGACGCAGGGACTGGAGGAGACGCAGTGGTCAGTGTGTACAGGCTCGACCCTGGCCGACGTGTAAACGTGGCCAGGTGGCGGCCTGTCCGAGCGTCCGTGCAGTGGGTCACCCGCTGACTCGCAGGAGTGAACTGGTGAACCCCCGCATCCTGTAGGTCAGCACCACTCACCAAGTTCGTAGAGAACGAGGGGAGGTAGAGACCAGACAGGGTGCCAGAGGGGGCCGCCGGACACGGGAGGACAGTGGAGAAGTGAGCAAGGACAGGACCTCCAGAGGGGTCTGCCAGAGAGACCGCAACTGGCCGGCCAAGCGGCGTGAGTGTGGTGCGGTCTCGAAAGAAGGAGCGAGAAGCCCCCGAGTCAAGGGTGAAGGTGTGGGAGGCCGAAGCCGACGCAGAACCTGAGAGAGCAGACTCACCAGCACCTGAGGGAGCAGACGCACCTAGAGCAGCAGCCTCGCTAGCACCTAGAGCAGCAGCCTCACCAGTACCTAGAGCAGCAGTCTCAATGCCCGGGTCGGGCGGAAAACACCGGTAACAGTCACCCTCATCACTAATAGTCACAGTATACACGGCAGCAAGAATAGCATCAAAGTCAAGGTCAAAGACAGCTACACCCGCCCTAGACAGCTCACCCCAGCGGGGGATCTCAGTGGCCTCAGGGAACTGGTGACGCCAAGCGTCCGTCAGGCGGCCAAAGCAGCGCTGGGTGGAGTGCGCACCCCCGCACTGCTCACCCGCGCGGTCGCCGGTGCGCAGGACGTAGGTGCACGGACCAGTACCCCCACCCCTCTGGCGTGCAGTGTACCACTCACGGAGCTGCTGAGGGGAGGGGACGTCACGAGTGCGCTGCTGCTGCTGCTGCTGGTGCTGCTGGCGCTGACCACCACCAGAGCTGACCCTCTGCGCAGCGCCACCCCGACCAGCTCCACCTCCTCCGCCGCCTCCTCCTCCACCGCCGCCACCTCCGCTCCCTCCGCCACCGCCGCTGCCTCCTACGCCTCCACTGCCGCCACCTACACCTCCACCCCCGCCACCACCCCCACCGCCACCCCCACCTCCTCCACCGCCTCCACCGCCGCCTCCACCGCCCCCGCTAGCTCCTCCAGCGCCCCTGCCCCCCTTGCCCCTGCCAGGGCGGCGTCTCCCGCTAGGGGTAGACGCTGCCCCAACCGACTCCAAACCAGCGAGGTCGGCCGCAGCAGCAGAGGCAACAGAGGGCAAAAGAGGGGAGGGGGAACACCCCTCAAAGATGGGGGTGCGAGGGTCACCACGAGAGGCTCCTACAGCGACTATGCTCTTTTCTGCTGCTAGGAGGGCCTTCTCGAGGAGGTCAACGGTGAGAGTGGTGGGACAAACCGAGAGGAAGTGCTCCCTGACTACACGAAGGGAGTCAGGGAGACGGGTGACTATGTAGTAGAGGGTGACGTACATGGGGGGGGGGTTCTTGGCGCAGAACTCAGCAGGAAGCGCAGCGCGGTAGCGAGTGTCACTAGTGCGGAGGTGCGTAATGAGGTCAGCGACTGTGGGAAAGGCAGCAAGGTCAGGGAAGAGGTACGGTAGCATGAGGCGGCTCAGTGCAGCAGTGGCAGGGGAGGAGTAGCGTGCAACTACAGCGTCGTACAAGGTCTGAGCACTCTTGTACTGGATAAAGTGCGCACGCTCAGAGGTAGGTAGGTGGCGACGCACAGCAAGACGTGCAGCAGCATCGCGCGTGGCCCACTGTGAGCGAACAGTGGCGTCAGCATCAGCAGCGGGGGCAGGACAGGCACCAGAAGTGAGGTCAAAGAGGGAGAGGCCGTCTGCTCTGTCGCACTGTAAGAAAAGCTGCAGGTCATCTACCCAGACGTCAAAGTCAATGGCCCGACCCTCAGCGTCAAAGGCGAGGACACTAGGGGTAGCCATGACAGCAGTAGACTAGCAGTGCAAACAGTAGGGCGAGGGCAGTGCTGTGAGAGAGGCGCTGCTCTTACCGGACAGGGCGGTTCGGGCGGCTCGGCTGCAGGGCGGCTCGGCGGCTCGGCGGCTGGGCGGCTCGGCGGCGGGGCGGCTCGGCTGCTGGGCGGCTCGGCTGCGGACAGGGCGGCTCGGCGGCTGGGCGGCTCGGCGGCTCGGCTGCTGGGCGGCTCGGCTGCTGGGCGGCTCGGCTGCTGGGCGGCTCGGCGGCTGGGCGGCTTGGCTGCTGGGCGGCTCGGCGGGGCCGCTGAGAGGGCGGCGTCCGGGGCCTCTGGGAGGAGGCGGCGGGGCCGCAAAGGTAAGTGGCGGGGCCGCGGAGGTAGGTGGCGGGGCCGCACAGTGAGGTGGCGGGGCCGCGAAGGTAGGTGGCGGGGCCGCACAGGTAGGTGGCGGGGCCGCAGAGGTAGGTGGCGGGGCCGCACAGTGAGGTGGCGGGGCCGCGAAGGTAGGTGGCGGGGCCGCACAGGTAGGTGGCGGGGCCGCGGAGGTAGGTGGCGGGGCCGCGAAGGTAGGTGGCGGGGCCACACAGGTAGGTGGCGGGGCCGTACAGGTAGGTGGCGGGGCCGCGGAGGTAGGTGGCGGGGCCGCGAAGGTAGGTGGCGGGGCCGCACAGTGAGGTGGCGGGGCCGCGAAGGTAGGTGGCGGGGCCGCACAGGTAGGTGGCGGGGCCGCGGAGGTAGGTGGCGGGGCCGCACAATGAGGTGGCGGGGCCGCGAAGGTAGGTGGCGATGGGCGCGACGGGCGCGACGGGCGCGACGGGCGCGACGGGCCGGGAGGGCGGCGCGACTCGGGCCGGCGCAAAACGCGCTCCGGGCAGGAAAAAAAAAATTCGTGGTGGTGGGCCCTAGGAATCGTTCCCACTAGGGAACCTGCTCGATACCATGAGAAGAAACGAGGAATGAATGAGCTATGAATGAATTGGGTACAAGTACTAACCCTAATTGGGTTGTACCCCTTATGGAGTACCCCACTATAGCCTACACAATATGCATGAGCTATAATGTTCTGACACAACCTTCACCTAAATTGTACCCCTATAGTGCCTGCCCTGCTACGCTATAGTCAACCAAACAAAACAGTACAAATTCGAGTTTGATAAAACTGAATCTGCGCAATCAAGTCAACTGAACCGCAAAGCTTCATGCTTGGGTTCCGCTGCGAGCTCGTCCTTTGTCCTTGCACTGTTCATAGCGCGTACAATGTTGTGCCGAAGCGCACATTGCGCGAGTACATGCAAATGCATCAAGCAAAAATTGCGAAAGCAAACAAAGGCACGAACAGTTCATTCACACCCAAATGCATTCGCACACGCATACTCGTACAAACAGACGGCAGGATGTCGTGCAATGTGAATTTGCACGCAACACGTTACTTACTCACATAATCGGTACCAAGAGTAAGTGCATTACTTACTGATATGATTGGTACCAAGAGTAAGTGCGATACTTACCCATGTGGTTGGTACCAAGTTTAGGTGCGATACTTACGCATATGGTTGGTACATAGAGTAAGTGCGTTACTTACCCATTTTGTTGGTACCAAACGTAAGTGCGTTACTTACCCATATGGTTGGTACCAAGATTAAGTGCGTTACTTAACCATGTGGTTGGTGCCAAGAATAAGTGCGTTTCTTACCTATATGGTTGGTACCAATAGTAAGTGTGTTACGTACCTGTATGGTTGGTTCCAAGAGTAATTACATTACGTAACCGTATGGTACCAAGTGTAAGTCCGTTACTTACCCATATGGTTGGTACCAAATGGTTGGTACCAAAATTGAGTGCGTTACTTAACCATGTGGCTGCTACCAAGATTAACTGCGTTACTTATTATATGGTTGATACGAATAAAAAGTGCGATACTTACCTACATGGTTGGAACCAAAAGAAAGTGCTTTACTTAACCATGTGGTCGGTACCAAGTTTAAGTGCGTTACTTACCCATATAGATGGTACAAAGAGTAAGTGCGTTTCCTATCCATATGTGGTACCAAGAGAAAGTGCGTTACTTACACATATGGTTGGTACCAAGAGAAAATGCGTTTCTTATCCATATGGTTGGTACCAAGATTAAGTGCGTTACTTACCCATGTGGTTGGTACCAAGATTATGCACGTTACTTATCTATATGGTTGGTACCAAGAATAAGTTCGTTACTTACCCATATGGTTAGTGCAAATTGTATGTGCGTTAATTACTCACATGGTTGGTACCAATATAAAGTGCGTTACTTAATCATATGGATGGTACAAAGCGTATGCGTGTTACTTATCCATGTGGTTAGTAACAAAAGTACTTACCCAAATGGTTGGTACCTAGATTAAGTGCGTAATTTACCAATATGGTTGGTATGAAGAATTTGTGCGTTACTTAACCATATGGTTGGTACTAAGAGTATGTGCGTCAATTACCCACATGGTTGGTACCAGCAGTAAGCTCATTACTTACCCATATGGTTGGTACCAAGAGTAAGTGCATTAATTATCCATGTGGTTGGTACCAAGATTCAGTTTGTAAATTATCCATGTGGTTGGTACCAAGATTAGGACTTAACCATATTGTTGATACCAAGATTAAGTGCGATACATACCCATATGGTTGGTACCAAACGTAAATGCATTATTTACCCATATGGTTGGTACCAAGATAAGTGCGTTATTTAACCATATGGTTGGCACCATGAGTAAGTGCGTTACTCAACCATGTGGTTGGTACCAAGATTAAGTGCGTTACTTATCCATATGGTTGGTACGAAGAATATGTGCCTTACTTACCCACATGGTTGGTTCCAAGAGTAAGTGCAATACTGAACCATGTGGTTGGTACCAAGAATAAGTGCGTTACTTATCCATATGGTTGGTACCAAGAGTAAGGGCTTTACTTTACCATGTGGTTGGTACCAAGATTAAGTACATTACTTACCCACATGGTTGGTACCAAGATTAATACGATAGTTAACCATATGGTTGGTACCAAGATTAAATGCGTTACTTAACCATGTGGTTAGTACGAAGATTAAGTGGGTTACTTGTCAGATTTATATGACATAGCTACTGTAGGCTATAGTGGGGTAGCACATATGGGGTACAGTTTTCTAGGGTTTGCTTCTTGTACCCAACTTTCACTTAGTCATTTCATTCCTCGTTTCTTCTCATGGTATCGAGCAGGTTCCCTAGTGGGAACGATTCCTAGGGCCCACCACCACGATTTTTTTTTTTTTTTTTCTGCCCGGAGCGCGTTTTGCGCCGGCCCGAGTCGCGCCGCCCTTTCGGCCCGTCGCGCCCGTCGCGCCCGTCGCGCCCGTCGCGCCCGTCGCGCCCGTCGCGCCCATCGCCACCTACCTCCGCGGCCCCGCCACCTACCTTCGCGGCCCCGCCACCTCACTGTGCGGCCCCGCCACCTACCTCCGCGGCCCCGCCACCTACCTCCGCGGCCCCGCCACCTACCTGTGCGGCCCCGCCACCTACCCGTGTGGCCCCGCCACCTACCTTCGCGGCCCCGCCACCTCACTGTGCGGCCCCGCCACCTACCTCCGCGGCCCCGCCACCTACCTGTGCGGCCCCGCCACCTACCTTCGCGGCCCCGCCACCTCACTGTGCGGCCCCGCCACCTACCTCCGCGGCCCCGCCACCTACCTGTGCGGCCCCGCCACCTACCTTCGCGGCCCCGCCACCTCACTGTGCGGCCCCGCCACCTACCTCCGCGGCCCCGCCACTTACCTTTGCGGCCCCGCCGCCTCCTCCCAGCAGCCCCGGACGCCGCCCTCTCAGCGGCCCCGCCGAGCCGCCCAGCAGCCAAGCCGCCCAGCCGCCGAGCCGCCCAGCAGCCGAGCCGCCCAGCAGCCGAGCCGCCCAGCAGCCGAGCCGCCGAGCCGCCCAGCCGCCGAGCCGCCCTGTCCGCAGCCGAGCCGCCCAGCAGCCGAGCCGCCCCGCCGCCGAGCCGCCGAGCCGCCGAGCCGCCGAGTCGCCGAGCCGCCCTGCAGCCGAGCCGCCCGAACCGCCCTGTCCGGTAAGAGCAGCGCCTCTCTCACAGCACTGCCCTCGCCCTACTGTTTGCACTGCTAGTCTACTGCTGTCATGGCTACCCCTAGTGTCCTTGCTTTTGACGCTGAGGGTCGGGCCATTGACTTTGACGTCTGGATAGATGACCTGCAGCTTTTCTTATAGTGCGACAGAGCAGACGGCCTCTCCCTCTTTGACCTCACTTCTGGTGCCTCTCCTGCCCCCGCTGCTGATGCTGACGCCACCGTTCGCTCACAGTGGGCCACGCGCGATGCTGCTGCACGTCTTGCTGTGCGTCGCCACCTCCCTACCTCTGAGCGTGCGCACTTTAGCCAGTACAAGAGTGCTCAGACCTTGTACGACGCTGTAGTTGCACGCTACTCCTCCCCTGCCACTGCTGCACTGAGCCGCCTCATGCTACCGTACCTCTTCCCTGACCTTGCTGCCTTTCCCACAGTCGCTGACCTCATTACGCACCTCCGCTCTAGTGACACTCGCTACCGCGCTGCGCTTCCTGCTGAGTTCTGCGCCAAGAACCCCCCCCCCATGTACATCACCCTCTACTACATAGTCACCCGTCTCCCTGACTCCCTTCGCGTAGTTAGGGACCACTTCCTCTCGGTTTGTCCCACCACTCTCACCGTTGACCTCCTCGAGAAGGCCCTCCTAGCAGCAGAAAAGAGCATAGTCGCTGTAGGAGCCTCTCGTGGTGACCCTCGCACCCCCATCTTTGAGGGGTGTTCCCCCTCCCCTCTTTTGCCCTCTGTTGCCTCTGCTGCTGCGGCCGACCTCGCTGGTTTGGAGTCGGTTGGGGCAGCGTCTACCCCTAGCGGGAGACGCCGCCCTGGCAGGGGCAAGGGGGGCAGGGGCGCTGGAGGAGCTAGCGGGGGCGGTGGAGGCGGCGGTGGAGGTGGTGGAGGAGGTGGGGGTGGCGGTGGGAGTGGTGGCGAGGGTGGAGGTGTAGGTGGCGGCAGTGGAGGCGCAGGAGGCAGCGGCGGTGGCGGAGGGAGCGGAGGTGGCGGCGGTGGAGGAGGAGGCGGCGGAGGAGGTGGAGCTGGTCGGGGTGGCGCTGCGCAGAGGGTCAGCTCCGGTGGTGGTCAGCGCCAGCAGCAGCAGCAGCAGCAGCAGCGCACTCGTGACGTCCCCTCCCCTCAGCAGCTCCGTGAGTGGTACACTGCACGCCAGAGGGGTGGGGGTGATGGTCCGTGCACCTACGTCCTGCGCACCGGCGACCGCGCGGGTGAGCAGTGCGGGGGTGCGCACTCCACCCAGCGCTGCTTTGGCCGCCTGACGGACGCTTGGCGTCACCAGTTCCCTGAGGCCACTGAGATCCCCCGCTGGGGTGAGCTGTCTAGGGCGGGTGTAGCTGTCTTTGACCTTGACTTTGATGCTATTCTTGCTGCCGTGTATACTGTGACTATTAGTGATGAGGGTGACTGTTACCGGTGTTTTCCGCCCGACCCGGGCATTGAGACTGCTGCTCTAGGTACTGGTGAGGCTGCTGCTCTAGGTGCTAGCGAGGCTGCTGCTCTAGGTGCGTCTGCTCCCTCAGGTGCTGGTGAGTCTGCTCTCTCAGGTTCTGCGTCGGCTTCGGCCTCCCACACCTTCACACTTGACTCGGGGGCTTCTCGCTCCTTCTTTCGAGACCGCACCACACTCACGCCGCTTGGCCGGCCAGTTGCGGTCTCCCTGGCAGACCCCTCTGGGGGTCCTGTCCTTGCTCACTTCTCCACTGTCCTCCCGTGTCCGGCGGCCCCCTCTGGCACCCTGTCTGGTCTCTACCTCCCCTCGTTCTCTACGAACTTGGTGAGTGGTGCTGACCTACAGGATGCGGGGGTTCACCAGTTCACTCCTGCGAGTCAGCGGGTGACCCACTGCACGGACGCTCGGACAGGCCGCCACCTGGCCACGTTTACACGTCGGCCAGGGTCGAGCCTGTACACACTGACCACTGCGTCTCCTCCAGTCCCTGCGTCTGGTCAGGTAGCTGCGTCGGGTCAGGTGTTTGCTGCAGCGTCCAGGTCTGGTCCTGAGTCTGCCCCCTGCTCGTGTCGCCTCCTGTCTCACGAGACTCTCCTCTGGCACCACCGCCTTGGCCACCCCTCCTTGCTTCGTCTCCGGAGCATGGCCTCCCGTGTCCTTGTCTCTGGTCTTCCCCGGTCCCTCCCTCCCCTTCCTCCGGGGCCAGGCCCTACCTGCGTCCCCTGTGTCGAGGGACGGCAGCGGGCTACCCCTCACTCCTCCCAGTTTCCTCCGACAGAGGCCCCGCTGCAGACGCTTCACATGGACGTGTGGGGCCCGGCCCGCGTCCGTGGACAGGGTCACGAGCGCTACTTCCTGCTGGTGGTTGACGACTACTCGCGTTACACCACAGTCTTCCCCTTGCGCAGCAAGGGTGATGTCACTGAGGTGTTGATCGACTGGATCCGCGCAGCTCGTCTCCAGCTCAGGCGGAGCTTTGGCTCGGACTTTCCTGTTCTGCGTCTGCACTCAGACAGAGGCGGAGAGTTCTCCTCTGGCCTTCTGCGAGCCTACTGTCGTGCACGAGGCATCCGCCAGACCTTCACGCTTCCGGACTCTCCACAGCAAAATGGGATTGCTGAGCGCCGCATTGGCATGGTCATGGACGTCGCCCGTACGTCCATGATGCATGCGGCTGCCCCCCATTTTCTGTGGCCGTTTGCGGTTCGGTACGCGGCGCATCAGATCAACCTTCAGCCCAGGGTCTCCATGCCGGAGACCTCCCCAGCTTTGCTGTGGACGGGGAAGGTTGGCGATGCGTCTGCGTTCCGTGTCTGGGGATCTCGGGCGTTTGTCCGCGACTTGTCTGCGGACAAGCTGTCCCCTCGTGCTGCTCCTTGCGTCTCTCTGGGTTTCCCCCCTGACGCCCCAGGGTGGCAGTTCTACCACCCCACCTCACGCCGTGTTCTGTCCTCCCAGGACGTCACGTTCGACGAGTCGGTCCCCTACTACCGCCTCTTCCCCTACCGCACTCCGTCCCTCCCCCCGCCACCGCTCTTCCTTGTACCAGGTCCCCCCCCGGTAGACCCCCTCCCCCCTCAGGGTCCTGCCCCTTCAGGTGTGTCCCAGGTAGACGCTGTTGAGCCTGTCGAGGTCGCTGGTGACTCTGGTGCTGCTGAGGGTGCTGAGCCTACGGGTGCTGACTCTGGGGGTGCTGAGCGTGTGGGTGCTACGCCTGGGGGTGCTGAGCCTGGGGGTGCTGAGCCTGGGGGTGCTGAGTCTGGGGGTACTACGACTGGGGGTGCTGAGCCTGGGAGTACTACGCCTGGAGGTGCTGAGCCTGGGGGTGCTGCGTCTGGGGGTGCTGAGCCTGGGGGTACTACGCCTGGAGGTGCTGAGCCTGGGGGTGCTACGCCTGGTGGTGCTGTGCCTGGCGGTTCACCGGGTGCTCCCTCTCGCCGTGAGCCACTCTCTCCCCAGGAGCTGCGTGAGTGGTTTGCCCGGCGCTGGAGGCGAGCTGCTGGAGCTGCTGGAGCTGGAGGTGCTGCGGGTACTGGAGGTTCTGTTGCTTCTGAGGGAGCTGGTGCCACGGGTCCCGGAGGTGCTCGTACTGGGAGTACTGGAGCTGCTGGACCTGCGGGTACTTCTGGAGCTGGAGTTGCTGCGGGTGTTGGCGCGGAGGCTACTGCTGTCGGTCCTGGAGGCGGTCCTGCTGGGGGTACTACTGGTGCTGCTGGGGGTTCTGGAGCTGGAGCTGCTACCGGTGCTGGTGCTGCCCCTGCGGGTGCTGGTGCTGTCCCTCCTGTGTCTGGAGTCGCCGCGCGGCCTCGGCCGTACTTCGTTCCGCTCCTTCAGCAGGTTCTTGGTCTCCCGCCTTCTACTGGTCCTCCTTCTCCCTTAGAGTGTCCACAGCCTGTCCCGTCGCAGTTACAGTTACAGCCGGCCTCCCCACTGCCTGCTCCGTCTCCCTACACTGGTCCTACTGGAGGTCTTGCTGAGCGTCGTGAGCCTGCGTCTCGCCCTGCGTCCGCCGGGTTCTCCGCCTGTCTTCAAGGCGCGTTACGTGGCTCGTGGCTTCAGTCAGCGGCAGGGAGTTGACTACTTTCAGACCTTCTCTCCCACCCCGAAGATGACCACTCTTCGGGTACTGCTGCACGTAGCTGCTCACCGTGACTACGAGCTACACTCTCTTCACTTCAGCACTGCTTTCTTGCAGGGCAGCCTGCACGAGGAGATCTGGCTGCGTCGCCCACCTGGCTTCACTGGGTCTTTTCCTCCTGGCACCCAGTGGAGCCTACGGCGGCCAGTCTACGGTCTCCGCCAGGCACCGCGTGAGTGGCACGACACACTGAGGACTACACTTGCAGCTCTTGGGTTTGCTCCCTCTACTGCCGACCCGTCGCTGTTTCTGCGCACCGACACTTCTTTGCCGCCGTTCTACATCCTCGTGTACGTCGACGACTTGGTCTTTGCCACAGCTGACACTGCTGGACTAGCCCACGTGAAGTCCGAGCTGCAGAAGAGACACACGTGCACTGACCTGGGTGAACTGCGCAGCTACCTTGGCTTGCAGATCACTCGGGACAGAGCACGCCGCACCATTACCCTGACTCAGTCACACATGGTGCAGCAGGTCCTTCAGCGCTTCGGCTTCACGTACTCCTCGCCTCAGGCCACTCCTCTGCCTACTCGCCACTCGCTCTCAGCTCTGCCTTCGGATGAGTCCGTAGAGTCGAGTGGCCCGTACCCAGAGCTTGTTGGCTGCCTCATGTACCTGATGACCTGCACACGACCTGACCTTGCATACCCTCTTAGCATTCTTGCACGCTATGTTGCTCCTGGGAGACACAGACCGGAGCACATGGCTGCAGCGAAGAGGGTGTTGCGCTACTTGTGCAGTACGTCGGGCATGGGGCTTGTGCTTGGAGGGCAGAGTCCAGTGGTCCTTACTGGGCACGCAGACGCTTCTTGGGCTGACGACCAGGCTACGCAGTGGTCGTCACAGGGTTACACCTTCAGCCTTGGTTCCGGCTCTGTTTCGTGGCGGGCTACTCGCTCGTCTTCTGTTCTCGGCTCCAGTTGTGAGGCTGAGATCTACGCAGGAGCCATGGCTGCACAGGAGCTTCGCTGGCTCACCTACCTGCTGACTGACCTCGGAGAGTTGCCTCGTTCTCCTCCAGTGCTGTACGTAGACAACAAGGCCATGCTGGCCTTGTGTCGGGAGCAGCGACTGGAGCACAGAACGAAGCACATTGCTCTCCGCTACTTTCTTGCTCGTGAGCTGCAGCAGCGTGGTCAGCTGCGTCTTGCGTACGTGGCCTCTGAGGCCAACACTGCTGATATCTTCACCAAGGCACTTGCGCCTTGTGACCATCAGCGCTTCTGTACTCAGCTGGGCCTTGTGCCTACCTTGCCTCACTTGCTCACCTCTTGACCTTGCTTGTACTGTTACATATACATATACCTGCTCTTGTTTGTCTAGCCTTTTTTTATATATATGTGTACTCCTGCTTGTGAACTGGCCTTGTGGCCTTGAACTTGTGCTCGGAATGTGTGGTGACTTTGTGATCCACCCTGAGCTTGTTTTTGCTTTGCTTTGCTTGACTGGTCTTGTGACCCCTTGTTCTCCCCCACTTTGCCTATGGGGGTGTGTCAGATTTATATGACATAGCTACTGTAGGCTATAGTGGGGTAGCACATATGGGGTACAGTTTTCTAGGGTTTGCTTTTTGTACCCAACTTTCACTTAGTCATTTCATTCCTCGTTTCTTCTCATTACTTACCCATATGATTGGTACGAAAAGTAATTGCATTACTTACCCGTATGGTTGGTACCAACAGTATATGCGTAACTTCTTCGTATGGTTGGTACCTAGATTAAGTGCGTTATTTACCAATATGGTTGGTATGAAGAATTTGTGCATTACTTACCCATATGGTTGGTACTAAGAGTATGTGCGTCACTTACCCACATGGTTGGTACGAGCAGTAAGCTCATTATTTACCCATATGGTTGGTACCAAGAGTAAGTGCGTTAAATATCCATGTGGTTGGTACCAAGAGTCAGTTCGTAAATTCTCCATGTGGTTGGTACCAAGATTAGGACTTAACCATATTGTTGGTACCAAGATTAAGTGCGTTACATACCCATATGGTTGGTACCAAGAGTAAATGCACTATTTACCCATATGGTTGGTACCAAGATAAGTGCGTTATTTAACCATATGGTTGGCACCATGAGTAAGTGCGTTACTCAACCATGTGGTTGGTACCAAGATTAAGTGCGTTACTTATCCATATGGTTGTTACGAAGAATAAGTGCGTTACTTACCCAAATGGTTGGTTCCAAGAGTAAGTGCAATACTGAACCATGTGGTTGGTACCAAGAATAAGTGCGTTACTTACCCATATGGTTGGTACCAAGAGTAAGTGCTTTACTTAACCATGTGGTTGGTACCAAGATTAAGTACATTACTTACCCACATGGTTGGTACCAAGATTAATACGAGAGTTAACCATATGGTTGGTACCAAGATTTAATGCGTTACTTAACCATGTGGTTAGTACGAAGATTAAGTGGGTTACTTACCCATATGATTGGTACGAAAAGTAATTGCATTACCTACCCGTATGGTTGGTACCAACAGTAAGTGCGTAACTTCTTCGTATGGTTGGTACAAATAGAAATTGCGTCACATACCTATATGGTTGGTGTGCGCTAGTTACCCATATGGTTGGTAATAAGAGTAAGTGCATTATTTACCCATATGATTGGTACTTAGAGCAAGTGCAATACTTACCCATGTTGTTGGTACCAAGATTGAGTGCGTGACTTACCCATATGGTTGGTACTAAGAATATGTGCGTCACTTACCCACATGGTTGGTACCAGCAGTAAGCTCATTACTTACCCATATGGTTGGTACCAAGAGTAAGTGCGTTAAATATCCATGTGGTTGGTACCAAGAGTCAGTTCGAAATTATCCATGTGGTTGGTACCAAGATTAGGACTTAACCATATTGTTGGTACCAAGATTAAGTGCGTTACATACCCAAATGGTTGGTACCAAGAGTAAATGCATTATTTACTCATATGGTTGGTACCAAGATAAGTGCGTTATTTAACCATATGGTTGGCACTATGAGTAAGTGCGTTACTCAACCATGTGGTTGGTACCAAGATTAAGTGCGTTACTTATCCATATGTCAAAGTATATATATATGCTATATATGTTCAGGCTGTAGTGGGGTAGCCAATATGGGGTACAGCCCCTTTTAGGGTTTCATACTTGTACCCAACCCTTTCATAGTTCATTCATTCCTGCTGCTAGTTTCTAACATGGTTTCAGAGCACTAGGTCCGTAGGACCGTTTTTTTTTTTCCGGGCCCACCTACCGTTTCGGTTACCACGCTACCCCACGTGTTGCCTGCCTTGCCTTGTGACGTGCTGCGCTGCGCGCGCCGTCCTGCAGCCCTCGCGCTCCCTACTGCTGCCCAAGGCCTGCGCGCCGCCCCTTCAGGCCCGTAAGGCCAGCACGCCGCTCCTGCAGACTCGTACGGCCCTCACGTCGCCCCTGCAGGCCCGTCAGGCCCGCGAGCCTCCCCTGCAGGCCCGTCAGGCCCGCGAGCAGCCCCGTCAGGCCCGTCAGGCCCGCGAGCCGCCCCTGCAGGCCTGTCAGGCCAGAGCGCCACCCCTCCTCGCGGCCACGACCTGCCACTGACGCGGCCCCACCTGGCCCTGCCCTGCAGCAGCTCGCGCACGGCTCGCTGCTGCTCCGCGCGCCACGTCCGCAGCCCGCGCTGAGTGCTGCAGCCCCGCGCGTCGCATTGCAGCCCCGCGCGTCGCGCTGCAGCCTCGCGCGTCGCGCTGCAGCCCCGCGCGTCGCGTCAGCTGCTCGCACGTCGCGCTGCAGCCTCGCGCGTCTCACTGCAGCCCTGCGCGTCGCGTCAGCTGCCCGCACGTCGCGCTGCAGCCCCGCGCGCCGCGGCTGCCGTCCTCGCGCACCCCGCGGCGGCTTCGCGCGCCGCGCCTGCAGCTCGTGTTGCGCGCATCAGGCCCGCGCGCCGCGGCTGCCCCTGGACCCTCGAGCAGCCGCCCCTGGACCCAGAGCAGCCACCCCTGGCCCCTGCAGCAGCCGCCCCTGGTGCAGCCGCCCCTGGACTCTCGAGCAGCCGCCCCTGGACCCAGAGCAGCCGCCCCTGGCTCCTACAGCAGCCGCCCCTGGTGCAGCCGCCCCTGGACCCTCGAGCAGCTGACCCTGGACCCTGAGCAGCCGCCCCTGGCCCCTGCAGCTGCCGCCCCTGGTGAAGCCGCCCCTGGACCCTCGAGAAACCGCCCCTGGCCCCTGGTGCAGCCGCCCCTGGTCTCCGTGCAGCCGCCCCTGGACCCCGCGAAGCCGCCCCTGGACCCGCGACGCCGCCCCTGGACCCCGTGCCGCTGCCCGCCGAGCGCCGGCCCTGCTCGCCCGGCGAGCGCCTGCTCTTCCCGCCACTGGTGAGCACCTGCCTTGTTAGCGCACTTCCTACCTGCCTGCCTGCCAGCCTGCCTGCCTGCCTGCCAGCCTGCCTGCCTGCCTGTCTGCCTGCCTGCCTGCCTGCCTGCCTGCCTGCCTACCTGCCTGCCGCGCCTGCCCTGCCCGCGCTGCTGCTGCTACTACTGCCACCACCACTGCTACTGCTGCTCCTGGCGGTGGCCAGATGCAGCTCCAGCGACGTCCGAGTCTCTCACGCCCCAGCAGCTTCGTGAGTGGTACGCTAGTTGGGGTTGTGGTGGTAGCCGTCGTGGCTGTCCCTGGAGCTGGTCAGTCGGGAGCGTCTGGCAGTGGCCAGCTGCAGCTGCAGCGGCGTCCGCGCGAGACACTTACGCCCCAGCAGCTTCGTGAGTGGTACGCTCAGAGTAGAGGGTCTTTGAGTACCGTTCGCTGCCCGTACGTCATTCGCACAGGTGATCGGACGGGTCAGGCTTGCGGGACGCTTAGTCACACACAGTCCCGCTGCTTCGCCCGTCTGAGCGATGCCTGGCGTACCGAGTTTGGCGACGAGGCTGAGCTCCCCGACTGGGTGGAGCTGCTTGGGCAGAGGGTAGATATATTTGCTCTTGACTATGATGCTATTCTCACTGCCATGTATGCATTGCCTACTAGTGCTGACCGTGCCTGTTACCTGTGCGTACCGCGTGACCCAGGTATAGAGCCTGCTGCTCTAGGTGCTGGTGAGGCTGCTGCTCTAGGTGCTAGTGCGTCTCCTGCTCTAGGCGCTGGTGAGGCTGCTGCTCCAGGTGCTGGTGAGTCTGCTCTCTCTGGTTCTGCGCCTGCTGAGGCCTTGTACACGTTCACACTTGACTCCGGTGCTTCTCGCTCCTTCTTTCGCGACAGCACCACCCTCACGCCGCTCAGTCGGCCGGTTCCAGTCTCCCTGGCAGACCCCTCTGGGGGTCCAGTCCGTGCGACCTCCTCCACTGTCCTCCCTTGTCCTGCTGTCCCGTCCGGCACACTGTCGGGTCTTTACCTCCCCTCGTTCTCTACGAACTTGGTGGCGGGTTCTGCGCTCCAGGACGCGGGTGTTCACCAGTTCACCCCTGCCTACGAGCGTGTGACACACTGCACGTGTGCTCAGACGGGTCGTCACCTGGCTACCTTCACTCGGCAACCGGGGTCGGGCCTGTACACACTGACCACCGAGTCCCCTCAGGTAGCTGCGTCTGCGTCAGCGTCAGGTCAGTTGTCGGCCCCCTGCTCGTGTCGCGCCTTGTCGCACCAGACCCTCCTTTGGCACCACCGCCTTGGTCACCCCTCGGTGCAGCGCCTTCGCAGCATCCACCGTCGTGTCCTTGTCTCTGGTCTTCCCAGGGTTCTCCCTCCACTCCCACCCTCGCCTGCTCCTCCCTGTCTTCCCTGTGTCGAGGGGCGGCAGCGCGCCGCTCCTCACTCCTCCTCGTTCCCTCCCACAGAGGCTCCCCTGCAGACTCTCCACCTGGACGTGTGGGGCCCAGCCCGCGTCCGTGGACCGGGCCACGAGCGGTACTTCCTGCTGGTCGTCGACGACTACACGCGTTACACCACGGTCTTCCCCTTGCGCACCAAGGGTGAGGTCCCTGATGTTTTGATCCCTTGGATCCGCGCTACTCGTCTCCAGCTCCGCGAGCGGTTCGGGACGGAGTTTCCCGTCCTGCGTCTGCACTCTGACAGAGGTGGGGAGTTTTCCTCCGACCTCTTGGCAGCCTTTTGTGCGGAGCATGGCATCCGCCAGACGTTCACGCTTCCGGCCTCTCCGCAGCAGAATGGGGTTGCTGAGCGCCGCATTGGCTTAGTCATGGAGGTCGCTCGTACCTCCATGATCCATGCGGCTGCCCCCCCATTTTCTGTGGCCATTTGCGGTCCGCTACGCCGCGCATCAGCTCAACCTCTGGCCCCGTGTCTCCTTGCCGGAGACCTCGCCCACACTGCTGTGGACGGGGAAGGTTGGCGATGCGTCGCGTTTCCGGGTCTGGGGTGCTCGTGCCTCTGTCCGCGATACCACCGCGGACAAGCTCTCCGCCCGCGCTGTTCCCTGTGTCTTCCTTGGCTTTGTCCCTGACGCGCCTGGTTGGCAGTTTTACCACCCCACCTCGCGCCGTGTCTTACCCTCCCAGGACGTCACGTTCGACGAGTCGGTTCCCTTTTACTGTCTCTTCCCCTACCGCACTGCCCCTCTCCCCCCCCCGCCGCTCTTCCTCGCTCTAGGTGCTCCCCAGGTAGACCCCCTCCCCACTCCCGGTCCTCCTCCTTCAGGTGTGTCTCAGGTAGACCCTCCTCCGGTTGAGGTCACTGGAGGTTCTGGAGCTGCTGAGGGTGCTGGCGCTGGAGGTTCTGGAGCTGCTGCGGGTGCTGGCGCTGAGGGTTCTGAGTCTGCTGTTGCACGGTCTCCTTGGAGTAGCCGCCTTCGTCCGCGTGTGCCTCTCAGCTCACAGCAGCTGCACGACTGGTACGGTCGCCGTCAGGGTCGCGCTTCTGGAGCTCGGGGCTCTACCGCTGGAGGTACTTCTGCTGGCGTGACTGGAGCTGGGAGTGGTGCTGGTCCCGGAGGTGCTCGTACTGGTGGTACTGGAGCTGTTGGGGCTGGAGGTGCTGAGCCTGAGGGTGCTCCTGCTGGAGACCCTGGGTCTGGGGGTGCTGCTACTGGAGACAATGAGACTGGAGACCCTGGGACTGGAGGTGCCGGTTCTGGGGGTGCTGCTGCTGGTGGAGCTGGTCCTGGACGAGCTGGCGCTGAGGGTTCTGGAGCTGCTGGAGGTGCTGGAGCTGCTGGGGGTGCTGGAGCTGCTGGTGCTGGTGGCGCTGCACAGCCGCGCCTGTTCTTCGCTCCACCGTCTCCGTCGTCTCAGCCATCGTCTGACTCTGTACCTCGCCAGGTTCTTAGTCTCCCTTCGTCTACTGGTCTTCCGTTACAGCTTGGCTCACCGCTGCCTGCTCCTTCTCCTTACACTGAGCAGACAGGGGGTCTTACTGAGCGTCGTGAGCCTGCGTCGCGTCTTGTCTCGCCTGTCCATTCTGGTCGTCCTGGTCGTCGTGTTCCTCGTTCGCGTCAGCCGGCTGTCACCGGCACCCACCTCATAGTCCGTCGTCCTTCCTCTCCTCCGCAGCGTGTTCCCCTGCCGTCCCCTCCTGCGTCTTCTCTGCCTACTGTTCCTGAGCCTGAGTCTGACTGCACCCGTGCTGCTCACTCTACTGTCACGCGTCTGCTAGCCACAGTTGTCACTGACCCGTCGTTTGAGTCTGCTGCTGCGTCTGCCTTAGTCGCCGAGCTTGTTGACTTTGCTGCTGCCTATCGTCTAGACTACGCCGCTAGTCTTGTTGCTGAGTCTGAGTCTCTCTGTCCTCCGTCCGTCGGGGGTGAGTGTGCTCTTGGCACGGACGTCCTTGAGGACAGGCAGGAGGACCTTGAGTGTCTTACAACCGCTGCGCCTCATCTCGTGTCCATGCTGCTTGCCCCAGAGGGAGACCCGGATGCACCAGACATCCCGACCCCGCGCTCTTACGCTGAGGCGATCGCGGGTGAGTACTCCTCTCAGTGGCAGACAGCCATGGACGAAGAGATGGCATCCTGGAAGTCCACAGGCACTTACGTTGACGAGGTTCCCCCTCCTGGGGCGAACATCGTCAGTGGCATGTGGATTTCCAGGGTGAAGCGGCCGCCAGGTTCTCCGCCTGTCTTCAAGGCTCGTTACGTTGCTCGAGGTTTCAGTCAGCGAGAGGGAGTAGACTTCTTTCAGACCTTCTCCCCCACCCCGAAGATGACCACTCTTCGGGTGCTGCTGCACGTTGCCGCTCAGCGTGACTACAGGCTTCACTCTCTTGACTTCAGCACAGCTTTCTTACAGGGCAGCCTGCACGAGGAGATCTGGCTGCGCCGCCCTCCTGGCTTCACTGGGTCTTTCCCTCCCGGTACCCAGTGGAGCCTCCGGCGGCCAGTCTACGGTCTCCGCCAGGCACCACGTGAGGGGCACGACACACTGAGGACTACACTTGCGGCTCTTGGGTTTGCTCCGTCGACTGCTGACCCGTCGCTGTTTCTGCGCACCGACACGTCGCTGCCGCCGTTCTACATCCTCGTGTACGTCGACGACTTGGTCTTTGCCACTGCTGACACTGAGGCTCTCGCCCTGGTGAAGTCGGAGTTGCAGAAGATACACACGTGCACAGACCTGGGTGAACTGCGCAGCTACCTTGGCTTGCAGATCACCCGGGACAGAGCACGCCGCACCATCACACTGACTCAGTCACACATGGTGCAGCAGGTCCTTTAGCGCTTCGGCTTCACCTGGTCCTCGCCACAGCACACTCCTCTGGCTACAGGCCACTCGCTCTCAGCTCCACCTTCGGACGAGTCCGTAGAGCCGAGTGGCCCGTACCCAGAGTTAGTGGGCTGCCTCATGTACCTGATGACCTGCACTCGACCTGACCTTGCGTACCCTCTTGGCCTTCTGGCTCGCTACGTGGCTCTTGGTCGGCACCGAAAGGTACACATGGATGCTGCGAAGAGGGTACTGCGCTACTTGTGCGGTACATCGGGCATGGGGCTCGTGCTTGGCGGGCGGAGCGCAGTTGTCCTCACTGGGCACTCAGACGCTTCTTGGGTTGACGACAAGGCTACGCAGCGGTCGTCACAGGGTTACACCTTCAGCCTTGGCTCTGGTTCAGTTTCTTTGGCGTTCTACACGCTCGTCTTCTGTTCTCAGCTCCAGCTGTGAGGCTGAGATCTACGCCACAGCCATGGCTGCACAGGAGTTACGCTGGCTCACCTACCTGCTGACCGACTTGGGAGAGCGGCCTCATTCTCCTCCAGTGCTGTACGTCGACAACAAGGCCGCCACTGCCTTGTGTCAGGAGCACAGACTGGAGCACAGAACGAAGCACATCGCTCTACGTTACTTCCTGGCTCGAAAGTTGCAGCAGCGTGGTCAGCTCCGTCTTGCTCACGTGGCCACTCGGGCCAACACTGCTGATATATTCACCAAGGCACTTCCGTCTGGTGATCATCAGCGTTTCTGCACTTTGTTAGGCCTTGTGCCCACTTTGCCTCACTTGCTGTAGAGTTTGCTTGTACTGTGATCTATATTTGTATACCTGCATGCCTGTTCTGCTAGGTAGAGATCACTGTGCTGTTGTTGTTGCATATATACCTCTGCATGTGAACTGGCCTTGTGGCCCTTTGCTTGTGCTCAGTGTGTGTGGTGACGTTGTGATCCACCCTGAGCTTGCTTTGCTTCTCTTGACTGGTGTTGAGACCTCTTGCTCTCCCCCACTTTGCCTATGGGGGTGTGTCAAAGTATATATATATGCTATATATGTTTAGGCTGTAGTGGGGTAGCCAATATGGGGTACAGCTCCTTTTAGGGTTTCATACTTGTACCCAACCCTTTCATAGTTCATTCATTCCTGCTGCTAGTTTCTAACACCATATGGTTGGTACGAAGAATAAGTGCGTTACTTACCCACATGGTTGGTTCCAAGAACAAGTTCAATAATTAACCATGTGGTTGGTACCAAGAGTAAGTGCGTTACTTACCCATATGGTTGGTACCAAGAGTAAGTGCTTTACTTAACCATGTGGTTGGTACGAAGATTAAGTACATTACTTACCCACATGGTTGGTACCAAGATTAATGCGATAGTTAACCATATGGTTGGTACCAAGATTAAATGCGTTACTTAACCATGTGGTTAGTACGAAGATTAAGTGGGTTACTTACCCATATGATTGGTACGAAAAGTAATTGCGTTACTTACCCGTGTTGGTACCAACAGTAAGTGCGTTACTTAACCATGTGGTTGGTACCAACAGGAAGTGCGTAACTTCTTATGGTTGGTACAAATAGAAAATGCGTCACTTACCTATGTGGTTGGTGTGCGCTAGTTACCCATATGGTTGGTAATAAGAGTAAGTGCATTACTTATCCATATGATTGGTACCAAGAGCAAGTGCGATACTTACCCATGTGGTTGGTACCAAGATTGAGTGCGTTACTTAGCCACATGGTTGGTACCAAGATAAAGTGCGTTACTTAACCATGTGGTTGGTACCAAGATTAAGTGCGTCATTTAACTATGTGGTTGGTTCGAAGAGTAAGTGCGTCACTTTCCCACATGGTTGGTGCTAAGAATATCTGCGTTACTTACCTATATGGTTGGTACCCAGAGTAAGTGCGTTACATAGCCATATGGTTGGTACCAAAAATAAGTGTGTTATTTACCCATACGGTTGGTACCAGGAGTAAGTGCTATACTTAACCTTGTGGTTGCTACGAAGATTAATTGTGTTCTTTACCCATATGGTTGGTACCAAGACTATGTGCGTTACTTACCAACATGTTTGGTTTGAAGAGTTATTGTGTGACTTAACAATATGGTTGGTTCCAAGAATGAGTGTGTTACTGACCTACATGGTTGGTACCAAGAGTAAGTGAGTTACTTACCCATACGGTTGGTACCAGGAGTAAGTGCATTACTTAACCATGTGGTTGGTTCCTAGATTAAGTGTGTTCTTTACCCATATAGTTGGCACCAATAATAGGTGCGGAAATAACTACTAAAACGGGAGCTAGTCTACGGGCTAGGCACGGGGTAGAGGTGATCGCAGCGTTTGTTCCTTAGTCGTTTCCTTGTGCGCACACTACTTGCTAGTTCACAGGGAGCATTGGCAAGAGTTTCACTGGCAAAAGTTCACAACAATGAAAGCAACAACATTGGCATGCTAGACTATATGAGACCTAGCAAAGCTGCTGGTTGACTTTCAGCGCAGCACGATCGACCGTGTGCCAGCACAACTTGGTCGACCGCGCTCCAGCAGAGCAAAGTCGCGGATTGCCAACGTTTCAAGTCCACGGTGTGCCAGCGCTGCAGCAAGTCGGCTGCTCAGGGCGGGTCCAACTTTGCACACTCCCGTTTCTTTCGTTATTTTTACGTCAATGCACTAGTCAAACATGACTGTACCCCAGGGCGGACTCCAAACATTTCCTGTCCAGTTCCGAGAGCACAAGTCGGACTTTTGACAAGGTACAGTAACGCTGTGGGGTACAGTACCTGGATGATGGGTTACCCAATAAAGCGAGGTTTTCGCACCTGTGACGGAGTGGGGATTTATTGGCGAAAACAAATTAGCGACAAAAGGTCTTACCTTTTGGCGTGTTTGACACGAAACAAGTTTGACGTGAACCTTCGGACGTGTTCTGCACGTCCCCGGGCACGTTTCCGAATTGTCATCATACATGTACAGTCTCGCGTCAAATGGATTCTGGTACGTTTGTAGTTCTGTTACATGCCAAAATGTGGTAACTGAGCTGAAATTTTATCGTACATGTGCAAAGTTGGACCCGCACTCAACGTTGCACCCGCAGGACAACGGTGCACCTGCTTCGCAGGTGCGCGCAGCTAGTTGGTGCTCCACGCGTTGTCACGAGCCCAGCGCAGACGCCTGGCAGACTCCACGTCAGCGTCTGCGCCCACCAGCCACGTCGACCTCGGGATATCACTTCCGAGGTCGGCCTTGCAGAAACCACCACGGCGACCTTCGCACACTTTCGCAGGAGTCCGTCGCCCAGGTAACACGGTCGACCCACCAACCAGGTCGACGCCATCAGGTCGGCGCCCTCCCTGGTCGGCGTCCCCTCGTCGACCATGTCGGGACTAGGCCGCCGACTTTGCCAAGTCGTCGGCCACCCAAGATTGGCGCCCTAAAGTCGGCGCCCTGCCAGGTCAACCCCGCCAGGTCGACCACCCCACAACGGCGCCCTCCAAAGCCAGCGCCCTCGCAGTGGCCCCGACGCAAGTCAACCAGCCCCTGCTTCAAGTCGGCTGCACTCCCCCGTACACCCGACTACAAGGTCGGGTCCGCCAAAGCGAGGACAGTAAGTGCGTTACGTATCCATATGGTTGGCACCAAGAGTAAGTGTGCTACTTAACCATGTGGTTGGTAACAATATTATGTGCGTTACTAAGCCATATGGTTGGTACGAAGGGTAAGTGCGTTACTTACCCATATGGTTGGTACCAAGATTAAGTGCGATTAAGTTGGGCGGCCTCCGAAGTCGGCCTGTACGCCGTAGTCCTTGGATCTCCACCATGTCGCTGTCGGTGGACTCCTCGGCGTCCCTTCTATCGTCACCGGCGTCGCTGCCCCCAGCGTCCTGCTGCACCGCAGTCGGCATCCTTGCCGACTTCTCCCCTGTGGTCGGCTCCCCTGCCGACTGCCCGGTCGCCGACTGCTCCGTGGTCGGCTTCACTGCTGGCCGCCCCCCAGTCGGCGGCTTCCCTGCTGATGCCGTCTTCACTGGCTCCACCAAAGTCGGCTGCACCTCCTCTGCCTGCCGCTCCCCTGTCGGCATAGACTTCACTCCCACGCCGACTTGCTTAGCGTCACGTCGGCCACCGGGGATGCTATTGGCCGGTGCCACAGGCGACGCCCCACGTCTCCCCGCATCGTCGCTGGGAGGGGCAGAGGAAGGTGAGGTAGGACGGACGACCTCAACGTCCTCATCAGCAAGCTCACCGACCTCGGCGCAGAGGGAGCGTCGCCGTCGAGGTGTCCGTTGGCGGGTTGACCTGCGTCCGCCCCCACGCCGGCCCGTGCTCCGACTTCCACACTTCCAGCGACATGGTCTCGTAGAATACCGCGTCCGACGTGGTGACCATCCGGTTGTCGGCGATGTCGAGGAGCTCCCAGCCTTTGCTCTCCTACGACACGCCAAGATGAAGGCCCAACCTGGCCTTCGGGTTCAGCTTAACACCGCGCTGCTGCTCGGTCACCAGAAACTGCGCCATGCAGCTCCACAACCGTGCCAGCGACAAGGCAGGATTCGTCCCGGTCAGCAGCTGGTACGGCGTCGTCCCCGGCGGCAGCACCGACCTCTCAAGGCAGTTGCGGACCCAGACGGCATGCCGCAGAGCAAGGTGCCACCAGTGGTGCTGCACTTCCACGTGCAGCAGCATCGTCCGCACCGACTCCACCACCGTCCGCATCTCCCGCTCCGCCATGCCGTTTTGCTGCGGGGTGTACGGGCAAGTGAGGTCGTGGACGATCCCCTTGCCATCCACAAAAGCGGTAAACACTTTTCCGAGGAACTCCCCTCTCCGGTCAGAGCGCAGCATCAGTACCGACTTCTTCGTCTGCCGCGCAGCCACCGCCAGCCACTGCACGAACTCCTGCAGCACATCTGACTTCTTGGCGACCAGCCTCACCCATACGTAGTGGATCTTGCGGTCCTTCCGGAGCAAAAGTACAAGCTTCCGTCCTTGTCAGCCACCCGAAACGGCCCGCACAGGTCGATGTGAACGACAACTACCACGTCGTCGGCATCGGAGCCCTGGTCGGTGAAGGTGTGCCGCACCAGCTTCCTGCCGACGCACGAGACACACGGTGAATCGCTGCCGGACGCTAACTCGAGGTGCAGCCCGATGGCGACCTCATGCTTTGCCAAGCTCGGGATGGTGTCCATGCCGACGTGTGCGAGCCTCGCATGTAGCCTGTTCAGGGTCGACTTCGTCGCCGAGACTATCGCCCGCAGGGCCACCACCTCCGTCGTGGGCGCCGTCGACTTCGCCGAGCAGGGGCACAGGTCGCTGCAGAGGACCCGGCCAGTGTAGGACGCCCGGCCAAGGACGTCCCCTACCGCCAAGACGAGCAGCATCTCGTCGCCGTCCTCCTACAGCTTCACACCATTCTCCTTCAGCTGGCCGATTAACAGCAGGTTCGCCTGTACGCCTAGAACGTAGAGCACGTCAGGGATCAGCACCTGCTTCCCGGCCTCCCCTTGCAAGGTGACCGTGGCCGGGCCCTGGACGTCCTGCAGCACCCCGTTGAAGCCGCGCACGTTTTTGACGTCGCCGCTCGGATGCAGGTCGACGAAGACCTCCTTCGTCCCCATCAGATGGTGGGAGCAGCCGCAGTCGAGCAGGACTACCGCCGGGGTTCACCTGCACGGCTGCTCCCATCGCCTCGAAGTCCTTGCCGGCATCCATCGCCAGCGAGACGGTCGGTTCCACGACGCCGACCAGCGAGCACGACGCCTCCCTTCGCCAAGGTCGACTGCTTCTCCTTGCTCGGCTTGTTTCCTCGACGTTAACGACGGCTGGCCGACCTCCCGCGGCCTCCCTTGGTGTCGTCGTCGTCGGAGTCACTGCGGTCGGGGCACCCGAAGGAGAGGTGGTCGAGGCACTCGAAGGAGAGGTGGTCGGGGCTGTGGCAGATCCAGCGCTCCCGACGTCGACCTCCTCCTCCTTGACCGCCAGCCTGAGCCGACTTCCTATTGTCGGTGTCCTTGGTCGGCCTACTGCCATTGCTACCACTGCCGCTAGACTGACCGCGCTGTCCCGGTCGACCTCCTGGCTTCGCCAGAGCTCCATGGACCGCTCGGCCTCCTGCATCGCCTCGTCCCTGAGGATGTACGAGGTCAAGGAGTCCTGTTGAGCGTCGCCCGCGTTCTCGGCACCACCGACATCCGCTTCATCAGGTTGTAGCTGCTCGGGAGCCCCTTCAGGACGTGGGTGATGTACGACGCCGTCGAGTTCTGCACGCCGGACATCCGCATGGTGGCGAGAAGTCGCAGTGCCCGGTTGCAGTAGTCGGTCGCGGTCTCCTGGTCGCACATCCGCAGGTGCGTCATCTGTTCCTCGAGCTGGCCGATGTACAGGTCGTCGGTGACCTGGTACGTCGACTCGTCGTCAAGTAGTCCCTGCACGGCTTCAGGACGATCTGCACATCCGGCGAGCAGCACCGCGAAATGACCGTAAAGGACAGCAGCTGTACAACGCAAAACTCCGCACGCAGGTCGGGGTAGTTCTCCGACGGCGTCGCCACGGTGCCGGCGGCGAAGCCCATCAGCCCGGCCATCTCTAGCTGAGGCTCAATTGTCTCATTCCACGTGAGATTGTCAGGCCGACCGACCAGCAGGGGGGCTACCGGGAGTCGGTCCGGCGTAAACTTGAAGTAGCCGTAGCTCGGCGCTATCCCTCCCGCTGTTATGTGAGTCGCCGACGACGGCGTCAATCCGCTTCATCGACCTCCAACGTCGCCTTGCGAGGACCCTGCAGCCGCCGACGACCGCATCCCTTGCGCCTGAACGCCGCTGACTTCATCAGCATGAATTACACCTCGCTGCCTTGACGTGCCTCCCGCACTACTGCCGACTTGGTCACCGGCGTTGACGCCCACGTCGACACCGCCCTCGTCGTTCACTGGTCGAGGAGAAGCAGGTCGAGAAGGGTGCTCCGTCGCCCATACGGCGCGGATGCCAGCCTCAACGACCGCCCAGGGGATGTCCCCGTACTCGCGTGCCTCATGGCGTCTCCTCGTCTCCCCTAAGGTGTCTGCAACATCAGTCTCACCAACACCAACCATGGTGGTGATTAATGCATAGCTGCCGGCCTACGAACAACTTCAATAAGTGGGACTAAGCCGATTAGACTGAAAACTATGTCGCGGTGCCGTCCACACTCACCGCCCCATGCGGAGATAACTATAGCAACGGGAGCTAGTATACGGGCTAGGCAGAGGGTAGGAGTGATCTTTGCGTTCGTTCCTTGGTCGTTTCCTTGTGCATGCACTGTTGGGTGCAAATTCACATTGCACGACATCCTGCCGTCTGTTTGTACGAGTATGCGTATGCGAATGCATTTGCGTATGAATAGAATGTTCGTGTGTTTGTTTGCTTTCGCAATTTTCGCTAGAAGCATTTGCAGGTACTCGCGCATTGTGCGCTTCGGCACAACATTGTACGCGCTATGAACAGTACAAGCAGAAAGGACGAGCTCGCAAAGGAACCCAAGATGGAAGCTTTGCGGTTCGGCTTACTCGATTGCGCAGATTCAGTTCTATCCAACTCGAAATTGTACTGTTTTGTTTGGTTGACTATAGTGTAGCACGGCAGGTACTCTAGGGGTACAATTTAGGTGAAGGTTGGATGTTGTTTGTCTGTATCTGCATGCTACAGGGCCAGGGGAAACCAGCGGAACCAGCATTTGGCCGGTTGGGCAAAGACAAAACAGGTTCTGTTTTTAGGACTTGAACCTGGATGTTGTTTTCCCAGGTTGGAAAAACAGAACCAGAGGTTGTTTACAAACCTACCACCTGCTGTTTTGTCCAGCCAGGTTGGTTCTGTTGCTTGGAATTATTTGGGATCATCCCTGGTTGTTCCCAGGTTGATTCCCAAGGTCCTTGCTAGCTAGAACTATTTATTCCTTCTCTGTTTGTACCTGGGTATAGTCAATTTGATTCAAGCGAATTCCTCCCTTCCTGGAATTTCGTCTCTGCGCGGTGCGACGGCGGAATGCTACCCGAGTCAACGCTAGTACGCTAGCACTCCAACGCTAGGCAAACGCTGTCCGAGCCATAACTCCGTAATGGCAGAACTTTTCGCGAGGCAACTTGGCTTATTTTAAAACTCTTGGAGAGAGCTTCGATATAGGAAATTCTCAGCTTAATCCGATCGACGGTCTGCACGATACACTGCGCGACGTTCAAGGTGCTCTTGCTATTTTGGCTCCACTCTCCACAAACTCGGACCCGAGGATAGGGGCTGGTCTTGTACCAGGCACCCAAGGACCCTTGGAGGTGACCCCGAGGAGAGGTTTTAAGTTTGATTAAGTCTTAGTAGCTTGAGTTTATTAGGCATGCACTACTTGCTAGTTCACAAGGGAATTTGGCAAGAGTTTTACTAGAAAAACATGACAACAAAAGTTCAGAATGATAGCTACAATATTGGCAAGGTTGACTACATCAAAGTTAGCAGGCAAGCAGGTCGACTGCCAGCGCAGCACGGTCGACCGCGTTCCAGCACGACTTGGTCGACCGCACTCCAGCTGTGCAAAGTCGCGGCCCGCCAATAATGCAGGTCGACGGCGTGCCAACGTTGCAGCAAGTCGGCTAGACAGCAGCGCATCCGCTTCGCAAGTGCTCGCAGATGATTGGCGGGCTGTGTCTTGTCACCTGCACAGCGCACATACCAAATCGTCCTCGTGCTGACGACTGCATCTGATAAGCCACGTCGACCTCGGGATACCACCACCGAGGTCGGCCTCGCCAAAACCACCTGGGTGACCGTCGGACTCCTCCGCGGAACCTCGTCACCCAGATAACCTGGTCGGCCGGGCAACCACCACGTCGACCAGCTCCTCCTTGTGCCTGTCGACCACCCAGGTCGACGACCACCACTGGTCGACCACACCAAATCAACTACACCGGGTTGGCGTCCCCAAATCGACGCCCTCCCAGGTCAACCTCCCAGGTCGAACTCCCGAAGTCGGCGCCCTCCCGAAGTCAGCGCCCCACCCAGGTCGGCTCTGCAGTGGCCCCAAGTCGGCGTCGCCCACTGCTGCAGGTCGGCTGCACATTCCGCACACCCGACCACGAAGTCGGCTCTGTTAGAATCTAAGAACGAACGAGGAGGATGAACTAGGAAGAGAATGGAGTACAAGTACCACAAACCTAGAGTAGTGTACCCCCCTAGAAGGCTAACCCACTATAGCCTACACAAATATAACAAGTATAATGACACACCCCCATAGGCTAAGTGGGGGAGAGCAAGGGGTCACAAGACCAGTCAAAGCAAAGCAAAAACAAGCTCAGGGTGGATCTCAAGGATACCACACAAATTCCGAGCACAAGCAAGTGGTCACAAGACCTGTTCACATGCAGTTTGATAATAGAACAAGAGGTACAGTGATCACAACCTAGCAAGTGTAAGCATGCAGGTATATATGTAGAGATTACAGTACAAGCAGAGTCAAGGAGTGAGCAAGTGAGGCAAAGTAGGCACAAGGCCTAGAACAGTACAGAAATGCTGATGATCACAAGGCTGAAGCGCCTTGGTGAACACATCAGCAGTGTTGGCCCGAGTGGCCACGTACGAGAGAAGAAGCTGACCACGCTGCTGCAGCTCTCGAGCAAGGAAGTAGCGCAGAGCGATGTGCTTCGTTCTGTGCTCCAGTCTGTGCTCCTGACACAAGGCAATGGCTGCCTGGTTGTCGACGTACAGCACTGGAGGAGAACGAGGCCGCTCTCCGAGGTCGGTCAGCAGGTAGGTGAGCCAGCGTAGCTCCTAGGCAGCCATGGCTGTGGCGTAGATCTCAGCCTCACAACTGGAGCTGAGAACAGAGGAAGAGCGTGTAGAACGCCAGGAAACAGAGCCAGAGCCAAGGCTGAAGGTGTAACCCTGAGACGACCGCTGCGTAGCCTGGTCGTCAGCCCAAGAAGCGTCTGAGTGTCCAGTGAGGACAACGTCGCGCCGTCCTCCAAGCACAAGTACCATGCCCGACGTACTGCACAAGTAGCGCAACACCCTCTTAGCGGCATCCATGTGCTCCTTCCGGTGACGGCCAGGAGCAACATAGCGTGCTAGGATGCTAAGAGGGTATGCAAGGTCAGGTCGAGTGCAGGTCATCAGGTACATGAGGCAGCCCACAAGCTCTGGATACGGGCCACTCGGCTCTACGGACTCATCCGAAGGCAGAGCTGAGAGCGAGTGACCGGTAGGCAGAGGAGTGGGCTGAGGTGAGGAGTACGTGAAGCGGAAGCGCTGAAGGACCTGCTGCACCATGTGTGACCGAGTCAAGGTGATGGTGCGCTGTGCTCTGTCCCGGGTGATCCGCAAGCCAAGATAGCTTGTCAGCTCACCCAGGTCTGTGCACGTGTGTCTCTTCTGCAGCTCCGACTTCACGTGGGCGAGTGCCTCAGTGTCAGCAGTAGCAAAGACCAAGTCGTCAACGTACACGAGAACGTAGAACGGCGGCAGAGTGGTGTCGGTGCGTAGAAACAGCGACGGGTCAGCAGTAGAAGGAGCAAACCCAAGAGCCGCAAGTGTAGTCCTCAGTGTGTCCTGCCACTCACGGGGTGCCTGGCGGAGACCGTAGACTGGCCGCCGGAGGCTCCACTGGGTACCAGGAGGGAACGACCCAGTGAAGCCAGGTGGGCGGCGCAGCCAGATCTCCTCGTGCAGGCTGCCCTGTAGGAACGCAGTGCTGAAGTCAAGAGAGTAGAGCTCGTAGTCACGCTGAGCAGCGACGTGCAGCAGAACCCGAAGAGTGGTCATCTTCGGGGTCGGGGAGAAGGTCTGGAAGAAGTCAACTCCCTCTCACTGACTGAAGCCTCGAGCAACGTAACGCGCCTTGAAGACAGGCGGAGAACCCGGCGGCCGCTTCACCCTGAAAATCCACATGCCACTGACGATGTTCGCCCCAGGTGGGGGAACCTCGTCGACGTAGGTGCCTGTGGACTTCCAGGAAGCCATCTCTGCGTCCATGGCTGTCTGCCACTGAGAGGAGTAGAGACCCTCCATCGCCTCTGCGTAGGAGCGTGGGGTCGGGATGTCTGGTGCATCCGGGTCTCCCTCAGGGGCAATCAGCATGGACACGAGATGAGGTAAAGCAGCAGCAAAGCACTCAAACTCCTCCTGTCTGTCCTCAAGGACGTCCGTGCCAAGAGCACACTCACCCCCGACGGACGGAGGACAGACAGACTCAGACTCAGCAACAAGGCTAGCGGCGTAGTCTAGACGACAGGCGGCAGCAAAGTCAACAAGCTCAGCGACTAGAGCAGACGCAGCAGAGGACTCAAAGGTAGGGTCAGTGACAACAGTGGCAAGGAGACGCGCGACAGTAAGACTGGCAGCACGAGTAAGGTCTGACGGCGGGCCAGCAACGTCAGGAAGAGAGGACGTAGGAGGAGACGGCAGAGGGACACGCTGTGGAGCAGTGGAAGGACGCAGGGTCATATAGTGAGTGCCAAGGACAGGAGGAGGACGCTCACGCGGAACACGACGACCAGTGCGGGCAGCGCGGACAGGCGACTCTGGACGAGACTCAGGAGACGCAGGACTAGACTTAGGCGACGGAGGACGAGACTCAGGCTCACGACGCTCCGTAAGACTACCCGTCGGCGTATTGTAAGGAGAAGGAGCAGGCAGCGGAGAGGCAGGCTGTAACTGTGACTGCGACTGGACAGACGGTGGACTCAGTAGGGGAGGAGTAGGACCAGTAGAGGGCGGGAGACCAAGAACCTGCTGAAGGAGCGGAACGTAGTACGGCCGCGGCCGCTCAGCACCTCCAGCTCCAACTCGCTCAGCAGCTCCAGTCCCAGCAGCTCCAGTACCCCCTGTACAAGCACCTCCAGGACCAGCGGCTCCAGCAGCTCCAGCACCAGCACCTCCAGCAGCTCCAGCAGCACCGCCAGCAGCAGCAGTGCCTCCAGCAGCTCCAGCACCAGCAGCACCTCCAGTAGCTCCAGCAGCACCAGCACCAGCAGCACCTCCAGCAGCAGCTGCACCAGCACCAGCAGTACCTCCAGCAGCGCCAGCAGTACCGCCAGCAGCAGCAGCACCTCCAGCAGCTCCAGCAGCACCGCCAGCAGCAGCAGCACCTCCAGCAGCTCCAGCAGCACCAGCACCAGTAGCACCTCCAGCAGCGCCAGCAGCACCGCCAGCAGCAGCAGCAGCACCTCCAGCAGCTCCAGCACTAGGGTCCTCGACACGAGGAGCGCCACTCCGGAGACTGCAGCGCCGAGCGTACCACTCTCGGAGCCGCTGGGGAGAGGGCGGCTCCCGCCTAGGAGGGGAAGCACGAGCACCAGAAGCACTCCTAGCTCCAGAAGCACCCCTCCTGAGGCTGCAGTACTGCAAGTACCACTGACGCAGCTGCTGTGAGGAGAGAGCTCCTCCAGGTGTAGCACGCTCAGTCGCAGCACCCTCTGGCTCAGTACCCGCAGACGTAGCACCCCCAGGCTCAGCACTCCCAGACTCAGCACCCGCAGGCTCCGCACCCCTAGGCTCAGCATCCCCAGACTCCGCAACCCCAGGCTCCACACCCCCAGGCTCCGCACGCTCAGGCTCAGCACCCCTAGCAGGACGAGAGTCGACAGCTACCTCGACAGGCTCAACAGGGTCTACCTGGGACACACCTGAGGGAGCGGCACCCTGAGGGGGGAGGGGGTCTACCACAGCAGCACCTGGCGCGAGGAAGAGAGGCGGGGGGGGGAGCGGGGCAGTGCGGTAGGGGAAGAGGCGGTAGTAGGGCACCGACTCGTCAAAGGTGACGTCCTGAGAGGGCAGGACACGTCCGTGGTAGAACTGCCAACCAGATGCGTCCGGGACAAAGCCAAGGAAGACACAAGGAACAGCGCGGGAGGAGAGCTTGTCCGTGGACGTATCGCGAACAAAAGCTCGAGATCCCCAGACCCGAAAACGCGACGCATCGCCAACCTCTCCCGTCCAACGCAGTGTCGGCGAGGTCTCCGGCAAGGAGACACGGGGCCAGAGGTTGAGCTGATGCGCAGCGTACCGGACCGCAAACGGCCACAGAAAGTGGGGGGCAGCCGCATGGATCAAGGAGGTACGAGCGACCTCCATGACCAAGCCAATGCGGCGCTCAGCAACCCCATTCTGCTGTGGAGAGGCCGGAAGCGTGAACAACTGGCGGATGCCGTGCTCCGCACAGTAGGCTGCCAAGAGGTCAGAGGAGAACTCACCACCTCTGTCAGAGTGCAGACGCAGGACAGGAAAGTCCGAGTGGAACCGCTCGCTGAGCTGGAGACGAGAAGCGCGGATCCAAGGGATCAAAACATCAGGGACCTCACCCTTGGTGCGCAAGGGGAAGTCCGTGGTGTAGCGCGAGTAGTCGTCAACAACAATCAGGAAGTACCTCTCCTGACCCTGTCCACGGACGCGGGCTGGGCCCCACACGTCCATGTGGAGCGTCTGCAAGGGAGCAGTCGTCGGGGGAAACGAGGAGGAGTGAGGAGCGGCGCGCTGCCGCCCCTCGACACAAGGAAGACAGGGAGGAGCAGGCGAGGGTGGGAGGGGAGGGAGTACCCGAGGAAGACCAGAGACAAGGTACCGTTTGTGCATGGCACGAAGGCGCTGCACTGACGGGTGACCAAGGCGGTGGTGCCAGAGGACGGTCTCGTGTGCTAGAGAGCGACACGAACAGGGGGCAGACAGCTGACCTGAAGAAAACGCAGACGCAGCTACCTGAGGGGACTCAGTGGTCAGTGTGTACAGGTCCGACCCCGGCTGCCGAGTGAAGGTAGCCAGGTGACGGCCCGTCCGAGCACACGTGCAGTGTGTCACGCGCTCGTAGGCAGGGGTGAACTGGTGGACACCCCCGTCCTGGAGCGCACAACCCGCCACCAAGTTCGTAGAGAACGAGGGGAGGTAGAGACCTGACAGTGTGCCCGACGGAACCGCAGGACAAGGAAGGACAGTGGAGGAGGTCGCAATGACCGGACCCCCAGAGGGGTCAGCAAAGGAGACAGCAACTGGCCGAGCAAGCTGCTCAAGGGCAGTGCGGTCACGAAAGAAATAGCGAGAAGCACCTGAGTCCAGTGTGAAGGTGTGCAGTGCCTCAGTAGACTCAGTACCAGGGGGGGCAGGCTCACTAGCACCTAGAGCAGTAGCCTCACCAGTACCTGGAGCGGCAGCCTTACCAGCACCTAGGACAGCAGACGCACTAGCACCTAGAGCGGCAGCCTCACTGGTCCGAATGCCCGGGTCGGGCGGAACACGCAGGTACTGAGCACCCTCTCCACTAGTAGACAACACATACATGGCAGTGAGAATAGCATCAAAGTCAAGAGCATAGATATTAATGTTCTTCCTCATCAGATCAGCCCAGCGGGGCAGCTCAGTGGCAGCAAGGAACTGAGTGCGCCAAGCGTCGTCGAGGCGGGAGAAGCAGCGCTGCGCAGTGTGCGCCCTCCCACACGTCTGGCCAGTGCGGTCACCAGTGCGGATGACGTACGTGCAGCTAAGGCCACCCCCCCCCCCCCCGTGCTGAGATTACCACTCACGAAGCTCCTGGGGCGACGGAGTCTGCTGTCCGCCAGCGCCACCACGACCACCACCTCCGCCGCCACCACCCCGACCACCACCGCCCCTGCCGCCGCCGCGTCCACCGCCGCCCCCACCACCGCCCCCACCCCGGCCACCTCCTCCGCCGCTGCCGCCACCACCCCCACCGCTACCACTAGCCCCTCCAGCCCCGCCACCGCCCCCACCGCCGCCACCGCCCCCACTACCGCCTCCCCCTCCGTCACCTCCACCTCCCTTGCCCCCTTTGCCCTTGCCGCTGCGGCGCCAGCTCGGAGCGGACGCAGTCCCGACCTGCTCAGTACCAACTAGGTCGACAGCAGCAGCAGAGGCGACAGAAGGGAGAAGGGAGGAAGGGGAACACTCCTCGAAGAAAGGCTTGCGGGGGTCGCCACGAGAGGCAGCTAAAGCGACTATGCTAGTCTCAGCTGCAAGCAGTTCCTTCTCGAGCAGTTCAACGGTGAGCTCAGTGGGGCAGCGAGCGAGGAAGTGGTCCCTGACTGCACGAAGAGAGTCACGGAGACGGGTGACTAGGTGGTAGAGAGTAAGCCAGAGTGGGGGGGGGGGGTGCGTGGCAAGAAACTCAGCGGGCATAGCGGCACGGAAGCGGGCCTCACTAGTGCGGAGGTGCATGATGAGGTCAGCGACTGTGGCGAAAGCGGACAGGTCTGGGAACAGGTAGGGGAGCGAGAGACGGCCTAGCGCAGCAGAGGCAGGTGAGGAGTAGCGTGCAACTACAGCAGTGTACAGTGCCTTCGCAGTTTTGTGCTGGCCAAAGTGCTCGCGCTCATCTACCGGCAGGGAGTTGCGAATAGCGAAGCGAGCGTGGGCGTCACGAGTCTGCCACTGTGAGCGGGCAGTATTGTCAGCAGTAGCAGCAGGGGTAGCAGCGTGGCCTAGTGCGTGATCGTATAGCGAGATATCCTCCTTGGCAGTGAGCTGGAGGAACAGGTGCAGGTCATCTAGCCAGGTGTCAAACTTCAGCGGGCGGCCCTCAGCATCGAAAGCGAGTACAGCAGGGCTAGCCATAGGTGTAGGAAGAGCAGTAGCAGTAGTAGCAGTGACAGCAGCAGTGCGCGGCTCGGTAGGGCGGCGCGGCTCGGTAGGGCGGTGCGGCTCGGGCCGGGCGATTCGGTTCGGTGGGGCGGCTCGGCTCGGCTAGGCGGCGGCTACTCGAGGTGGGGCACGCGAGGGCGTGCAGGGTAGAGCGGGACCGGTCCGCGTGGGGCACGAATGGCGAGCTAGCGGGGCGGGGCCTGGTCGCACGGGGCACGCAAGGGCGAGCGAGGGGGGGCGGTGCCTGGTCGCACGTCGCACGGAAGAGCGGGCTAGCGGGGCAAGGCCGGTACGCGAGGGGCACGCAAGGGCGCGCGGGTGGGTGTGGGCCGGTCGCACGGGGCACGCAAGGGCGCACGCTAAGGGGCGGGGCCGGTCCGTAAGAGGCGCGCAAGGGCGCGCGGGGCAGCGAGTGCGCGGGGCCTAACGGGGCACGCAAGGGCGCGCGGGGCAGGTGACGCGCGTGGTGCTGCGCGGGTCGCACGCTAGGGCGTACGAGGTGAGCGGGGCCGATCGCACGGGGCACGCTAGGGCGTGCGGGCTAGGCGGGGCCGATCGCGAGATGCGCGCTAGGGCGCGCGATAGTCAGGGAGAGAGTGAGGCGCTCGAGGGCGCGACTATGCGAGGCGCGCTAGGGTGCGAATAAGCGGAAACGGTGGGCCCATATCATTCGGTCCTAGGTTACGACCTAGGCTCGCGATACCATGTTAGAATCTAAGAACGAACGAGGAGGATGAACTAGGAAGAGAATGGAGTACAAGTACCACAAACCTAGAGTAGTGTACCCCCTAGAAGGCTAACCCACTATAGCCTACACAAATATAACAAGTATAATGTTTGACAGGCTCCACCCAAGTCGACCAACTCCCGTTGACACCAACTACATGGTTAACTAACGCAGTTACTCTTGGTACCAACCATATGTGTAAGTAACGCACCTACTCTTTGTACCAACCATATGAGTAAGTATCGCACATAATTTTGGAACCAACACATGGTTAGGTAACGCACTTACTCTTGGTACCAACCATATGGGTAAATAATCCACTTACTGTTGGTACCAACCATGTAGGTAAGTAACGCACTTACTCTTGGTACCAACCATATGGGTAATTAATGCACTTACTCTTGGTACCAACCATGCGGGTAAGTAACGCACATACTGTTAGTAGCAACCATATGGATAAGTAGCATCCATACTCTCAGTACCAACCATATGGGTAAACGCACTTACTCTTGGTGCCAACCTTATGGTTAAATATCGCACTTAATCTTGGTACCAACCATATGATTAAGTTTTGCACTTAATCTTGGTACCAACCACATGGTTAAGTAACGCACATAAACTTGGTACCAACCACATGGTGAAGTAATTCACTTACTCTTGGTAACAACCATGGGTAAGTAACGCACTTAATCTTGGTATCAACCACATGGTTAAGTAACGCTCTTACTCTTGGTACCATTACGTGGTTAAGTAACGCACTTACTCTTTGTACCAACCATATGGGTAAGTAACGCACTTGGTACCAACCACATGGGTGAGTAACGCACCTACTCTTCGTACCAACCATATGGGTAACTAACGCACTTAATCTTGGTAACAACCATATGGATAAAGAACGCACTTACTCTTGATACCAACCATATGGGTTAGTAACGCACTTACACTTGGTACCAACCGTACGGGTAAGTATCGCACTTAATCTTGGTACAAACCATATGGTTAAGTAACGCACTTATTCTTGCTACCAACCATATGGGTAAGTAACGCACTAACTCTTGGTACCAACCATATGGTTAAATAACGCACATACTCTTGGTACCAACAATGTGATTAAGTATCGCACTTACCCTTGGTGCCAACCATATGATTAAATTACGCACTTAGTCTTGGTACCATCCATATGGTTAAGTGTCGCACTTAATTTTGGTACCAACTATGTGGTTAAGTAACGCACTTACTCTTGGTACCAACCACATGGTTAAGTAACGCACTTACACTTGGTGCCAACCATATGGGTAAGTAACGCACTTACTATTGGTATCAACCATATGGGTAAGTAACGCACATCATCTTGGTACCAACCACATGGTGAAGTAACGCACTTACTCTTGGTGTCAACCATATGGTTAAATAACACTCTTTATTTTGGTACCAACCATATGGTTATGTAACGCACTCACTCTTGGTACCAATCATGTGGGTAAGTAACACACTTATTCTTAGTACTAACCATATGGTAAGTATTGCACTTAATCTTGGTACCAACCACATGGTTAAGTAACGCACTTACCCTTGGTTCCAACCATATGGATAAGAATCGCATTTAATATTGGTACCAACTACATGGTTAAGTAACGCATCTAATCTTGGTACCAACCATGGTTAAGTGCCACACTTACTGTTGGTACCTTCCACATGGTTAAGTAATGCATTTACTTTTGTTACCAACCATTTGGGTAAGTAACGCACTTACTCTTGGTACCAACCATACAGGTAAGTAACGCACTTACTGCGGAGATAACTACTACAACGGGAGCTAGAACACTAGGCACGGGTGCTCGTGTGATCTCTGCGTTCGTTCACTTAGTCGTTTCCTTGTGCACACATTGCTTGCTAGTTCACGGAGAAATTGGCAAGAGTTTCACTAGGAAAACATGACAACTACGGTCGCAACAACATTGGCATGCAAGACTACATCAAAGCTAGCAAGGCTGCTGGTCGACCTCCAGCGCAGCACGGTCGACCGCGTGCCAGCAGGACTTGGTCGACCGCACTCCAGCAGAGCAAAGTCGCGGCTTGCCAACGTTGCATGTCCACGGTGTGCCAACGCTGCAGCAAGTCGGCGGCACAGCGTTGCACGCGCAAGATAACGGTGCACCTGCTTCGCAGATGCATTCAGCTGGTTGGTGCTCCATGCCTCGTCACGAGCACAGCGCGGACGCCTGGCAGAGTCTACGCCAGCGACTGCGCCACCGGCCACGTCGACCTCGGGATAACACCCCCGACGTCGGCCTCACAGAACCACCCCTGGTGACCTTTGCACGCGTCCGCAAAAGTCCGTCGCCCGGGTATCCCGGTCGACCGGGCAACCAGGTCGATGCCGCCAGGTCGTCGTCCTCCCTGGTCGGCGTCCCCTCGTCGACCACTTCGGGGCCAGGCCGCTGACTTCGCCAAGTCGTCGGCCACCCAAAGTAGGCGCCCTCCACCCCGGCGCCCTGCTGCTCGACGCCCAGCTGCTCGACGTCCTACTCGACGCCCTTCAGCTTGGCGTCCCCAGCCTCCCCTGTCGAGGTCGACGTCGGCTCCCCCCTTCATCAACCACCAGTCCTGGTCGACCACCAGGTCGACAACACTCCTGGTCGACCAGCAATCTGGTCAGCCAGCCACCCAAGTCGGCTGCTCCAAGTCAGTGTCGCCAAATCGACGCCCGTGCAGTGGCCCCCGTGCAGGTCGACCAGCCCTGTCGACCAGCTCGCCCACTGCTTCAGGTCGGCTGCTCCCCTCACACCCGACCACTAAGTCGACCCCGCGCAAGCGAGGACGGGGCCTCACAACGACTCCCGTTGACACTCCCCTGCCGTGTTCACGCTTGGGCCCCTAGCCTACACGGCAGCACTTCCCGGAGAATAGCTCATCGGCGTGCACCCAACACAAGGTACGCCGGTCACCGCACCAGCCAAGAGGGCATGGCACCTACTGCTGCGTCTTTGTCGCCGTCGCCCTCGTCGGCCAAGCGCACTTGGCCGATTGCGACGGAGCACCGGTTGAAGGCCGGATAGTGCAGTGCTTTTGTCAGGAAGTCGGCCGGCTGCTCAGCGGTAGGGATGTAATTCAGCGCTTCACCATGTGCTGCAACCAGGCCTGTCGCCTCTCCATGTGCTTGAGGTTGCCCGTCAACCCCATGCCCTCGGCGACCGTGATGGCCGAATCGTTGTCCACTCGGAGTACAGTCGGCTTCCCAACATCCAGCGGCCGGAACTCTGCGAGGAGGAAGCGAAGGCGGTGTTCTTCCTAGCCAGCTTCCGTGGCCGCCACGTACTCCGACTCGGTCGACGACAGTGTCGCGCACTTGATGCGCTGGCTCAACCAAGAGACTGCGGCCCCTCCGTAGACGAACACTTAGCCTCCCGTGCTCGTTCGGTTCTGTTTGTTGCCGGCGTCGTCGGCGTCCACGTAGCCGACCAACTCCAGCGTCTTAGGTCCACCGCCGAACTCCAGGGCGGTGTCACGCTTGTTGGTGAGGTAGGCGAGGCAGCGGTCGACCTCGCGCCAGTGCTGGTCGCTCCTCACCGTGAGGCCGCTCCCCAGCTTGCTGCAGGCGAAGGCGATGTCCGGTCTCGTCGTCGTTGTCGCGAACTGCAGCGAGCCGACCTTCTGCCGGTACACCTCCTACTGGCGCTCCTGCGCCTGCTCGTCGTCGAAGGTGAGCTCGGCGTAGGCGTCGACCGAAACCGGCGTCTTTGGGGTGCGCCCGGTCTGCTCCTCGTCGATGAAGCGCCTACGCAGCTTGTCGGCGTAAACTTGCTGGTGCAGCCACAGCTTCCCCGCCGACCTGTCGCGCACGATCTCCAGCCCGAGGTACTTCTGTACCGGCGAGATCTGGCGCAGCTCGAAGGCGGCCTCCTTCAGCATCTCGGCACTACTGCTGGTGGCAAGCAGGTCGTCGACGTAGACCAGCACCCAGCAGGCCACCTTGTCGTCGCCGACCTTGAAGTACATAGCCTCGTCGACTTGGCTCTTCTTCCACCCGGTGCCGACCAGCACGTCGTTGAGCGCCAAGTACCACAGCAGCGGCGACTGCTTCAGCCCGTACATGCTCTTCAGCAGCTTGCGCACCCGGCCGGTACCGTCGTTGAAGTTGCACCCGGTACTGCACCCGGTCGAGCTTGCTCTGCAGGAAGGCAATCTCATGTCAAGCTGCATCAGGTTGAGGTTGAGGACGGCGACGATGCTGAGGAAAATCCTCAGCGTGACGTAGCTGCCCACCGGTGCGAACGTCTCGCTGTAGTCGGCACCGTACACTTGCGTGAAGCCCTTCACGACCAGCCTTGCCTTCACGCGCTCGACGGTGTCGTCGATTTGGTATTTCGTCGTCAACACCCACCGGTTCTTCATGATGTTTACTCCCGGCGGTCGTTCGACCAGCTCAACGTGCCCATGTTGTTGAGGCTGCGGATCTCCTCTTCCATGGCGGCCTTCACCGCCTTGCCCTTCCAGCTCGCCAACGCCTCCTTCACCGTCATCGTCGAGATATCCCAACGGTGCTCGAAATCGGCATGCATGTCGGGGTCAAGCTGCGGAAACTCTTCATCCTCCTCGGCATCATCGTACGCCAGGTCATCATTGTCCACGTCGTACACCGTGATGAAGGCAGCGGGGACGAAGAAGTCAGGCGGCCTCCGAAGCCGGCCCGTACGTCGTGGTCCACCCTGGACTTCCACCACGTCGCTCTCGGTGGACTCCTTGGCGTCCCCTCCATCGTCTCCGGCTTCGCTGCCCTCAGCGTCCTGCTCCACCACGATCGGCGTTCCGGCCGACTTCTCTCCTGCGGTCGGCTCCCCTGCCGACTGTCCAGTCGCCGACTGCTCCGTGGTCGGCGACTGCTCCGTGGTCGGCTTCACCGCTGCCCGCTCCCCTGTCACCTGTTGCTTTGCGCTGCCTCCGCTGGTTGCACCTCTTCGGCCTGCTCCTGCTCTGCCGGTGTCGACTTCACACTCCCGTCGACTTGCTGGACGTCACGTCGGCCACCGGCGATGCTCTTGGCCGGCTCCACAGGCGACGCCCTACTGCTCTCCTCATCGCCGGAGGCCGACGCCGGAGGCAGCCCACGCAAGTCGGCCATGAGGGGAGGGGCAGGAGGGGCAGGGGAGGGGGAGGGGGAGGGTACATCCTCGACGTCCTCGGCAGCAGGCTCACCGACCTCGGCGAACAAAGGGAGTGTTGTCGTCGAGGTGTTCGTCGGCGGGGTGGTCGGCGTCCGCCCCAACGCCGGCCCGTGCTCCGACTTCCACACCTCCAGCGACATGTTCCCGTAGGACACCACGTCCGACGTGGTGGCCACCCAGTTGTCGGCGATGTTGAGGAGCTCCCAGCCCTTTCTCTCCTCCGACACACCGAGATGAAGGCCCCACTTGGCCTTCGGTTTCAGCTTCCCACCTCACTTCTGTCACCGTCGCCGACCTTGAAGTACATAGCCTCCCGTCTCCCGTCACCAAGACGAGCAACATCCCGTCGCCATCCGCCTGCAGCTTCACGCCGTTCTCCTTCAGCTGGCCGGCCGACAGCAGGTTCGTTCGTACGCCCGGGACGTAGAGCACGTCGGGGATGAGCACCTGCTTCCCTGCCTCCCCTTGCAGAGCAACAGTGCCTCGACCCTGGACGTCCTGCAGCGCCCCATTGAAGCCGCGCGTGTGCTTGACGTCACCGCTCGGCTGCAGGTCGACGAAGACCTCCTTCGTCCCCATCAGGTGGTGGGAGCAGCCGCTATCGAGCAGGACCACCGACGGGTTCGCCTGCATAGCGGCCGCCATCACCTGGAAGTCCTCGCCGGCCTCTGGCGCCAGCGAGACAGTCGGCTCCACGACGCCGCCTTGTCGTCCCGCCCCTTGCCGCCAACAGAGGAGTCGGCATCCTTTGCCGAGGTCGACGTGGTCGAATGCGTCTCCTGGCGCGGCCTGTTTCCTCCTCGACGGGGACGACGGCTGCCGGACCTCCCGCGGCCTCCCTTGGCGTCGTCATCGTCGGAGTCACTGCGGTCGGGGCACTCGAAGGAGAGGTGGTCGGGGCTGTGGCATATCCAGCATTCGTGACGCCGACTTCCTCCTCCTCGACCGCCGCAAGTAGCCGACTTCTGCTTGTCGGTGTCCTTCGCCGGCTTCCACCCGCTGCTACCACCGCCGCCAGACTGCCCACGATGCCCCGGTCGACCACCTTGCCAGGAGCTCCAGGAGCCAGGAGCTCCTGGGATTGCTCAGCCTCCTGCAGGATGTATGAGGTCAAGGTGTCCTCGTTGAGCGTCGCCCGCATGCTCGGCGCCATTCACAGCCGCTTCAGTAGGTTTAGCTGCTCGGGAGTCCCTCCATGATGTGCGTGACGTACGAAGCCGTCGAGTACTGCGCGCCGGCCATTCTTATGGTGGCGAGAATTCGCCGGGCTCGGTTGCAGTAGTCGGTCGCAGTCTCCTCGTCGCCCATATGCAGATGCATCAGCTGCCCCTCAAGCTGGGCGATGAACAAGTCGTCGGTGACTTGGTTAGTCGACTCGATGAAATGCCACGCCCGGTGGCCGGCGTCGAGGTACTCCCTGCACGACTTCAAGGCGATCTGCACGCCCAGGGAGCAGCACCTAGATCACCGTGTAGGTCATCAGCTGCACGGCGCGAAACGCCGCTCGCAAGTCGGGGTAGTGCTCCTCCGGCGTCGCCACGGTGCCACGGGCGAAGCCGATCAGCCCGGCCATCTGCATCTGTTGCTCGATGGCTTCCTTCCAGGTGAGAATGTCGGGTCGACCGACCAGCGGGGGGGTGACCAAGATCCTGTCCGGCGTAAACTTGAAGTAGTTGTAGCTCGGTGCAATCCCGCCCGCTGTCACATGGGTCGCCGACATCGGCGACAATCTACTTCGTCGACCTCCAAGGTCGCTTTGCGAAGAGCCTGCAGCCGCCAACGACCACATCCCTCGCACCTAAACGCCGCCGACTTCATCGGCGTGAATCACACCTCGCTGCCTCGACGTGCCTCCCGCACTGCTGCCGACTTAGCCACCACCGGCGTTGATGCCCACATCGATGCCGCCTTGAGTGTTCACCGGTCGAGGAGACGCAGGCCGAGCAGGAGGGTGCTCCGTCGCCCACACAGCGCGGATGCCAGCCTCAACGACCGCCCAGGGCAGGTCACCATACTCGTTCGCCTCGTGACGTCTCCTCGCGTTCTCCAGCCGTGCCTTCAAGGTGTCTACCACACCCGTGTCACCTACACCAACCATGGTGACGCTCGCACAGCTGCCGGCCTACGAACACAATAGGTTATTGACCACTACGTCGACCTGACTGAAAGGTAAGTCGTGTGTCGTCCACGCTCACCGCACCATGCGGAGATAACTATTACAACGGGAGCTAGACTACGGGCTAGGCACGGTTGCTCGTGTGATCTCTGCTTTCGTTCACTTAGTCGTTTCCTTGTGCACACACTGCTTGCCAGTTCACGGGGAAATTGGCAAGAGTTTTACTAGGAAAACATGACAACAATGGTCGCAACAACATTGGCATGCAAGACTACATCAAAGCTAGCAAGGCTGCTGGTCGACCTCCAGCGCAGCACGGTCGACCGCGTGCCAGCAGGACTTGGTCGACCGCACTCCAGCTGAGCAAAGTCGCGGCTTGCCAACGTTGCATGTCCACGGTGTGCCAACGCTGCAGCAAGTCGGCGGCACAGCGTTGCACCCGCAGGACAACGGTGCACCTGCTTCGCAGATGCATTCAGCTGGTTGGTACTCCACGCCTCGTCACGAGCACAGCACGGACGCCTGGCAGAGTCTACGCCAGCGACTGCGCCACCGGCCACGTCGACCTCGGGATAACACCCCCGAGGTCGGCCTCGCAGAACCACCCCTGGCGACCTTCGCACGCTTCCGCAGCAGTCCGTCGCCCGGGTATCCCGGTCGACCGGGCAACCAGGTCAATGCAGTCAGGTCAGTGTCCCCAGCCTCCCCTGTCGAGGTCGACGTCTGCTCTTCCCTTCGTCAACCACCAGTCCTGGTCGACCACCAGTTCGACAACACTCCTGGTCGACCTGCAATCTGGTCAGCCGGCCGCCCAAGTCGGCTGCTCCAAGTCAGTGTCGCCAAATCGACGCCCGTGCAGTGACCCCTGTGCAGGTCGACCAGCCCTGTCGACCAGCTCGCCGACTGCTGAAGGTCGGCTGCTCCCCTCACACCCGACCACTAAGTCGACCCCGCCCAAACGAGGACGGTGTCAACGGGAGTTATGGTTGGCCCCGTCCTTGCTTGGGCAGAGCCTACCTCGTGGTCGGGTGTGCGGGAAGTGCAGCCGACCTGCAGCAGTGGGCAACGCCGTCTTGGGCGAGCTGGTCGACAGGTTTGGTCGATCTGCACGGGGCCACTGCAGAGCCGGCGACTTTGGGAGCCGGCGGCCGACTTCAACCTGATGGTCGACGAGGAGGACGTCGACCTGGATGGGGCGCCGACCTCAAGAGGGCGCGCGCCGACTTCGGGAGGTCGACTTGGGAGGTCGACCTGACAAGGCGTCGACTTGGTGACGCCGACCTGGAGAAACCGACTATGAGTGGTCGGATGACAGATGTGCTGGTCGACATGGAGCTGGTCGACCAGGAGTGTCGTCGACCTGGAGCTGGTCGACCAAGGGTGTGGTCGACCTGACGAGGTCGACAGGTGGTGGTCGTCGACCAGGACGGTCGACGGGCACGAAGAGGGGAGTCGCCGACTTGGGGGCGCCGACCTGGGGAGTGGCCGACTTGGTGAAGTTGGCTTGTGGTCGTCGACTTGGGTAGTCGACGAGCACATACAACTTCTGGTTGACTTTCCCCGAAGAAGTCGACGCCGACCTGGTGGTTTCCAGGTCGGCCAAGTTACCCGGGCGACGAAGTTCTGCGGAGGCACGCGACAGTCGCCCAGGTGTTAGTGGAGAGGCCGACTTCGGTGTGGTATCCCGAGGTCGACGTGGCTGATCAGATGCACTCGTCAGCGCCAGGTTGATTTGGTCGGTGCGTTGTGCAAGTGACAAGGCACGGCGCGCCAATCATCTGCGAGCACGTACGAAGCAGGTGCGCTGCTGTTCCGCGGATGCAACGTTGGCACGCCGTCGACCTGCGACGTTGGCACGCCGTCGACTTGCAGTGTTGGCATGCCGCGACTTTGCACTGCTGGAGCGCGGTCGACCATACTGCGCTGGCAGTCGACCTGCTTGCATGCTAGCTCTGATGTAGTCTTGTCTTGCCAACTCGATTGTATCATTATTTTGATCTCTTTTCATAGTGAAACTCTTGCCAACTTTCCCCGTGGACTAGCAAGCAGTGAGAACACCAGGAAACTACTAAGGAACGAACGCAGAGATCACTCTAGCCCCATACCTAGCCCGTAGTCTAGCTCCCGTTGATAGAGTTATCCCTGCAGACGGGGCCTCACAACGACTCCGGTTGACACTTACTCTTGGTACCAACCATTTGGGTAAGTACTTTTGTTACCGACAACACGGATATGTAACGCGCATACGCTTGGTACCATCTATATAGCTAAGTAACGCGCTTACTCTTGGTACTAACCATATGGGTAATAAACGCGCATACTCTTGGTACCAACCATATGGATAAGTAACGCTCATACTCTTGGTACAAACCATATGGGTAAGTAACGCACTTATTCTTTGTAACCAACCATATGAGTAAGTATCGCACTTTATCTTGGTACCAACCATATATTAAAGTAACGCACTGACTCTTGGTCCCAACCATATGGGTAAGTAACACACTTAAACTTGGTACCAACCACATGGGAAAAAAACGCACTTACTTCTGGTACCAACCATATAGGTAAGTAACGCACTTGCTCTTTGTACCAACCATATGGGTAAGTATCGCACTAAAACTGGTACCAACCATATGGGTAAGTATCGCACCTACTCTTGGTACCATCCATATGATAAAGTAACACACGCACTCTTGGTACCATCCATATATGTAAGTAACGCACTTATCTTGGTACCAACCACATGGTTAAGTAACGCACTTACTATTGGTATCAACCATATGGGTAGGTAATGCTCATAACCTTAGTACCAACCACATGGTTCAGTAATGCACTTACTCTTGGTGTCAACCATATGGGTAAGCAACGCACTAAATGTTAGTACCAACCATATGGTTAAGTATCCCACTAAATCTTGGTACCAACCACATGGTTAACTAACGCACATACTTTTGGTACCAACCACATAGGAAAAAACGTACTTAATCTTGGTACCAACCACATGGGAAAGTAACGTACTTAATCTTGGTACCAACCACATGGTTAGGTAACGCAATTACTCATAGAACCAAGCATATAGGTAGGTAACGTCTTTACTCCTGGTACCAACCACATGGATAAGTAACACGCATACGCTTGGTACCATGCATATGGTTACGTAACGCACTTACTATTTGTACCAACCTTATGGGTAATTAACGCACATACTCTTTGTACGAACCATATGGGTAAGTAACGAACTTATTCTGGGTACCAACCATATAGATAAGTAACGCGCATACTCTTGGTACCAACCATATGGATACGTAACGCGCATACTCTTGGTACCAACCATATGCGTAAGTAAGGCACTTACTATTGGTACCAACCATATGGGTAAGTAACGCACTTACTCTTCGTACCAACCATGTTGATAAGTACCGCACTTAGACTTGGTACCAACCACATAGTTAAGTAACGCACTTGCTCTTGGTTCCAACCATATGGGTAAGTAACGCACTTGCTATTCGTATCAACCATATGGGTAAGTAACGCACTCAATCTTGGTACCAGCCACATGGTTAAGTAACGCGCTTGGTGCCAACCATATGGTTAAATAACACACTTAATCTTGGTACCAACCATATGGTTAAATATCGCACTTACTCTGGTTACCAACCATACGGGTAAGTAACGAACTTACTGTTGGTACCAACCATATGGGTAACCACAAGGTTAATTATAGCACTTACTTCCGGGACCAACCGTATGGGTAAGTAACACACTTATTTTTGGTACCAACCATATGGCTATGTAACGCAATTACTCTTGGTACCAACTATATGGGTAAGTAACGCACTTAATCTAGGTACCAACCACATGGTTAAGTAACGCACTTACTCTTCGTACCAACTATATTGGGAAGTAACGCAGATATTTTTAGCACCAACCATGTGGATAAGTAACGCACTTAATTTTGGTACCAACCAGATGGTTAAGTAACGCACTTACTCTTGGTACCAACCCTATGGGTAAGTAACGAACTGACTCTTAGTACTAACCATGTGGGTAAGTAACGCACTTAATCTTGGTACCAACCATATGGTTACGTAATGCACTTACTCTTGGTACCAACCATGTGGGTAAATACTTTTGTTACCAACAACATGGATATGTAACGCACATACGCTTGGTACCATCCATATGGGAAATTAACGTGCATACTCTTGGTACCAACCATATGGGTAAGTATCGCACTTATTCTTAATACCAACCATATGAGTAAGCATCGCACTTAATCTTGGTACCAACCACAAGGTTAAGTACCGCACTTATCCTTGGTACCAACCATATTTGTAAGTAACGCAGTTAATCTTGGTACCAACCACATGGTTAAGTAACGCACTTACTGTTGGTACCAACCATTTGGGTGAGTAACGCACTTAATTTTGGTACCAACCATATGGGTAAGTAACGCACTTACTCTTCGTACAAACCATATTAGTAAGTATTACACTTACTCTTGGTACTAACCATATGGATAAGTAACGCACTTACTCTTGGTACCACATACAGGTAGGAAACGCACTTACTCTTTGTACCATCCATATGGGTAAGTAACGCACTTCAACTTGGCACCAACGACATGGTTAAGTAACGCACTTGCTCTTGGTTCCAACCAAATGGGTAAGTAACGCTCTTACTATTCGTATCAACCATATGGGTAAGTTGTTGGTGTAAGGGCCTAATAAACTCAAGCGACTAAGACTTAATCAAACTTAAATCCTCTCCTCGGGGTCACCTCCAAGGGTCCTTGGGTGCCTGGTACAAGACCAGCCCCTATCCTCAGGTCCGAGTTTGTAGAGAGAGGAGTCAAGAATGACACAGCCAAAATAGCAAGAGCACCTTGAACGTCGTGCATCGTATCGTACAGACCGTTGATCGGATTAAGCTGAGATTTTGCTATATCGAAGTTCACTCCAAGAGCTTAAAAATAAGCCAAGTTGCCTCCCAGAAAGTCCTGCCATTGCAGAGTTATGGCTCGGAGAGCGTTTGCCTAGCAATAAAGTTCTAGCGTACTAGCGTTGACTCGGTAGCATTCCGCCGTCGAACCAAATAGAAACGATATTCCAGCAAGGATGGAATTCGCTTGAATCAATCTTTACTATATCCAGGTACAAACAGAGAAGGAATAAATGGCCCTGGCCCTTCCTTGCCGCTCACTTGGGGAATCATCCCTCCTTCACTGATTTCTTCCCTCGTGCTTTTTCTCCATTTTTTTGTCCATCCCAGGTGGATGTGGACGCCAATCCGATGCTGAAGAAGAGGTTCGGTGTCGGCTCCGAGCCTGTCCTCAAGCTCTTCTGAGACCGGGCCATGTTCTCCTTCCCCCAGGCCTCTCCTCTGAGCTTGATCAGCAGACATGGGATGGGTGTCGGACTCGATGACACAAGAGATGAAGGGGATGATGAGTTCGAAGGGGAGGGGTATGCAGCAGCAGCAGGAGGAGCAGAAGGAGCAGGAGCAGCAGCAGGAGAAGAGGGGGATTTAGCGGCGGTGTTGCGGCGGTTTGTGCGGGGAAGCTACTAGGAGGTGGGGGAGGAGAAAGTGCCGGGAGAGCCGTCAGCCATGGATGGGATTGTTGACCTGCTGGCCGGAGCGTGGGAACACTGCCACGCATTCATGCGGGTGAGTTCTGAGTAGTGGAGATGGGGATGGGTGGAAGCGGTTACAAGGAGGTGGGGAGCAGAAGGTGCCGGGCGAGCCGTCAGCCATGGATGGGATTGTTGACTTGCTTGCCGGCGCGTGGGAGCAGTATCGCGTGTTCATGCGGGTGAGTGGCTATGGCTTGGGGAGGAAGAGACGTGCATGGAACTGCTGATTGTGACTGAAGGTGCCAGGCGAGCCGACAGCCATGGATGGAATTGTTGCCTTGCTGGCCGGGGCGTGGGAGCAGTACCACTCGTTCATGCGGGTGAGTGATGGGTTTCCTCAGTGGTGGGGATGGGGATGGGGATGGGGATGGGCATGGGCTTGCTAGCTAGGGCGTTCATGCAGATACAGACAAACAACAATCAAGTAAACTGAACCGCAAAGCTTCCATCTTGAGTTCCTTTGCAAGCTCGTCCTTTCTGCTTGCACTGTTCATAGCGCGCACAACGTTGTCCCGAAGCGCACATTGCGCGAGTACCTGCAAATGCATCAAGCAAAATTTCTGAAATAAAACAAACACACGAACATTCCATTCAGACCCAAGTGCATTTGCACACGCATACTCGTACAAAACAGACGGCAAGATGTTGTGCAATATGAATTTGCACCCAACACACTCCCCTTCAGCCTGCCGGCTGCATCCCCATCATTCTATGCTAGTTCATGCTTATTCCACTCATGCGTTCGTTCACTTAGTCGTTTTTTTGTGCACACACTACTTGCCAGTTCACAGGGAATTTGGCAAGAGTTTCACTTGGAAAACATGAAAACAATGGTCGCAACAACATTGGCATGCAAGACTACATCAAAGCTAGCAAGGCTGCTGGTCGACCTCCAGCGCAGCACGGTCGACCGCGTGCCAGCAGGACTTGGTCGACCGCACTCCAGCTGAGCAAAGTCGCGGCTTGCCAACGTTGCATGTCCACGGTGTGCCAATTCTGCAGCAAGTCGGCGGCACAGCGTTGCACCCGCAGGACAATGGTGCACCTGCTTCGTAGATGCATTCAGCTGGTTGGTGCTCCACGCCTCGTCATGAGCACAGCACGGACGTCTGGCAGACTCCACGCCAGCGACTGCGCCACCGGCCACGTCGACCTCGGGATAACACCCCCGAGGTCGGCCTCGCAGATTCACCCCCGGCGACCTTCGTACGCTTCCGCAGCAATCCGTCGCCAGGGTATCCCGGTCGACCGGGCAACCAGGTCAATGCCGTCAGGTCGGCGTCCTCCCTGGTCGGCGTCCCCTCGTCGACCACTTCGGGGCCAGGCTGCCGACTTCGCCAAGTCGTCGGCCACCCAAGGTAGGCGCCCTCCACTTCGGCGCCCTACTGCTCGACGCCCAGCTGCTCGACGTCCTACTCGACGCCCTTCAGCTCGGCGTCCCCAGCCTCCCCTGTCGAGGTCGACGTCGGCTCCCCCCTTCATCAACCACCAGTCCTGGTCGACCACCAGGTCGACAACACTCCTGGTCGACCAGCAATCTGGTCAGCCGGCCACCCAAGTCGGCTGCTCCAAGTCAGTGTTGCCAAATCGACGCCCGAGCAGTGACCCCTGTGCAGGTCGACCAGCCCTGTCGACCAGCTCGCCCACTGCTGCAGGTCGGCTGCTCCCCTCACACCCGACCACTAAGTTGACCCCGCCCAAACGAGGTCGGTGTCAACGGGAGTTATGGTTCGCCCCGTTCTCGCTTGGGCAGAGCCTACCTCGTGGTCGGGTGTGCGGGAAGTGCAGCCGACCTGCAGCAGTGGGCAACGCCGTCTTGGGCGAGCTGGTCGACAGGTTTGGCCGACCTGCACGGGGCCAATGCAGAGCCGCCGACTTTGGGAGCTGGCGGCCGACTTCAACCTGATGGTCGACGAGGAGGACGCTCCTCGTCAACCTGGATGGGGCGCCGACTTCAAGAGGGCGCCGACTTCGGGAGGTCGACTTGGGAGGTCGACCTGACAAGGCGTCGACTTGGTGACGCCGACCTGGAGAAACCGACTATGGGTGGTCGGATGACAGATGTGCTGGTCGACATGGAGCTGGTCGACCAAGAGAGTCGTCGTCCTGGAGCTGGTCGACCAAGGGTGTGGTCGACCTGACGAGGTCGACATGTGGTGGTCGTCGACCAGGACGGTCGACGGGCACGAAGAGGGGAGGCGCCGACTTGGGGGCGCCGACCTGGAGAGTGGCCGACTTGGTGAAGTTGGCTTGTGGTCGTCGACTTGGGTAGTCGACGAGCACATACAACTTCTGGTCGACTTTTCCCGAAGAAGTCGACGCCGACCTGGTGGTTTCCAGGTCGGCCAAGTTACCCGGGCGACGAAGTTCTGCGGAGGCACGCGACAGTCGCCCAGGTGTTAGTGGAGAGGCCGACCTTGGTGTGGTATCACGAGGTCGACGTGGCTGATCAGATGCACTCGTCAGCGCCAGGTTGATTTGGTGTGTGCGCTGTGCAAGTGACAAGGCACGGCGCGCCAATCATCTGCGAGCACGTACGAAGCCGGTGCGCTGCTGTTCCGCGCATGCAACGTTGGCACGCCGTCGACCTGCGACGTTGGCACGCCGTCGACTTGCAGTGTTGGCAAGCCGCGACTTTGCACTGCTGGAGCAAGGTCGACCATACTGCGCTGGCAGTCGACCTGCTTGCATGCTAGCTCTGATGTAGTCTTGTCTTGCCAACTCGATTGTATCATTGTTGTGATCTCTTTTCATAGTGAAACTCTTGCCAACTTTCCCCATGGACTAGTAAGCAGTGAGAACACCAAGAAACTAATAAGGAACGAACTCAGACATCACTCTAGCCCCATACCTAGCCCGTAGTCTAGCTCCCGTTAATATAGTTATCCCTGCAGACGGGGCCTCACAACGACTCCCGTTGACACTTCCACTTGGTACCAACCATTTGGGTAAGTACTTTTGTTACCGACAACACGGATATGTAACGCGCATACGCTTTGTACCATCTATATAGTTAAGTAACGCGCTTACTTTTGGTACTAAACATATGGGTAATTAACGCGCATATTCGTGGTACCACCCATATGGATAAGTAATGCTCATATTCTTGGTACAAACCATATGGGTAAGTAACGCACTTACTCTTTGTAACCAACCATATGAGTAAGTATCGCACTTATTCTTGGTACCAACCATATATTAAAGTAACGCACTGACTCTTGGTCCCAACCATATAGGTAAGTAACACACTTAAACTTGGTACCAACCACATGGGAAAAAAACGCACTTACTTCTGGTACCAACCATATAGGTAAGTAACGCACTTGCTCTTTGTACCAACCATATGGGTAAGTATCACACTTAAACTGGTACCAACCATATGGGTAAGTATCGCACCTACTCTTGGTACCATCCATATGATAAACCACGCACTCTTGGTACCAACCATATGTGTAAGTAACGCACTTAACTTGGTACCAACCACATGGTCAAGTAACGCACTTACTATTGGTATCAACCATATGGGTAGGTAACGCTCATAACCTTAGTACCAACCACATGGTTCAGTAATGCACTTACTCTTGGTGTCAACCATATGGGTAAGTAACGCACTAAATGTTAGTACCAACCATATGGTTAAGTATCCCACTGAATCTTGGTACCAACCACATGGTTAACTAACGCACATACTCTTGGTACCAACCACATAAGAAACGTACTTACTCTTTGTACCAACCACAAGGGAAAGTAACGTACTTAATCTTGGTACCAACCACATGGTTAGGTAACGCAATTACTCATAGAACCAAGCACATAGGTAAGTAACGCCCTTACTCTTGGTACCAAGCACATGGATAAGTAACACGCATACGCTTGGTACCATGCATATGGTTAACTAACGCACTTACTAGCAACCACAAGGTTAAGTATAGCTCTTACTCCTGGTACCAACCGTATGGGTAAGTAACGCACTTATTTTTGTACCAACCATATGGATATGTAACGCACTTACTCTTGGTACCAACCATATGGCTATGTAACGCACTTACTCTTGGTACCAACCATATGGGTAAGTAACGGACTTAATCTAGGTACCAACCACATGGTTAAGTAACGCACTTACTCTTCGTACCAACCATATTAATAAGTAACGCAGATATTTTTAGCACCAACCATGTGGGTATGTAACGCACTTAATCTTGGTACCAACCACATAGTTAAGTAACGTACTTACTCTTGGTACCAACCCTATGTGTAAGTAACGTACTTACTCTTGGTACCAACCCTATGTGTAAGTAACGCACTTACTCTTGGTACCAACCACATGGTTAAGTAACGCATTTACTCTTGGTACCAACCATTTGGGCCAGTAATGCACTTACCCTTGGTACCAACCATGTGGGTAAGTAACGCCTTTATCTTATTACCAACCATATGGGTATGTAGAGCACACCAACCATATGGGTAAGTAACGCACTCTCTTTTGGTGCCAACCATATGGTACCATAACGCACTCAATCTTGGAACCAACCATATGGTTAAGTAACGCACTTACTCTTGGTACCAACCATATAGATAAGTAACGCACTTACTATTGGTATCAACCATATGGGTAAGTATCGCACTTCGTCTTGGTACCAACCATATGGTTAAGTAACACACTTAGTCTTGGTACCAACCATATGGTTTAATAACACTCTTAAGCTTGGTACCAACTATATGGTTAAGTATCGCATTTAATCTTGGTACCAACAACATAGTTAGGTAACGCACTTTATTTTGGTAGCAACCACAAGGTTAAGTATAACACTTACTCCTGGTACCAACCGTATGGGTAAGTAACGCACTTATTTTTGTTACCAACCATATGGCTATGTAACGCACTTACTCTTGGTACCAACCATCTGGTTAAGTAATACAATTACTTTTGGTACCAGCCATATAGGTAAGTAACGCACTTAATCAACGTACCAACCACATAGTTAAGTAACGCACTTACTCTTGGTACCAATCATATAGGTAGGTAACGCAGATATTCTTGGCACGAACCTTGTGGGTAAGTAACGCGCTTAATCTTGGTACCAACCATATGTTAAGTAACGTATTTACTCTTGGTACCAACCATACGGATAAGCAACGCACTTACTCTTTTTACAAATCATATGAGTAAGGATCGCACTTACTCTTATTACCAACCATATGGGTGAGTAGCGCACACCAACCATATAAGTAAGTAACGCCTTTTCTATTGGTACCAACCATATAGATAAACAATGCACTTACTCTTGGTACCAACCAGATGGGTAAGTAACGCACCTACTCTTCATACCAACCATATTGGTACGTAACGCACTTACTCCTGGTACCAACCACATGGTCAAGTAACGCATTTAATCTTGCTACCAACCATTTGGTTAAGTATCGCACATAATCATGGTACCAACCATGTGGATAAGTAACGCACTTACTCTTTATACCAAACATATGGGTAAGTATCGCACTAACTCTTGGTACCAACCATATGATAAAGTGACGCACCCACTCTTGGTACCAACCATATGGGTAAGTAACGCACTTAAACTTGGTACCAACCACAAAGTTAAGTAACGCACTTACTGTTGGTGCCAACCAAGTGGGTAAGTAACGCACTGACTATTGGTACCAACCATATTCGTATGTAATGCACTTACTCTTCGTACCAACCATATGGGTAAGTACCAACCACATGGTTAAGTAACACATTTAATCTTGGTACCAACCATATGGTTAAGTAACACATTTAATATTGGTACCAACCATATGGTTAAGTAACACATATAATCTTGGTACCAACCATATGGTGAAGTATCACATTTCATCAACGTACTAACTACATGGTTAAGTACGCACTTACTATTGGTATCAACCATATGGTAGGTAACGCACATAATCTTGGTACCAACCATGTGGTTAGAATCGCACTTAATCTGAGAACCAACTACATAGTTAAGTAACGCACTTACTCTTGGTACCAACCACATGGGTAAGTAACGTATTTGATCTTGGTACCAACCATATGGTTAGGAAACGCACTTACTTTTGGAGCCAACCATATGGTTAAATAACACATCAAATCTTGGTACCAACCATATGGTTAAGTATCGCACATAATCTTGGTACCAATCACCTGGTTAAGTAACGCACATACTCTTGGTACCAACCATATGGGTAAGTAACATACTTACTCCTGGTACCAACCACACGGTTAGGTTACACTTTTACTCTTGGTGCCAACCATATGGTTAAGTAATACACTCAATGTTGGTACAAACCATATGGTTGACTCCATATGTAATATGTCAGTAGTCGCTGAGCACCGTCGTGGTGCCCTTGGGGGGGCCTCCGCGGTCCCCTCCCGTCGAAGCGCCCGTCGAGGCGCTCTCGGGGACCCGCGCGGCCTCCCCTCCCGTCGCCCGTCGAGGCGACCTCGGGGACCCGCGCGGCCTCCCCTCCCGTCGCCCGTCGAGGCGACCTTGGGGGCCCGCGCGGCCTCCCCACCAGTCGCCCGTCGTGGCGACCACGGGGGCCGCGCGCGGTCCCCTCCCGTCGCCCGTCGAGGCGACTTCGGGGGCCGTGCGCGGCCCTCCCCGTCGCCCGTCGAGGCGACTTCGGGGGGCCCGCGCGGCGCCCTCCCCGTCGCCCGTCGAGGCGACTTCGGGGGGCACGCGCGGCACCCTCCCCGTCGCCCGTCGAGGCGGCTCTGGGGGCTCGTCGCGGCGCCCTCCCTGGTGCCCGTCGCGGCGCCCCGGGGGGGGGGCCGCGCGGCTCCCTTCTCGTCGCCCCTCGGGGCGCCCTGGGGGCCGTGCGTTTCCCCCCCCCCCCCCTTCTGCCTTTCAACTGCGGCGGCCGCCCCTGGAGCCGCCCGCCACTGCAGCAGCAGCCCCTGGAGCCGCCCGCCACTGCAGCAGCCGCCCCTGGAGCAGCCCGCACCTGCAGCAGCCGCCCCTGGAGCAGCCCGCACCTGCAGCAGCCGCCCCAGGACCCGCGCGAGCCGCCTCTGCAGAAGCCCGCCCCGTCCCCCCCCCCCCCCCCCCGGTGCTGCCCATTGCTCCCATTCCACCGTGCGTTCCGCGGTGGCTGGGGTGTGGGGTGGCGAGCATGGGGGTGAGAGGTGTGGGTTCTCCCCTCCTCCTTTTTCGTCTCCCACTGCTGCAGCTGCCGCTGAGGGGGGTGGAGGTGTGGGAGTCGTGGGGAGTGGCACTAGGGGGGTGATGGGAGGGAAGCAGGGGGTGTGTGAGAGGGGTGTGGGACTGTTGGGGGAGGTTGAGTGGAGGCTGCTGTCTTGTCGTCCGCAGCACCTGTAGTCCGGGGCGCACTGTCCTGGTAGCTCAGAGAGCCTGCTGCACCTGTTGCCCGTGGGTCCGTTGCTCCTGCCGCTCGTCGCAGCCGCAGAGCCTGTTACTCCTGTATTCCGGGACGCACTGTCTCGGTAGCCACTGAGAGCCTGCTGCACCAGTCGCCCGTGGGTCCGTTGCTTCTGCCGCTCGTCGTAGCCGCAGAGCCAGTTACTCCAGTATTCCGGGGCGCTCTGTCTCGGTAGCCACTGTGTCAGCCGCCACTGTGTCAGCCGCTTCTGTTGCCCGTTTGTCTGCAGCTTCAGTCGTCGCCTCCCATCTTCTCTCCTTTCATAGTCCCTCCTCCTCCTCACCTGCCCTCTGTGATAGCCTCTAGCTTTGCTGATAATTATGAACTATTGCTATGACTGCTCATTGTGCGGATTACACCCCACTTTGGCTATGGGGGTGTGTCAGAATATGTTGTTTGTGTAGCCTGCAGTGGGGTACTCTATAGTGAGTACAGCCCCGTAGGGTTTGCTATTTGTATCCTGCTGCTTGCTAGTTCAATCATTCCTTCTCAATTCTGTTCCTGCACACAATCCTAGCTCGTACTTGGCTCCTCGTTACTAGTCCTACTGTGGCCTAGGCTACTAAGCCTAGGCCGTACTCCTACTACTTTTGAAAGCGTATACTAAGGGGCTAAAGATGGAAGTCCGCCGACATGTGATTGCCGCGAACTACAACATCTACCGCGACATGGTGTGTGCAGAAGAGAGATTCGATGCGCTGACGCGAGATCAACCCGAGACACGACGCCACGTGCCGAACAGATCATTCGACATGAAGCGATCGGCACCACCCACGACCGCCGACCCGATGGATATCGACAAGATCGACGCGAAGCAGCGGTCGAAAAAATATGAGAACTGCGAATTTTGCGGCTCAGCAGGACATCGACTCTTGGCGTGTTGGAAAATGAAGAAGGCACGAGCGGAGCTAAAGGGCAACAACAGTGCAGCACCCTCGAAGTCAAAAGACATGATGACTTCAGAGCGGGCGAAAAAAGGAGGACACGATGGCGCGAATTCAAAACGCCACGACCGGCCGGCAACAGGGGAAATCGCCGAGACAAATGGAGGCTCCGCGAAACAAGATTCTGCACCGACCGGGAAACTCCAGCCGAACACCCCCGAGAGTAAGAATATTTTCTCTCGAGGTTTTCAAGCCTTTAAAAAATTCAGGGGAGATTTCAAGGCCAAGAAAAAGCCTTCAGACATTATTCAGGTACCTGAGAAGTTGGGCAAACCACTCCGGAGCGTTGAAAAGGGTCGTGCGTTCCAAGGAGTTCATATTCTCTCCCCGCAGCATAGTGTTAAGGCTCCTCATTGCCCACAGGAGAAGCCTACACAGCTGCAAAGGCTTAAGGGAAGGTTCCAGGCCAAGACGAAGCTGAATCGGCCTCGGATAAATCCTTCCAACCCTACTCAGTTGGAAACTGATATGGAGTCAGCAGCTTCGAGCACAGGACCGAGGGATGATCTATTCGACGTACCCTACAATCCTATAAGCGAGACCATCTACGGTTACTCGGAGCAGCAACAACCACTACTACTCGAGGTGATCTGCAACGGGCGACGCCTCCAGGCACTGGTGGACAGCGGTGCGTCTCACTCGGTGTGCGACCGCGAGGCGTTGGAGAAAATTGGGGAACCTTCCGAGGAGACCAAGTTCACAGCAACAATGGTGGACGGTACGAAACTTCCCATCCACGGCGAAGCATCACTGCAGCTGCACATAGGGGCGCTGAGGTGGAAGCCGACATTGCCGATCACAAACATCAAGGGATCAGATTTCATCTTGGGGCGAGATTTCTTGAAGCGGTTCAACCCCGAGATCGACTGGGTCAACAGGAAGGCGCGCATCTACAACAACGGGAAACGAGTGGAGCTGCGAAGCTGGACGGATACAGGGAGCGTTCCTGGAACGACACTGGCACGGTTCGAACGGATGGTGAACGAGAGCAACACGGGATACCTAGCACTGGTTATGGCAGTAGCAGAGGAGGAGAAGCCAAACACAGAGCTACCTGCAGCAGTGAAAGAGGTCTTGGAGCAGTACAAAGATATAATGCCCGACGACCTACCCGCAGGCGTACCTCCAGCACGCACCCACGAGCATGAGATCGTGGAGGAACCAGGTGCGAAACCCGTCTCACGTGCACCATACCGACTGAGTCCGACCGGACTGACAGACATGAAGAAACAGATAGAGTATCTACTGGACAGACAACTGATCCGCCCATCCACCTCTCCCTACGGTGCACCAGTCCTCTTCACTCCAAAACCAGACGGCAGTTTACGGATGTGCATCGACTACCGCGCACTGAACAAACAGACAGTTAAAAACAAATACCCCATACCGCGCATAGACAACCTACTGGACCAACTGCGTGGTGCAACAGTCTTCTCGAAGCTGGACCTACGGTCGGGTTACTGGCAGATCAAGATGGCGGACAACTCGGTCCACAAGAGGGCGTTCCGTACCAGATACGGCTCCTACGAATACTTGGTGATGCCGTTCGGACTCTGCAACGCACCAGCAACGTTCCAGGCGGAGATGAATCACATCTTACGACCCCTGTTGGACGAATGCGTGGTGGTGTACCTGGACGACATTCTCATCTACTCCAAGAACATGAAGGAGCACGTGGAGCATCTACGGAAGGTGTTCGAGATCGTGCGGAAGAACAAGTTCTACGTGAAGCTGTCGAAGAGCGACTTCGCCCTGAAGAAGGTGCAGTTTCTCGGGCACATGGTGAGTGCCGAGGGCGTACACGTGGACCCGCGGAAGATCGAAGCCGTCAAGAAGTGGAAAGTACCGGAGAACGTGAAGGAGTTGCAGCAGTTCCTAGGCTTCGCCAACTACTACAACAGGTTCGTGCCGCAGTATGCTAAGATAGCAGCGCCACTGACCGACCTACTGAAAAAGGATACGCCCTACAAATGGGATACTCCTCATCAGCAAGCCATGGAGCAGCTACAGACAGCACTGACTACAGTGCCAGTACTCATCCTACCGGACCCAGACAAGGACTACGTGGTGGAAGCAGACGCTAGTGACCAAGCAGTCGGAGCAGTACTGATGCAGGATCACGGACGCGGTTTGCAGCCCATCGCCTACCTCAGTAAGAAGCTACACGGAGCAGAACTGAACTACCCCATCCATGACAAGGAAGTCTTAGCGATAGTCATAGCCTTCAAGGCGTGGAGGTGTTACCTAGAGGGAGCCAAGACTACAGTTTATACTGACCACTGTAGCCTCAAATACCTGAAGTCGCAGCCGACGCTCTCTCGACGACAGGTGCGGTGGGTGGACTTCTTGGAAACTCACTTCCACTACGACATCGTCTACAAGCCCGGGCTACACAACAAAGCAGACGCATTGAGCCTCCCCGGACATGTGGCAGGCATCCAGCTCAACGAGATGAACCCTCTGCTCAAGGGTCTATTCCAACATGGGTACTTCGTGGACGCAGAGATTGCTACAGCACAGACCAAGAAGCTGTTATAGTGGGAGAAAGACTTAGCTGTAAGGAAGGGCACAGGAAAGATTTGGGTACCGAATTACGCCCCGCTACGGCAGATCCTATTGGAGGAGTTTCACGACGTACCTTACGCGGGACATTTCGGGAGCAACAAGACGTTAGCAGGAATAGCTAAGCATTATTACTGGCCCGGGATGGCAGCAGACGTGCAGCAGTTTGTCACCTCATGCGACACGTGCCAGCGGATGAAGAGCAGCAAGCAGAAAAAAGCAGGGTTACTTCAGCCTCTACCCGTACCGGAGCAGCCATGGCAAGTCGTTAGCCTCGACTTCATCACGGGACTTCCTTCGACCTCACGAGGGCATGATGCCATACTCGTGGTGATCGACAAGTTCTCTAAAATGGGTCACTTCATACCGACCAACGCCACAGCTACAGCTGAAGCAACTGCTCGCCTCTTCTTCGACCGCATCATCACCATCCACGGCATCCCCGCTACACTCATCTCAGACAGAGACCCCAAATTCACCAGTAAGTTCTGGAAGGAGCTCATGGGACTGTTGGGGACAAAACTTGCAATGTCTTAAGCATACCACCCCCAGACTGACGGATAGACAGAGCAACTCAATCAGGTGGTTGAACAGTTACTGCGCACAGCTTGCAAGGACGACGTCAGCCACTGGGACACACAGTTACCGACCCTAGAGTTCGCTTACAACAACGCATCACATGCGGCCACAGGGAAAACTCCTTTCTTCCTGTGTTACGGACGAGAACCACTCACACCACAGCAGCCAACCACACCGGCACACGTCCAAGCCGCACATGACTTCGTCACCACCATGCAGCAGCTATGGGAGAAGACTCAGCGACGACTCATCACGATGCAGACCTCCCAGAAGCAGTATGCCGATCGACAGCGACGAGATCACTCAGTAGCAGTCGGAGATCAGGTGCTTCTTGACACGCGCAACTTGAACCTGTCTCACCTCCCATCCAAACTCCGGCCTCGCTTCTGTGGTCCTTTTCTCGTTGAGGCTCTGGTGACACCAGTTACATTCCGCTTGCGCTTACCAGATACATGGAAGCTTCACAACGCTTTCCATGTTCAGCTACTGAAACCCTACAAAGACCCCAACCAACAGTTCCAAGGACGGCAGCTACCGCCACCACCACCTGTTCTCATCCAGGATGAACCTGAGTACGAGATCGAGCACGTTCTCACTCATCGGCGCCGCGGCGTCAAGACCCTCGAGTTCCTGATACGCTGGAAGAAATATGACCCCACTGAGGACAGTTGGGTTGCAGAAGCTGATATGGGCAACGCACGCCGTGCTCTCAAGGACTATCTTGTCAAGCAGGGTGTATCTCACGCCACCCAGCTTTGAGGGGGAGACGTGTGAGAGTACGACGGCTTATGCCAGCTATGTTTGCTTGCCTAGACTTTATTACGCTATATCTAGCTTGGGTTTTATTTATCATGCGTAGATATGCTTGATTTCCTAGGTTAGGTGCATTCCTATATTTTATTATAGTTATAGCACCGAACCAGGTTACGTGTACCGAACTCAAGCCTATTCGGTTTCCAACGAATTGCTTTCTACTGAGTTCGGGAAGGTTATGTTCGGGGCGCTTCGCGACCCTCAGAACATTCGCGTAACACCTGGGTTACCTCAATGTGTCGAGCCTATATATAGCCTCGTGTTGTACCCAGGTGAATCATTCAATTACAATTCTCTTTTCTGAGCTCGATCCTAGATCCTCACAGTCGCGAGCATTTCCTGGCTAAACCTGAAGTTACCCCCGCATCGAATCTGAACTCGGTCCACGCGTTCCTGTATCGCCAGTGGCGTGCCGTCAACCAGTCTTGCGTCGATCTCAGGTAAGCATCTGTTTAGTGGCAGTTTCAGCTTCCGTGCTGTGGCAGTGTTGATGAGGCTGTAGCTGGCTCCCCTGTCTACGAATCATTTTACTAAGTCCGTCCCGATTTTCCCACTAAGCAGTATGGGGCCGTCTACCGTAGTACCCTCTTTATTCGCCCGGTTGTGTCAAACACTATATGTGTTATTGTTGTGTAGGCTATAGTGGGTTAGCCTTTAGGGGGTACACAAATCTAGGGTTTCCTACTTGTACTCCAATGTTTCATAGTTCACACACTTCTTGATTCTGACATGGTATTAAGAGCTATAGGTTCTAGACCTAAGGGCCCACTGTTCCGCTAGTGGTGCCCTCGTGCGCCCTTTTTTTTAGCGCCCTCGTGCGCCTCTCCTCTCGTGCGCCCTCGTGCGCTCTCCTCTCACGCTGCCCGTGTGCAGCCCGCTAGCAGCCCGAGCGCGGCCCCGCCGTTTTAGCCCGCGTAGGAAAACCGCCGCCTAGGGCGGCTCAATTTTTTTTCTCGCGAGCCCCAGCAGGCCGTCGCCCGTAGGCCCCGCCAGCCCCTAGGCCGACGCGCGACCCACAGCCGCCCGCCCGCAGGTCGCAGCCAGCGCGCCGCGGCGATCGCGCGTCGGCTGCTGCAGCCCGCGCTAGAACGCAGCCGCGGCCCGCGCGCTTAGCCGCCGCTAGAACGCAGCCGCGGCCCGCGCGCAGCCGCACCCTAGGCGCCGCCGCGCACCGAGCATAGGCCCGGCGTCGCGCCGCCCTACCCACCCGAGCCGCGCCGCCCGAGTCGCGCCGCCCGAGTCGCGCCCCCCGAGCCGCGCCGTCCTGACCGAGTCGCGCCGCCCTACCGGCTCCTACTGCTACTACTGTTGCTTCTGCTACTACTGCTGCTACTGCTACTGCTGCTCCTGCTACTACTGCTACCTGCTACTGCCACTATGGCCAGTCCCACTGTTCTCACCTTTGACGCCGGGGGCCGCCCGATTAAGTTCGATGTCTGGCTTGATGACCTACACCTGTACCTTCAGATCACTGCCAAGGACGATGTTTCCCTCTATGACCACACGTCCGGCGCTGCTCCCGTACCTCCCGCTACTGCTGATAGCACTGCTCGCTCCCAGTGGCAGACCCGTGATGCCCACGCTCGCCTAGCCGTTCGCAGTCACCTACCGTTAGATGAGCGCGAGCACTTCGGACAGCATAAGACCGCCAAGGAGCTGTACGACGCAGTAGTCGCGCGCTACTCCTCCCCTGCCACTACTGCTATAGGCCGTCTCTCACTGCCCTACCTCTTCCCCGACCTGTCCGCCTTTGCCACTGTAGCTGACCTCATCACCCACCTCCGTACCAGTGACCTCCGCTACCGTGCCGCGCTCCCCCCCGATTTCCTCGCCAAGAACCCCCCCCCGATGTACCTCACACTGTACCACCTTGTCACCCGCCTCCCTGACTCCCTTCGCACTGTCAGGGACCAGTTTCTCGCCCTCTCCCCCACTGACCTCACTGTCGACCTCCTCGAGAAGGAGCTCCTAGCAGCTGAGAAGAGCATTGTAGCTATAGGTGCCTCTCGTGGTGACCCCCGCACCCCCTTCTTTGAGGGGTGCTCCCCCTCCCCCCTCCTCCCCTCCATTGCATCTGCTGCTGCTGTCGACTACCTCGGAGCTGAGGGGGTCGGGGCCGCGTCTGCTCCTAGTGGGAGACGCAAGGGCGGCAGGGGCAAGGGGGGCAGGGGTGGTGGAGGTGGAGGTGGGGGCAGCGGCGGTGGAGGAGGTGGAGGGGGCGGGGGTGGTGGCGGGAGTGGGAGTGGCGCGGGTGGTGGGGGGGTCAGTGGCGGCACAGGGGGTGGTGGCGGCGGCGGCGGTGGTGGGGGATGGTGGAGGTGGTGGTGGCAGTGGTGGCGGCGGTGGAGCGGGTGGCGGGCGCGGTGGAGCGGTGCAGCGTGGGGGGTTTGGCGGTGGCCAGAGGCAGCAGCAGCAGTGCCCCGGCGAGACTCCCTCGCCCCAGCAGCTCCGTGAGTGGTACTCTCAGCGTGGGGGGTCTGGGGGAGGGGGTACTTGCCCGTATGTCATCCGCACAGGTGACCGCACTGGCCAGACTTGTGGGAAGTTTCACACGGCGCAGCGCTGCTTCTTTCGCCTTGACGACGCCTGGCGCGAACAGTTCCCTGACGCCTCTGAGCTGCCCCGCTGGGCTGATCTACTTAGGAAGGGGATTGATATCTTTGCTCTTGATTATGATGCTATCCTTGCTGCTATGTATGCATTGACTATTAGTGCTGAGGGTGACTGTTACCTGAGTGTACCGCCCGACCCGGGCAATGGGACCAGTGAGGCTGCAGCTCTAGGTGCTAGCGCGTCTGCTGCTGTAGGTCCTGGTGAGGCTGCTGCCCTAGGTGCTAGTGCGTCTACGTCTGCTGGTACCGCACCTACTGAGGCACTGCACACCTTCACACTGGACTCAGGTGCTTCCCGCTGTTTCTTCCGCGACCGCACTGCCCTAGAGCAGCTTCCTCGACCGGTTGCTGTCTCCCTGGCTGACCCCTCAGGGGGTCCGGTCCTTGCGACCTCCACCACTGCCCTCCCTTGTCCTGCTGTCCCGTCTGGCACGCTTTCGGGCCTCTACCTCCCCTCGTTCTCTACGAACTTGGTGGCAGGTTCCGCGCTCTTGGACGCGGGTGTTCACCAGTTCACCCTGGCCTACGAGCGTGTGACGCACTGCACGTGTGCGCGGACGGGTCGTCACCTGGCTACCTTTGCTCGGCAGCCGGGGTCGGACTTGTACACACTGACCACTGAGTCCCCTCAGGTAGCTGCGTCTGCGTCTGCGTCTGCGTCAGGTCAGCTGTCGGCCCCCTGCTCGTGTCGCTCCCTGTCACACAGGACTGTCCTCTGGCACCACGGCCTTGGTCACCCGTCAGTGCAGCGCCTTCGCGGCATGCACTTCAGGTACCTTGTCTCTGGTCTTCCCAGGGTTCTCCCTCCCCTCCCACCCTCGCCTGCTCCTCCTTGTCTTCCCTGTGTCGAGGGGCGGCAGCGCGCCGCTCCTCACTCCTCCTCGTTCCCTCCCACAGAGGCTCCCCTGCAGACTCTCCACCTGGACGTGTGGGGCCCCGCCCGCGTCCGGGGACAGGGCCACGAGCGGTACTTTCTGCTGGTCGTCGACGACTACACGCGCTACACCACGGTCTTCCCCTTGCGTACCAAGGGTGAGGTCCCTGATGTCTTGATCCCCTGGATCCGCGCTGCTCGTCTCCAGCTCCGCCAGCGGTTCCAGTCGGACTTTCCTGTCCTGCGTCTGCACTCTGACAGAGGTGGCGAGTTTTCCTCTGACCTCTTGGCAGCCTACTGTGCGGAGCACGGCATCACCCAGTCGTTCACACTCCCGGCCTCTCCGCAGCAGAATGGGGTTGCTGAGCGCCGCATTGGTCTTGTCATGGAGGTCGCTCGTACCTCCATGATCCATGCGGCTGCCCCCCATTTCCTGTGGCCGTTTGCAGTGCAGTACGCCGCGCATCAGCTCAACCTCTGGCCCCGAGTCTCTGTTCCGGAGACCTCGCCTACCCTGCGTTGGACGGGGGAGGTTGGCGATGCGTCGGTGTTCCGCGTCTGGGGATGTGGAGCCTTTGTCCGCGATACGTCCGCGGACAAGCTCTCCTCCCGTGCCGTTCCCTGTGTCTTCCTTGGCTTTGTCCCTGACGCGCCTGGCTGGCAGTTTTACCACCCCACCTCGCGCCGTGTCTTCGCCTCTCAGGACGTCACCTTTGTCACTGCCCCGCTCCCCCCCCCCCCGCTCTTCCTCACCCCAGGTGTCCCGTCGGTAGACCCCCTCCCTCCCCAGGGTGCTGCTCCCTCAAGTGTTTCCCAGGTAGACCCGGTCGAGCCTGTCGAGGTAGCTGTTGACTCTGGTCCTGCGAGGGGTGCTGAGCGTGCTGAGCCTGGTGGTGCTGAGCCTGGGGGTGCTGAGACTGGGGGTGCTGAGCCTGGAGGTGCTGCGACTGGGGGTGCTGAGCCTGGGGGTGCTGAGACTGGGGGTGCTGAGCCTGGTGGCGCTCCCTCTTCACAGCAGCTGCGTGAGTGGTACTCCCAGCGCTACAGCCTCCGTCGTGGGGCTACTAGAGCTGGGGGGTCTGCTGGAGTCGGGGCTGGTGGCCCCGCAGGTGCAGTGTCGCAGCCAGAGCCTCCCTCCCCTCAGCGGCTACGTGAGTGGTACGCTCGGCGCTGCAGCCTTAGGAGTGGAGCTCCTGGTGTTGAGGTACCGCCAGCTGGAGGCCCTGCTGCTACTGTAGGTCCTGGTGCTGCTGGAGGTACTGCTGGTGCTGGTGCTGCTGGAGGTGCTGCTGGTGCTGCTGGAGGTCCTGGAGCTGTTGGAGGAGCTGCTGGTGCTGCTGGAGGTCCTGGAGCGGCTGGAGGTGCTACTGGTGCTGCTGGAGGTTCTGGAGCTGCTGGAGGTGCTGCCGGTGCTGCTGGAGGTTCTGGAGCTGCCGGAGGTGCTGCTGGTGCTGGTTCGGCTGGAGGTTCTGGTGCTGTCTCTGCTGCGTCTGGGGGCACTTCACGGCCGCGGCCGTACTTCGTTCCGCTCCTTCAGCAGGTTCTTGGTCAGCCGCCTCCTCCTAGTCCTCCTCTCTCCTTAGAGTGTCCTCCTCCTGTCCAGTCGCAGTCACAGCTACCGCCTGCCTCGCCACTTCCTGGTCCTTCTCCCTACACTGGTCCGACAGGCGGTCTTACAGAGCGTCGTGAGCCTGAGTCTCGTCCTGTGTCGCCTGTGTCTCGTCCTGTGTCACCTGTTCGTGCTACTCGCACTGGTCGCCGTGGTCCGCGTGAGCGTCCTCCACCTGTCCCTGGCACACACTATATGACTCTGCGTCCTTCCACTGCTCCACAGCGTGTCCCTCTGCCGTCTCCTCCTGCGTCCTCTCTTCCTGTCCTTGCTGACCCGGAGTCTGACTCTCTTCGTGCTACCAGTCCTACTGTCACGCGTCTCCTGGCCACTGCTGTCACTGACCCTTCTTTTGAGTCGGCTGCTGCGTCTGCCCTAGTTGCTGAGCTTGTCGACTTTGCTGCTCGCTGTCGTCTAGACTACGCTGCGAGTCTTGTTGCTGAGTCTGAGTCTGTCTGTCCTCCGTCCGTCGGGGGTGAGTGTGCTCTAGGCACGGACGTCTTTGAGGACAGACAGGAGGACCTTGAGTGTCTTGCAGCCGCTGCGCCCCATCTCGTGTCCATGCTGATTGCCCCTGAGGGAGACCCGGATGCACCAGACATCCCGACTCCTCGATCGTACGCTGAGGCGATCGAGGGTCCCTACTCCTCACAGTGGCAGTCAGCCATGGACGCAGAGATGGCTTCCTGGAAGTCCACAGGCACCTACCTCGACGAGGTTCCCCCACCTGGGGCGAACATCGTCAGTGGCATGTGGATTTTCAGGGTGAAGCGGCCGCCGGGTTCTCCGCCTGTCTTCAAGGCTCGTTACGTTGCTCGAGGCTTCAGTCAGCGAGAGGGAGTAGACTTCTTTCAGACCTTCTCCCCCACCCCGAAGATGACCACTCTTCGGGTACTACTGCACGTTGCTGCTCAGCGTGACTACGAGCTTCACTCTCTTGACTTCAGCACCGCTTTCTTGCAGGGCAGCCTGCACGAGGAGATCTGGCTGCGCCGCCCTCCTGGCTTCACTGGGTCGTTTCCTCCTGGTACCCAGTGGAGCCTCCGGCGGCCGGTCTACGGTCTCCGCCAGGCGCCACGTGAGTGGCACGACACACTGAGGACTACTCTTGCGGCACTTGGGTTCGCTCCTTCTACTGCTGACCCGTCGCTGTTTCTGCGCACCGACACTTCACTGCCGCCGTTCTACATCCTCGTGTACGTCGACGACTTGGTCTTTGCCACTGCTGACACTGAGGCTCTCGCCCACGTGAAGTTGGAGCTGCAGAAGAGACACACATGCACAGACCTGGGTGAACTGCGCAGCTACCTTGGCTTGCAGATCACCCGGGACAGAGCACGCCGCACCATTACCCTGACTCAGTCACACATGGTGCAGCAGGTCCTTCAGCGCTTCGGCTTCACCTGGTCCTCAGCACAGGCCACTCCTCTGGCTATAGGTCACTCGCTCTCAGCTCTGCCTTCGGATGAGTCCGTAGAGCCGAGTGGTCCTTACCCAGAGCTAGTTGGTTGCCTCATGTACCTGATGACTTGCACTCGTCCTGACCTAGCATACCCTCTTGGCCTTCTGGCCCGCTACGTGGCTCCTGGCAGGCACCGAAAGGTGCGCTGGGATGCTGCAAAGAGGGTATTGCGCTACTTGTGCAGTACATCGGGCATGGGGCTCGTGCTTGGAGGAGGGAGCTCAGTTGTTCTCACTGGGCACTCAGACGCTTCTTGGGTTGACGACCAGGCTACTCAGCGGTCGTCACAGGGTTACACCTTCAGCCTTGGCTCTGGCTCAGTTTCGTGGCGTTCTACTCGTTCGTCTTCAGTTCTCAGCTCCAGTTGTGAGGCTGAGATCTACGCCACAGCCATGGCTGCACAGGAGTTACGCTGGCTCACCTACCTGCTGACTGACCTGGGAGAGCGGCCTAGTTCTCCTCCAGTGCTGTACGTCGACAACAAGGCTGCCATTGCCTTGTGTGAGGAGCACAGACTGGAGCACAGAACGAAGCACATCGCTCTCCGCTACTTCCTAGCTCGAGAGCTGCAGCAGCGCGGTCAGCTTCATCTGCGTTACGTGGCCTCTCAGGCCAACACCGCTGATATATTCACCAAGGCACTTCAGCCTGGTGATCATCAGCGCTTCTGCACTTTGCTGGGGCTGGTGCCCGCTTTTCCTCACTTGCTGTAGGCTTTGCCTGTACTGTGATCTCTATATATATACTCCTGCCTGTTTGCTCTGCTAGGTTGAGATCACCTTGCTGTTTGTGTTGCATATATGCCTCTGCATGTGAACTGGCCCTGTGGCCCTTTGCTTGTGCTCGGAATGTGTGGTGACGTTGTGATCCACCCTGAGTTTGCTTGCCTTTCTTGACTGGTCTTGTGACCCCTTGCTCTCCCCCACTTTGCCTATGGGGGTGTGTCAAACACTATATGTGTTATTGTTGTGTAGGCTATAGTGGGTTAGCCTTTAGGGGGTACACAAATCTAGGGTTTCCTACTTGTACTCCAATGTTTCATAGTTCACACACTTCTTGATTCTGACAGGTTGTGGTCGATTGCGTGAACCGGCACAATCACTCGGTGAGGGTCGGTTAGGTCGAGCGAGCGGTGTGACCTGTTAGAAGAGGGCCCGTCTGCTACTAACTCCTAGCGTTTCCCTGCTGCTTGGTCTGTTTCTGCTGCTCAGCTTCCCCCTTTCCCTTAGCGTTTTCCGGGCATTCGCTCTTACGGTGTCCCGGCCGATTTCACGCGAAGCAGCGCCCTTTGAATGGTGCGGCAGCGGCGTTCGCGGCGATGACACGTATCGTAGCGCCCTCGTTCGTCCCACGAGACCGATGTCCCCAGTTACTGCTTCCGTAGGACCCCGGTCTCGGTCGGCGGAAAAAGTCGAGCTTCTCCGCCATGGCGAGAATCTCCTGAAAATCCGTGACGCCGCGAAGATGGATATCTTGGGCGATGTCATGCTTCAGGCTGCCGATGTAGCGGTCGATACGCTCGCCCTCGTGCATATAACCCACTTGCTCGCATAGCGCCAGAAACCCGCTGGTGTAATCTTGGACGGAACCGAGTTGCGCCAAGTGCGGAGTTTCTGACGCGCCGAGATCAAAGCCGCAATTGGCTCAAATCGAGCGCGCAGACCTACGCACCACGCATCCCACGTGCGATATTGGGGCACCTCCACAAAATACGACGGCGCCCAGGGTCCGGTTTGTCCTTCCCGTGTCGGTAGAGTCGCGTAGTCATTCGGCTTCATGACGATGACACGCCACCAGTCTATGGCGGGTCCTCGCAGCAGCGACACGACGTAGCGAGACGGGTCTTCGACGTATCCTCCGAGACGTAGTTGGCGTCGAAAAATACGTTCATCGTGAACAACCACGCCTGAACGGTGGGACCACCCCGTTGACTCGGATCAAAGCATGGCGGACGCTGCGGCTTCAGCGGCATCGGTGATGGCAGTGCCGAATCGTTGATCGGTGCCGAAATCGTGACGCGCGGTTGGCTTCGAGCCACATTTGTCACCTCGGGGTGTGCCGCGCCGTGGTCGTTGTCTCCGTCGTGGCGGACGACGCCATCACTAGCCGCGCTCGCGGGTTGCCCCACACTTCAGTGTTGTGATGTCTGTGGTGCGGGCTGTACCGGAGTGCCAGGTGCTTGAGATTGTGCTCGTGCGACGTCATTTTGCAGGGAGGTACGTTCGGCCGTCAGCGCCGCGATTTCTTCGGAATTTTCGTGCAGTTTTCGCAGCAGCTCGTCCAGGCGGTCCTGCGTGAGGATGGTGGCGCCGATGTGTTCGGCCATTTCGAAGGGTGTCGGCTCGTCTTAGTTCTAGGCGTAGTCGTGGCTGCACGCGGTTACGAGAGAACGCGATGACAGCGGCTCCTAGGGGCTAAGGTGCGTGAGTCCCTTCGAGTGAAAAATCAAAAGTTGATTTCATGGGGTGCGGAGATGCGCGGTCCGAAAGAAAGAAGCTATGAATACCAAGTGTTACGGGTGCAATGAATCGAGGTAGCGAGGATTGCACTAAGTGTCAAACGAGTACCAAATGTGAGCGAAGGCATGAGCGAACATTTATACGCTGAACATGCAAACGGTAACGTGGTGCGTGCGAGCTAGCTAGTGCTAGGCTAGTATCGAGGCTCTGGCTAGTCCCGAAGCGTAGGCCGACACGGCCGGGCCAGCGGTGCACGCTTTGGTAAAACAGTGCGCGCGAAGTCGGCGAAGCCCCGTTAGCAGTAACGGGCGAACAACGGCTGCTGCTGTACGCGATGTTGCAGGATGCGCTAAGGAATGTCGAGAAAATTCCTTACAATAATCAATGATATCTAGTGATTGAATGGTGTATTGAGAAGTATGTGATCGTTGGGTACTAGTGGGCCCTGGCCTGGACCAAGACCGGTGGTTGTGTGGTGATGGCGTACAGCGGGCATGTGGTGGTGGTGTGGTGAGCTGCTTCCCCGATAAGCCCTCTCAGACAACCGTATCACGATTTTGCGCGTGGAGATAATGTCAGTGCCCGTCGACTGGATACGATAACCACACAATCAGTTCTTGACGTCATCCAAGAATCCCCTCCGCCAACGGACCTCACGTTGAAAATCGTGGAATTGCAACCATGGCTCAGTCAGCCATGTCGGTGACCAGTGAAAAGCGTACACGACGGCTGGTCGGTTACAAAACTCGTCTCGCCGTAAGCCACTCACGCGCTATGCCTTTGTTGACTGTAGCCTGCAAAACGCGCACCGCACCGAGCCTTTGCTCGGAGCATTGTCGTTCCTGAGGGTGTGTGGGCCATCATGACCACAGAACGAATTTGGAAATTCAACAACATCAGCCACACCAGCTTCGACTGAACGTGAAGTTGCCTCCCTCGCTTGCCATGCAGGTTCGCTCTTCGTCTGTTAGGTTTGGAAGGAGAGGCAAGGGAGATACAGGTCCGCTGCATCCTCCTTCCCTCACCAACCTCACCGAACCAGGCCCGACAAGACGAACCAACCAGGACCAAAGGAACGAGCCCCGCCGAGCCAACGGCTGGGTATCGCTTATCACACTTGGGACAAGAGGACGCAACGGAGTATATGTAGGCAGATCATTTCTTACAATTTCTCATTCCACCCCGAGTCCACCTCCTTTCACTCGCCGTTCCTACACCACACCCCGCCCTCGCCTATCGCCAGATCAATCTCATCGCGCTTCCATCATGGCCTCCTCGCGGTTCTCCTTCCTAGCAGCGTCGCTCGCGGTTCTGCTCTTCGCCACAGCCAGCTGCGCATTCGCACGACAACACGCGGCTGCCCCCGCCGTTGTTAAGCCCCTCGTCTGCAAGAAGTCGACTCTGGCGACCTACACGAAATCCGTCACGCTCGGCGTGTGCGTGAACTTTTCTAAACCCCAAAACCCTCGATATTATGTTGTTGACATCACCCAGCGGCGAAACGCCGCATGGATGCCCTCCCTTTTTGTGTTTGCGCTACATTACTAGTAGTCACTGACTAATTGCACCTCCTCATTCTCGATTCCCATACTCCCCACCCGTCTACTTGTACCTCAGCCTGACATTGCACTGGAGCATCACCGCGGCGAAGGACGGAATCAACGCTGCGATTGTGGCGGGCAAGGGTAGCGGCGCCGAGAAGGGCTGGATATCCGTTGGCTGGACGGCCACACGTGGCAAAATGTGCAACTCCGAAGCGGTGGTGGGGAATCTCCCGGCGCCAAACACCGTGCAGGCCTACGCGATGACCAGCAAGACCTACCCGAGTGCCGGGATTCAAACGACAGCTGCCGTCACGCTCTCGGCGACATCTGTGGTAGCCACTACCCCCGCTGGTGGCAAGATTGTCAAGTGAGTTCTGAAACCGCTCGTCCATCTCGACGTGCGACAATTATTTTATCTCCCAACTGCGTCACGTTCGGTTGTCAAATCTCGTTCGGCGGTGTTCCGTCCGGATGCTAATTCTTACTCTCGATTATTCTGCGCGTGTTGCACGAATTTCAGGTTCACTCGCACCGGCGGCGGCGGTTCGGCTCCGGTCAATTACACGGGCATCAACAACTTGATCTGGGCCTACTCGAGCTCCCAAACTTTCGGCTACCACACCAAACGGTACTAATTCTTCACACCCTTGTAACGCGCCACGCACAAGCATTTGATTTCTCATTTTGATATGGTTTCATTGAACCTCCTTTCTCTTGTTCTTGTTGATCAGGGGGAGCGCCGTTGTCAACCTCGGATGCTAGGTCAACATTGATGGCGTGCGTTTCTACCCGAACACCGGCCCAGTCCAAGAGGAAAATGCGGGGCATGGTACTCTACTGCCTATTCTAGTAGGTAGAATTGTGGCATTCACAATCAGCTGACGGGGCGACAGTGACAGTGCCTTTACATAGGCTGTGGCACACCACCACCAAAGGTGCAACCTTGTGACTGATTGTTGATGCGTGTATGTGTTGATTAATTCTGACGATTTTAGATCGTTCCATAAATCCATAACTGAACGTACTTTTTTCAGTAGTAATTTTTGTTTCAGTTCCATACCGTATGAGGCAAAATTACATCGGTACAATCTGTGCTGGCTTAGGGAAGATTAGGCGGTTCAACACTGCGGAGAAGGCAGTGATTCCAGACCTCCTACAGTTCTTTAGCCCACCAGCTGACCTTGGACCCACTGCATCCCATCGAATCCTATTCCACCCCACTCCATTCCATTCTGTTGGACTGAGAAAAACCCTTCGGATCTTTACAAGGCTAAATTCTGAGTAGAGTTGTTGTAGTTGCGGAAGCGTTTCAATGATGAAGTGTTGAACCACCTTGCGCTAGTATGTGAGGGCAAGATAGATTGATTAAAGCAAGAAGATACAAGGTTTTATAAGAGTACAAGGAATATGAAAAGATGCAACTGCTCAATAGCGAGTCAGTTGTTTGCTGTCGCGCTGTATTTGTCAAGTCAAAGGTCGCTGACCTTTGACCTTCGCGTAACCTCCAGCAGTTACTTCTCTTCTCAACCTCCGATGGTTGACTCGCCGTTGCTTCGTTGTAGTTCGCTTCGTTTTCAGCTCGCTAATGCGACACATCGGAAGCGTTTAAGTTACTTGTTTCCAACACTCCCCTTCGCTTCTGGAGTGTCATTGCTGGAGACGTGGCCTTGTCCAGTCAGCAGCATGCAGTACTCGAACTTCTGCTTTCCGAGCTTCTTGATCAAGTAATCGGCTGCCATCTCGGATGTGGGACAGTAGGACAGCTCGAGTCTCCCCTTCTCGATCTCGACTTTCACGAAGAAATATCGTAGAGTGATGTGCTTCGTCCGGTTCGCGAACCCATTCTTGTTTGCTATGCAAATTGCGGATTGGCTGTCGCAGAACAGAGTGAAGCTGGGTAACTGAGCCAACTTTGCTTCTTCCAGCAGTTCGCGAAGGTACAAACCTTCCTTGGTGGCTGAGCAGAGTGCAATATATTCTTTTTCAGCTGAAGAGAGAGCGATTAGTTCCTGCTTGCTTGACTGCCACGAGATAGGGCCGATAGGTTCGAGTCAGTAAATATAGCCGGTGCGCGAGCGCCTATTGTCTGCGTCGCCGGCGTGGGCGGCGTCTACGAAGAGGAGACATCCCAGCTTTCGCTGGTAGTCACGTATGCCGGCGGGCTTGAGCGGGGCGGAGATTTCATTGTGGTTTCCTGCGGTGGTGCGGTATGGCGTGGAAATGGCGGCTGGAGTTAGTCCGAAGCGCTTAGCGATGGTGTCGGCGTATTTCGCAGCGCTGAGGTAGATTGCGTTCTCCTCTTCTTGAATGTTGAGCCCGAGGTATTGCGTTACGGTAGATGAAACCGTGAGCGTGAGGTCCTGCTGCACCTCCCCTTCGAACCAGGTTGTGATGCCGTCGGTTGAGCCGATGTAGAGTAGATCGTCCACGTAGACGATGAGCAGGATGTAGTCGGTGCCTTTCGTGAGCCAGTACATGCCCTGTTCGTGCGGTAGCTGGCGGAATCCGATGCGGATGAGTCGAGCGTGTAGGTATTGCTGCCACAACCTCGGAGCCTGTTTAATGCCGTACAGAGACTTCAGCAGTTGACAGATTTGGTTGGGGTCTTCATTGGAACCGTGTGGTTGCTCGACGAAGATTTCAACATCGACGGGCGCGTGGAAAAAGGCGTTGGCAACGTCGATTTGGCGTAGCTTCTTCCTCTTCATGGCGGCTATCGCGAGGAGAATCCGCAGGTAGGTGTGTCGGCTGACCGGCGCAAACGTTTCTGTGAAGTCCCGTCCGTGCTCTTGGTCAAAGCCGCGTACGACCCAACGCGCCTTGAACTTGTCGATGGTGCCGTCTGCTTTGGTTTTCACACGAAAAACCCATTTCCCGGTGAGGATTGTCTTGTTGCGTGCTACGCCGATGGGAACGATTTTCCAAGTATTGCATTCTTCTAGCGCTTTTAACTCCTTGTCCATGGCTTCGCGCCATTTTTCCCTGTGTTCCCCCCCCAGAGCCTGCTGAACTGTGGCAGGCTCCTTAGGTGACGCCGTGCCGTGGACTGCGGTGATGAGCCCGAGTATCTGGAGTCCACTCTGTGTGTAGCGGGGGAGATTTGCGTCCTCGGGATAAGCTGCTTCGTCTCCTGCTTCTGGATCAGGTAAGAAATTGGGCCCTATGCGTTCTGCTTCGTCGGTGTTGACTCGTGCGGGTGTAACGTAACCGGTGTCAGCGAATTCGTAGAAGACTTCGGCGTTGATGCTTTCGCGAGGGTTGTCATCATCCATTGGGATGTCCACTGAGCAGTAGGGAAGAGGCCCGGCTTCTTCCGAAGCTCAGTCCACGTTCTGCTCATCCCAGTCAGCTTCATCTGCTGCCGAAGCGAAGGCTCGGTCTCAACGAATTCCGCCTGTGACATCCCGTGAGGTTTCCAAGTTGTACAGGTAAGTTGGAAGGGTGAGACGTTCTTAGAAGATGACATCACGTGCTGCCCCTGTTTCCTTTGTGTTGATGTAAAAAATCTTCCATGCATTGTAATGTTTCTCGATGCCCAGGTGTAGTCCCCATTGTGCGCGTTGGGAGAATCGACCACCGCGTGCAGCTGGGGGTCGGTACTGCACCATGCAGCCGAACACTCATAACATTTTTGTGTTGCCCAATTTTCCTGTCCACAGCAGATGCGGTGATGCGTTGTTCGGGAGCGATGATGACGAAAGCAAGTTGTGCAGCATGACAGCATGGTCCATCGCCTCAGGCCACTGGTGGTTGGGTAGCCGCATGCCACGTAGCAGCTTGTGCATGGTGTTCTGGAGGGTCTTGTGTCAAACATATATGATATAGTCTGTGTAGGCTGTAGTGGGGTAGACTATATGGGGTACAACACTGCTAGGTTTTCTTACTTGTACCCATCTCCTTGCTAGTTCACTCATTCCTTGTTCTATCATTTCACATGGTTTGAGAGCAGGTTCCCTAGTGGGACCGGTTTTTTTTTAGGGCCCACCACGAATTTTTTTCTGCCCTGCCTGAATCACACTGTCGTGCCTTGCGCCTGACTACCCGCGCCCTCGAGCGCCTGCCTACCCGCGCCCTCGAGCGCCTGCCTACCCGCGCCCTCGAGCGCCTGCCTACCCGCGCCCTCGAGCGCCTGCCTACCCGCGCCCTTGAGCGCCTGCCTACCCGCGCCCTTGAGCGCCACCCTGCCGCCCTGCCCTGCAGGCCGCGCGCGAGCCTGCCCTGCACCCGCGAAGCCGCCCTTGGACCCCGCGACGCGTCGCCCTGCTCGTCGCGACGCCTCTGCGGGACCCGGGCGTCGCCCCTGCCTCGTCGCGACGCCCCTGCGGGACCCGCGCGTCGCCCCCGCCTCGTCGCGACGCCTCTGCGGGACCCGGGCGTCGCCCCTGCCTCGTCGCGATGCCCTTGCGGGACCCGCGCGTCGCCCCCGCCTCGTCGCGGCGCCTCTGCGGGACCCGGGCGTCGCCCCTGCCTCGTCGCGACGCCCCTGCGGGACCCGCGCGTCGCCCCCGCCTCGTCGTGACGCCCCAACGGGACCCGGGCGTCGGCCCCCCCCCCCCCCCCCCCCCCCTCGTCGCGACGCCCCTGCGGGACCCGCGCGGCGTCGGCCCTGCCCGCCGCGGCGCCCTGCCCTACCCCGCGCCCGCCCTTGGGACGGCCGCCCCTGCCCCGCCCTGCAGCATCCTGCCGTCGCGGCCCTGCCCCGCCCTACAACAGCGGCCGTCGCGTACTGCCCAGCCCTGCAGCAGCTGCCGTCGCGGCCCTGCCCCGCCGTGCAGCAGCTGCCGTTGAGGCCCTGCCCTGCCTTTCAGCAGCTGCCGTCCCGGCCTGCCCCACCCTGCAGCAACTGCCGTCGCGGCCCTGTCCCACCCTGCAGCAGCGGCCGTCGCGGCCCTGTCCCCGCCCTGCAGTAGCTGCCTTCGCGGCCCGGCCCCGCCCTGCTGCAACTGCCGCGGAGCTCCCTGCCGCGGTCGCGGCCCCGCCCTGCAGCTGTAGCGGCCCTGCCGTCGCCGCCGTCTTGCGCCTGCCCTTCCCACCACTGGTGAGCACTGCCCTGCCCGCGCTGCTACCGCTGCTACTGCTGCTACTTACTGCTTTTACTACTCCTACTGCTACTACTACTGCTGCTACTGCTACTCCTGGCGTGGCCAGTTGCAGCTCCAGGGCCGTCCGCGTGAGTCCCTCACGCCCCAGCAGCTTCGTGCGTGGTACGCTAGTTGGGGTTGTCGGGGTGGCCGTAGTGGGAGTCGTCCTGGAGTGGGTAGTTCGGGAGCTTCTTGTAGTGGCCCGGTGCAGCTGCAGCGTCGTCCGCGCAAGTCCCTCACGCCCCAGCAGCTTCGTGAGTGGTACGCTAGTTGGGGTTGTCAGGGTGGCCGTAGTGGGAGTCGCCCTGGAGTGGGTAGTTCGGGAGCTTCTGGTAGTGGCCAGGTGCAGCTGCAGCGTCGTCCCCGCGAGGCTCTTTCGCCCCAGCAGCTTCGTGAGTGGTACGTTCAGAGTAGAGGGTCACTGAGTACTGCTCGCTGCCCGTACGTCATTTGCACGGGTGTCCGGACTGGTCAGCCTTGCGGGACACCTAGTCACACAGAATCCCGCTGCTTCGCCCGTCTGAGCGACGCTTGCCGTACAGAGTTTGGCGACGACGCTGAGCTCCCCTCCTGGCTGGAGCTGCTTAGGCAGAGGGTAGATATCTTTGCTCTTGACTATGATGCTATCCTCACTGCCATGTATGCATTGTCTACTAGTGCTGAGGGTGCCTGTTACCTGTGTGTGCCGCCTGACCCCGGTATCCAGTCTGCTGCTCTAGGTGCTGGTGAGGCTGCTGCTCTAGGTGCTGGTGCAATTCCTGCTCCAGGTGCCGGTGAGGCTGCTGCTCTAGGTGCTCGTGCGTCTCCTGCTCCAGGTGTTGGTGAGGCTGCTGCTCTAGGCGCTGGTGAGTCTACTGCTCCAGGTGCTGGTGAGTCTGCTCTCTCTAGTGCTGCACCTGCTGCAGTCTTGCACACCTTCACCCTTGACTCGGGTGCTTCCCGCTCCTTCTTTCGAGACCGCACCACACTTACGCCGCTTAGTCGGCCGGTTGCAGTCTCCCTGGCAGACCCCTCTGGGGGTCCTGTCCTTGCCCAATACTCCACTGTCCTACCGTGTCCGGCGGCCCCGTCTGGCTCCCTGTCAGGTCTTTACCTCCCCTCGTTCTCTACGAACTTGGTGAGTGGTGCTGACCTGCAGGATGGGAGGGTTGACCAGTTCACTCCTGCGAGTCAGCGAGTGACCCACTGCACGTGTGCTCGGACGGGCCGACACTTGGCCACGTTTACCCGTCAGCCAGGGTCGAGCTTGTACACACTGACTACCGAGTCTGCTCCGGTTACTGCGTCTGGTCAAGCAGCTGCATCGGGTCAGGTGTTTGCTGCAGCATCCAGGTCTGGTCCTGAGTCTGCCCCCTGCTCAATCGTCTCCTGTCTCACCAGACTCTCCTCTGGCACCACCGCCTTGGTCACCCCTCCCTGCCTCGTCTCCGAGGCATGGCCTCTCGTGTCCTTGTCTCTGGTCTCCCCCGGTCCCTCCCTCCCCTTCCCCCGGGGCTTGCCCCTACCTGCGTTCCCTGCGTCGAGGGGCGGCAGCGCGCCGCTCCTCACTCCTCCGAGTTTCCTCTGACAGAGGCTCCGCTGCAGACTCTCCACATGGACGTGTGAGGCCCAGCCGGCGTCCGTGGACAGGGTCACGAGCGTTACTTCCTGCTGGTGGTTGACGACTACTCGCGTTAGACCACAGTCTTCCCCTTGCGCCGCAAGGGTGAGGTCACTGAGGTGTTGATTGACTGGATCCGCGCTGCCCGTCTCCATCTCAGAGAGAGTTTCGGCTCGGACTTTCCTGTTCTGCGTCTGTACTCCGACAGAGGTGGAGAGTTTTCCTCCGACCTTCTGCGAGCCTTGTGTCGTGCGGAGGGCATCCGCCAGACGTTCACGGCTTCCGGCCTCTGCGCAGCAAAATGGGATTGCTGAGCGCCGCATTGGCATGGTCATGGACGTCGCTCGTACGTCCATGATCCATGCGGCTGCTCCCCATTTTCTGTGGCCGTTCGCGGTTCAGTACGCGACGCATCAGATCAACCTTCAGCCCCGGGTCTCCATGCCGGAGACCTCCCCTACTCTGCGGTGGACGGGGAAGGTTGGCGATGCGTCTGCGTTCCGTGTCTGGGGATCTCGAGCTTTCGTCCGCGACTTGTCTGCGGACAAGCTGTCCTCCCGTGCTGTTCCCTGCGTCTTCCTTGGCTTCCCCCCTGACGCGCCTGGTTGGCAGTTTTACCACCCCACCTCGCGCCGTGTTCTGTCCTCCCATGACGTCACGTTTGACGAGTCGGTTCCTTACTACCGTCTCTTCCCCTACCGCACTGCCCCCCTCCCCCCCCCCCGCCGCTCTTCCTCGCGCCAGGTCCCCCCCCGGTAGACCCCCTCCCCCCTCAGGGTCCTGCCCCGTTAGGCGTGTCCCAAGTAGACGCAGTCGAGCCTGTCGAGATAGCTGTTGACTCTGGTGCTGCTAGGGGTGCTGAGCATGAGCGTGCGGAGCCTGAGGGTGCTGAGCCTGGGGATGCTGAGTCTGGGGGTGCTGAGCCTGGGGTTGCTGGGTCTGGGGGTGCGGAGCCTGAGGGTGCTGGGCCTGCTCGTGTGGAGTCTGGCGGTGCTGGGCCTGGAGGTCCTTCGGGTGCTTCGTCCCGGCGGGAGCTACTCTCTCAGCAGGAGCTGCGCTAGTGGTTTGCTCGGCGCTGGAGCCGTGCTGCTGGAGCTGGTGGTGCTTCCGGCGCTGGAGGTTCTACTGCTGCTAGAGGTCCTTCTGCTGCTGGGGCTGCTGGGGGTTCTGGAGCCACGGGTCCCGGAGGTGCTCGTACTGGAGGTACTGGAGCTGCCGGGCCTGGTGGTGCTACTGGTGCTGGAGCTGCTGGCGGTGCTGGAGCTGGCGGTGGTGCTGGAGTAGGTCCTGCAGGAGGTACTGGAGTTGGAGCTGCTTCGTCTTCCGGTAGTCCTGCTGGAGCTGGAGGTGCTGGCGGTGCTGGAGCTGGAGGTGCTGTTGGAGCCGGTGCTCCTGTGGGTGCTGGAGCTGGCGCTACTGGAGCAGCTGGTGGTGCTGCTGGAGCTGTTGGAGCTGACGCTGGGGATGCTGGTGCTATCCTTGCTGGTTCTGGAGGTGCTGCGCGGCCACGGCCGTACTTCGTTCCGCTCCTTGAGCAGGTTCTTGGTCTCCCGCCTTCTACTGGTCCTGCCCCTTCCTTAGAGTGTCCACCGCCTGTCCAGTCCGAGTCACAGTTACAGCTGGCCTTCCCACTGCCTGCTCCTTCTCCCTACACTGGTCCTACTGGAGGTCTTGCTGAGCGTCGTGAGCCTCAGTCTCGTCCTGCGTCACCTGTTCGTGCTGCTCGCACTGGTCGTCGTGTTCCACGTCCGCGTCCTCCTGCGGTTTCAGGCACGCACCAGATGGCACTTCGTCCTTCCACTGCTCCACTGCGTGTCCCTTTGCCGTCTCCTCCAGAGTCCTCTCTTCCTGCTCTTGCTGACCCGGAGTCTGACTCCCTTCGTGCTGCCAGTCCTACTGTCACGCGTCTCCTGGCTACTGTTGTCACTGACCCTTCCTTTGAGACCACTGCTGCGTCTGCCTTAGTTGCTGAGCTTGTCGACTTTGCTGCTCACTGTCGTCTAGACTACGCCGCTAGTCTTGTTGCTGAGTCTGAGTCTGTCTATCCTCCGTCCGTCGGGGGTGAGTGTGCTCTTAGCATGGACGTCATAGAGGACAGGGAGGAGGAGTTCCAGTGTTTTGCTGCTGCTTTACCTCATCTCGTGTCCATGCTGCTTGCCCCTGAGGGAGACCCGGATGCACCAGACATCCCGACCCCGCGCTCTTACGCAGAGGCGATAGAGGGTCCCTACTTCTCTCAGTGGCAGACAGCCATGGACGCAGAGATGGCTTCTTGGAAGTCCACAGGCACCTACGTCGACGAGGTTCCCCCACCTGGGGCGAACATCGTCAGTGGCATGTGGATCTTCAGGGTGAAGCGACCGCCGGGTTCTCCACCTGTCTTCAAGGCGCGTTACGTAGCTCGAGGCTTCAGTCAGCGACAGGGAGTTGACTACTTCCAGACCTTCTCTCCCACCCCGAAGATGACCACTCTTCGGGTGCTGCTGCACATAGCCGCTCAGCGCGACTACGAGCTTGACTCTCTTGACTTCAGCACTGCTTTCCTACAGGGCAGCCTGCACGAGGAGATCTGGCTGCGCCGCCCACCTGGCTTCACTGGGTCGTTTCCTCCTGGTACCCAGTGGAGCCTCCGCCGGCCAGTCTACGGTCTCCGCTAGGCGCCCCGTGAGTGGCACGACACACTGAGGACTACGCTTGCGGCTCTTGGGTTTGCTCCTTCTACTGCTGACCCATCGCTGTTTCTACGCACCGACACCTCTTTGCCGCCGTTCTACATCCTCGTGTACGTCGACGACTTGGTCTTTGCTACTGCTGACACTGCTGGACTCGCCCACGTGAAGTCGGAGCTGTAGAAGAGACACACGTGCACAGACCGAGGTGAACTGCGCAGCTATCTTGGCTTGCAGATCACCCGGGACAGAGCACGGCGCACCATTACCATGACTCAGTCACACATGGTGCAGCAGGTTCTTCAGCGCTTCAAATTCACGTACTCCTCGCCTCTGGCCACTCCTCTGTCTACTCGCCACTCGCTCTCAGCTCTGCCTTCGGATGAGTCCGTAGAGCCAAGTGGCCTGTACCTAGAGCTTGTTGGCTGCCTCATGTACCTGATGACCTGCACTCGACCTGACCTGGCATACCCTCTTAGCATCTTGGAACGCTATGTTGCTCCTGGGAGACACCGACCAGAGCACATGGCTGCAGCGAAGAGGGTGTTGCGCTACTTGTGCAGTACGTCGGGCATGGGGCTCGTGCTTGGAGGGCGGAGTCTAGTGGTCCTCACTAGTCACGCAGACGCGTCTTGGGTTGACGACTTGGCTACACAGCGGTCTTCACAGGGTTACACCTTCAGCCTTGGTTCGGCTCTGTTTCGTGGCGGTCTACCCGCTCGTCTTCTGTTCTCAGCTCCAGCTGTGAGGCTGAGATCTACGCAGGGGCCATGGCTGCACAGGAGTTATGCTGGCTCACCTACCTGCTGACTGATCTGGGAGAGCCGCCTCGTTCTCCTCCAATTCTGTACGTAGACAACAAGGCCATGCTGGCCTTGTGTCGGGAGCACAGACTGGAGCACAGAACGAAGCACATTGCTCTTCGCTACTTCCTTGCTCGTGAGCTGCAGCAGCGTGGTCAGCTGCGCCTTGCTTACGTGGCCTCTCGGGCCAACACTGCTGATATCTTTACCAAGGCACTTCAGCCTTGTGATAATCAGTGCTTTTGTACGATGCTAGGTCTTGTGCCTACTTGGCCTCACTTGCTCACTTCTTGACTTTGCTTGTACTGTGATCTATACATACCTGCACTTGCATGCTTACCCTTGCTAGGTTGAGATCACTGTCTTGCTTGTTCACCTTGATATATAACTCTGCATGTGAACTGGCCTTGTGGCCTTGTGCTTGTGCTCAGATTGTATGGTGACGTTGTGATCCACCCTGAGCTTGCCTTGCTTTGCTTGACTGGTCTTTTGACCTCTTGTTCTCCCCCACTTTGCCTATGGGGGTGTGTCAAACATATATGATATAGTCAGTGTAGGCTGTAGTGGGGTAGACTATATGGGGTACAACACTGCTAGGTTTTCTTAATTGTACCCATCTCCTTGCTAGTTCACTCATTCCTTGTTCGATCATTTCACATCCTGTTCATTCTTTCTGCCACGCCTTGCTGTTGGTGAGCGTAGGGAAGGGAGAGGAGTCTCTTGATGCCTCTCTCTGCCAAGTACTGCGTGAACCTTTGTGACGTATATTTCCCTCCCCCGTCTGATTGGAAGCTTTTTAGCTTCACTCCTGATTCTCGTTCTGCTACTGGAAGCCAGGCGTCGAAAGCTTCCAAGGCCATGTCGCGACTCGGAAGGTTAAGATGCCATACGTATCGTGTGGCGGCGTCGATGAAGGTGATGACGTAGTTGTATGCTCCTTGACCAGGCTCGCGATTGTACAGTAGTGCGTATGCTGGTGCGCTCGGGTTGTGATGTGAGACGAACGGCTGATGCGGTAAGTCGGCTTCTGGGTAGGTGAGGCATGTTCCTCGAACTCGTTGAAGTTCTCTGCCGTCGGGTAGAAATAGCGAGTCTTTATCAAGTACTCGTGCTCTTATCGTGTTATTCAACGTCGTGTTGCTCGGATGTCCCATTCTTGCGTGCCAGATGTCTTCGCCGGCGCGATGTCAGGGTGAGCGCCTGTACAAGTCGGAGTTGGAGTAAAAACCGGCGGTGAAGTTGGCGCTTCTGTGGACTTCTCGTGGAGTGGGAGTTAGCTGCTGCGCAGGAGTCGGTGGAGTGTCGTCGTCGATTGGGGCTGGTGTCGTTGAAGGACCCGCGATTGGTGTCGTGATTGGTGTTGTCTCTGCTGCTGCCGATGTTGTCTCTGTTGCTGCTGATGTTGTCTCTGCTGCTGTCGAAGTTGTCTCTGCTGCTGCTGATGTTGTCTCTGCTGCTGTCGATGTTGTCTCAGCTTGTTGGATTGTCGCTAATGCTCGTGTTCGTTCTGCCTCAGGTACGGTGTTTGAGTACCAGAAGCCGTCGAGGCTGAAGTCGGGGTCGAGGTCCGATGGATGTGTCCAAGGAGCGAAGGTGACGATCCCGTCGCTGTCGGCGGTGCCTTGATCTGGAACAAAGTCGAGGACGAAAACATTGTTCTCCAGCACCGCCTTGCCAATGTAGAGACCTCCTTTCCCGTGGTACAGCTTAAACTCCTGTGTGGTGCTGTCTGCTTCGAGGTGGATGCCTTTTGCCATCAACTGGCTGACGCTGAGTAATTTGTAGCTGAGTCCCTCCGCAATTAAAACCTTTGACATTTTAAGTATGACATTAGTTTCTCTTAACTGAAGTTGAACGATGCCTTGCCGTCATGTGCGCAGGTTCTTGTTGGCAACAGTGATGACTACTTCGCGTTGAAGTTGGTGTTCCCGTTGGACGAAGCGACCCGAGGAGCACATGTGTTGTCCGCAGCATCTGTCCTAGAACCAGGTGTCTTTCCCGGATGGTTCGCTCTGGGCGATGGCTGCGTATGTCGGGTTCGGCTCCAGTGACTCGCGGCGAGGGGTGCTTTTATCGAGTCGTTCTTCCGGTTGGTACGTGGGTACGTGCTTCTAGAACGGAGGTACGTGCTGTTGCTGCTGTTATTTATTCTATCGGTTGGAGTTGTTGAAGCGCCGTTGGGTGTAAAATGCAAATTCGGGTACTGATGTTTTCCTCTTGTGCCGCTCCTCGTGTAGGTCCATGTCTTGTTGTTCGGCGTGTATTTCGGCGCAAAGTGCCGCTTTGGAGATCTTCCCGTGAGCTCGGAGTATGGCTCGAGTGGAGCGCCAATGAGGGCCAAGACCGGAGATGACGACTGTGACGAAGGCTTCTTTAGATATCGAACCTCCGCATCGAAGGAGTTTGTCGCGCAATTCGCGCAATTCCCTTTTTGCCGGGTTTCATCTCTACTGTTGTCAGCTGTGCCATTAACCGACTCTGATTGACGCTGTCTTTTGCTTGATACAGGTCCTTCAAATGGTTGTACGCGAGCTCGGCGGAGTTGCCGTTTCCCTGATAAGACCGGATGTTCTGCTGCTGGTTTGAAGTTATATTCCTCAGCAGGATCGTCTATGCCATCGTCGACTGAAATGTGTACTGCTGCTTGTCGTATTGCATCCCGTGTGTTGGGTATGGCAGGGACCCGTCGAAGAATCCAAGAGTCTGCGCGCCTTCCATCATCAGTTCGAACTCGAATGACCAGGTATAGAAATCTTTGCCGTCGAAAGGCGTTGGTGTCTGCAGTTTCAAGACGTGCGCGGTCTACGATTGAACCTGAAGTGCATCCAGTGTCTTCTCTTGTCCAGGTTGAGGCTGCTGGTGGGGCATGAAGCCGATCGAGCCACGTTGAGGCTCATACGGGGCGAAGGTGGGTTGCTGCTGGTTTTCCGCGCGCATAGGAAGAGCCATCAAGACTCATGGGCGTAACATCGTTGTTGTTGTTGCTGTTGTTTGACTGCGCAGGTGCCGTTTGCTGATGCTCTTCGTAGAAGGACATGAAGGAGAAGAACTTCTCCATCATGCTTGGGTCGAAGCCTGTCGCTTGGTTCACGGGAGTCTAAGTAGACTCAGCTGCTGGTCTTGTTGCTGTACCTCCCTCTGTCTGCAGGGCGGAGGCTGGAGGTGGAGTAGGAGTAGTGCCATTAGAGCCGTTGGAGGAGCTCCTCTCCTACTGCGTTGCCATGCTTTCTGATGTTGTAGAAGATTTTAATGCAGTTGAATTTGCCTTGACTGCTCTGATACCATGTTGGGCTGAGAAAAACCCTCAGGATCTTTACAAGGCTAAATTTTGAGTAGAATTGTTGTAGTTGCAAAAGCGTTTCAATGATGAAGTGTTGAACCACCTTGCGCTAGTATGTGAGGGCAAGATAAATTGATTAAAGCAAGAAGATACAAGGTTTTATAAGAGTACAAGGAATATGAAAAGATGCAACTATTAACCATTTTACTGTTGCTGTTGCGGTTTGATACACTAACAACTCGGGCAACTGCTCAATAGCGAGTCAGTTGCTTGTCCTTGCTGTCGCGCTGTAGTTGTCAAGTCAAAGGTCGCTGACCTTTGACCTTCACGTAACCTCCAGCAGTTACTTCTCTTGTCAACCTCCGATGGTTGACTCGCCGTTGCTTCGTTGTAGTTCGCTTCGTTTTCAGCTCGCTGTTGCGACACATCAGAAGCGTTTAAGTTACTTGTTTCCAACACATTCCACCCCATCACACCCCATCACCGTGTGAGCGCCATGAGGCTATAATTCCAGACTTCCCTAGCTGCCCTCGTGCCCTCACGTAGCGCCCACTAGCACCCCCATGACACCCTAACTGCGCCCTGTCGTAGCGCCCTAGCCGTGGTTCCCAAGCCCCGCTACGCCCTAGCCGTGGCTCCGCAGCCCCGTTACACCCTAAAAGATCCGTCGAGTCCTTGCCTCATGCCTGCCGCATGCCCTGCCGCGCCATCCTGCGCCCTGTTGCACGCCTGCCGCACGCCCTGCCATGCCATGCCGCGCGCCTACCGCGCGCCTAGTGGTGCGCGCACTGCTGTGCGCCCTCCTGCGCCCTGCTGCGCCCAGCTGTGCGCCCTCGTTTACCGTCCATTCGCTCTCTCCCGCGCTACTCACGGCCTTCTCTTATGGGCCCTCGTTAGAGCTTCCCACGGCCGCTCGTAAGAGCCTCCCACTGCCCCTCGTTAGAGCCTTCCACGACCCCTCGTTACAGCCTCTAGTGGACCCTCGTCAGAGCCACTCGCTGACCCTCATTAGAACCTCCTATAGCCCCTCGTTAGAGATTCTTGTGGCCCCTCTACAACGACCTCGTGGGCCTCTCACGTCGCACTCTTGCAAGGCCTCCGTGGGCCCTAGCATTGCCCCCAAAACGGCCGCCACGGGCCCCTCCCGTTGAACCCTACAGCCCCCAAGGGCACGTCCCGTCGCGCGTAGGAAGGCCCTCATGGGTCCATCACGTCGAGCTTAGGACGCCCTCTAGAGGGCCCGTCGCATCGTGCGTAGAAAGCCCCTGTGGCCCCTCTCGCCCCTTCCCATCCCGTAGCCTCGCTGCCGCGCCAGCAGCGCGAATGCAACAGCTCGCAGCCAGCAGCGCGCAACTAGTGCGCCAATTGTGCCAGCAAGCGCCAGCAGCAGTTAGGCCACCCCAGTAGGTGCCAGCAGCTAGGCTGGCTCTAGCAAGCACCAGCTGCAAATAGACTGCCGCCCACAAGCGCCAGCAGCAGCAGCAGCAGCGAGAGTGCCAGCCGCATTCGCTCGTGCCAGTGCTACCCGCCCTTGGCCGCATAGACCGCCGCCCGAGCCGCCGTTGCCGCCCCTACTACAGTCACTGCTGCTCGTATTGTAGCTGTTCTTCCCACTCCTGCTGTCCCGTATCGCTCCTACTTATGCCCCTGAGTTCGTACTGCACTTTGACACGGAGGGTTTACAGCTTGACTTCGATGTGTGCTTGGACAACGTGAAGCTGTACCTGCAGAGCAAGCGCCAGGACGACATGTGTGCCCATGTGTCTGGTGATCTGCCTGCCCTCGAGCGCCCCCCCTGCCCTTGTTACTGCTCCCACTGATGCTGAGAGGAAGGCGTATGCTGTGGATTAGACCATGTACTCTGTTTGGGTGTCCCGTGACACAACTACTCATCTTGCCCTTAGCATCCTCCTTCCGCACTCTGAGAGCGTGCACTTCAGCGGTAGTAGGACGGCCAAGGAGCTCTTGGATGCTATTATTGTCCGATACTCTACTCCCTCATCTACCACCCTAGGCCGTCTGATCATGTCGTATCTCTTTCCTGACTTCCCCTTGTTTCACTGTGTTTTTAACCTCATGAACCACCTCCCGCACGCTTGACCTCGCTTCACTGACGCTTCCTTTGTTGAGCAGTGTGTAAAGTTCCCGTTCCCTCCCCCTATCGCTCTCATTCTTCACCTCCTCGCGACTCGCCTCCCTAGTTGTCGGTCATGGTGGCGGCCCTTCCAGCTGGGCGTCGAGCCGCCATGATGTCAGGCCATGCCAGTACTGTCTTAAGTTTGGTCGTGACGCTTCCTAGCTATGCGGCCGCCTGGACCACTCTTCGGCCCGCTGCTTACGCCACCTCGACGACCTCTACCTGCTGCGCTTTGGCCTTCAGGCCACACCCCCTCCCCCCCCCCCCCCCCCCCCCACCCCTCTCCAGCCTAGTGCTCTCTGTGGCGTCATGGTGTGCCTGTTTTCACTATGAGCATGGATGATGTGTCTGGTCCTTTGTATACTCATGACTCTAGTGTTTTTGGACCCTATTATTCCTTTTTATGTAGTCTAGGATCAGTAGCTGTTGCATGTGTAGGACCGTCTACTGTTACTAGCACAGGTGTGACCTCGACAGCCATGTCGCTCTCCTTCACGCTCGACTCTGGCGCTTCCCAGTGCTTCTTCCACAAGCGTGCTAGCCTTATGCCTCTTCGAGCTCCCCGTTGCTTTTGCACAGGCTGACCCGTGGACCAGACATTGTGCGTAACGCTCTTACTGGTTTGCATATCCCCTCGTTCTCCAATAAAAATATTGGGTGTTGGTCACCTTCAGATCGAGGGTGTCACCACATTTCGTGGGCATGAGCCGTTTGCGACCTGTACATACGCTGCCACTGGGCTCCCCGTGCCACTTGGAAGCCTGTGTTTGGTCTTTTCACTGCGCGCATTGAGTCTACCCCAGTGTCTGCTTCTGGCCAAATAGCTGCATCCAGCTCTTGTCGGTCTCTCACCCACCAGTTGCTTGTTTTGCACCATCAACTAGGTCACCCCTCCTTTCTACCTCTATGTCAGATAGTTCAGAATTAGGTTGGTGCAAAACAAGCGAGGGTTGATGGTGCTTCTGGCCAGTGTCTCCTTCCACCTCTATGTCAAGGGCCGTCATGTACTTGGCAGGCACTTTGACCACGGTGGAAAGTTCATCTCTGGTCCGGCATAGAGGATCACGCGCGGGGCAGAAACGGGTGACGCGAGGGCCTAAACGGGTGACGCGACGGGCGGAAAAACGGGTGACGCACCGGGCTACGAGGCTACCGGGGCGCTTCGGGCCTTAGGGCGCTTCGGGCTAGGTCGGAGTCACAGGGCGGTGGGCCCATCGGATCGCTTAGCTCTATACCATGTCAAGAACTAACTAGCGTGAGAAATTGACTAAGGAAAAGGATGAACAAAAACAAGATATAGGAAACCCTAGCAAGTGTCCTAGTACAAGCGTAACATATTGTACAACACCTAGACTAACATATAGAAACTATATAAATATAGTTTGACAGAATATGAAGAGATACAGTAAATAACTGTTTTACTGTTGCTGTTGCGGTTCGATACAGTGACGACTCGGGCACTGCTCAATAACGAGTCAACTGTTTGTCCTTGCTGTCGCGCTGTACTTGTCAGGTCAAAGGTCGCTGACCTTTGACTTTCGCGTAACCTCCAGCGGTTTCTTCACTTCTCAACCTCCAAGTGTTGACTCAACGATGCTTCACTGTATTTCGCTTCGTTTACGACTTAGTGCTTCGACACGACAGAGGCGCTTAAATTACTTGTTTCCAACACTCCCCTTCGCTTCTGGAGTGTCGTTGCTGGTGACGTGGCCTTGTCCAGTTAGCAGCATGCAGTACTCGAACTTCTGCTTTCCGAGCTTCTTGGGTCAAGTAATCAGCTGCCATCACGTGGGGCAGTAAGACAGCTCGAGTCTGCCTTTCTCGATCTCGTCCTTCACGAAGAAATATCGCAGGGCGATGTGCTTCGTCCTGTTCGCGAATCCGTTTTTGTTCGCGATGCAAATTGCAGACTGGTTGTCGCAGAATAGAGAGAAGCTGGGTAACTGGGCCAGTTTTCGCCTCTTCCAGCAGTTCGCGAAGGTAAAAGTCCTTCCTTGGTGGCTGAGCAGAGTGCAATATATTCTGCTTCAGCTGAGGAGAGAGCAATTAGTTCCTGCTTGCTCGACTGCCATGAGATGGGCCCGATAGGCTCGAGTCGGTAGATATAGCCGGTGCGCGAGCGCCTGTTGTCTGAGTCGCCGGCGTGATCAGCGTTGACGTAGCCGATTAGCTTAGGCGCCGTAGTTCCGGTCTTGTAGTAAGTTAGTCCGATCGTCGGGGTGCTAACGAGGTAGTGTAGTGCGCGGTCGAGCTCCGCCATATGCTCCTGCTTCAGGTTTCTTGAGGTAGGTAGCGAGTTGGCTTGCGGAGTACGAGAGATCCGGTCGGCAGGTGACGGCTGCGAAGAGCAGACATCCTAGGTTTTCGTTGGTAGATCGCGTATGCCAGCGGGTTTGAGTAGAGCGGAGCTTTCCTTGTGATTTCCGGTGGTGTAGCGGTATGGCGTGGAGATGGGCGGTCGGGGAGAGTCCGAAGCGTTTGGCGATGGTGTCGGCGTATTTCGCGGCGTTCAGATAGATCGCGCCTTCCTCTTCCTGGATGTTGAGGCCGAGGTATTGCGTGACGGTTGATGACACTGTGAGAGTGGAGGTCCTGCTGCAGCTCCCCTTCAAACCAAGTAGTGACGCTGTCAGTCGAGTAGATGTAAAGCAGATCGTCCACGTAGACGATGAGCAGAATGTAGTCGTCAACCTTTCGTGAGCCGGGTACATTGCACTGGTCGTGCGGAAGTTGGCGGAATCCGATGCGGATGAGTCCTAGCGTGTAGGTACTGTTGCCACAGTCTCGGGGCCTATTTAATACCGTACAGGGACTTCAGTAGCTGACAGACTTGGTTGGGCTCTCGTTGGAGCCCTGTGGAAGTTCGACGAAGATTTCAGCGTCACAGGTGCGTAGAGAAATGCATTGGCGACGTCAATTTGCCGCAGCTTCTTCTTCTTCATGGCGGCGATCGCGAGGAGAATTCGAAGCGAAGTGTGTCGGCTGACCGGGGCGAACGTCTCGGTGAAATCACGTCCGTGCTCTTGGTCGAAACCGCGCACGACCCAACGCGCCTTAAACTTGTCGATGGTGCCGTCTGCCTTTGTCTTCACACGGAAAACCCATTTTCCGGTAAGTACCGTTTTGTTGCGTGCCACACCGATGGGAGCGACTTTCCAGGTGTTCCGTTCTTCCAGCGCTTTCAGTTCCTTGTCCATGGCTTCGTGCCATTTTTCCTTATGCTCCCCCCCCAGAGCCTGCTGAACTGTGGCAGGCTCCTTAGGAATCGCTGTGCTGTGGACCGCGGTGACGAGGCCGAGTATTTGGAGGCCACTCTGGGTGTAGCGGGGAAGTGTCGTGTCCTCGGGATAAGCTGCTTCGTCTCCTGCTTCTAGGTCAGGTATGAAATTGGGCCCTATGCGTTCTGCTTCGTTGGTGTTGACTCTTGCAGGTGTAACGTAACCGTTGTCGGCGAAGTGGTAATATACTTCGGCGTCGACACTTTCGCGAGGATTTTCGTCATCCATTGGGACGTCGACAGAGCTGTAAGGGAGAGGTCCGGCTTCCTCCGAGGCTTCGTCCACGTTCTGTTCGTCCCAGTCAGCTTCGTTTGCTGCCGAAGCGAAGGCTCGGTCACCATGAAAACCACCTGTGGGGTCCCGGTCTTCTTCTAGGTTGGCAAGGTACGTCGGAAGTGTGAGTCGCTCGTAGAAAATGACATCACATGCTGCTACTGTTTCCTTTGAGTGGACGTAAAAAAACTTCCACGCGTTGTAATTCTTTTCGATGCCCAGGTGTAGTCCCCACTGTGCGCGTTGGGAGAATCGGACAGCTCGTGCAGCTAGGGGTCGGTACTGTACCATGCAGCCGAAAACTCTTAACATTTTTGTGCTGCCCTGTTTTCCTGTCCACAGCAAGTGCGGTGATGCGTTGTTCGGGAGCGATGATGACGAGAGCAAGTTGTGCAGCATGACAGCGTGGTCCATTGCTTCGGGCCATTGGTGGTTGGGAAGCCGCATGCCACGTAGCAGCTTGCGCATGGTGTTCTGGAGAGTCCTGTTCATTCTTTCTGCTACACCTTGCTGTTGATGGGCGTAGGGAAGGGAGATGAGCCGCTTGATTCCCCTCTCTGCCAAGTACTGCTTGAACCTCTGTGAGGTGTATTCTCCTCCTCCGTCTGACTGGAAGCTCTTTAGTTTCACGCCTGATTCTCGTTCTGCTACTGGGAGCCAGGCGACGAAAGCCTCGAAAGCCATATCTTTGCTCGGAAGATTGAGGTGCCAAACGTAGCGTGTGGCGGCATCGATGAATGTGATGGTGTAGCTGTATGCTCCTTCTCCAGGTTCGCGATTGTACAGGATGTCGCTGTACACTTTCTCGAGTGGTGCGTAAGCTGGTGCGCTCGGGTTGTGGTGAGAAACAAACGGCCGATGTGGTAAGTCGGCTTCGGGGCAGGTAAAGCACGTTCCGCGAGCTCGTCGAAGTTCGCTTCCGTCGGTTAGAAGTAATGAGTCTTTGTCGAGCACCCCTGCTCTAATTGTGTTATTTAACACCGTGTGGCTTGGATGTCCCATTCATGCGTGCCAGATATCTTCGTCGGCTCGATGTCCGGGTGAGCGACGGTACAAGTCGGAGTTGGAGTAGAAGCTTGCGGTGAGGTTTGCGCTTCGATGTACTTCTCGTGGTGTTAATTTCAGTTGCTGCGCAGAAGTCGGTGGAGTGTCGTCGTCGATTGGGGCTGGTGCAGTTGAAGGACCCGCGATTGGTGCCGATGTTGTCTCTGCTGCTGCCGATGTTGTCTCTGCTGCTGCCGATGTTGTCTCTACTGCTGCCGATGTTGTCTCTGCTGCTGCCGATGTTGTCTCTGCTGCTGGCGATGTTGTCTCTGCTGCTGCCGATGTTGTCTCTGTTTCTGCTGATGTTGTCTCTCTGCTGCTGCCGATTGAATTGTTGCTAATGCTCTTGTTCGTTCTGCCTCAGGGATGGTGTGCGAATACCAGAAACCTTCGGGGCTGAAGTCAGGATCGAGATCCGATGGGTGCATCCAGGAGGTGAAGGTGACGATTCCGTCGCTGTCGGCGGTGCCTAGATCTGGAACGAAGTCGAGGACGAACACGTTGTTCTTCAGCTCGGCCTTGCCGATGTAGAGGCCTCATTTCCCGTGGTACAGCTTGAACTCCTGTGTTGTGCTGTCTGCTTTGAGGTGGATACCTTTCGCCATCAGCTGACTGACACTCAGTAAGTTGTAGCCGAGTCCCTCTGCAATTAAAACTTTTGACATTTGCAGTATGACGTTTGTCTTTCTGACTGAAGTTGCACTACGCCCTATCGTCGTGTGCGCAGGTCCTGATTGTTGGCGACGGTGATGACGACTTCGCGCTAAAGTTGGTGTTCGCGTTGAACGAAACGACCCGAGGAACACATATGCTGCCCGCAGCAACTGTCCAAGAACCAGGTGTCCTTCCCGGATGGTTCGCCTTGGGCGATAGCTGCGTATGTCGGGTTCGGTTGTAGTGACTCACGCCGTGTAGTACTTTCGTCGAGTTGTTCTT